>OY998170.1:82509121-83145568 GCA_963921995.1 Oxystoma pomonae
ACCGCGTTCGAATTCGACTGGTTTAACGCAATATTGCACGAGTGGGTGGAGGCATTCGTGTTGTTTCGCATGAAAAACCGGTTATTCTTGCACGTACTACCCATGAATCAGCATATCGGCATATCTTTTGCCTCCTTTTCTATACGGTATTGGAAGAGACGGAAGTAGTCGCATGCGAATAATTTCGTATGGTTTCGAAAATACGACCCCAGTAGTCAGTGTTTTTGACTCTTCGTCATATTTATCTTTATTTCTGTGACTGCGCAGTTGCTAAATGTCCGGTATTTAAGCAAGAATAACTTTATAGTTATCGCTATTTTTATAACCTTGTTTGCGTAATATTTTTGAAAACCCTATTCATAAAATTGCTAAATTTACTGAAAAGCTGCTTATTATCACCCTCATCTTCTTAAATTCGAATAAAATCGGTAGAAAAGTAGGGTTATTTTTAACAAAAAAAGTTATTTTATATTTAACGTCAACTACAAAAGTGGATCTCATCTTTTTTTCTACGAACTTTCCGTTATTGTCATTAAAAATAAGCATAACAATAGCGGAAACTTCGCCGTTAAATGTATTGACCAAAAAGACCCTTAAGTTGATTTAAGTCTTCGGTAAAAAAAAATTCGTATGATTGACGACCGGGTTCAAGTTTCCTAGTGTAGTAGGTACATAGCTTACAAAAACTCTAAACTGGAATACGAATTATTTTTATACATAGTATCCAGTGGCGGTCCCAGCCATTTGAAAAGGGGGGGGGGGGGTTTCGATACGAAAAAAAATAGAATAAAAGCATAGCTTTTATGAGGAACATATCAATATATGCAAAGAAAACTTAGTAACTACAAGCGAGGATTTGGTCAAATATCTAGGGAGGGGGTACTTAGATTTGAAGTTATTTTAAAAAATGTTTTGAGAAAATTACATTAAAACTATAAGTTTTGAAAATTTTTAAGAAAATTGCTCTAAAAAATGTGTTTTTTGATTTGAAATTAAACTAAATATTATAAATTTATATATTATATCGCATATCTCAAACATAAGATTTTTTTTTGGGCAAACCGGTCAATGACTCGTTCAATGTCAATTTCAATTTCGCTAAGCCCTTCAGACGAATTTCCGTCATAGTGTTTTTAAGTACTTATGTTTTCAATCTTCTGAGGCATGAGAAGTTTCTTTCTGACGAGGCATTACTTACTGGCCAACATCCAAGAATGTTCTAATCAACGGAACAATATTGCCAGACTTGTTCATTGCCTCGAAAACGTTATCAGGTATGTTTTGATTTAAGCTTTTGCCTACTTCTGACCAATATTGTTTCCAAATACTGACTTCTCCTAATAAAAGTTCGAGAATTTGTGTTTTGGATTAATAAAACAGTTTATAGTATTTGGAAACGACTTTAGTTAATTTTGCCTTGATTTTGGCTTCAAGTTAAACTTGGTATGAATGTTCAGGTCAAAAATACTTTTTTATGTCCGAATTGATTTTGTCTAAAACTTTTTTATAAATAGAAACTCTATAATACTGTTCTGTATTTTCAATGGTTTTCGAGGTAAGTTCATCATGCGTTTGTATATTCTTGGTCTGACGGATTGAATTGAAACTGTCTCAAAATATTGTGAAGGGATTCTAGAATGTATTAAAGAAACGTTCTGCAATTTCTCGTTTTTTCTCCTTCAGGGTTATTACCACCGGCATCTTTGTTGTTGTTTTCTACTTTTTTCTGGAGCAAAGAGGGGGGGGGGGGCGATGGTACGTAGTAGATGCTAACGTACGTTTTACTTTAAATTTGGCAAATTGGATGAGCTTTTGTCTGGTGCCTCAAAAGTCTGCAAGTGTTGGACGAATTGGACGTTATGTTTATTTTGTAAATGCCTCTTTAAGGAAATTTTTTGCTTTGCCCTGTAATCGCATTTGTGGCATCTGTATTTTGGATCCTTGCCACACTCCTCTCTCATGTGTTTTTGTAAACTCGTAAGATGTTTATAACCTTTTTCGCAGTGCTGGTTTTCACATTTCCATATTACTAAGGGCAAAACAATAAGTCATGAAAAATAAAACCAACAGAAAACGGCCAAAACTAATAAAAATGTCAAAAAACACCTTAATTCAAACTTATTTGAAATAAAATAAAAACCCATGGTTTAGTTCGTTTACTCATGGTTAATATTTTATTTTATAACCTTAAGTAGGTGAGAAAACTTATGGTAAGTAAACCTGTCTCATATTTAAGTAAAGTTTTTACTTGGGGCTTATGAATTCTTACTTAGAATTAGTGGATATATTTCTCAGTATAGAGATTTATTATATGTGCGGATAAACAAATAAACTTTTACTATTAATCATATCTAAAATATATTGCTTTCTGTAATGCCAAACATATCAGAAAAAAAATCAAACAGATATTTATATTACAAGTTATGCTTGGACATAAAGTGAAACTCCAATAAATATTTTCTTCCAGTAGCAAAAGTGCACATGGAACATTTATAGCGATCTTTGTGTGCTCCACAGTCCCGGCTTTTGTGGGACCGATAACTCTTTGGGTTATTATAACCTTTTGCACAAATATTACATTTAAATCCTAAAAAAATAAAACAAGATTAGTTTCTCTACCAATTGCCCAAACGCCCTAGTCAACTCTCATTTCTGCGTAAAGATAGTCATACACATACAGTTTCTCCTTAAGGAAAAAATGTGCAGTCTCACACTCAGACTGGTATTCCTTAAGACTATTCGTCAGTTCATGACTTGTATAGCAATAACATCTACCAGCGAACATGCTTTGGTAGTAATTAGTTGGTATATGGTGAAAAAGTGTGCTAAAACTCAGGGAAAAAAGAGTGTGTGTGTGTGAAAAACTATTTGTGTGCGGCTGCCTCAACAGCGAGTCTCTCTGTGCCACCTTTCGTAACAAAATCACACAAAGAGCCACCGTAAAATCATGCAACGGAACAAAATAATACAGCATATCACCGCCAGATGCTGCGCACAATGGCTACAGTTTAGATTGTTGACTATTTTTACTAGAAATGGCACTTTAGTCTGCAACATTTCTGTTTAGCGGTCTCAAATGAATTTTTTTTCTCCATCTCATGAAAATTCTAAACCAAGATTTTACAATGCAAACCCTTTGAATTCGTGTGCGAAAACTACAAAATAAATAAAAACAATAATAATAATAATTTTGATGATTAGTGGCATCAACAATTGACCAAAATTTACACTACAGGCGTGCTTACGAAAAATATGCCTATTTAGATTGGATGGTAGTTTTGCGTTATGATCACAAGCAGCTTCTTTTTGACATTCGTACTTATCTATGTATCTAATGTAAACTACAAGTAAGCAATCCCACTATGCCGAAACTGTATTGTCTTCCGAAAATCCACAAGCCTGGAAAATCGGTTAGACCTATAGGTTCTGCTGTAGGATCACCTACTTACAACATTTCGAAATGGCTAGCAAACGAGTTTGAAAATTTACCTATAAAGGAAAAAGGTTTTTCTGTTCAAAATTCCCTTGAATTTATAAACAAAGTTAAAAATATTTCACTCCAAGAAGGTGAAATTTTAATCTCGTTTGATGTTAGTTCGTTGTTCCCTAGTGTGTCGATCCCCAATACCTTACAATACCTGGAGGAACTACTAAGAAAAAACAATCTAGAAGACAAACAGACTTTAGAATACCTATCTTTAACAAAACTCTGCATGAATCAAAATTACTTTCAATATAAAAATAACTACTACCATCAATTAGAAGGAACCACAATAGGTAATAGTTTATCACCTTTTATCGCAAACCTATTTATGAGCAAATTTGAATCAGATATAAGTAAAGAATTTGAGTATTTCCTCAGAGTATGGTTCAGGTACGTAGACGATGTATTTGCAGTATTCAACACTAAAGTAACTAGTGTTGCAAATTTTATGGAAAAAATAAATAACAAATTTCCCACAATTAAATTTACTTATGAAACAGAGAACAACGGTACACTGCCATTTCTAGACACTTTAGTTATAAGAAATAAAATTAAATTGGACTTTGACCTATACAGAAAAGGAACGGCCACCAATAGGTATATTCCAAATGACTCTTTTCATTGCTTACAACATAAGCTTGCAAGTTTGTACTTTTTAACAATTAGATTAGTAAATTTCCCTTTAAACAAAGAAAGATTTGAAGCAGAAAATAATAGAATTATGAATATAGCTGGCGAAAACGGTTACGACGAAGGCCTAATAAATAAGCTGATAAATAGACATTATTTTCAAAAGACCTTTCGGAATTCCACTTTTTTCAGACAAAAAGATACCTGCGACTCAAAATTTGTATCAATTCCTTATAATCCTAATTATACGAAAGGATTACAAAAAGTATTTAAAAACACCGGTCTTAAATTAGTATATCAATCCGGTAACACAATAAGAAGCTTACTAGGAAATCCCAAGGCTAAATCTACAGTTCTAGAAAAAAGTGGAATTTACGAAATTAGTTGCATAGATTGTGACAAAAAATATGTTGGCCAAACACGTTTTAAAGAACATTTAGCACACTTGAAATACGGAAGAACAGAAAAGTCAAGTGTGGCCGAGCATGCGTTTGAAAACAATCATAGATTCACATTAGATAACCTAAAACTTCTAAAAAGTGTACCAAACAAAAGACTTTTGAATGCATATGAAAGTATGGAACTCATTGAATCCAGAAATAGTTTAAATAAAGATAGAGGACCCATCCCGTTTAGTACACTTTATTCTTTGGTTGAGGGGAGATAGGATTAAAAATCGTGATCAATCACAAATTATTAGTCTTGTCTCCACCCACTAAAGGATTATATATAAGATAGAGCGTAGATTAATTTAGTTCATTGTTTATCGTCTCCTGATGATGCTAACGTTGTTAGCGAAACGCGTGTCGAGTGCACAAAAGTGTAGTTTGGTAGTAACCCGCAAGTGTGATGGCATCTTCTCTCAATCTATATAACTTGAAGGGTCGCTGGTCTGAGCCCAAGATCTTCTCCCAATCCATCTAATGGGGTGTTACACTCTTAGATAAATAAATAACAATACATCCTTGAGAAAAAACGAATTAATTATTCAAGGACGCATGTTATAATTAATGATAATTCAAAGGTGTCTGTTATCAATCTAAAGATAATGTCAACAACAATTCTACTTTACATTTAGAAATTTGGGTGGAAACTTCTACTGATGCAACAAACAATTACCTAGTTCCACAAAAACAATTAGTGGATGTTTTAAAACTATTCGAGCTTTTTAATTCAAAAATTAAATACAACCCCATTGTCATATATGGGGCAATTTTTTTATATTTCAAAACACTATATAATTTTGTTTTAATTATTTTCCAGGGTTTTAAAATTCGAGTCGACCTATCAAGCACATTTAAACTAATGGCGAATGCGTGACAGCTCCAGCTGATTAAATGCGTGAAAACATCATTTCGTACTACCCTCTGATCGTACCTAACGAGGTTTTAGTTCATTTGATGGCATCTCAAAGTTTCTATACTGCACCACTAAGGTAATCTAAAAACTAAACTTTCATACAGAAACTTTTAATTGTCTATTTGGTTATATTTGTTTTTAAGCCGAGAGCAAAGAATTATAGTGCGGAACAAAAAAAAAGAAAGTTTTGGTTTAAACATCTTGTTAATATATTTTATTAAAAGTTAAATAAAAATAGTAATTCTTAAACTAATAGAATACAATATTATAAACCCATATAATAATATAAAATATAATTATGTGGCTAACTCCTGCTTTTCTTGTCTAAAGCATTGTCTTGTCTAAAGAATTTGTCTCCTTTTGAGGTCAGTCAAGCTACACCCCTTCCCTCAACGAAACTCAATTTGGATATTGTAAAAATTATGTAGCAATTATGTACTAATTTGGTTCCCTTTTAGAAAATTTTGTACTTAACGAATAACGAAGTGTGGATAGATTTAAAGAAAGTTGATATGTCATAATTTCTTACTAATTATGTACTCTTAAAGAAGGGTAGTTTAAGTTTACAAAAACCATCGGTTCCTAAGATTTTTGTTTGTTTGTTATGGGGTGTGTAGCTTGATATCAAGGCACACCCCCCCCCTTTGCCTAGGAAAGAGATTTTAAAAAAGTAATTCTCCCATAATTTGCTACTAATTATGTACTAATTTCGTTCCCTTCTATATCAAGGCACGCCACTTAAAAACAAAAAAAATGAAGTTATCTTGAGAGTAAGCCATTTTTTAGAATATTTAGTAGCAGCATAATTATTTTTTTTATTTAAATCTCTTTCCTAGGCAGAGGGGTGTGTGCCTTGATATCAAGCTACAAACCTCATAACAAACAAACAAAAATCTTAGAAACCGATGGTTTTTCTAAACTAAAAGTAGCCTTCTTTAAGAGTACATAGATAGTAAAAAAAACTTTCATTAAAACTATCTCCTAAGCATGGGGGGGGGGGTGCAGCTAAGCGCCAAATCACACCCCCCTCCTCTTTTAAGTGCGAATAACTCCGTTATTCATTAAGTACAAAAATTTTTAAAAGCAGACAAATTGGTACATAATTTTTACAATATCCAAATTAGGTTTCATTGAGGAGGGGGGGCGGGTTAGCTTGAATGAGCTCTCCTTTTGGTCTGAAAGTTGCCAGACGCATCGATTTTGTTGATCAATATTTTTTGAAAAATAGTCAACAATGTTTTCTCGCGATGTGTTTTTTAAGATTACTTTGCAACTTTGCCCTAAATATACAATATGGACAATGAAATGAAGCTTCTTTCTGACATTCATATTTTATATGCCTTCTTAAACTTTCCTGAGATTTGTATTGTCGGCCGCATTGAGTGCATCCAAATGGTCTATGATCTAAAACTAAAAGTGGTTTATATATATATGGTTTATTTCAAATTCAAATAGTAATACATGATCAATCTCTAAATCTAATGAAATAAACAAAGACACTGAAGAAACTTTTATAATTTCTTGTTAGTGTTAAAAAGTCATCATTCACGTTTGTTTTGTGAAATTCAGGTTTAAATGTCACAATTCAGGTCTAAATGTCACAATTTGGTTTCACTATATACGCTTTAATAATTCCTATCTACACTATCACCAGATAACAGTAGTTTATTATAACATAGTTTTAAATAGATTATGTATAATAAGTCTGTTATTAGTCTCTCTAGTATAGTATCAAATATTGTTGACTTAATGTTATTTGGTAGGAAATTGTAGAATTTTGGACCCATGTGCAAGAACGAATACATTTCAAAATCTTATAAACATTTTTGAAGTTATTAGAAAACATTATCTAAGATCTAAGGAAAACAATAATAAGACTAAATTTTTATTGTATATATTTCTACCCGGTTACGTATTTTCTAGAAAAATTATTAAAAAATTTCCTAAACTAATCCAAGAAGCACTAGAGGACACTGATTTTCTCAGATGGTAGCACTTCTTTAAAAATTTTCTTGATTTTAACTAGGAAAGTATCTTTGCGTCTTTTCGAAGCAAGTTTGGCCGAAGTCCGTGTAAATGCGTGCCGATAATAAAGACATGATACGCACTAAATACATTGAAAACCGGTCACGGTCAAATTGCTTTATACTGTAGTATGTTGTAGTCCTATGAACCCTCTTCAAATAAATGCAAAAAAATGGGGGTCAGCCGTCACTGGAGGGCCCCTTTAAAATTCACAGAAAGTCAATATGGGCGTATATAGGAATGTGATATATCAATTCAGGGGTTTTTAGGGGTGCCTAATCGAATAATGATTTTCGTTGAAATATTTTGACGTTTAAGTCAAATATTTTTTATGCTACTTTTTTTATGGAAAAAATAAATAACAAATTTCCCACAATTAAATTTACTTATGAAACAGAGAACAACTGTACACTGCCATTTCTAGACACTTTAGTTATAAGAAATAAAAATAAGTTGGACTTTGACCTATACAGAAAAGCAAAGACCACCAACAGGTATATTACAAATGACTCTTTTCATTGCTTACGACATAAGCTTGCAAGTTTGCACTTTTTAACATATAGATTAGTAAATTTCCCCTTAAACAAAGAAAGATTTGAAGCAGAAAAGAATACGATTAGGAATATAGCTGGCGAAAACGGTTACGACGAAGGCTTAATAAATAAGCTGATAAATAGACATTCTTTTCAAAAGACCTTTCGGAATTCCACTTTTTTCAGACAAAAAGATACCTGCGACTCAAAATTTGTATCAATTCCTTATAATCGTAATTATGCGAAAGGATTACAAAAAGTATTTAATAACACCGGTCTTAAATGAGTATATCAATCCGGTAACACAATAAGAAGTTTACTAGGAAATCCCAAGGATAAAACTACAGTTGCAGAAAAAAGTGGAATTTACGAAATTAGTTGCATGGATTGTGACAAAAAATATGTTGGCCAAACGAGACGCTCTATTCAAACACGTTTTAAAGAATACTTAGCACACTTAAAATACGGAAGAACAGAAAAGTCAAGTGTAGCCAAGCATGCTTTTTAAAACAATCATAGATTCACATTAGATAACCTAAAAAGTGTACCAAACAAAAGACTTTTGAATGCATATGAAAGTATGGAAATCATTAAATCCAGAAATAGTTTAAATAAAGATAGAGGACTTATCGCGTTTAGTACACTTTATTCTTTAGTTGAGGGGAGATAGGATTATAAATCGTGATCAATCACAAAGTATTAGTCTTATTTCCGTCCACTAAAAGATTGTATATAAGATAGAGCGTAGGTTAAATTAGTTTATTGTTTGTCGTCTCCTGATGATGCTAACGTTGTTAGCGAAACGCGTGTCCAGTGCACAAAAGTGTAGTTTTGGTTTGTGGGAAACAATCATAACTTTGTTTTTGAAATATTTTCGTTTAAATATTTTGAGGTTTAATGGACGCCAAATCGGAAAATTGCATTGTCATTTAATTATTTTGACGTATAAGACTAATAATTTAAGATGGCGAATAATTCACATTATTCCTGTTATTACAAGTTTAACTGGCACTGATGCGTTCGGAGAATTATATTATTATCTTAGGCATATTAGGTATTCAACTGTTTTATCTTTCGAGTGTCAGAAAATATGAAGGACGCCAGTGCATCTATTCTTGAATCGAGAGAAAATTTGCTCCCAGGGAGTCAAATTCTATCGCTACTATGTATCTTATTGGTCCAAATCTTCGGTTTAAATCGGTTTCTCTCACTTTTGCCCGATATTATTCGAAAGTTATTCTATTGGTTTTGACTAAGAGAATTACTTTCGATCAATATCGAGCAAAAGTGGCAGAAACCGATTTAAACCGTAGATTGGAACCAATGAGGTACATAGTAGCGACAGAATTTGACTCCCTTGGAGCAAATTTTCTCTCGATTCCAGAATAGACGCACTGGGCTATTGCCAAAAAGTGGTCGCTTAACAGTTATTTCCCCAACAACTTCAGAAAGCGCACTTTTCCGCACGTGATGGCAGTTGCAGGAACGACACGCAAGAAATCGAAGGAGAAAAGGCACTTTACCTTGCACTTGCATAGTCAATATAATTCGAGTACGCATCTTTTCAAGGCATAAAGGATTTTCGATTTACAATTGGTTCTGGTTCTGGTTGAACCAGAACCGAAACCGGTCCTTTCGTTTTAAAACAATGACGTCACAGTTGCCATCCGGTTATGAAATTTTAGAACCAGCCTGGTAGGTTGGTTCGGCCCTTTGGTTGTAAACATAACCCCTAAAATTTTGCAAAATTATAGGTAGTCTTTTTTTTGAGCAAAATCAGAGATATCTTCACAATCTTTTAAATGACGTCATTATTTTAGAACCACTGAAAAAATTTATGTCAAAATAATGTCAACCAGAACCAGGACCAATTCTTCAATCGAAAATCCTTATAGTAACTCCACAAAATACCCGCTTTGGGTAGAATTTCATAATGCAGCAGTGTTCGGATACTTTTGCACTTGTAAATCTGAGGCCAGGACTGTAGGAACATGTTCTCATGTTGCTAGTGTTGTTTGGTTGTTGGGGTACGCTAGATGCCAGAATAGGCATGTGGTTTAACCCATTAAAAACTGGGTTAAAACACTTTTTTATTTATTATTGGGTTTTCAGTCACCTTTGATTAAGTTTTAGTGTATTTCGTGATTTTAGAGATATGTAAATATACTTCGTTTTAGGTGCAAACAAATTGACATTTTACAGTTTCTGTACCATAAAATAGTTAAATAGTATGCCTTAAAATAGTAATTTAATTCTTTTGTTGCAATCTAAGCAGGGAATCTGGTATATTACGTTTAAGTGATGTTCTTTTGGGGTTTTGGTTTTAAGTTTCGTGTAGAAATGTTTTCTGATGGTATTTTCATTCTTGTAAGCAACGCTGATTATTTCTTGTTTTAATATATTTGCTAATGACTCAGATAATCCTTTAATGTATGGTACTTTTAAATAACAAATTTCTTTGTGGTTTCAATTGGGTCACATTGTTGCTGTAAATTATTATGATTTAAGATTATATTAATAAGAGAGATGGGATAATGGTTTTTATTAGTATTTGTCGTATATAGTTAAGATTTTTTTTCCAAAATTGTTGGTCCGAAAGTTTAGCTGCTCTGGTTTTTAGATTTTGTATGATGTTATTCTTGTGTTTACGAGGATGGTGTTTTTCATTCTCGTGACCTTAAACCCACAAAACTGAACAGGAACATATAACATTTCATATAAAAGATATAAACTTTTGTCAATTATAGCGCGTAAAATGATCTTAGGTACATATTTGTAAAAGTCCATGAATTTCTATGAAGGAAAATCTAATATCATTGAAGTTAAAAAGTAACAAAAAAAAATTAAAAGACTCATAAAGAATACATATATTTTCGGCCAAATCTTTGTGAAAAATATTCTTCAACTGATATTGAAAGATATTAATATTGGGAGCACTTTGTATATCAAGTGTCAGTTTTGCAAATCATTTTATTCCCACTGTTAGTGGAAATATAGTGGCATTCTAGCACTAGCTTTAGACCTGGTGTTGTATCTATGAACGTCCTCATTTATAGTGATTTTTGCCTTATTTTTAAAAAAGTATTTTGACACTTGATCAGAGGGTGCTAAGAATCTCCGTGTGCACATCATAAGCCACTAAAATGTTTATGTAAATTTTAGGCTCAGAAAACTCTACAAGATTTATTAATATTTTCATACATTTTTCAAGACAGACAGTAAACACAAAAGTAGTTAAAAAAATCTGTTCATGTTTTTTGTTTTTTTTTAAAGGATGAGGTGATTCCTAATACCGGTCGGTGTTTGAAATGACGATTCATTTCGTTTAAATTTGTTCAAAAATTTACCCAAAAAAATAACCAAAAATGTGCTAAAACATTTCTTCGCCGTCGACTAAACACTAAACCTTATAAACAAAGTAACTTACCAAAAACATTCATCAAGGAAGCAAGTGTATTGTCCGCCCCGCTCTTATCTCGGTATCGTGCCACAGAAAGTAAATAAACTATGCAAAATTAGGTGATTCATGTCATGTCGCGTTGTGGTGCGGAGTATTAGTTTTTTTAGTGATTTTGTTTTGTGTTTTGTTATAAAAAAATTATATACAACTATTCATTTCTGAATTAGTGGATATTGTTTTAATATACAGACTGCTTCATGCTACTGCGAACATAGGCCGGAAGAAGTCCAATTTGCCAGTGTACGTACATGTAGGGATACCGCATGCGATCGCCATTCGCCACCATTCGCGACTTGTGGTTAGTACGCCTCTAACCACGGTTCTATGTGGAGCGTAGTCAATGAAACCGGAAGTTCGTCAATAAATACGCAAATTTTTATATTTTCTTGTTTTTTGTCACTGATAAATTAAAGCGTTTTATTTTCAACTGCTCAGATTTATCACTAACAACGTGTTCGAATGAAAATAATAAGGAGAAACAAAATAAAAGCAAATTCTCAAAATAAAATAATACATACTAAAAGCTTCTTCAATTTTAATCCGAAGTTCTTCCAAATTATTAGCCCTTTCATGCCCGTAAACTTTATTTTTGATATACCTCCACAGATAGAAGCCATAATTATCAAGATATTCCCTAACAAGGCTAACATTGTGAGTGGGACAACAATCTTGTTGAAACCATAATATGCTGCTGCAGTAGATCCAACTATCTAGGACCATTTAAATTGCCTTAAATAAAAAATGGCCCAATTACGTGTTCCCCTACAATACCCCCCAAACATTTAAAAAAAAATACAAATGCAAATTTTCCCTCGACCAATATCGAACGTGTGTTGGGTTATGACTATTCAATAATGGAAAAGTGCTTTCATCTTTGAAAATAATTGATCTCAGATAGTTTTCAGCACAATTAGCCCTTTCCATCATTGTTTCGCAAAATTCCATACGACGATAGTTGTGCTCGGGAAAAATTTGATGCGTTTTTCATGCTTTGTAAGAATGATAACCATTCTTCTTGAGAACACGTAAGACAGTGGCTGAAGACGTACCAACTGCTTCGGCAATTTGGTGGCTAGTTAACTTTCGATTTTTCTCCACTGCAGCGCAAATCATCACACCTCGTACTTCCTGCTCGTCATTCAAAACAGTGGGTTTTTTATGGTTTCTTGGCGCTACACAACCAAACTTTTCAAAATTTTGCACAAACCTATGAATCGTTGATAAACTAGGTCCTGGGCGATTTACAAAATTCTCCAAAAAAAGTTCTTGAATAAGTCTCAATGGTCTGCCTTGATAGTATCATTTGACTATATGTACTTATTCGGCAACTTCGTAGACATCCATTTTTAGTTTTAAAAATGTATTATTTCACTCAAGAACTTACCAATCTGTCTCTCGAGTAAGGCAGAAATAAAACAAAATAATAAAAACAAAATAAATTTCCAAAAGATAACACTGCAGTACGGCACGGAGAGTAAATTGGACTTGATTCTCCCTATGTTCGCAGTAGCCTGAAGCTCATTGTATAAGGAAGCACAATAACCCGCCGCAGAAGCCTACCAAATTTATTCCTGGGTCCCCTTGCATTAATATAGGTATGTCATTATTTGACCTATTTATGTATTTATGAGAATATTCAGGGACTAGAGGTTTTTGTCACGTTATAATGTTTCATACTTCAACGAATCATTTGCATATTATTAGTGATTTTATGTTTCATTTAAAATCGTTCTTATATAAACCCGGTTTAGGAGCGTATAAACGTAATAACTTGTTACTCAGTAGCTTGGCAACCAACTATTAGTGAAACTGTCTAAGAAAATATGATTTGACATAACGTGGTGGTTTGGTTTTGCGTCAATTTTGTTAGAGCAGTATGATGTGGCTGCTTTTCTTTTTTGTAAAAATTTTGATGAAAACAATTTACGAAAGTGCAAAAAACAGTATATATATTTCACGAGATTAAAGTGTCTTTTTATTCCTCGACAAAATGTAGCGCTTCCATAATATACTATTCTAATACAATTTAAATAATAAATAAATACTTATCAGGTACTAAATACTTATCAGGTACTCCCTTCGGTCGGGCTATAAACTTTTTGCCTCGGGATTAAATGTACCACTTTACTCACTAGGTCACTAATAATCAACTCGATGATGGTAGTACTTATAATGACAAAGTTGACCTATAAAATGGGATAATAACCACTAACAATAAAAAGATCCTCTTAGTTGTACCACAAAATAGAATCTTTGAATGCTTTCATAAATTCTAGCCCAACTTTTAAAGTCTTTTATGTTTGTTTCATTTCCTTCTATTTTATTTAAATAATTTTCTGCATTTTTATTATTATTTATTGTATTTCTGACTTTTAGCAGCTATACTTTGGTTTAAAATTAAAAAAGAAAATATAACTCCTATTAAAAATAGTTTAAGAGATACCTTACACTTACTTGCTTAGAGCTACCTAAATATCGAAAAATACACACCACGTGACTGCATAAAACACAACTGCAAATCCACATCATGCTCGGTATAGCATCAAGTGGTGCGTTTTTTGCTGCAGGGTGAGTGCGCACATAAGTATGAACCGGGGGTTAAATGATAACCGAAATATTATTAGTGGAGAAACGTCTAGAATGTCAGTTCATATCTTTTATTTATTTAATTTATTTCTTTTTCTGATTTATAAAGCTCTTTTCTTTAAAGAATAAAGTTAAGGCTGATGCATTGCGAGCTAATAATAAAATATCTTATAAAAAGAAAAGCGATAAAGTAAACTCCCACCAGAATTTAAGATACAGAAAGTCTCCATTGTCCAACTGTTTTTTACAGCACGTTGCTTATTCGTTTCTGTTCAAAAAGCACAATATAAGTCCGTCGAAAAGCATTGCCAGTATAGCCTCGCGGATTTTCGAGCTGCAGATACTCCGCAATTTTGCACGGGTACTGCGCCATGGTGTTGATGCCAACCACTTGATTCACAAACACTCCCTTGCGCATGGTGTAAAATAGCCTGCGGGTGGTTGCGTTTTCAGGGCGGAGCTCCAAATATCTTCTGACGTAGGGCAAATATTGCACGTCATTGTCGGGGACGTCGACGATGGTAAAAATGCGATGGTTGCTTCCGTGCATGTTGACGATCATTGTTGAGCCCTGATCTACGATATCATCGATTGACATCATTGTTAGTTCGTCACGACGACAGCCACCGGCAATGCCAATTATCATAACCACCTAAAACAGGTTTATTTTGTCATTGTTGTCCTTAAATATAAAATACTCTGGACAGGAAGGACAGTTTCAGGTTAAGTTTAAAGAAAAGTAAAAAAAAGCAATTGCCGAATTGCATGATTGGTTTCAACAATTTTTGATTGAAAAAGGAATAAAATCAGTCGCATTCACTGTAAATTTAAGTTATTAGTAAACTGTATTTTATTGTACGTAGCTTAAACGATGGTAATATCTACCTTTAAAAGCAAATACTCATCATCCGGCGCTTCTAGCAAAAATTTGTTAATTTCTTCTCTAGAAAAAGCTTTGGATTTCTTCGGAGGTTCGTCTGTCTTTTGCATCTTTACAAATTCAAGCACTCTTTTAAATTGCGAAATATCAATTCCGTCAAATGTCAGAATGGTTGATTTTAGTCCAGCGTATTCTCCCCAATAACTGGATTGACTTTTTAAAGAAGCGGTTTTTTCATGAAAATACTGCATGAGGCTTTCTTCTGTGATGCCAGTATTTTTTTCTTGCAGCCAGGATTTAAATCTTTGGTATTTCTGTTCATATTTTAGACGTGACCTGATTGATGTAGACTTGGGTGTTGCAGGCGATTGGTTGTGTTTGCTTTCGCTGGTTTTATAAATTTCCATTAGTTGCAGTGCGTCGGTATAGTTAAAACCTACGAAAGCAAATTTCTTCGTAATCAGTGTTCACAATACATAACATATTTATTTAAGTAAGTAGCTCTCTAGTTGGCTGCCACCAATTAATCAAAAAGAATAATTTTAAAATCACCAAACATCATTAAATAAATATTGTAAAATTATTGTGTTAATATATTTTTTGTTACAAAATCTGTTACCGTACGAGAAAAGCTTTTAATTTTTCGTGATTTGGAACGTAATGTTATTTATTTTATCTACATGTTGACATTAATGACTTTAAATAAAATCTATATGTTTGTGGCGGATTCATAAATGCAAATTTCTTCGTAATCAGTGTTCACAATACATAACATATTTATTTAAGTAAGTAGCTATCTAGTTGGCTGCCACCAATTAATCAAAAAGAACAATTTTAAAATCACCAAACATCATTAAATAAATATTGTAAAATTATTGTGTTTATATATTTTTTATTACAAAATCTGTTACCGTACGAGAAAAGCTTTTAATTTTTCGTGATTTGGAACGTAATGTTATTTATTTTACCTACATGTTGACATTAACGACTTTAAATAAAATCTATATGTTTGTGGCGGATTCATAATGTCGAAACTACTTTTTTGGGTTTTTCGCCACTCAGTTAAGAAATTTTTTTCAAAAATATGTTAAAACCCTCTGCGTAAATTCCTAAAGAAAAAAGTTTTGTTCGTTTGTCAGTGGTTTTTAAATAAGATAAAAAATTTGCCTACACACACGCAAATCCTAACTAGAATCTAAGTACTTATCTGACGTTTCGGCAGAAATTCTACTGCCGTTATCAAAGAATTTTATCCTTTTCAAAAACATTTTTCGATTCTTTTTTAAAATATCTGTCTGTTGTCATACAACTGACTGACTTTGACTGATATATATTTCAAATATTAACTTGACAGTTTGGTGCGTCGATAGTAGCCAACAAGGTATTGGGTGAATTTAGTAAAATTTAAAATCAAAATTATATTTTTTTGAGTGTTTTCGATTTTAGATTACTTTATAAAAATACAAAATTTTTATTTTAAGATATCAATTATAAAAATTATCTTTTGACTAACTTTAAGAAAAAATACAATAGAAACCCAAAGAACATCAATGCTATTTTTTTAATTTATTTAAAAAAAACCTTTTTGAAAATCTTGTTTTAAAATTCGAAGCCAAACTGTATTTATATCAACTGATATGATAGCTATGCATTCATCTTCATTAAGAGAGATGCAAGCTGCTTCTTTGATTTCTCGTTTAATTTTGTCTGGTTCTTTTTGTAATATACTGATTTCCCCCCACATTACTCTATGATCATTTTCAAAAGAATGTTGGCAAATTTTAGACTTCTCCCAGTCTCCCCTTCTGAGGTACCCCTTATGGTCATTTATTCTAACTTCAAGAGGCCTTGAAGTTTCTCCAATATAAAATTTACCACACTCGCAAGGAATTTTATAAACGATATTTTTTGAGTTTTGCTCAGCATTTAATGGTTTTGTTTTGGTTAGAATTGATCTAAGAGTATTTGATTTTTTAAAAATTGTTCTAATATTATAATTATTAGCGATTCGTTTAATTTTTTCCGAAATACCTGGTATAAAAGGAATTATTAAATTTGTTGGTTGTACATTATTATGTCTACGTTCGCGTTGTCTTGGAAATTTGATTTGTCTAAAAGAATTTTCGATGAAGTTATTTGGATACGAATTTTTAATTAAGACCTCTTTTATTATTTGTTTTTCTTGTAAAAATGTGTTATTGTCCGAACAAATAATTTTAGCTCTATCGTATAAACTTTTTATTACTGCTTTTTTAACCGATGAGCAATGATTTGAGTTAAAATTTAGATAAAATTAGTAAACTGAGGTTTGTAATGTATTTTGTTTGTTTATTAAAACATCTAAAAATGAAATTTTGTTATCGTTTTCTACTTCTAAAGTAAATTTTATTGTTGGTTCTTTACCGTTTATAAAATTAAGAAAATCATTAAGTTTATTTAAATCGTGTGGCCAAATACTAAAAATATCATCTATATAGCGAAACCAAATGACCGGTTTAAAATTAAATTCCTCTAAAATTTTATTTTCAAAATCTTCCATAAAAATATTACTCATTAGAGGAGAAAGTCGAGAGCCCATTGCCAATATTAGAACAATTTTTAAAAAATCAAATACTCTTAGATCAATTCTAACCAAAACAAAGCCATTAAATGCTGAGCAAAACTCAAAAAATATCGTTTATAAAATTCCTTGCGAGTGTGGTAAATTTTATATTGGAGAAACTTCAAGGCCTCTTGAAGTTAGAATAAATGACCATAAGAGGTACCTCAGAAGGGGAGACTGGGAGAAGTCTAAAATTTGCTAACATTGTTTTGAAAATGATCATAGAGTAATGTGGGGGGAAACCAGATATTACAAAAAGAACCAGACAAAATTAAACGAAAAATCAAAGAAGCAGCTTGCATCTATCTTAATAAAGATGAATGCATAGCTAGCATATCAGTTGATATAAATACAGTTTCGCTTCCAATTTTAAAACAAAATTTTCAAAAAGTTTTTTTAAAATAAATTAAAAAAATAGCATTGATGTTCTTTGGGTTTCTAATGTATTTTTTCTTAAAGTTAGCCAAAAGATAATTTTTATAATTGATATCTTAAAATAAAAATTTTGTATTTTTATAATGTAAGATAAAATCGAAAACACTCAAACAAATATAATTTTGATTTTAAATTTTACTAAATTCACCCAATACCTTGTTGGCTACTATCGACGCACCAAACTGTCAAGTTAATATTTGAAATATATATCAGTCAAAGTCAGTCAGTTGTATGACAACAGACAGATATTTTAAAAAAGAATCGAAAAAAGTTTTTGAAAAGGATAAAATTCTTTGATAACGGCAGTAGAATTTCTGCCGAAACGTCAGATAAGTACTTAGATTCTAGTTAGGATTTGCGTGTGTGTAGGCAAATTTTTTATCTTATTTAAAAACCACTGACAAACGAACAAAATTTTTTTCTTTAGGAATTTACGTTGTGGGTTTTAACATATTTTTGAAAAAATTTCCTTAACTTAGTGGCGAAAAACCCAAAAAAAGGAGTTTCGACATTAATGATTTTATTTCCAATGTTCTTTTTTAGTTTATCGATTTTAGATCTTTCGTATTTGATCATTGATAAAGTTTTTTTTATTTTTTTAATAGAATTTATCAAATGATATATCGGTTTACAGAAAATATATAGAAGTTTTTTGTAGTTGCAAAAAAATATACAAATGTCTCAAAAAAACCAAACGACTTTTTAAGATGCATAAAACTTTTGGACATCCACCATTTTATATTTTTGATAAATATTATTTCTGACATATTTTCAAAAAGTCTATTTCATTACCTTTCCAAAACTTTTTTGTGGGACAATAATAAAAAATTTTGGTTTTGTGTCAATTTTGTTAGACCAGTATGACGTGCTATTTTTCTTGTTTGTAAATATGTTGATGAAGATAATTCCTAAAAGTACAAAAAATAGTATATATTTCACGAAAATTCGATTTAACCTCTTAAATTATATTTAAATTAGTACCATTTTTCTTAATTTTGTTTTCTACACTGTTATTTATATAATAACGGTAGTTGACTGTCAAGATTTACTTAGAAGATTCAATTTTTCTTTTCATCTCTTTGTTTATTTAGCTCTGTAATTGAACTTATTATGTTGGGCTAATAAGGAACTTATTTATTTATTTATTTATTTATTTATTTACGAGACTAAAGCGTCTTTTTATCGCTCGTCAAATTGTAGTTCAATTAATAAATAAATAGTTATAAGGTAATAAATACTACTCAAATAAAAAATTGTTGGTTACAACAGCCAATTATGCTTGTTTAAATAATGCCTCATGAGATGATTTTTTTTCCACAGACCGTGCCTACAAAAGATCGATCTACAAAAAAATGTTAGGGTTATATTTTATATAGCTACCTGCTTGCTTATGTCAGCACAAAACAAAGCTAATAATAAAAAACACATCTAGAGGCAAAACATATCATATATTTTTGTTTCTTTTGAATAAATAAAATCGAACATCTAGTAAATCATGTAATCAACTTGATGATGGTAGTACTTATAACGAGAAAATTATCCAATAACAAGAGAAAGATCATTTTAGTTGTACCCCAAAATAGAATTTTTAAATGCTTCCGTAAATTCTAGCCCAACTTTTAAAGTGTTTTATGTTTGTTTTGTTTCTTTCTATTTTCTTTAAATAATTTTGTGCATTTTTATTTGTTTTTATTATTTATTACATTTCCTATATTTAGTAGGTATATTTAGGTTTAAAATGAAAAAATAAAATAGCAAATAAATTCCTATAAAAAATAGTTTACCCATAATAAGGGATGCTTTACACTTGCTTGCTTACGGCTACCTACATATCGTTTAAAAAATGCGCGCTCACACTGACATCACGTGACTGCATTCAAAACAACTGCAAATCCATATCAAGTCACGTGGTGCGTTTTTTGATACGGGCTGAGCGCGCACATAAGTGGGAACCGGGTGTTTACTTATAATAGAAAAATTATTAGTGGCGAAACCTCTCATTTAAAGTTTTATAAAGCCCTTTTCTTTGAAGTATATAATTAAGGCTGGTGCATTGTGAACTATCAATAAAATATCTTACAAAAACAAAAAGGAAAGCGATAAAGTAAACTCCCATCAGAATTTAATATACAGAAAGTTTCCATTATCCAGCAGTATTTTACAGCACGTCGTCTTTTCGTTTCTGTTCACAAAGCACAGTATACGTTCGTCGAAAAGCTTGGCCAGTGTACCCTCGCGGATTTTCGAGGTCCAGATACTTCGCAATTTTGGACGGGTACTGTGCCACGGTGTTCATACCAACCGCTTGATCCACAAACACTCCCTTGCGCATGGCGCAAAATAGCCTGCGGGTGGTTGCGTTTTCAGGGCGGAGCTCCAAATATCTTCTGACGTAAGGTAAATATTGCACGTCATTGTCGGGGACGTCGACAATGCTGAAAATACGCTGATTGTTTCCGCGCATGTTGACGATCATTGCTGAGCCCTGGTCTAGGATATCATCGGTTGTCATCATTGTAAGTTCGTCACGACGACAGCCACCGGCAATGCCAATTATCATAGCCACCTAAAACAGATTAGTGTTTGTCATTGTCATCCTTAAAAATAAAATACGTTAATCTGGATAGGAATCCCAGGTTCTGGTTACAACGAGAAATGTTCAACTTTGCTGGCGCCTATTTCGCGAAAACATTATGCTGCAGCAGCAACGTCCTTAGCTGGGACAGCAAAGTTTTTTGCTAGAATGTTAGTTTACTAAATTTTTTTGCTGGCGTAACTATTTTTTTTGGATAGGGCTACTAAACATTATTTTTCTATACGAGTTCTAGCAAGAAACTGTGCTATTTTAGCAGAAACTTTGCTGTTCCAGCACGTTGTTTGGCAACATAGGCGCCAGCCAAAACCACTTTACTAAAAAAAATTCTCAGTGTAAGTTTAAAAAAAAAGTAGTTGTAACAATATTTCGGGGGACAAAATTAGGAGAAGTTTTTTTCCATCTATTTTTGTTCATCGGTGGACTTGCGATGCCACCCTGATGGCATCACATCCACAAGTGACAAAAGAAGAAAGTCGGATAGATTGTGTGTTTCTCCTTGGAGAAAATAAATAATTAGTTCCTCTACAAGTAGCACAAAGACGTATCAAAGACGTCCATAGTATGTCCGATTAGGACATTTGGACGTCCCTGAGACTTCCGACGTCTTAAAGACGTCTTCAGGAGATCTTTTGTTACAAAACCGACGTACATCCCAGTACGTACGTCTTTTTTGGTATTGTTTTGGACACATTTTAAACGATTTAAGACGTATTTCGTAAATTTGTAATCGGACGTTTCCAGGACATATTCGGGATATTAAACTAATGACTATAAAAATAAAAGTTTACGAGTATATTCAAATAAACATACCTATTTATAAAAAGAACTTATCAAAAGTCAAATCATACAAAATATTAAAACTAGCTCCCCACTAAGCATAAATGAAAAAAAAACGTTATAATGATAATTAAATGAAATGAAAATAACGTTTTTTTTCGCAATTCACAGAGAAAGAGCCAAAAATATCACCCTACGACATCCGGCGTGTAATGTGAACCTAGTCCGCTAAATCTCGATTAAACTCTATTTTTGCATTAAAAAAGGGTATTTATTGAGACTTCGGTTGTCTGTCCGGAACTAACTGAAAATTTTCTAACCTTAAAATTAAAAATTGGCGGAAAACCCTCTATATATAGTGCATAATTACCAAAAAATAAATCCAAAAGACCTCCTAAAGATGGCTTAAAATTTTGGTCTTTAACTGGTTCTTAACTCGATGTCTATAGGACATCCGCTTCGGACCTAAATCGGACGTCCTGAGGACGTACTGTGCTACTTGGGTCGTCTGAATCCTCAGATGAGGTACTTTTACGCTCCAATACCTTTAGCGTAAATATGGCCGCAGCCCTATTTATTGCAGGCATGCTGTTTTTTTAAGTCGACTCCCAATTCAACAAAAATTTATGTTGGGAACTCAAAAAAAAGTGAGTTTATGTACTTCATAAAAACCTTCCACCGACTCCCAGACTCATCAATTAATGGCATCGGAAATCCATCGGAAAAATATAGTAACTTGATTGATGGATGATGGATTCCACCGGAAAAATTTAAGAACTTGATAGACGGCATCGGAAATCCATCCGAAAAAAAATTTATTCACTTGATTGTGGCCACCGGTTGCTGTTTGGTGGAAAAAAACACTTTCTCTTTGTCTTATTAACTGTAAATTTAAGTTTTAAAAACTCTATTGTATTGTATGTAACCACAGTTAGCAAAAGTATTATCTTCAAAACAAAAAATATATAAACTTTGTAACTCCTGAGTTTTGAATGTCGATGGTTTCCTAATCAAAAAGAAGTAGAATTCACAATCGTAAACGTACGAATTTTTGTACGTTCGACGAAGCAATACATTTCATTTAAAAGTATTTTAGTTCCAAATTTTTCTTCTTACTTGATGTTCTTTTTTCGAATAATATGGATTTATTTTAGGATGTCATTAATTGATTTGGCACAGTCAACAGAATAATAAACTTCTAAAAAAAAAATCTATTTCTAAAGTCAGATTAAGTCTAAAAATCAATACAAATTAAACCCAAAGAACCCACAATATTTACCAGTATTAGAAAGCTTCAACAGAGTGGTGACTAGCTATTTTGGAAATTGTTTGGATGCAAACTATGCCATTTATATACTAGTTTCAAGATATACGCAGATCAAAGAATTTAGTCACATTTATTCAGAACAGGCCACTGAACAGTCTCATTATTCGTTTGAAATGTTCTGCAAGAAGTTTAAGTTGAACAAAAACTCATATCGGTATATAAATAATTTAATACGTTGTATTTCTTCTTACAACAATACATCATTTCAACAGTACAGTACAACAGTTTTAATCAAATTAAGACCTTGTTAAACACCTATAAAATAGAAATAGATATTATTTCACTGATAAAAAAGCTTGTTACTAAGTACAGTGGCGTACCCAGGAATCGGCTTCGGGACGAGTTTTTAAGGATAAATAATAAACAAAAACTTAATTTGAAGTAAAAATGTGACCATATCATAATTGATACAAGAAAACAGGTGCTTAGAGGTGCGGACTTGGGCTCAAATTTAGGGCGGGATGGGAGGGTGTTAACCTTATTTAAAATTGTTTATTTTTCCAATATTTGATATTATAATTATGGTTCAATACGCCGCAGGCAAAATTTTTTGAGAAAATAACACTTAAAATGCAATTTTTGGCTTATTGTAAATATTGATGGGGTTTTGGGAATTTGAATTGTTTATTTACCCTTAATTTGTTTGTAGTGCGGCGCATGCGAAAATTCATGCAAAAATTACACTTAAAATGCCATTTTTGAAACCAAATCGCAGGCAGATGTTTTAATAAAATTACATTAAAAAGACCATTTTGATGGTGATCCAAATTGAAAACAAATAAAAAATTAAGCATTTTTATAGCGGTCATGAACGAACGAAATCGTAAAAATGAAAGGTGAAAAATTTTGCAATTTATGATTTTTTAAAGTTTTTTGTTTTAATTGGGCCAATTTTATATAACCAGGCTTCTCAGGGGGGGAGGCTTTAACTCCAACTCCCCCTCTTGGTGCGCCAATGCTTAGTATGAATATTAGTCCAAACGTTCAAGAAGAAAATGTATTGATTAGTTTACTGTACAGAAACCAGGTCAGAAATCAAACTTAAATAATATTCAATCAAATAGATATACTAATACTTTCATAAAATATGAGTTTTATGGGAGCAAAATAGATGAAATAACTTTTCCATCTAAATATTATTGTTTTGCCCACTGTACAAAAAAACGTACGTTTGGGATTTTGTATTCTACTTTATTTTTATGGGGGGGGGGGGCATCGACATTCAAAAATCAAGGATTGCAAAGTTTATATATTTTTTTTTTGAAAATAATACTTTTGCTAACTGTGTAACTACCTTTAAAAGCAAATACTCATCATCCGGCGCTTCTAGCAAAAATTTATTGATTTCTTCTCTAGAAAAAGCTTTGGATGTCCTCGGACGTTCGTCTGTCTTTTGCATCTTTACAAATTCAAGCACTCTTTTAAATTGCGAAATATCAATTTCGTCAAATATCAGAATGGTTGATTTTAGTGCAGAGTATTCTCCCCAGTAACTAGATTGGCTCTTTAAAGAAGCTTTTTTTTCATGAAAATAATCCATGAGGATTTCTTCTGTGATGCCAGTATTTTTTTCTTGCAGCCAGGATCTAAATCTTTGGTATTTTAGTTCATATTTTGGTAGTGATTTGAGTGATGTAGACTTGGGTGGTGCAGGCGATTGGTTGTGTTCGCCTTCGCTGGTATTATGCATTTCCATTAGTTGCAGTGCGTCAGTATAGTTAAAACCTACGAAAGCAAATATCTTCGTAGTCCGTGTTCACAATATATAACATATTTATTTAAGTAGTTAGCTATCTAGGTGGACACCGACAATTAATCAAAAAGGACAATTTTAAAATTGCCAAACATCATTACATAAATATTGATTACATAAATATTGCTTTTTCCGTTGTAACGTACGAGACAAGCTTTTAATTTTTCGCTGTTCGGAACATGATTCCACCAGTAGGTAGCACAAATAAGTCTTAAGCATGTCTTCTTACAGATGCAATGTTATCTAGTTCAGTTTGGTTAAATGATCACTTTATTTGCAATGTTTTTTTAATTTGTCGATTTTATTTATTTCCTTTTTGATCATGGATAAGTAGTTATTTAGTTTATAAAAGAAAAACTTAGTAAAATTTGAAGCGCGGAGCAAAAAATTATTTCAAATAAATATTTAATATAGTTTTACTAGTTTACTTAGATTTCTGTTGGTAACTTATATTCACACACAAAGGTTTAGGTGACAAATGTAATGTTGGTCAACATTGGTTTAAGGTGATGTATAATTGTGTAAATTGTATTAAATCCGTTATCTTTTATAAACTTTATATCTACTGAAATCCGTTACAAAATTTTTGTAATTTAAAATTAAACAAACAATAACTAAAAACAACAGTTTATTTTTTATTTATGATATGGTTATATATATGGTTATACAGGAAAAAAAAACTTGAATAAATAAATGTTTATCAAAAAAAAAAAAATGTTATAGCTAAGAGCAAAAAACTTTGCTTTTTGACTTTTTAAATAGTAAAATTCCAAGAACTTAGAACAAAAGGTGCTGTGTTTTCAGTAGATAAAAGTGCAAACAGCCAGTTCAACCTTATATGAAGTCAGTTTGTTTCTCAAGAAAAAAAAACTTTTCTCAGTTGAAAATAATTAATCTCTCTAATTTTTTTAAATTAATTTAAAAGGGTTTTAATGAAAAACCCAATTTTGTCTTTAAAGAATACATCTTTTTTCTAAATCAAAACAATTTCTTTAAACTGTATGCTTTCTTCTGACATGCAAATTCAGATGATATCTGAAATAAAATTTAGATCCGCAAAAACGGCAGGGAAATCCTGGCTCTTTTCCGCAACGGTACTTTACGTGTCGAGAATATAGTGTTGAGTCTTTAAACATTGTGTGGCAGTTTGAACAGTAATATTTTAGGAAATCTAAAAAAAAGGTGAATTATTATTTAACACAGAGCGTTTCAACAAAAATAACTAAACCAAAGATTCTCACAGATAAAGTGAAATTTTCAAACCAGCATAAAGGAAATCACGAGAACGTTTTTTTATTGTTATTGTTATTTTGTACAGATATCCAATAAGATATGTTTATGATTTTGTACAGAGGTATGCAAACAGAAAATAAGGGCAACGGCAGTCAAAATTGCAATGGTTTCAAAATGTGTATCCTTTAGTTTGTCGACTAGTTTGATCTCCTCGAAACAACAGAGATTTCAGGGCGGGCGAAGATATTCCCAGCTTGGGTATGAAACTAATCTATTTAAGTGTTAAACAACTTCTTCGCTGGCTTATGCTTCAACAAGGACGGACAAAGCATTGACCAGAGGATTATGTTTTAACAAAATAACTCCTTTAGTACTTATTTTTAAAAAGATTTAGTTTTTTTCTTCTTATTCTTAACGGGCAAACCTCAAAATTGCACTGAATGAAAAATGCAAAAATTTCAGTAAAAATAATTATATGTTAATTATAAAAGGATTGGTTTTATTTCAAATTTTTTTTTTAAAAATATAAAATTGAAATAAAATAAAAGAAAGTAATGGACTTTTCATAAAAATGTGTTTATAGAATTTAGATTTTTGATAATTATACAATGTCCCAAAAAAAAATCATCTAAAAAGTTTGTGTTCTATTTCAAAATTTGTCATTATTTCGAAAAGTCAACACCTCAAAATTTACTAATTTGATGCCAAAATTGACAGTTTCTGAAAATCCAAAATGGCGGAAGTTCTTGAATTTTGAAGTTTTGGTTTTCAAAAATGGTTAAATATTTTGAAATCGGAAAAAACCTTTTAAGTAATGGACAGTCAAAAAGGTCCTTTTTTTTTGGACCTCGTATGTAATAACACTACTTAGCACGCGAACCTAATTCCATTTTACTACATTTTAAAGAATAGTGTATAGTAGTTACTCTAAATATTAAAAACGAAGTTAACATAACATTTCTGGACATTTTTGGAGGTAAATACTCAAAAAAAAAAAATTATAACAAAGTTACTATTTTTTTCTTAAGGCCATTTACACAGACAAACTTTCCTTTGATGTTGAAATGCCGACAAACATTTACACGAATCTCTTGAGCAAAATGTTCAAGAAAAAGTTCGAGCAAAATCTCGTACAAAAAGACTCACAGAAATTTTGGAGAGAATGTTAAGCAAAATTTGTTTGAAGAAATGTTGGTTTAGAAATTTCTTACAAATTTAAATTTTATAGTTTTATGGGAATTCACTGAACTAAACTGAAAATAGAAAGACTAAGTTTTAAAACAAGGTATTTTTAATTAAGTTTTAATTAAAAAATAATAATTGGCACTTATTTATTGCTGTTATTTACGTTTAAAAGAATATCTCTTTATTTTACTTCCTAGTTTAAAACGCAATACAATATTAATTAACCTATATACATTTTATTAAATCTCAAATATATGAACAAAAGCACGTTCGGTCTAAATAATACCCGTTTATTACCCACTTTTACAACCCTTCGATCCCGACCCTTGTCTAAGAAAATATAATTTAGCAGTAATAGGCTAGACTACTGAATCGGAATGTTGCTCCTTTGCATATTGTTTGTTCAGTGTCAGTAATCGACCTTGATTATTACATTAAATTGACAGTAAATATCTACCTTCAGCATTTTCATGAACCTTTTGCTTTTTTAAGCAACCGTTGGGGCCTTAAACTAAAGGTAAATCTGGTGTGAGGAATTAAAAAAAAACAATCAAAGCTAAGGGTAAAGTAAAGTTACAAAAATATGTTTTAAAAAAAATCCCCTCCCCACCACTGCCGATATTTGAAAAACTCAAATTTTTTGGAAAAGAAAAATTTTCCTTGGTTGTTTTTTGAATTTAGGAAAAAACCCTTGGAAATAAAGAAAAACTCACAAGAAAATCCCAAAAAAGCCCCGGGCAAAAAAATCCGGGAAAAACCCTAAGAAAAAAATATTATAAGCAACCCTAATCCATGTGACAAAACTGATAGTCAAGAATAATGTTTCGCTTGCCGTCGGATTTTTTTCACAAAAATTTAAAATAAAAGTTGGTGTTCCATTTTTTTAAAGAATTGAGATCACTGATCACTGATGTGAAATTTTATTTATTCTCATCTTTAAAAATATGTTTCCAAAACAGACAGCAATAATTTGCTCAAAAATTTACCGACCAAAATGTTCAAAGAAAAGCTCACAAAAATGTTCACGCAAAAAATTTTAGATCTTTTGCACGAGCTTTTGTTTGAGCATGTTCGTCTGTGTAATTGCGCCTTTAAACGAAATAATAGATAGTCCACACTTCAAATTTGAAAAGTAAGTAAAACCTTTTTATAAAAATTCAAAGTGCCGGAAAATTAAGAAATAGTTAAACCTGAAGTATTTTTTGCAACCATATTGAATGTGTTTTTACGAAAAAAAAACTTTAAAAGCGAATATTCAAGGCTGGTAGAAACCTAATGCAAAAAACAGACGGGTCTGTACTCTTAAAACAGTTAGTATTGCTTTGGTTTGGTTTGGTTAAGAACAAAACAAACGATTTGCTTATATAATGTCTAGTAAAAAGTGGTCCTAACTTGAATCAAAATTTTATTAAATAAAAAAGGATTCAGTCATAAAAAGTCAAAGAATCATATTTGAATATTAGTGTGCATTAAAGGGGCACTTCAGTAAAATAACAGGTTTAGACTAATCGATGACAAATAAAACTTTACAAATAATCGTGGTCTTCGTTTTTTTTCTATTAGGCCTCGTTAATGAGATATAAGCACGTTTGCACCACGTGCAGTGCACACTACATTAATGTTATTTTCCATTATTAAGCCCAATTTGTCATTTTGGTGAACTGCCCCTTCAAGCCAGTTTTTCCACCATGCAAAATTACATGTATTGCGTTGGGTCGATGTTAACTTGTACAGGGTGATTCACTGCAAATTCCACCTCCCCTTACCTCCCTTATATTGAAGCTGGAAAAAAGTTTTACGTTCAGAAATTGCATAAACTTAGAATGGTCTTGTCTTACTCACGCCAAATTTCGCTTGCACGGGTATTTTCTGCCCACATTTTTCTATTCAAATACAGGAATTTTAGGCTCACTTTAAAAATAAAGTTTAAATCTAGGGTTCTCTACTAACAGTTTTTGAATTTTGACTTTCATTTTTGTGAAATATCTTCATCAAGGCTAGACAAAAATTGCAAAGTGTACCAACTAGATTCAAGTTTTCTGTTTAAAATGAGACTAAAATATTTAAAAAATTTCTGTATTTGGACACAAAAATACGGCGCCAAAAATATCCATTCAAGCAAAATTTTTCACGAGTAAGACAAGGAGAGCTGCCACCGAAGACATTACTCTTGAGGGAAAAATTGGGTATTTTGTAAAACTTTTAAAAATAAATAAAACAAGGTTTAGTCTCCTTTTCCCTCTTCAAGGTAACTTTTAGGCTAAACTAAGAGACAATGATTATCCAGAGTAGGTACACAAGTGGGGGAGAGCGAAACGTACAGGACATTGCCCCGTTAAACTGCGAATGTTGACCTTCTTGTCCTCAATTTAACTTTTCTCTGATTCAAAAATTACTCCATAAAATATTTACTTTGTTTAATATGTATCCCAAGGTGTATGCTTTCCATTTTGCCAAAATTTAATTTATTTAATTTAAAAGCACTTTAATAATTTGCCCTTTAAATGTTTTCCCTCGTTTTTAGTAGTATTTGGAATAGTTGCCACCATGATGGATTCTGGAAACGTGGCCCTTCAGATGAGCTTTTTGGAATGCTTTATATGGGCAATAAAGACACTTGAATGATCTTTGCTTTTGGCACTCGTATTTTATATGCCTGCACAAATTGGGAGAGTGTCTGTAGGTTTTTCCACATTTTTCGCATTTGTAGCGAAGTTTGGCTAAAATTACAAATATTTAAGTAGGCAATATTTTTAACCGAATTGTGTTAGTATGTGCACTCTTAAAATAAAGCGAGAAATAAATTTTGGAGAACTACCTATCTAAGAAAAGCTGTGAAACAAATAAGCTACCGACCAAAAAGTTAAAACTAATAATCGCCCTTCGATAAAAATTTCATTATCATACGATTTTTTTTAAAGTTTGATGTATATCTAGAAACATGGGAAAATAATCACAAAATCTTCTCTCAGGTTTGTGGCATTAAAAAACTGCATTTGTACACAGTAGATTAAACTTTTCAAAAAATTGTAATTCACGAACCGTAGCAGCTAGCGACACGCGGTTTTCACATTAATATAGATAATTGCCGTTCTAACAAAAAAAAAATAAAAAATTTGAAATTAATTTTTTTTTTTTAAATATTTTATGGATGGCTATACGAAGAGCTTTTGAAGGTCAGACAGGCGAACCGACGGTCAAAGTTAAGGTTGTAATATTTATTTCTTGCTAAAATTAAGTCACATGTTAGTGGACTAGGGTGGATATACTCAAAATCATTTCACTTTCTGACATAAAAAGAGATGGTTAGTTACCGCAGCCCTCGACATAGGCACGATGTCAGTTACCGACATCGGACCACAGCAGATCAATTGCCGATAGGTCAATTCCATCTCCGGGAAGTACGAATTAGATTAGATTCACAAATTACCCTAAACTTAACCTAAATTAAACTATGAACTACTAATATACAATAATAGTATACCTGCTTGGAAATAAAATCTGTATGTTTGTGGCGGATTCATAATGTCGAAACTACTTTTTTTGGGTTTTTCGCCACTAAGTTAAGGAATTTTTTTCAAAAATAAGTTAAAACCCACTGCGTAAAATCCTAAAGAAAAAAATTTGTTCGTTTGTCAGTGGTTTTGAAATAAGATAAAAAATTTGCCTACACACATGCAAATCCTAACTAGAATCTAAGTACTTATCTGACGATTTCGGCAGAAATTCTACTGCCGAACTTTATTCTTTTCAAAAGCTTTTTTCGATTCTTTTTCAAAAAGAACAAATTTATTTCTTTAGGAATTTACGCAGTGGGTTTTAACATATTTCTGAAAAAAAATTCCTTAACTTAGTGGCGAAAAACCCAAAAAAAGTAGTTTCGACATTATGAATCCGCCACAAACAGACAGATATTTTAAAAAAGAATCGAAAAAAGCGTTTGAAAAGAATAAAGTTCTTTGATAACGGCAGTAGAATTTCTGCCGAAACGTCAGATAAGTACTTAGATTCTAGTTAGGATTTGCATGTGTGTAGGCAAATTTTTTATCTTATTTAAAAACCACGGACAAACAAACAAATTTTTGTCTTTAGGCATTTACGCAGTGGGTTTTAACATATTTTTGAAAAAATTTCCGATACCTGCTTGGACTCGCACGAGCTTATACACATATTATGCAGGGTTCCTAAGATTTTCCTTAGGGATAGGATTTCAATAAATCAAACAGAAATGGCATAGAAAGTTCTGCGCGCACAAAAGAAACAGGTATATTGAGCAATGGTGCCAGTTTGATATTATCTCCGGACTGCTTTCATGAGAAAAAATTGTCGCCACTCTTTCATTGTGAGCATAAATCATAGTTGCAATAATAACCGTTGACAAGATGTCTGCAAATTCCGCTAGATGGCGGCCACACATCTAATCTAATTAAAAATTAGATGTTTTTAGGTCCAAACCACAGCTTTTTCTTGCTTAAAGTGGGCGGCAGGGTTGTTAACATTAGAATGAAAATCTCTTCGCTTTTAAGTAAATTTCTTTCCATTCTGTTCTACTAGTGACGTCTATCCGGAAACGGCCAAACCATGCAGCTAGCACTAGCAGCCAAAGAAATCAATAAACGGCGCTGTTTCTCCTGCAGAGCTTTTTGCTTGCGATATTATTGATTTTAAATAAAGCTGGCCCTACACTACATTTGATATTTTCGAGGTGTCTTATGACATGATCTCGAAACATGTAGCGAACCAATTCTTCAAAACTAGCGGGAGGGGAAAAGCGAAAAATAAGGGGCTGCCAATATTTGTAACACCCAAAAAGGGGTGAAGATTTATTTTGCTCTGTTTCTTTACAAAAAACGTTTTTTTTACGAAAAACTTGAGCTCTGCCACTTTTTTTTATTTTTTTCTTTAACTTTCTCGAAATTTTCGTCATACCGTAGAAAAAAATTATTTTCCCCATGGTCATACTCTACTTTTATTCGAAAAAATTTAGAAACAGAGACGGGATCAGTTCTCCTAAAACGGGGGATATTGGTTTCGAGTGAGCCGAACGCAAAAATGTTAGAAAAACAAAGCACGAAATAAAAATGGCGCCGCTTACATTTTTTTTTCAAAAATTACGTAATTTCGGGAACGCAAAAAACAGGTCTAAAGAGTATAATTTTTAAGAAAAAAATATCAATTTTCTCGCCCTCCTCCACTGGCACTACAGGGGCCGTGCACAAATTACGTAATGGTCATAGGGGGAGGGGGGTTACAAAACGTTACGTAGGGGGGAGGGGGGTTTTCGACAGCGTTTGCATTTGTGTGAAACTAAGAAAATTTGGAATGAAAATAAGTGAAAAGTTTTTTTTTTGGGGGGGGGGTAGTGGTCTTGAAATCGTTACGTAATATTAGGGGAGTGGCGTGCCAAACCTTTACAAAACATTACATAGGGAGGGGGTAAAATCACCGTTACGTAATTTGTGCACGGCCCCACATCTGACTGTTCCTCCTTTTTGATTTCGAATCAAAGTGCAAAACCCGGGTTGGACGTTCGAAGTCGTCAACCCGTCCTATTTGCTTGATAAAGTTTCTACGGAAATATCTCAGTCGATTTCTCCGGCCGTGTATGAACGCTTTAGGTTAGGTATTTGCATGTATCTCAATCCCCAGCCTGTAAACAGTGCGTAAGGACAATGGTTACAAAATGAAAAGCCGAAAAATATTTTTTTTACGATATCTTTCATCAGTTTGGTATTAAAGTCGAGCAAAAACAATTTTTATTCCAGTCCTAAAGGTATGAAAACGGAAAATTAGAAAACAACAACATGGAATGGATTTACTACGTGTAAGATGTAGTGACAACATCGCCCCATGCCCATCCTTTTCTGCCTAATGTGCTTTTCCGTTTGTTTGCGTCTTATACACGGCTGCTTGGCCCCCTAAGGATTTGCTTAGGAACCCTGTATATTGCTGAATAATTACCTGGACATTTACGATATAGTTTTTAAAGGCTTTTTAAGGCGTCAGAATTAATTTTTCACCTACAAGAAAAAAAAAAACATAACTAATTACTTTAGAGTGTGCTCAGAGTAGACTCGCGTCTTTTTCGAACGGCTGTCCAACGCGTCTATTTGTATCATATCTGTATCGTGTATTTTTATCATAAATTTTCTAACTAAATTAGTCACTCACAAAAAATACAAAACGTCAGGACAGAAATCAGGGCGTATTCAGATTAAAAAATATTGCCGTCTTTGTTTGCCTTCGTTGATCAGTGATAGAAATATCACCCGACGACGTCCGAAGAGTAGATCTGCAACGTTGCCGTGTCTTTTTTCAAGTACAACCTGTTTCTGTCTTGAGATTTGCCAAATTAACTTATTGTTTTTAAAAATATTTTGATGCATAGAAAAATATCATTGTCTTGATTAACTAGCTAATAAACAATTATAAAAAAACGTATAAATTGCTACCTAAAAATTAGGTAGTTTATTTTGCATTAAGTCCAAAAACCTTTTTTTTGTTGCATTTGAAGGGCCATAACCATTTTCTATTTGTTTTAGACATTCTGGATTTTTTGGAATACCCGATATTAAATAGTAGTTTTCATAACTAGTGGAAAAAATAGTGTTTTTTTTACAAGCGCTGCATTGGTTTAAATAACGAGCGCAGCGAGGTATTTAAAAGCGCGAATAAAAAAAAGCACAGGTTAGCCGCGGGTTGTTAAGACTATTTTTTTAATACCTTTATCAAAAAATCCAAGAAAAACTGGAAAATACTTTACAAAATCTCGAACATAAAGCACTTCTCGCAACACACCAACACTATAAATTAAGGCGGCTGGTAAATAAAATAACAATGGTTTTCAGAGCCATGTGCCTTTTTACTCGGTGACGTTCATTGTTGCGACACTTTAATCTTTGACAGTTTGATATTTTGACGATGTTGATGGCTTTGTCGCAAACACTTGAAAAAAAGAATAATTAGATTTTTTCAATATTACTATTTTCGGCTATTTCTCTTTAATTTTGGCTAAAAAATAGACAGAAATCTTTTTTTGCACCCGTGATCAAAAAAATTAGTTTTTTGCGTCGCTAACCAAAAAAGCCATGATTTAGTTATCTGCAGACCGTTACTAAAATCCTGTTTTTGATGAAGGTATAAAAAAATATTTTTCGACCAACACCAGGCCAAGCTTTGTTAAAAGGAATACCAAAGGAACAAGTAATGAAATTAACATTCGTTTCGATCAGTACAATCTCTGATCGTTTTCAGGTGCAAACTCAGAGATTGTACTAATCGAAACGTCGTGTATAAATAAAATATAGACAATGGAAGTCTGAAACACAGAGTTAAATTCAAGCACATGATTGTCTCAAACTTTCGGAACAAGTAATGTTCTTCAAGTATTTGTCCCATCCTGTCTATCTCAATGATTTGACTAACACAATTTTTATTACCTCAAGTGTTAAAGCTACTCTAATTTTGTAAAGAATAAATATATACAGATGCAATGTTATGGGCTAGTACTATATAATTAGTTATTTTATTTTATGATTCCGTGTATCCTGAAAAGGTGGTTTTTTAAATGAATCGGTTGTTTGCCAGCATAGGAACATAAAGTGCACTTGAACGTTTTGCCAACCTGGCATTCATATTTAAGGTGCTTTCCCAAGCTCGATCTATGGACGTAGTTCTTTCCACACCGGCTTGGACAGTGGAATTGATTAGAGGAAGCTAAAAATATAAATTTAGTAGAGTGACTTTAGTTTGTTTTTTTGCCGATTCCGTTGCCCTTATTTTTAATCTACTAACCAAACCAACACAAAAACAAAGTTATGATTGTTCTCCACAAACCAAAACTACACTTTTTTGCACTCGACGCGCGTTTCGCTAACAACGTTAGCATCATCAGGAGACGATAAACAATGAACTAAATTAATCTACGCTCTATCTTATATACAATCCTTTAGTGGGCGGAGATAAGACTAATAACTTGTGATTGATCACGATTTTTAATCCTATCTCCCCTCAACCAAAGAATAAAGTGTACTAAACGGGATGGGTCCTCTATCTTTCTACTTTCATATCTAATGTGAATCTATGATTGTTTTCAAAAGCATGCTCGGCCACACTTGACTTTTCTGTTCTTCCGTATTTTAAGTATGCTAAGTGTTCTTTAAAACGTGTTTGAATAGAGCGTCTCGTTTGGCCAACATATTTTTTGTCACAATCCATGCAACTAATTTCGTAAATTCCACTTTTTTTTAGAACTGTAGTTTTATCTTTGGGATTTCCTAGTAAGCTTCTTATGGTGTTACCGGATTGATATACTAATTTAAGACCGGTGTTATTAAATACTTTTTGTAATCCTTTCGTATAATTAGGATTATAAAGAATTGATACAAATTTTGAACTAAATCTTTTTACCCCTCCACTTCTCTCGTTAGGGGGAGGTGGGTACCTGATAATACCATATTATTGTATTGTCACCGAAACTATAAACACGTACTAAATTTGAACACAATCGGATGTGTATAAGTCAGTTAAAATTTGTTAGCAAAGCATAACCAAAAATCCATCTTAAATCCGCCATATTAAATTTTCAAAACCTGAATTCGTTATTGCCATCCCCAAATACCTAACACACCGAATTTCAACGAAATCGGGCGCACTTCAACTGTACCCTCCTCCACCCCCTTCGAGTAGGGGCAGCCGATAGGATATAACGAAGAAAATAAAAGCTTGTAAAACCAGTTGTTTCGTTAGTTTTAAACACTATATACTTTTACACTTTTATGGTATCACTTAAAAAAAATAATCTGATTAAGCAGTCTGACCTTACTTCTTTAATGGAGTGCCAGACACAAATTTAAATTTAGTAAAAATTTGTTGTTACCGCTGTTTGAAATATATTAAACAAAGATTAACAAAAATTGACTATATTTATATTAACTTACTTTGGCTGTCACTGATGTCACTTTCCGGCATTATTTCATCCAATATGCTTTGAAGTGTTTTGTCTTTGATATATCTATCTCGTCTAAGAAATTGTAAAATACTGGAGAAACTTTTTTTCCACTTCAAAAATAATTGGTCGCCATTGCCGCCAAACGCTATGTTGTAATCAATATGCATCTAAAATGTGAACAATATTAACCGCAAACAAAAAATGTTAAAAAAATTTAACTTACTAGTTTCTTAAAGTTTTCAAGTCAATCTACATAATTAGCAGAATGAGGAATAAATTCCCAATGTCCATAGTGGAGGTAAATAAATAAAAAAGAGAATTTGCCCAACAGAAAACCTATTTATACCACTGACTGACTTCAGACACAGTCCATCCACCAGTCGGGCTTTTTACTATGACGAATCGATAGCAAAAAAGAAACTATACAAAATACAGCGCAGTACCACAAGAGTACATACCAGGTGTGACTTGGAGACTAGACGCAAACACGTGTTTCACCCTTGTTAGGGATCTTCAGTACGCCGTAAGATTTTATAGACGAATATACATATATCAAATCAACAAGTCATGGACAAATGCTCGGCAAACATTAGACTAACAGAATGAGGAATAAATTCCCAATGTCCAAGTGGACGTAAATGTAAATAAGAATTTTACCAACAGAAAGGAGGTTAAAAATCCAATAGTTTTTCTGTTGTTAAAATTATCTTTTTTATTTTTATTGTCTACCTTCTTCTTTAACTACAATTACCTATATCTAAATCAGACCTATACTCACCAGAAGCCATCCCAATGGTCTTTTATAAAAGTTCCATTTTCTAAGAAACTCTGTAGTTGCCATTGACTTAATATCATTTAGCCGGTATTGCGCACAAGCTTTCCATACAAGATCAAATTCTTCAGGACCCAGAGTATCACAACTCAGGCGTTTCAAGCACGTTTCCGCATTATCTTCTGGTACTTAAAGTGAAAGAATAATATACCAGTTTTATGTTATAGGTTTAACCAAGTTGGTAAAATTTGGAATAGTAATTCCTAAGAAACAAACCCACTCGAGACAGATTTCTACTGAACAGGTCAAGAGAGTCGCACCTTGGGAACTTTCTGCTGGACCCAGGCAATGAAAGAAGGTTTCAATCCAGAAATACTGTTCTTGCATACTTGCATACATGCATAGTGTGCGTGCAACGGGCCCAGCAAGGTGGTATACGTACATGGGAATTGTCCCGCCCGCATTTCTAAGTGTAAACTAAAACTTATTCAACGAAACACACACACACACACACACACACACACACACACACACACACAGTTAGGAAAATATTGCAATACTTAGGTAACAATAAAATAAATAAATAATAACAAACGAAATTATAAGTATGGATAAAAATATAAAACACATCCAAATCACGGATAGTGTATCACAGAAGTTCAAAATAAAAATTTGGCACGTACTTTGAGATATAAATCTTGAATAATATTATGTTTAAAATGTGTTTAAAGCCATTTTTATATCACCTGGCTGAGACGATAGATTAGTATATGATAGTGCTGGCTTAGCTTGCGCCAATGCAGCTTAAACATTTGAATTGTTTCCAACTTCTGTTAAAGTTTTACAAGAATTAGTGTATGTTAAACGATTTCAATCCTTTAATATTATGCCTTGCTTCTATATGTTTTATAAGCCGATCTTTTCGGTAACTTTTATATGGACAATAGGGACATTGGTACTCTTTTCCACTGCATTTTTTAGTATGTCGCCAAAATGCAGCATATTTGCCGTACACTGTAAAACACCTATTGCAAGTAAAAGTTTTCTCTTCTCCTAAAAAAAATTTATGAATGTCAATTTTTTAAAAATATGTTGCTAATTTTTAACTAATGTATTTATTACCAACCAGCAACAAATATGTGATAAGACAATTTGGAAGAAGTATTTATTTAAACATATATCTCTAAATTTAAATTTGACTTTTATTAATTCAATATTGTTCTAAGAGATTTTCTTTGAAATTCTAGAAGTGAAAGTTATATAAAATTGGTAATAATACATTTCCCGGTTACTAATTTTCAAAAGCTCCCAGTCCCATTATTATTTGAAACAACATTTAATTCTAAACTAATCAAAACTTATAGTCGTAAGGATATTGCTAGTGCAAAAGTCGCAATTGGTTTCAAAGCGACATTTGAGTTAAGGCTTTTACAACCGAAAAAAAAATCATAATTTAGAAATTAGTCATTAGTGGGATATATTTTTCGTATATTTTATTTTTACTGCAAGATTCAACTAAGTATTAATACTTTTTAATTTTTAAACAATATTTTTCATTTCTATTTTATCACAGAAAACATCCATCGCTTAACCTGTTTTATACCACCAATTCATAATTAAAGATTAACTGTGATGAAAACCAGCAATATTTTAGCGTTTTTTGCAAAGTTCCATGTGGTTCCTTAGGTGATGTTTTCGAAGAAATCCCTTTCCGCACTGAACACATAGGAAAGACTTGGGTTTTCCACATTCGTGTCTCAAATGGCTATTTAGAGAAGTTCTAGATTTGTAAGTCCGGGTACATGTGGGGCATTTAAAATGTTTACCTAAAATATGTTTTTTTTTTAAAATTTAGGACGAAAGGTTTAACCCATTACCAGTTTTTTATAAGTCTGTCCTGTGAATTAAAAAACCTCGAACCTATCAAACAAATTGTAAAACACTTTAAAAAAAGGTCCCAAAAAACTGACAACTAAATAAAGTAAAGTTACATACTTCACAACAACTTCCGCTGATTTATTTTCCCGTGTAAATAGGTGGCGAAGGTAAGTTCAGCCGTGGATGCGAGATTCGATCCCTAGGCAATATATACATACTGGCCTAATGCAGGCCGTTATTCTAAATCGAAGCTAACTAAGTACTTCCTACTTAGTACTTTACCGTTATTAGCAGCTCCGGAAGCAAGTACTTAAAAAGTACTATTTTTAAATTCATGTTTAAAACAAAATTATGATTGTTTTCCACAAACCAAAACTACACTTTTTTGCACCCGACGCGCGTTTCGCTAACAACGTTAGCATCATCAGGAGACGATAAACAATGAACTAAATTAATCTACGCTCTATCTTATATACAATCCTTTAGTGGGCGGAGATAAGACCAATAATTTGTGATTGATCACGATTTTTAATCCTATCTCCCCTCAACCAAAGAATAAAGTGTACTAAACGGGATGGGTCCTCTATCTTTATTTAAACTATTTCTGGATTTAATGATTTCCATACTTTCATATGCATTCAAAAGTCTTTTGTTTGGTACACTTTTTAGAAGTTTTAGGTTATCTAATGTGAATGTATGATTGTTTTCAAAAGCATGCTCGGCCACACTTGACTTTTCTGTTCTTCCGTATTTTAAGTGTGCTAAGTGTTCTTTAAAACGTGTTTGAATAGAGCGTCTCGTTTGGCCAACATATTTTTCGTCACAATCCATGCAACTAATTTCGTAAATTCCACTTTTTTCTACAACTGTAGTTTTATCCTTGGGATTTCCTAGTAAACTTCTTATTGTGTTACCGGATTGATATACTAATTTAAGACCGGTGTTATTAAATACTTTTTGTAATCCTTTCGTATAATAAGGATTATAAGCAATTGATACAAATTTTAGGTCGCAGGTATCTATTTGTCTGAAAAAAGTGGAATTCCGAAAGGTCTTTTGAAAAGAATGTCTATTTATCAGCTTATTTATTAAGCCTTCGTCGTAACCGTTTTCGCCAGCTATATTCCTAATCCTATTCTTTTCTGCTTCAAATCTTTCTTTGTTTAAGGGGAAATTTACTAATCTATTTGTTAAAAAGGTGCAAACTTGCAAGCTTATGTTGTTGGCCGTTCTTTTTCTGTATAGGTCAAAGTCCACCAACAGGTATATTCCAAGTGACTCTTTTCATTGCTTACAACATAAGCTTGCAAGTTTGCACTTTTTAACATATAGATTCGTAAATTTCCCCTTAAACAAAGAAAGATTTGAAGCAGAAAAGAATAGGATTAGGAATATAGCTGGCGAAAACGGTTACGATGAAGGCTTAATAAATAAGCTGATAAATAGACATTCTTTTCAAAAGACCTTTCGGAATTCCACTTTTTTCAGACAAAAAGATATCTGCGGCTCAAAATTTGTATCAATTCCTTATAATCCTAATTATACTAAAGGATTCCAAAAAGTATTTAATAACACCGGTCTTAAATTAGTATATCAATCCGGTAACACAATAAGAAGCTTACTAGGAAATCCCAAGGATATAACTACAGTTCTAGAAAAGTGGAATTTACGAAATTAGTTGCATGGATTGTGACAAAAAAATATGTTGGCCAAACAAGACGCTCTATTCAAACACGTTTTAAAGAACACTTAGCACACTTAAAGTACGGAAGAACAGAAAAGTCAAGTGTGGCCGAGCATGCTTTTGAAAACAATCATAGATTCACATTAGACAAGCTAAAACTTCTAAAAAGTGTACCAAACAAAAGACTTTTGAATGCGTATGAAAGTATGGAAATCATTAAATCCAGAAATAGTTTAAATAAAGATAGAGGACCCATCCCGTTTAGTACACTTTATTCTTTGGTTGAGGGGAGATAGGATTAAAAATCGTGATCAATCACAAATTATTGGTCTTATCTCCGCCCACTAAAGGATTGTATATAAGATAGAGCGTAGATTAATTTAGTTCATTGTTTATCGTCTCCTGATGATGCTAACGTTGTTAGCGAAACGCGCGTCGAGTTTAAAAAAGTGTAGTTTTGGTTTGTGGAAAACAATCATAATTTTGTTTTAGTGCAACCAAAGGTTCCAAAATTCCCAACATAAAATTCATGTTTGCTAAGAAATTATTACAAGCCAGACATTTCTGCGTGTTTGCTCCGCATATGACCAACTAACGCATCCTTTCTTCTAGCTTTATATGGACAAAAAGCGCAGAAGAATTTACGTTCTACCCCACATTCAAACTGCATGTGACGTCGTAACACATGCGCATATCCGTATCGTTTTTGACATTTAGGACATTCGAATTGCTTCATTAGATTTAGTTCCAGTTTTACTTTTTGCTCCACAAGAGACTGCAAGGCTAAGTCTGCGAAAGTAAATCCTAAAACATCGAGCCGTTGTAAGTAGATAATCATGCATCAACAAGATTGTTTTTGCATGCATAGGTTTATAAAAACATTAATAAGCAGGATCGAATTTTTAAATGAGATATACATTAAAACCTATTTTACAATACTGACAAGATCCTTGTGTTTAAAAATTACCCGAAGTATATAACATTAACGCAACTGGCGCGAATTTGAAAATTGACATTTTTAGGAAAAAATATATACTTGCATATTAGTTCCACATTCTTCTTGATGAAGTCATAAATATTCTCTTATGCTATCTTGGAATTTACTTAAATTTTAAAAAGATACATTTCGGCTGCTTATGAATAGTTTATACTGTTAAGTATCTCATGTTTGTTAAGATGCAAATTTCTGTGTTTATTAAATACATGCTGAACCACAGTACATCTTTGTTTTCCCTTGTAGGGACAAACAGGACACTGAAACTTTGGAAGTTGCTGACATTCGAATTTTCGATGTCTCCACAGAGATCTTTGTGCCAGATATAATCTCGAGCACTTTGGACATGAATATACTAAGTTTCCTAAAATTGCGATTATATAGTATAATAATGTAGGGATTAGTAAATATAACGAAATGTAGAAGACTATATTTCTATGCTTAATATTTTATATAAAATAAAATTTACAATTCCTAAAAAATCAGCTTGGAGAACCACAAATACTGGGGAAGATCCGAAAAGATCTCTATGAACAGTTGTATAGTGAACTAGAGTTCAAAAATAAAAAAATTACGTATAGATATCTTGATGTTTGTCTGGGTTGGCAGGAACATAAATGTCGTTGGTAAAAATTTATTCTATCTACTGATGTCTTAATGCAGTTAGATTATTCCATAAATAATAAATGTTTACTAAATGTATACTATGCCAGAAATAATAAAGCAAGCAATATCATAATAATCTACTCTTTTATATAAATTAAGTGCTTCCTTCATATTACTAAAAAAGGATGAACACTTTTAAAATGAATAGGCTTTAAATTTATGCCACATCAAAGACGTCTTTTTAAAAGCTATTCCAGTATAGGCTCGAGGATTTTCGAGCTGTAAAAATTTAGCAATTTTGCTAGGAACACTGCCTATTTTGCTCATTCCCGAAACGCCAAAATATTTTCCTCTTTGCACGTTGTGAAAAAATCTTAAATTGGCATCTTGAGGTCGTAAATTCACATAGCGTCTTATTATTGGCAACAGCTTAACGGCCTCTGTCGGCTGGTCGATAATAGTAAAGGTACGTTTATCGGCAATGTTTATAACCATAACTGATCCTCTGTCTTCGAAATCGGTAAATGACATGTTGTAAAGTTCCTGAAGTCCACATCCGCCTGCAATACCAATTATTGCAGCTACCTAAAATACGTCAAATATGAAATTCGTTAGCTAAGATTTGTGGAGGATTTCTTAGACCTTTTTAACCTTACCTTCATCATAAGGTATTCACTATCGGGTGCTTCCAATAAAAACTTGTTGATTTGGGCTCTTGTGAAAATTTCAGAAATTTTTGGCGGCTTGTCTCCGAGTTTTTTTGATCTAATGTAATCAGTTAACTGTTTAAAATTTGAGATGTCGATGCCATGATACAATAGGATGGTTTGCTTGAGACAGGAAAACTCTACCCAAAAACTTGCCGAAGATTTTAAATTTCTATCGCCAAAGTAGCCCAGCAGACTGTCTTCGTTGATTTCTAAATTTCTTTCGCCAATCCAGTTTGTGTATTCCGTATACCTTTTCTCGTATCTTGCTTTGGTGCTTTTTCGAACTTGAGAAAAGACCCCTTCAGGTGAAGCACTAATTTCCTTGGTGGTTTTTTCTAAAAATATATTTGGCTCGGTATACAAATTCTAAGTTAAAGCATTTATTTATTTTACGAAGTCTCCACATAAACATTTTTTTCCAAAAACATATCAAACATAAATACCTCCAGCTAAATCTTAATTTGAATTATAAAATAGTATATAGCTAAAATATGTATTCAAAAATTCTCAAGGTAAGTTTATTCTACATAGTTTTGTTAATTTAAAATTTTATTTATCCCTTCACCACTAGAGCGCCGATAAGGTAAAAAAAAATATAACATTGTACTTGTCATAAAGTAGAAACTCTAAATGTATTTATGCACAACCGGGGGTTAAAATGCCTTTTACCGCCCTCGTTTTAGAGCGATAAGTGCCACTTTAACGTCCTAGAGGTCACTTAAAGTCCGCGGGCATTTTTTTTTCAGTTTTTTCATAGATGTAACAGCAATGAAAAGCAAGCTTTTGTTTTATTTTTTCAATTTTTATTTCAAGAAAAACAGTAAAAAAATTACATAATTATAGGTACAAATCAATCCAACTTAAAATTAAAGATTCAGTTGCTGCAGTTTGAAAAATTTTCTTCAACTTGCGTCTTGCTCAAAATTTTTGACTATCCTGGCTTATACCCTTTGTTCTTCCGCTTCAAAAAAGCTATGAGATTTGAGAATTTACTTGACGACTTGTTTCGTTTCGCCTTTTCGCTGAAGTAAGTCAGCAAAGTGCGGAAAAGCATGGTGACAGTTGACGTCGTCTTACACTTTTCCACACATGTGCGGAAAAATTTCAGCACACTGGTGAAATTTAACGTTTTCTTAGGATGCAAATGTAGGAAAAAATATAGTTCCTGGTACTTGCATGCGTGAAAATTTTTGACAGTCGTATGCTACGCACCCTCCGGCCGGAAATTTTCTTCCTGTATTTGTTAGGGAATAGCTATTGCGTTCTTTTGAGGACTTTAGTCGTGGTGTAAAATTGTCTAGATATATAGCCATAGTTACATTAGTAGGTGCCAGTTTGTTATTATCTCCGGACTGCTTTCATGAGAAAAAATTGTCGCCACTCTTTCATTGTGAGCATAAATCATAGTTGCAATAATAACCGTTGACAAGATGTCTGCAAATTCCGCTAGATGGCGGCCACACCATGAGATGATCTTGCGCCAAATGAGTTTTTCCTATGGGGTTGTTGGCACGACAAAATTTTCCAACACCCTCACTTACGGCCTACGACTATACAGGAGTTGAGGGCGAAAATTTTGGAGGCGGGCAACTTTATCACCCCTGAAATATTAGCTGCTACGCGCCAAGAGTTTTACAATAGATTGGGATACTGTAAGGCTCAAGAAGGGGACAGATTTGAACATCTAATCTAATTAAAAATTAGATGTTTTCAGGTCCAAACCACAGCTTTTTCTTGCTTAAGGGAGGCGGTAGGGTCCATTATTTACGATAATGAGCGATAAACTCGTGAGGTTGTTAACATTAGAAAGAAATATCTTCGCTTTTAATTAAATTTCTTTCCATTCTCTTCTACTACTACTACAATGAACGGCGCTGTTTTTCCTGCAGAGCTTTTTGCTTGCGATATTATTGATTTTAAATAAAGCTGGCCCTACACTACATTTGATATTTTTGAGGTGTTTTATGACATGATCTCGAAACATGTAGCGAACCAATTCTTCAAAACTAGCGGGAGGGTAAAAGCGAAAAATAAGGGGCTGCCAATATTTGTAACACCCAAAAAGGGCTGAAAAGATTTATTTTGAACTGTTTCTTTACAAAAAACGTTTTTTTTACGAAAAACTTGAGCTCTGCCACTTTTTTTATTTTTTTCTTCAACTTTCTCGAAATTTTCGTCATACCGTAGAAAAAATTATTTCCCCCATGGTCATACTCTACTTTTTTTCTAAAAAATTTAGAAACAGAGACGGGATCAGTTTCGAGTGAGAAGATAAAGGGCGCCGCAGGCAAAATTTTTTCAATTAAATTAGCCGAACGCAAAAATGTTAAAGAAACAAAGCACGAAATAAAAATGGCGACGCTTACAATTTTTTTTTTTAAATTACGTAAATTCGGGAACGCAAAGAAATAGGTCTAAAGAGTATAATTTTTAAGAAAAAAATATCAATTTTCTCGCCCTCCTCCACTGGGACTACAGGGGCCTTGCACAAATTACGTAATGGTCATAGGGGGGAGGGGGGTTACAAAACGTTACGTCGGGGGGAGGGGGGTTTTCGACAGCGTTTGCCTTTATGTGAAACTAAGAAAATTTGGAATGAAAATAAGTGAAAAGTTTTTTTTTTGGGGGGGGTAGTGGTCTTGAAGTCGTTACGTAATATTAGGGGAGTGGCGTGCCAAACCGTTACAGAACATTACATAGGAAGGGGGTCAAAAATTGGTAAAATCACCGTTACGTAATTTGTGCACGGCCCCACATCTGACTGTTCCTCCTTTTTGATTTCGAATCAAAGTGCAAAACCCGGGTTGGACGTTCGAAGGCGTCAACCCGTCCGATTTGCTTGATAAAGTTTCTACGGAAATATCTCAGTCGATTTCTCCGGCCGCGTATGAACGCTTTAGGTTAGGCATTTGCATGTATCTCAGTCCCCAGCCTGTAAACAGTGCGTAAGAACAATGGTTACAAAATGAAAAGCCGAAAAATATTTTTTTTTACGATATCTTTCATCAGTTTGGTATTAAAGTCGAGCAAAAACAATTTTTATTCCACTCCTAAAGGTATGAAAATGGAAAACATTAGAAAACAACAACCTGGAATGGATTTACTACGTGTAAGATGTAGTGACAACATCGCCCCATGCCCATCCTTTTCTGCCTAATGTGCTTTTCCGTTTGTCTGCGTCTTATACACGGCTGCTTGGCCCCCTAAGGATTTGCTTAGGAACCTTGTATAATGCCTTTTTACATTGAATTTCCTGTGAGTTTTAAAGTTGCAGTGAGGTTTTGGACATGAATATCGAGGTATTTTTCTGCAATAATGAAGGTGGTGGCTATACAGGGACATTTTTTTACTATATGCTTTTCCACAGAGATCACATACAAACCCAAAAAAAATATTTTCGATAAGATATGGCACACAGTCAAAGCAAGAGCAATGTGACTTTAATGGCAATAAGGGTTTACTAAAAACAAGACAAAAACATGGGCGAATTTGTAAATTTTTCTACAATAGTTGGTGACATTAATGGGTTTCCTAAACTATTTCTTTAATTTGAAGAATTCACAGGTTGATCACATCAAAGCTCACGGGCACATTTAATCAGATCTTTTTTGTTGTAGTTAATTTGTATTAACTTGTATTAAAACTATTGGAACACAGTTAAGAAGTAAATGCTAATCTTCTCTAAGACCAGGTTTTTGAACACCCGTACCCTTATTTACCACTTGTTCAGAGCACAAACGCAGAAAAAAATATCTCCGGATTGTTTTTCATTTATTATCGTAAAACCATAGTGATACTACCCCTATGACGATGACGTCGATAATGGTTGATTTATCAAGAACTGTTGATTGACGTTCTAAACTAATTTTACAATGTCAGATTTTGTGAAATATAAGTAAATAAATTTCGCAAGATATTTTGCATTCTGCGAATTTAGGTGGGGTCACAAACTTTGACAAAAATATCTTTATTTCATTTAAACGCATGCGTTTTATATAAATTCTATACAATTAAATTGCAAATACAACTACAAACCAAAACTTATACTTAGTAATAAAGACTAGAATCATGACTAGATTATAGACGGTTTAAATTGGTAGGTGCCTGGGCGTAGACGTGAAATTGGTTAGATCGGACGTTTGTATCTTTGACATTTTAATACCAGTATTTCTATCTTGTTTTCTTTGGTTCGACTTTCGGCATCACTAACCTTTTGATTTTTTGGACTTTCTTCGCAAACCTTGCTACGTTAGCAACGTGGATCAGACGTTATACAGCGTTAATTAACGTCTGGTCTGAACGTTATATATGCCGTTCACGTAACCTTGATGAAAAAGCTCAATACTAGATCGGAATGATGGGACTCTCATCCGTATTCCATTGAAAGTCTTTGTTTTTTAGAGGTAAGAAGGAGACATAATATTGCACTATATTTCACGTCGACGCAGACCTTCTAAGACCAAAGAAATTAAAATAAACTAGAAGGCAAATTTCCCAAATCAGGTACCAAATCTATTGAAATTACAAAAGACTGTTCATAGCAACATTTTAAAGTCGCGTTCTGGTTGGTTCTGAAGCAATATTTAAAATATAAAAATAGCCAAACACAAAAAAAACTAACAAAAACCCGTCGGACCTAAGATGGCAAAACGTGCCACGGCAAATCAATAATTGCCCTGGTTGTCAGATTATCGGCAGAAAATGTCCTTATCCTGATTTCAATAATTGTTTCCAGAGGGTAAAACAAAACATTATATTAAATAAACTTCCTCAGGCATTTTAAAACGAACTTTTTCGGCACTATGCCTACTTTATTAGAATAAAATCTATTGTATTTTGCACTGAAGTACAAAAAAACTCTTGTTTTCTCGTTTGATTTACAGTGCCACAGTCACCTTCCGTTTGTTTTTTAAATCGTGCAGTACGGCACCTATCGGTTGCTTTGCGATTTATAATCGTATGTCCCTCGCAGGATCGGTGTTACCTCCACCTACTGCTAACTACAGTAGGTATTTTCTTGGTTTCGATCGTTCACACAGAGGACGCTATCGACAGAAATTCTTCCGCTTGAGTCGTAACCTTTAGCACCTAAGCGCGACCGACATTGTCTATCATTGTAGTACACCTAGCTGAGTCCCTAATAAGAACGAAACTAAGTTCCATCTAGTAATGGGCACATCGAAAAAAAACATCGATGTTGAAAATCGATGTCAACATCGAAACTCAACATCGATGGTGAAAAAACATCGGAAAAAAACATCGATGTTTGTGAACATCGATGTATTTTTTTGCTTTTTTTTAGAGAGTATGTTAAATTTACACAATACTAATAAGCATTCAAATAAGAGATTTATAATAATATATATATAATATAATATATAATAATTATAATAATAATCGGTACATGATATACCTAAAAACGCTATTAAATATCTACGCTAAACAACCAGAAAAAATATGAGTAGTACATTCAAAGGAAACTAACGATTGGTTCAGATTAGGTAGCGACACCTATCCGCGGCAAAGCCGACTGACATTTCAAAAATAGTCAATTCCTATTTTTTGAGCCGCAGTGGGTTTATATACCGGATGTCCCAAGGCGAGTAACCTATTAGAATATTTTGGAAACTATACAATGGAAACTTTTCATACTTTTTATTCTAACATAAGTCCATGTAAACTATCTTTATGACATACTCTAATATTTGCAGTGTTGCCATTTACAGGAAAACTTGGCAACCACTTTCTTATTTTAAATTGAACACCTTGTATGTTTTTGCATTTTTGGATTCTACAAAATATTTTAGGTACATTTTATATATAAGGTCCCTATACCTATGTTCAACTGTTTTTAAAATATTGACAGGTGAAAATTGACATTTTTTAACTTCGACAGCCGGTTTTTCACAAGCTATCGTTTTATACTATTTTTAACCCAGGGCTAAACTAACCTTGGGATATGCAAATATGAAAGTAATTCATAAACATAGTTTACATGGACTTATGTTAAAATAGAATGTTTGAAAAGTTTCCATTGCATATGTTTTCAAAATATCCTAATGGGTTACTCACCTTGGGACAGCCGGTATATATATATGTGTGCAAACTTCTCAGACACATACAGCCATTTGCACCAACATATTTAGGGGTCACCTAGCATTAGGTGGCACCTAAATCTAGATTAGGTTTAGGTTAGGGGAGCGCTAGGGGACCAAAAACGGGCCCCTAGATTTAGAGATCACCTAAGGTAGTTTAGGGGAGTTCTAAATACAAACGAAACTCTTCTCTAACCTAGGCCACCTTATTCTAGGTGACCCCTAAATAAGTAAATATGTTGGTGCAAATGGCTGATTATTTCCCATAATTTTTTTTGGAACGAGGTTCGATGTTACGATGTTTAAAAAAAGTATCGATGTTTTAACATAGATGATATTTCATAGACATCGATGTTAAAAACATCCATGTTGAACAAAAAATATCGATTTTTTTGAAACATCGATGTTTTGTGCCCATCACTAGTTCCATCCTCTGTGTGAGCAATCCAAATTCAGGAAGTTTTTCTTGCACTCAAGTACAAAAAAACTCTTGTTTGGTCGTTAGATTTACAAATTGTAGGAAATAAAATGAGAAATAAGTATAGAAACTTGGCAACCGTGGTCTAAATTTCAGGAATTTGAGCCTAGATATCTAAATTGCCTCAGAATTTTTATGCACTTTTAGTTTATTTTAATTTCTTTGCCTATGTCCAACTTATTTGCAGCACGTTTCAATAGTTCCACTGTTGAAAACTTATAATTCTTACGGTGCATGTCATTTCCACGTGTTTTAGCTGTGAGTATTAGTATCGTGCAATCGGTTGTGCGTATTTCACTACACTATAGCTGCCTTCATGTGAAAAGTAGTATTTTGGTACTATGAGGCACTAACGGCCCTGCTCTGGTTGACCTGATAAAAATGCAAATTCTAAGTAAATAATCTTCCAGACGACAAATATACACACCGCTTCAAGCTACTACGAACATAGGGGGAATCAAGTTCAATTTACTCTCCATGCCGTACGACCGAGGTGGATTCGAAGCACGCAGCAGTGTTATCTTTTGGAAATTCATTTTGTTTGTTGTTTTATTTCTGCCTTGCTCGAGAAACAGATGGGTAAGTTCTTAATTGAAATAATACATTTTTAAAACTAAAAATGGATGTCTACGAAGTTGCCGAAAAAGTGCAGATGGTCAAATGGTCAAATCGTCATAACCCAACACACGTTCGATATTGGTCGAGGGAAAATTTGCATTTGTATTTTGACGTAAGAACACAGTATCCCCAAAAACTAAATGTTTGGGGGGGTATTGTAGGGGAACACGTAATTGGGCCATTTTTTATTAACGGCAATTGCAATTTGAATGGTCCTAGATACTTGGATCTACTGCAGCAGCACATTATTCCTACTGCTAGGCAGTTGTTAGGTGTAAGATTTGGTGAAACATGGTTTCAACAAGATGGTTGTTCCGCTCACAATGTTGGCCTTGTTAGGGAATATCTTGATAATGTATTTCCTAATCGGGTTATAAGTACACGGGGAACTATTTTATGGCCAGCTCGATCTCCCGAACTTGCTCCTAATGACTTCTATCTGTTTTTGAAGAAGCTTTTCAAATTATCACCCCTAACATGCTTGGAAACGTTAGAAGGGGTTTTTATAGTAGGCTCGGATATTGTCTAGCCGAGCAAGGAGGACTTTTCGAACATTTGCTTTAATTTTTTTTTTGACTGGGAGAATCTTTTTGGTTTTTAGAATGTATTATTTTATTTTGAGAACTTGCTTTTATTTTGTTTCTCCTTATTATTTTCATTGTAACACGTCGTCACTGATAAATCTGAGCAGTTGACAAGAAAACGCTCTTATTTATCAGTGACAAAAAATAAGAAAATTACGTTATAAAATTTTGCGTATTTATTGACCAAATTCCGGTTTCATTGACTACGCTCCACACAGCACCGTCGTTAGAGGCGTACTAAATACAAGGCGAAAGGCGGCGAACGGCAGCGAATGGCGATCGGAAGCCTGAGTGTTGGTTGCTTCACTGATAGGCGTGCGGTGTCTCTGCATGTACGTACACTGGCAAATTAGACTTCTTCCGCCCTATGTTCGCAGTAGCTTGAAGCGGTCTGTATAAGAGTTTACATTGGCTTAAGATGCTCCAAGTCATTATACAGAAATCTGTAAATATTTTCGGAAAAATTTTGAAATTCCATTTTGTGACACCCTTTGACATGCTCCAACAGCTGATACTTTCTCTTTGCCGCGTAATTGCAATAAATGCACTCGAATATTGGTTTCTTATTGCACTCGTAGCGTAAATGCCTATTAAGCGTATGTCGATGCTTGTACGTTTTCTTACACTTCGGACAAACTAAAATTAAATTAAGTTCTTGTTTTTTTAATGAGACACTTCACAGAAAATAGACAGACACATCTAAACAATGAGTACAAAAAGTAAATAAAACCACGGCTTAAAGTATCACAATCAAAATCATGCATCCAAAATAATTAACAGACCTTCAGGAAATATTTTCAAAAGTAAATTAATTTTTAATTGCGTTGATATGCAAGAATTATTTCTAATATATAAGTATGCGTCGTCCGAATTTTCGCAGTCTAAACCAACTTAAATCAATAAGAGTCGGTTATATTTGGGATTGACATGTATTCCATCATAAAGTATAATACAGGGTTCCTAAGGATTTTTTTACGGATAGGATTTCAACAAATCAAACAGAAATGGCATTTAAAGTGCGAGCACGTATTGAGCAATGCTGCCAGTTTTTTGTTATTATCTTCGGACTGCTTCCATGAGAAAAAAATGGTTGCCATTCTTGCACTGTGAGCAACTCCACGTCAAGAAAATAGACAAATAACCACTTTTTACCTGCTAACTCCTAGATTGAATATTCCAACGTATTCTCTCCTATAAATAGTGTGCGAAATTTACAACAACATTCCTACTATTGACATTTTTTACACAAACCTAAAACAGTTAAAAAATGCGCACTTACGACATAATATTTAAAAAAGTTTTATTATTTCTCTTTAGCTTCTTATTAGTACATACGACTACTAATTATTCTCAAAAAAAAATTATATTAATAGCCATCAATTTCTATGACTGACTAGGTCAATCAAATCAACAAATAGCTAATCTTACAACGCTTAACTGCTATGATGCAGTTCTACAAATATGGTACGTTAAATTATTTACCATTTCTTATCAGGTCTCCTATCGTATTTTTCGTCATTCTTCAGTGCAACGAATACTGTATTTGTATTTAATGGGGACCAAAAAATTGGTTGTTATAAAAAGCGCTTATATTAGTGTTTTATATATGATAATTTAAGAAACATTTAACTTGTCAATTTGGTTAATAATGATAGCGACATCGTTAGGGCTAAAGGTTCCTTAAATGAAAAGTTCCTGATATCTAGTTGGGTGTTCAGTGGTGTTAAGTTGCTTTGGAAAAGAAAGGAAAGTAGAGATATAAAGCTATTTGTAACTCATCGCGGTATACGTATCCGCATCTAGCGAGAACCAAGCACATTGATTGGTCAGAAACTTGTAGCACGTTCGAAAAGAACAGATATATGCTAATTTAAGGTGTTTCTGAACGCAATGGGTGCTGAGATATGATACGTGTGCCGTAACGATACGTGATACCTAACGCATCTCAACACCTATCGCGTTCAAGAACACCTTAGATTAACATATATCTGCTCTTTTCGGACGTGGTACAAATTTCTGACCAATTAATGTGCTTAGTTCACGCTAGATGCGGATACGTATACCGCGATGAGTTACAAATAGCTTTATATCGCTAATATCTTCTTTTTGCTATTTCACTCTCAACAGAACTTAAAAACCGACAAGATGCAATACGGCATCACATGTAATTACCTATTGTTGCTCCAACTTCTGTTTTTTTAATTTTTTTATTTTTTTCCCCTTTGTAAGGGACAACTTTTTATAGATTTCCCGTTTTTTCGCTATTATTTTGACAAGCCATAAAGTTATGTATAATCAACATAGAGAAACAAATGACAAACAAAGTGACGTACAGTGGGTTTTGGAATGAATGAGTGCGGGTTATCGTACTCAATTTTTTTCGTTGTGCTTACATATTCCTATGTAAGGAGCAATTTTTCTGATTTTCATATCCGTCGAATTCTCTTTAATTAATTAATTCTCTTTAAGTAAAAAACACAAACAAAAGATCTTTTTTAATAAAAATAACACCAGTATAAAGAATGTGTATGATTTGTTTTTATTATATTTAGTTGCCTGCCGTACCTGACAAGAGAACAATATCCTATTGTTTTTAAAATATTTTGAATTGTCTTATTATCTAGAGGAAAAAATCCAATTATGTTACCTATAGTGCACTTCGTGTTCTTTGTGCAGAAGACTAGGAATTAGGTAAGCGAATAAACATACTATTTATTCTTATTGCTAATGCCTATATGAATCGTTGTTAAGTAATCTATTTAAAATAAAAATAACAAAAATTAAAATTTAATTCTTAATATTTTACAATATTTGAAATTGTTTTAGTGTATCTACTTTATATGTTTTACAACCACGTTTTTTTTTAAACCGATCTTCCCCTTTTTAATAATTCGAATTTACATATAATTTTTTTGTTTTTTCAAAAATGTAAACCAAAACTTTCGTGTACCAAAACTTTTTCTTTGTAGCTCTGAAGAAGAGTAAAAATATACTCGAAACGTAAGCTTAATTCAAGTGTCTTATTGAAGCACCTCCTGTCCTAAACCCAAGAACACCCAACTCTGTAAGAATCGCAAGGACAAGAATCTACCGTTCGTTAAAAAAGTAACACAGAAATTCAATATTATGCTGTGTATATGACCGAGTCGTTTCCAATCCATAAGGTTGAGTTTACTTGGCCTCCGCTACGGCCCACTTTCTCATGTTATTTGTTTTACACATTTTCTACAATGCGAGCAGTGCCTTCTCATACTATAGCTCCGTGTAAAAGTTTTCTTCGGACAGCAAGGGCATGACAGTTTATGAGCAATTTGTGCATTGTTAAAGTATGTTTATTTTTGTAAAACTTTCCGCAATCGTTGCATTTTGGCATGCCTAAAATTAATGATGTTTTAATAGAAGCTCCTTGTGCTAATTATGCTCTAGTAGTATAATATCGTAAACATGGTATATAGTGAGGCAAATACCACAGATGTTTTTTTTTTAATTAAGTTTTTATGACGAAAAACTACCCGACATCAAATGCAATACTATTCTTAAAGGAAGCCCGTTTTTCTACTGTTGCTCCTTTTTCTATCAATTTAGGAGCTTTGGACTTTGTAAAAACTCTGATATAGCTATCTTCACACGTCCGTCACTTTGAAAAAAATATTTTGCATGAAAAAATTTCTGTTTGGCGTTTAAGGCTTCTTTGTGGATCTTCTAAAGCAGAATTCGGCTGTCAAACTGGATTTTCTCTGTCACCTTTAGGTTTTGAAGTATTATACGAAGTTGTTTTTTTCTTATGGAATGACCCATTTTTATTTTATTTCTAAAATCAGCTGCAAATTCCCTTTAACCCTTTAATTTCTTTATTAGTTATCTTTTTTTTGAATTTTTTATTTTCTAATATTGTGAAAAGTTATTGAAAAAATTAGATAAGATAGCAATACAAAAACTAAATAGGCAATAAAAAAATAAAAATGTGTAAAAAATAAAAAACTAAAACACAACAACACACAAAGTGTGGTATATAATTTTAAGCTGATTTTAAAAATCAAATAAAAAGAAAAATACCAACTTTTTATTATAATCTGTACAATAAATATATATTATTCGCAACTATTAATTTTTTGTCTTATATTTAAAAACACTTTTTCGATCTAGTATAATACCGTGTATAGTTTGCAGATGATTTTGTAAGTTTTGTGCGTATTTCGACAAATGATCACAAAGTGGACAGACAAATGACGCTGCTTTACCGCACGCATACTTCGTGTGGTTGTAGAGAGATGCTTGATAGTTATATCGTTTGTTACATTTCTTGCATTGGTATTCTATTCCTAAAATGTTATATTAGTTTTATAAAATAGGTATTCAATAGTTTAATTGCTTTTTATTAAATTATTTAATTTTTTGAGTTTTTTTTTAAATAACATATTTATTAAAAAATAATAATTGTCTAATGGTGCAAAAGTATGTACACACAATACACTTAAGACCTGTTTATATATCTTAATTAATAATATTTAAAATTTCATTTTATACATAACAAAAAAAACCTATAATTAACTAAGTAAAGGTACAAAACTAATTTTAAAAAAGTTTTTATCTCAATTTTTTTGATAGAAGCTTGTACCGAACGAATACAATTAGTAGAAAATAATATTAATAAGAAAGGAAAAGAAACAAATTATTAAACAACATTGAGTAATCATTTGTATATCAGTAACTTTTTAATAAAATGTACCATGATGTCCCAAAAATAGAGCTGTTTATTCAGAAAGAATAAATAAGACTAAGCACTCTCCTTTAGAGCTTAAATTAAAAATTTTAAAGTTCTGAATAAGGTTGAAAACTAAACGTGACTTATTTTTATTTTTAAACAAAACGAAGAAATACGACTTGACTTTTTTTTGGTCAATGTGAAAGTTTCTGATTTTATACCTCGGCGTACTAAATAACCTGGAATTTATAAATCACAGAAAATAAAGGTAAGGTGATACAGGGCTTAATGACTATAATATACAGGGTTCCTAAGATTAGGGATAGGATTTTAATAAATCAAACAGAAATGGCATAGAAAGTTCTGCACGCACAAAAGAAACAGGTAAATTGAGCAATGGTGCCAGTTTGTTATTATCTCCGGACTGCTTTCATGAGAAAAAATTGTCGCCACTCTTTCATTGTGAGCATAAATCATAGTTGCAATAATAACCGTTGACAAGATGTCTGCAAATTCCGCTAGATGGCGGCCACACCATGAGATTAAAAATTAGATGTTTTCAGGTCCAAACCACAGCTTTTTCTTGCTTAAAGGAGGCGGCAGGGTCCATTATTTACGATACTGAGCGATAAACTCGTGAAGTTGTTAACACTAGAAAGAAATATCTTCGCTTTTAATTAAATTTCTTTCCATTCTGTTCTACTAGTGACATCTATCCGGAAACGACCAAACCATGCAGCTAGCACTAGCAGCCAAAAAAATCAATAAACGCGCTGTTTTTCCTGCAGAGCTTTTTGCTTGCGATACTAATGATTTTAAATAAAGCTGGCCCTACACTACCTTTTCGAGGTGTTTTATGACATGATCTCGAAACATGTAGCGAACTATTTCTTCAAAACTAGCGGGAGGGTAAAAGCGAAAAATAAGGGGCTGCCAATATTTGTAACACCCAAAAAGGGGTGAAACGATTTATTTTGCTCTGTTTCTTTACAAAAAACGTTTTTTTTACGAAAAACTTGAGCTCTGCCACTTTTTTTTTTCTTCAACTTTCTCGAAATTTTTGTCATACCCTAGAAAAAAATTATTTCCTCCATGGTCATACTCTACTTTTATTCGAAAAAATTTAGAAACAGAGACGGGATCAGTTTTCCTAAAACGGGGGATCTTGGTTTCGAGTGAGAAGATTTTTCAATTAAATTAGCCGAACGCAAAAATTACGTAATTTCGGGAACACAAAGAAATAGGTCTAAAGAGTATAATTTTTAAGAAAAAAATATCAATTTTCTCGCCCTCCTTTACTGGGAATACAGGGGCCGTGCACAAATTACGTAATCGTCATAGGGGGGAGGGAGGTTCCAAAACGTTACGTAAGGGGGGAGGGGGGTTTTCGACAGCGTTTGCATTTGTGTGAAACTAAGAAAATTTGGAATGAAAATAAGTGAAAAGTTTTTTTTTTTTGGGGGGGGGGTAGTGGTCTTGAAATCGTTACGTAATATTAGCGGAGTGGCGTGCCAAACCGTTACAAAACATTACATAGGGAGGGGGTCAAAAATTGGTAAAATCACCGTTACGTAATTTGTGCACGGCCCCACATCTGACTGTTCCTCCTTTTTGATTTCGAATAAAGTTTCTACGAAAATATCTCAGTCGATTTCTCCGGCCGTGTATGAACGCTTTAGGTTAGGCATTTGCATTACCCAGCCTGTAAACAGTGCGTAAGGACAATGGTTACAAAATGAAAAGCCGAAAAATATTTTTTTTTACGATATCTTTCATCAGTTTGGTATTAAAGTCGAACAAAAACAATTTTTATTCCAGTCCTAAAGGTATGAAAATGGAAAACATTAGAAAACAACAACCTGGAATGGATTTACTACGTGTAAGATGTAGTGACAACATCGCCCCATGCCCATGCTTTTCTGTCTAATGTGCTTTCCTGTTTTTCTGCGTCTTATACACGGCTGCTTGGCCCCCTAAGGATTTGCTTAGGAACCCTGTATAAGAGTAAACTAGAGTTTCGAACTTCCATTGCCTTTATTTTTTACTTTTTTCACAACGTTTCGATGGCATCAGGTCAATACTAACAAAAACTAAGACTACGTAATCTTATATGCTAGCTTGTGTTCACTGAACCATGATTACACTTGGTTGGCTCCGCCCTTTCACAGTTGAAATCTGTTACCTCCGAAAAGTATGGGTTTCCAAATATCCTTGATGATAACGCTCTATTGAGAAAATACATTCTGGTTCCTCTGTATGAATGCCTTTTCTTTGAACTTCCGCTTGAATAGATTTTCTTCCCTGGCGACGATCTTTGCTTCTTTCCATTCCATGTGATGTTGATTTTCCCAGCAATGTTGAGCTATTTTTGATCCAGTTGTGTCTCCTTGTCGAGTTTTGCGTTTGTGTTCTGTAAGGCCAACTTCCATGGATCGGCTGGTCTCTTTGATGTAGATAACCCCACAGTCGCATGGTACTTGATAGATGCATTTCTTGGTTTTGCGGCGATATAGTTTAGTTTTTGTTAACTGACTTCTTAGTGTTGTGGTCGTTTTGAAGACAGTCCGAAGATTGTATTGGTTGACTATTCTTCCGATCTTTTCTGAAATACCTTTGATGAATGGAATTATAAGTGTCGCCTTCCTTTCAGTGTTTACATCTGTCGTCCTTTGTGTTGGTCTGGTCTGAAGAGTTTTGTTGATCGTGTAGTTGAAGAAACCGTTTCCTAGCAGATCGGATCGAATTTTTGGCTTTTCTTTATTTAAACCATTCTCTGTATTGCAGATGTAAGTGGCTTGATCTAGAAGAGATTTTGCAACTCCCAGTTTGATTGATGTGGAGTGGTTGGCGATATACTGAAGTGGTTATGATGACGAGAATGTCGATAAAAGGGAGCTGACAGTTTTCTTCTTTTTCGAGAGTTAGTGTGCTGTAGTTTCTGATGCTGTTGATTGTGAAGAATTGTTCTAGTATATTGTTCTCCTTTTTCCAGATGATAAATATGTCGTGCATGTATTTTAGCCATAGTTTGGGTCTATGCCATAATATTCACAGAGCTTCTTCTTCAAATGCTTCCATAAAGATGTTGGCCACTACCGGCGAAAGTTGAGATCCCATAGGATACCATCTTCCTGTCGAAAATACCTGTCCTTTTCCTAAAAGTAGGAATTCTGCAGGCAGCATTTCAACAAGATTGTCCTTGAGTAACTTCTGTTCAATGATTTAAAGTGGTTCTTCCAATGGTACGTTCGTGTACAAACTTTCGACGTCAGAACTAAAAAAACTGGTCGTCAGGTCTTAGGTTGATGTTTCTAAGGAGTTCCACGAAGTGTTTTGAATTTTTGACGAATGATGGTGACTTTCCTTGAAGAGGCTGGATGATGAGTAGAAGATATCTAGCAAGATTATAAGTCGGAGAATTGCGAGAACTGGTTACCGGTCGAAGAGGCAAGTGTTTTCCTTATGAATTATATATAAGTAGTCATTATTATCATTATTTTACGGTTACAATTTTCTTACTCCTAAAAATGTATTGTGTACTATATATAATCTTCAAAATCTTCAAAAATAACAAATTTTAGGTATTTCAAGATGGCGCATATTAAAGTTGATTTTTTTAGTAAAAATAGGACTTAATTTAATTATTTTTAAAATATTTGTTTTAATGAGTGAAACATTTTGATATTCACATGGAATGAAGCTTTTAAAAAAAATTGATTTGAGCTAGTTGCGCACACAAAAAAAGTTTCATGGGGAGAGAACAATTGCAACTTTTAAAAATTGTCCTCCATCTTTTATCGGTACAAAACGTCATTTTTAACCCTTGTTCTGCAAAATATAAAGTATACTCTTTCCAGACATGTATTTTTTTCAAATCGGACCATTGGTTCCAAGATTATAGGAAATCCAATATCATGCAAAATGGTGCAGTGACGCGAAATAAACAAGCTGGAGTGCAAAAATAAAAGTTCAATAAATATATTCTTCTTAATTATTATTTCCCTTTTATTTAAGATTTTAAATATTTTGAAAACAAACAATCCCAATATCACATTTATTTACGTTATCACGTTATCAATGTGTCTTTCTTATATTCGCACTTGATGATATTTTTTATGGTGGCCTTTAAATTTTCTTTTGTTAACAGTGTAAAACGGACAAAATTGACAGAGCAATACTGGCGTCGAAGTAGAAGGTAATGTTCCACACTTGAATTTTTTATGGAAATCTAATGACTTCTGCTCTCGATAAGGCTTGCCACAATTTTCGCAAATATATTGGAGAGGTCGCTGGTGTTTAACTACACCTAAAAGTAAAATATTCACAGACTTTCCAGTGTCTATCTTTAATTGTAATAACTAAAAATATTTAAATTTAAACTAAATAAAAGCACAATTTGGTATTTTACTTTATTTACGTAATAATAATAACGATAACGGCAAAAAAACTAAATAAAACAACATTTTTAGATTTCAATACAACAAAAGGTAACTTTTTATTTGACATTTAGCAATGACAGCGGGTCGACCGATGATATATAAAAAATTACCCACTTATGAAGAAAATATTTCGAAAGAAGTACCAAAATATTGTTAAAAAAATATTCCTATTCATTTTTTTTTGTTTCTTAAAGTGAGAATCCGTTAATATAACGAAAGCGGTATTTGACCGCAAGTAACGTTTAACGCTATCCGTTATTATTTTAATTCTAGTGCAAATGCGTCAAATAACCGATAGAGTGTAACCAAATCCTAAAATGTTGTGTTTGTTAACCCAGAAACCTTCAAAAAAATCATAATATTTTACGATGGGTATACCTATTGGTCGATTTATGGTAAATATGCAAAGAAACTAAAAGGTCCACTTATTTTAGTTTAGGAAAATCATAATTTAATAATAATAATAATATTTTTGATTTATATCATTAAAATTGTGACCCTTTAATGGTTTTTTGTATGTTCTTTCTGTTCCTTTAATTCGTTCATGAAGGAATTTAGAAATTATACGGTTCACAACTCGCTGATAGACTGCGCTTTTTTACCCACGTTTTTTCAACTATTACTTTTCGCCCTAAATAGGTAAATTATTTAAACAAATTATTTAAAAAAAAATTTCGTGCTTTCGGTGCAACAATTAAATATTAGAAAAGTCCTGTAAAAGTATTTCTCTCTTCTCCATTTATTTATTTATTTAGATAAATACACATGCATAGCCACAAAATTAAATGTAAAGTAATTTGTGCAGTTTTAGAACTATTCAAAAATCGGAACAAATCTAATTCATTTCAAAACGCATTAGATGTAGACTACCAAACAAACTATAATTAGTTCTGTAATGTTTGTTTACGAATAAAGTGCTCACTCGAGTATACCTTCCCACCTTAAAGCTTATTAATTCTAAAATTTCACCACACACTTTATCACCAGAAAGCGCTTTATATACAGACCGCTTCAAGCTACTGCGAACATAGGGGGAATCAAGTCCAATTTACTCTCTGTGCCGTACGACCGAGGTGGATTCGAAGAACGCTGTAGTGTTATCTTTTGGAAATTCATTTTGTTTTTATTATTTTGTTTTATTTCTGCCTTGCTCGAGAAACAGATTGGTAAGTTCTTAATTGAAATAATACATTTTTAAAACTAAAAACGGATGTCTACGAAGTTGCCGAAAAAGTGCAGATGGTCAAATGGTACTAGCAAGGCAAGGTAAATAGCCCAGAACCTAGTTTATCCACGATTTATAGGTTTGTGCAGAATTTTGAAAAGTTTGGTTGTGTAGCGCCAAGAAACCATAAAAAAACCCACTGTTTTGAATGACGAGCAGGAAGTACGAGATGTGATGATTTGCGCTGCAGTGGAGGAAAATCGAAAGTTAACTAGCCACCAAATTGCCGAAGCAGTTGATACGTCTTCAGCCACTGTCTTACGTGTTCTCAAAAAGAATGGTTATCATTCTTACAAAGCGTCAAAAACGCATCAAATTTTTCCTGAGGACAACTATCGTCGTATGGAATTTTGCGAAGCAAGGATGGAAAGGGCTAATCGTGATGAAAACTTTCTGAGATCTATTCTTTTCACAGATGAAAGTACTTTTCCATTATTGAATCGTCATAACCCAACACACGTTCGATATTGGTCGAGGGAAAATTTGCATTTGTATTTTGACGTAAGAACACAGTATCCCCAAAAACTAAATGTTTGGGGGGGTTTTGTAGGGGAACACGTAATTGGGCCATTTTTTATTAACGGCAATTTGAATGGTCCTATATACTTGGATCTACTGCAGCAGCATATTATTCCAACTGCTAGGCAGTTGTTAGGTGTGAGATTTGGTGAAACATGGTTTCAACAAGATGGTTGTCCCGCTCACAATGTTGGCCTTGTTAGGGAATATCTTGATAATGTATTTCCTAATCGGGTTATAAGTACACGGGGAACTATTTTATGGCCAGCTCGATCATCCGATCTTGCTCCTAATGACTTCTATCTGTGGAGTTATATAAAAAATAAAGTTTACGGGCATGAAAGGGCTAATAATTTGGAAGAACTTCGGATTAAAATTGAAGAAGCTTTTCAAACTATCACCCCTAACATGCTTGGAAACGTTAAAAGGGGTTTTTATAATAGGCTCGGATATTGTCTAGCCGAGCAATGAGGACTTTTCGAACATTTGCTCTAATTTTTTTTTTGACTGGGAGAATCTTTTTGGTTTTTAGAATGTATTATTTTATTTTGAGAACTTGCTTTTATTTTGTTTCTCCTTATTATTTTCATTGTAACACGTCGTCACTGATAAATCTGAGCAGTTGACAATAAAACGCTCTTATTTATCAGTGACAAAAAATAAGAAAATTACGTTATAAAAATTTTCGTATTTATTGACCAAATTCCGGTTTCATTGACTACGCTCCACACAGCACCGTGATTAGAGGCGTACTAAATACCAAAGGAAAGTCATGCAAGTGGTGATCGCAAGCCTGAGTATTGGTTGCTTCACTGATAGGCGTGCGGTGTCTCTTCATGTACGTACACTGGCAAATTAGACTTCTTCCGCCCTATGTTCGCAGTAGCTTGAAGCGGTCTGTATGTAAAAAGCTAATATCTAGGGTAAACGGCGGTTTTCTAAAGATTGATGTATATTCATCTCTAGTCCGACCAATCTTGAAAGCATAAATGCTTAAACATTTATTCTGCACTCTTTCAATTTTCAGTACACTAACATTACAATGAGGGTTCCAGATTATGGATCTTATAAAATCATTTCTTGTGGGTGAACTTTTTTGCTGTGCCTAGATAAATTAAAATTATGTTAAAAATCTTTTCCGCCTAACTCGCATTTTAATTTTCATTCTCGTCCACACTCGTTTCGTAAATGACGTCCTAGGAAGTCAGCTCTTTGATAAGAGTTTAGACATTTTGGACATTTAAACCTAGCTAAAAATAACCTACATATTAGTTAAGCCGCATCCGGCGGGTGACATATTCTCAGGCTGTTCAACAAGTGGGGAGTGGTCAACCTTCAACTTCAAATGTTTCTTTTAGTTATTATTCGTAACCATTCTCTTTTATCTTATTTATTTATTTAACCCACGTAAAAATAGTACCGAACAAGTGCGGAAAAAGACACTTTTCTGCACGAACTTGCAGATAGTCGAACGACACGTTAGCGGAGTACGGCCAACATTCAAGTGCAGAAAAGTCACTACGGGCATGTTAGATACACTATTTTCTCTACAGGCGTGTAAGAAAAAAACTCAAAAGTTAAGGCAAATGAAAACATTTATCTATTTGAAATTAATATATAATAACATTAATTTGAAACGTGCAATTTGCAGCATTCTGTAAATTAATTGCAGAGGCAAGAGTTTCTTCCAATAAAGTCGAGGAAGGTTGGGATTCGATTTTCCACTGCTGCATATTAATATATTCTTTAATATTTTAATGTTAGTATATACTCTCCAAAAACTAAGCACATTTTTGCATTAGTGCGGAAGTATTTACCTAACTAGTGCGAAAACTTGAACTTTTCCGCATGAGACGGCGGACGAGGATGAGAGTTTGGACAAGTCGTCAAGTGGAAAAGGCACTTTCCGCAGGAATTAGGGACAAATATTTTTCTATGAGCGTTTTTGAACACCATCCTCATTAAATATAAGTTTTTAGTGAGTGTTCTTTTTTGCAAGATGAAGAGTTTATAACGTTGTGTGTCGTTTTGGAAATAGAAAATTTCAGGGAAAAAATATAAGTCACATATGAGCCCATGCAATTAAACCAAGTCAAGAATGTATGGAATTTCATCTGCATCAATTTCGAGCCAAGACGATTTGTTGAAAATTTTGGACTTTCAGAAACAAGAGACATTTCGGAGATAAGCAAAATTGGCGGTGACTTGGAAGTATTAACGTAATCACCAAATAACGCCAAAAAAAATATAACGTTAAAATACCATTTAATTTATTTTTGAACCAGAAAACTTGAGTGTGTCGATCGTCTGCCTCAATATTTTGCTGCTGCAAATCATTCCGATTTGGCTAAATCGTGATTTAATTTTAAATCCAGATGCAGGCACTCTGGCAACACTGGAAGCTGCTGTGAATGCATAGTTATCCGCCTCAACTGAAAACCCATTTATGATGAAAAAAACTAATATGAGTTACTTTAGCAGAATTCTTGTATTTTTTCATTTACGTTTGCAACAAGCGAATTTTCGTATTTTGTTTCTTTAGTAAAAATCCTTAAAAAACCAGAAAAATACAAAAAAAAAAACAATAAAACAAAACACAGGTGATTAACTTTTTCGCAAACATTGTTTTTTTTAACGTTTTTTGATTCCCTTTCAAAAATCAGCGAACAAACTACTTTTAGCCACTTTCCAAAAAGAACAAACTACATTTTTTCGTACATCCCATAGAATCATTTAAGAATTTTCCTTTTCTTTCCTCCGATCTTCGAAAAGCTATCCAAAAGTATTTAACCAAAATTGCACAAAACGATAATTTTTAAATTAATTCATCGAAATATTTGTTTATGCACATTTTTAACATGAGCGTTCAAATTGTACTTGTGATGGAATTTTTTAGTACAGTGCGGACACGCAAACGCTGGGGGTTTTCCACATTCAAATTTTAAATGAGACCATAGATGGTGAGAATGTTTGTAGCTTCTTTGACATTTATGGCACACAGCTCGGCCTTCTAAAAAAAAAGAAAAAATAAAATTGTAATATTTTGTAAGACTAGCTCTTTATAAATAAAAAGAATATACACAACAACATACTTGCTGCATTTAAAGGTAAACATTTAGAAAGTTTTTTAAATGCCAACGAGGCTACCTGACAAGCCTGCAATCGCAAATTTAGCACCAATCTTTTTCAGGCAAAAAGAAAAAAACAGAAAAATTCTTTGCCCGTCATTGTGTGGACTCAGGGAACTGTAATGCCAATTTTCTGTTTCTCTTAATTTTTTTTTTGTAAAAAAACACAAAAACTTGAAAAAAGGCTTTGGATACCTACAGTTTACAATTTTGTGTGTACCCAGAATCAAATTAAATTACAAACAAGAATGTCAGCTCCCGTTGCGCAGTGCTTGCGTTCTTTCTCACTGCACGGAGGGTCTCGAGATCAAAACCCGGTAAGGTGCAGGGATATCTTGTGTTTGTTTTCAACACTGCAAAAAAAAACTTGACTTTACAGGGCGTTGATCCTATTATGGATGGAGTCTAATTAAAAAAAAACATTTTTTTTTTGTCCGTACACAGTAAAAAAGGAAATTTTTGATTCACTCCATGGTCATTGTTAGTATTTCTCACTACAGCGAGTTCGAGTTCAACAATATTCGGGACAACACCTCTTCTTGCTCTCCAAGTCCCAGAGAGCAGTGCATGGCTCAATGCCCTTCCATCCGCAAATTTAGAAAATCTTTTAGACAACAATACATTTCAACTGCGTTAAGATTAGGTCTGCCTGTGTCTGCAGTGCACACCTGCATTTGCGGCGAAATAGCAGATATTTATGGCTCTCACGGGCTAAGCTGCAGTAAAAGCGCAGGACGTGTATCTAGTCTAGTCTCGCGATCCAGAGGTGTAATGCGGCTTCTGTGACGGGCACCATCCGGGAGGAGGCAGGGAAGGAGGAAATTTTTTGCGTTTAGATTTGTGTGCGTGTGAGAGTGAGTTTTTATGTATTAATTGTTTTATATTTTAATTTTTTTTTAATTTATTGTTGTCATTTTTCTGATCAAAGATAAAGTAAAAGAAAAACTTAAAAAAAAACACCTCATTCCAAATTCTCCGAATAAATTTTAATAAGGCGGCTGAAAATTAAACATAGAAGCTAAATGGAACTGTCATTGTCAGTATCAAAAAATTGGTTGGAATGGAGTGTATGTGCCATCACTAGATGCTAGCTCTATCTCCCGTACCGCACCGCTCCGCTACTGCATCTATTGAGTATGGCTACTGCAGTTTGCACATTGCTTCCGAGAGAAGAGGTTTGCTATACATTTTTCTTCTCCTAGCAATCACAATGTCCTAATTAAAATTCAAAAAGGTCTAGGCCTTTCAAAAACCGAGTTGACTCGCCTATCAGATACTAGATGAAGCTGTCGAAGTACTAATTGCTAAGCTGTTAAAAAAATTTGGCTATAATTGATGGCCTTCAATTTAAAATCCAAGAAAAACGAACAAAAATGTTGCAAATATGAAGTCTTCAAAATGTTTGGTTAGTTTGGTAATCATAGATGACATTCTTACTTTGATTACTATTTTAAGTAAACACTTAACGCAATAACTACATTAAATCACTAATGGCACCATAAAATCATTGGTACAGAAACGTGATGAAAATGTATTTGCGCGATTGTGATTAGGAATGGAAGATTTGGCCAAGAAAAATGATAAAAGGCCTTGATGTACGTTCTTCTCTGCAGTTGATGATTTTAAAGAAATACATTAAGAGGTTTTGGTTGACTACGGTATATTATAAATCATTGGATAAAATATTATAAACAACATGAAAATAAAATTTTTGGTTGAAAATCAAAAGTTTGGAAGTTTGTCAAAAGTTTGGAAGTTTGGAATAAGGTTTTAAAGGTTTAAAAATGACCTTAATAAGAAACTGTTGCAAAACGTGGCGAAGATATGAGCATATCCGATATTAGGTGTGTAGTTAAAAAAGAAGCATTTCCACATTCATTCGTGCTTATGCAAATTGCGTTAAAATTCAATTTCAACAATGAGAAGAATTAAAAATTGGCCAAGGTCGACCATGAATCAAGATCGATTTAGTTTTCTATCTCCTGCAAACATTGAAAACGATGTTTCAAAATTCTTAAACAGGGAATCGGAAGACTTTACTTCAGTAAATTAGTTTAATTTACATGTTTTTTAGTATTAGTATTTTTGGAAAATTGCTTTTACAGTAAAATATGCATATAACTTATCTTAAAACATATATACCAGAAAAATAAAAGTTCAGATAAAATAGGGATGCTTAAGCCCCCCAGATCTGATGACCTAACTTCGCCCATGCATAAACTATTCACATAATTCTGAGTTAATATACACTACTGTGAGTAAATTTTACTTGAAAAGACTTTTGAGTGAATCAAAATTTCAATTTTTTACTGTTTAGAAAGTTGAATTTTAAAAATACAAACACAGGCTGCCAGCGCTTAAATTAACCAAAAACAAAATTTATACGTCCCTGTCCAGCCCAGGCCACAAATAGCAGGAGGAAAACTTAAGATCTACAAAGCTATTTTTTCTCTAGCCTACTCGGCCACTGAACTGCGAAATCGAGCAACTGTGGAAACGCGTCCTTCCCGCCCACGGTTTATCAAAATGTGCAAAATCAAACCCACTAAATAAAAGAATAGAATAGATATAGAAACTGCAATTCGTTAACCCAATTTTTTATACGAACCTTATTTCTTCGTTCGAACTATTCTTCATCAAACTCGTTTAATATGAAACTCGTTATTTGTAAAACCCATTTTTAGTAAAACTTGTAATTTCTCAAACCATTATTTTTTTAAACCGGAATTCGTAAGACCCGTTGTTCATCAGAAGTTTCTGCTAAATTGATTGCGCATTCGCCAATAATACATCAACGGGACGAACACTTGTACAGGTAGGGTTCAATAGTTTCTGTATAGATGGCACTTCCATTCCAGTTAAGAACAAATTTCTAACAAAGAACGGGTGCTAAGAATTTCGGTTTTGGAAAATAATGGTTTCACAAATTCTGGGTTTGATTGAAAACTGGTCTTATAAATTTCGAATCTGTTATTGAGTGAGTTTGAAGAAATAAGCTTCCGATAAAAAATTGGTCTAACAAATTACAACAAAAACAAAATTATGATTGATTTCCACAAACCAAAACTACACTTTTTTGCACTCGACGCGCGTTTCGCTAACAACGTTAGCATCATCAGGAGACGATACACAATGAACTAAATTAATCTACGCTCTATCTTATATACAATCCTTTAGTGGGCGGAGATAAGACTAATAAATTGTGATTGATCACGATTTTTAATCCTATCTCCCCTCAACCAAAGAATAAAGTGTACTAAACGGGATGGGTCCTCTATCTTTATTTAAACTATTTCTGGATTTAATGATTTCAATACTTTCATATGCATTCAAAAGTCTTTTGTTTGGTACACTTTTTAGAAGTTTTAGGTTATCTAATGTGAATCTATGATTTTTTTCAAAAGCATGCTCGGCCACACTTGACTTTTCTGTTCTTCCGTATTTTAAGTGTGCTACGTGTTCTTTAAAACGTGTTTGAATAGAGCGTCTCGTTTGGCCAACATATTTTTTGTCACAATCCATGCAACTAATTTCGTAAATTCCACTTTTTTCTAGAACTGTAGTTTTATCCTCGGGATTTCCTAGTAAGCTTCTTATTGTGTTACCGGATTGATATACTAATTTAAGACCGGTGTTATTAAATACTTTGTGTAATCCTTTCGTATAATTAGAATTATAAGGAATTGATACAAATTTTGAGTCGCAGGTATCTTTTTGTCTGAAAAAGGTAGAATTCCGAAAGGTCTTTTGGAAAGAATGTCTATTTATCAGCTTATTTATTAAGCCTTCGTCGTAACCGTTTTCGCCAGCTATATTCCTAATCCTATTCTTTTCTGCTTCAAATCTTTCTTTGTTTAAGGGGAAATTTACTAATCTATATGTTAAAAAGTGCAAACTTGCAAGCTTATGTTGTAAGCAATGAAAAGAGTCATTTGGAATATACCTGTGGGTGGCCGTTCCTTTTCTGTATAGGTCAAAGTCCAATTTATTTTTATTTCTTATAACTAAAGTGTCTAAAAATGGCAGTGTACCGTTGTTCTCTGTTTCATAAGTAAATGTAATAGTGAGAAATTTGTTATTTATTTTTTCCATAAAATTTTCAACACTAGTTACTTTAGTGTTGAATACTGCAAACACATCGTCTACATACCTGAACCATACTCTGGGGAAATACTCAAATTCTTTACTTAAATCTGATTCAAATTTGCTCATAAATAGGTTTGCGATAAAAGGTGATAAACTATTACCCATTGTGGTTCCTTCTAATTGCTGGTAGTAGTTATTTTTATATTGAAAGTAATTTTGATTCATGCAGAGTTTTGTTAAAGATAGGTATTCTAAAGTCTGTTTGTCTTCTAGATTGTTTTTTCTTAGTAGTTCCTCCAGGTATTGTAAGGTATTGGGGATCGGCACACTAGGGAACAACGAACTAACATCAAACGAGATTAAAATTTCACCTTCTTGGAGTGAAATATCTTTAACTTTGTTGATAAATTCAAGGGAATTTATCGGTAAATTTTCAAACTCGTTTGCTAGCCATTTCGAAATGTTGTAAGTAGGTGATCCTACAGCAGAAACTATAGGTCTAACCGATTTTCCAGGCTTGTGGATTTTCGGAAGACAATACAGTTTCGGCATAGTGGGATTGCTTACTTGTAGTTTATATTTAATATTGTCAGTAATAATATTGTTACATTTTTTAATTGTGTAAACCTAAAACTTCTAAAAAGTGTACCAAACAAAAGACTTTTGAATGCATATGAAAGTATTGAAATCATTAAATCCAGAAATAGTTTAAATAAAGATAGAGGACCCATCCCGTTTAGTACACTTTATTCTTTGGTTGAGGGGAGATAGGATTAAAAATCGTGATCAATCACAATTTATTAGTCTTATCTCCGCCCACTAAAGGATTGTATATAAGATAGAGCGTAGATTAATTTAGTTCCTTGTTTATCGTCTCCTGATGATGCTAACGTTGTTAGCGAAACGCGCGTCGAGTGCAAAAAAGTGTAGTTTTGGTTTGTGGAAATCAATCATAATTTTGTTTTAGTGCAACCAAAGGTTCCAAATTCCCAACATAACAAATTACAGTTTTATGGTGAATCGTTCTCACGATGAAAATTTTTATTAAATACGGTATGATAAATTCCTGGTTTGACAAACCACAGACAAGTGTGAATAGGCAGTGCCGAACCAGACTAGCATACAAATCAAGACTGCTTCTTAAATTTGGGATGGTTTGGTTTACTTCTGGCACCACAATTTGTGTCGCGAATATGTCGTGTTACTGCACTTTTGTAGCGAAACTTCTTGAGGCAATTATCGCATTGAAACATCGGTTCCACTCCGCATTCAAATTTTCGGTGCCGTGTTAAATGTCCTTTTAACTTATAGAATTTTGGACAATTGTTGCAGGCAAATTTGGGACCTAGAAACATCGTTATGCTTGATTTAAAAAGTTTTGGAACCCAAAAAAAATACAACGTACAACGATTGGTATTAACAGTAAGACATTTTGTTTTATTAAAATCGGTTCATTGTTAAAAACATACAGACCGCTTCAAGCTACTGCGAACATAGGGCGGAAGAAGTCTAATTTGCCAGTGTACGTACATGCAGAGACATCGCACGCCTATCAGTGAAGCAACCAATACTCAGGCTTGCGATCACCACTTGCATGACTTTCCTTTGGTATTTAGTACGCCTCTAACCACGGTGCACAGGAGCGTAGTCAATGAAACCGGAATTTGGTCAATAAATACGCAAATTTTTATAACGTAATTTTCTTATTTTTTGTCACTGATAAATAAGAGCGTTTTATTGTCAACTGCTCAGATTTATCAGTGACGACGTGTTACAATGAAAATAATAAGGAGAAACAATATAAAAGCAAGTGCTAAAAATAAAATAATACATTCTAAAAACCAAAAAGATTCTCCCAGTCAAAAAAAAATTAAAGCAAATGTTCGAAAAGTCCTCCTTGCTCGGCTAGACAATATCCGAGCCTACTATAAAAACCCCTTCCAACGTTTCCAAGCATGTTAGGGGTGATAATTTGAAAAGCTTCTTCAAAAACAGATAGAAGTCATTAGCAGCACGATCGGGAGATCGAGCTGGCCATAAAATAGTTCCCCGTGTACTTATAACCCGATTAGGAAATACATTATCAAGATATTCCCTAACAAGGTCAACATTGTGAGCGGAACAACCATCTTGTTAAAACCATGTTTCACCAAATCTTACACCTAACAACTGCCTAGCAGTTGGAATAATGTGCTGCTGCAGTAGATCCAACTATCTAGGACCATTCAAATTGCAATTGCCGTTAATAAAAAATGGCTCAATTACGTGTTCCCCTATAATACCCCCCCCAAACATTTAGTTTTTGGGGATATTGTGTTCTTACGTCAAAATACAAATGCAAATTTTCCCTCGACCAATATCGAACGTGTGTTGGGTTATGACGATTTGACCATTTGACCATCTGCACTTTTTCGGCAACTTCGTAGACATCCATTTTTGGTTTTAAAAATGTATTATTTCAATTAAGAACTTACCCATCTGTTTCTCGAGCAAGGCAGAAATAAAACAAAATAATAAAAACAAAATGAATTTCCAAAATATAACACTGCAGCGTGCTTCGAATCCACCTCGGTCGTACGGCACGGAGAGTAAATTAGACTTGATTCCCCCTATGTTCGCAGTAGCTTGAAGCGGTCTGTATAGGGGCATAAAATGCACGAGAAATTTATGATATTCACGAATTCTTAGTAAAAACTTTATTTGGTAAATTAGGGATAGCTCAAAATATTTAAAACTAATTCAATTGGTTGATAACTTAGTAATATAGGTTTAGTTACAGTTGTTACATTTGCTATTTTGTAAAATTTATGTTTGGTGATGTAATACAGTTTTGATCTTGTTTGACAAAAATCGCTGCAGTAGGTAGTTATTAAACTTTTAAAAATATTTGGTGCATAATTTTATGGCGCACACTGTTGCTAATTTACCAGATATATTTTTATGTGAGATTAACCTAACTGTTGTGTTTCCTCAGTATATGTAAACGTAGATTTCCTAAGTGATGCGTCTTAAACGAACACTGGTGACACGTGTATTTCGGATCCTGTCCACATTCAAACTTTCGGTGCCTGGAAAGTGACCTTTTGTATTTATAGCTCCGTTTACAAAGAGGACAGCAAAATGATCCCTCTGAAAATTTATAAAAATATATTTTTTTTATAAAAATATTTTATGGGTGTCTAAAATGACGAAAAATAATAAGATATAATATAGAGCAATTTGAGGCAGGTGTCACCTGCCTGCTTGGTGTCGAGGTTAACGCCGCGACTTTCAAGCAGACGATGCCGGGTTCAAGCCCCGGGTCTTGCAGGTAGTCTACTTGGACTTTTTCTTATACAATTAAGGCGCAATTACACAGACGAACATGCTCAAATAAAAGCTCATGCAAAAGATCTAAAATTTTTTGCGTGAACATTTTTGTGAGCTTTTCTTTGAACATTTTGTTCGGGTAAATTTTTGAGCAAATTATTGCTATCTATTTTGGAAACATATTTTTAAAGATGACAATAAATAAAATTTCACATCAGTGATCAGTGATCTCAATTCTTTAAAAAAATGGAACACCAACTGTTATTTTAAATTTTTGTGAAAAAAAGCCGACGGCAAGCGAAACATTATTCACATTGTCATTCATCATTAGGGTTACTTATAATATTTTTTTCTTAGGGTTTTCCCCAGATTTGTTTGCCCGGGCTTTTTTTTGGGATTTTCTTTTGAGTGAGTTTTGAGTTTATTTTCTAGGGTTTTTTTCCTAAAGTCAAAAAAAAACCCAGGAAAATTTTTCTTTTCCAAAAAAAATTTGAGTTTTTCAAATATCGGTAAAAAACTCAAAAATTGCACTTTTAAGCGGTAATCCGCGCCTCACGTTTATGAGGATTGATGGGGAGGGGATTTTTTTTAAAACATATTTTTGTTTTACTTTACCCTTAGCTTTGATTGTTTTTTTTTAGTTTCTCACACCAGATTTACCTAGTTAGTTTAAGGCCCCAACGGTTGCTTAAAAAAGCAAAAGGTTCATGAAAATACTGAAGATAGATATTTACTGTCAATTTAATGTAATAATCAAGGTCGATTACTGATACTGAACAAACAATATGCAAAGGAGCAACATTCCGATTCAGAAGTCCAGTCTATTATTGCTATATTATATTTTTTTAGACAATGGTCGGTATGGTAGGATTGTAAAAGTGGGTAATAAACGGGTATTATTTAGACCGAACGTGCTTTTGGTCAAATGTTTGAGATTTAATAAAATGAATATAGGTTTTTTAATTTGACCTAATTATTAATGTATTGTGTTTTAAACTAGGAAGTAAAATAAAAAGATATTCTTTTAAACGTAAATTTTTATCATTAGGGTTTACAGGCAACAGCAATAAATAAGTGCCATTATTATTTTTTTATTCTCGTTATTTTACAACCCCAAAAAAGTTACAAGTATACTGGCATATCCCCTATAAAAATCAGGTCAATCGAAGTTGCTTATGAGGTAAAATGTGAATTTCGACATCAAATCGTTTTTCCGTCGGAAAGCACTTAATTAAAAATAACTTGTTTTAAAACTTAGTCTTTCTATTTTAAGTTAAGTTCAATGAATTCCCATAAAACTATAAAATTTTAATTTGTAAGAAATTTCTATACCAACATTTTTTCAAACAAATTTTGCTTAACATTCTCTCCAAAATTTACGTGTGTTTTTTTGTACGAGATTTTGCTCGAACATTTCTTTGAGCATTTTGCTCAACAGGCTCGTGTAAATGTTTGTCGGCATTTCCACATCAAAGGAAAGTTTGTCTGTGTAAATGCGCCTTTACAGAATTTTGTAAGATTAAAGTAAAACGCAGTATGAAGCGGAGTAGGCCGAGTTAGCTAGAAGGCAGGCTAATTCGATTTCATACCGGTTTGATGAGCGGGGTAAGGGGGGAACCCAGGGAAAATAAGTGTAAAAGGTATCTTAGACCCTACCCCTCTATTCACGCCGGTATCCAGGCCGGATGGGATCGGATATCACGTGGAGGCGGACCTAGATACACACTCCCTAAGTCGGTAGACTACGAAAGTAGTTGATGACGCGTCCGATTTAGTTAATAGTGCCTACAGGACTCAAAAAAGTGACGGTAATCAAATGAGGAGAGAGAGAGGCAGGTGTCATTGTAAATTTTATTTTGGTCCTAATATAATATTTTTACTACACGTTACCCATTTTGTTAGTTATTACGAGGACACAGCCTGGCTCGTAGTCTTATAAAACCCTATAAAACAATAGGTAATTGAATATTTAAGCGTTTAAGTAGTCGCACCAGAAACAGAAAAATGTGTGCGATTATAAAGGAACGCTCGATGATTGTGACGTTTTTGACAGTTTTTACATTTGAGGCTGTTCCGTAAAAATTAACTTTAAACAATAGTGGCTTTTACAGCAAGTTTTTTTTTGAGAGAGCAGTTTATCCGCAAGTTTTAAAGATTATTTTTTTACCATAAAACTAGGGCACAACCACGACTAACAGTACACCATTTTTATAGCATAAATAAAAAAATAAAATGGTAGATCGATACACCCAAAGTAGCAAGAGCATTTGGGCCGAAAATTTTTCCACCGCACGTGGCATCATCTAGGTATCTGTAAAATTAATAATCACTATTCTCTTTTAAATAATTTTAAGTTTTATTACAATATGTATTTCAAATTTGTAATCTAACTAGGGCTTGTTAATGAAATGAAATTACCTAGAAAGTCGAGAAAGCACAAATCGTTTTTGGAGTTTTCATTCAAATTAGTACAGTATCATATCATAGTGAGCAAAAATGTGGATACATATTAGACAACTAATTGATTTAAAAACTGAACGTTACTTTTGTGAAATTGTATTTTGTATATTCATTGTATACCTATAAGTTTTGTAATAGTTCTACTTTTTTTTGCGAGTCAACTTTAATTTTTAATTGTTTTTTTTTCCTACTTGGGGGTAGTTTAACTCAAAGAATAGTTTCTTTTTAGGAAATAAAGAGAAGCAGCAATTTGTTCCCTAGTATTATTAATTATTGCTTTTTCAATTTAATATTTGTTACATATATTATTGCCTTCTTTACGATTACAAAATATGGACAAATTAGGGATGCACTAGCCAGAAGATAACGGGAAAGTCGCGTAATAATAGACTTAATTGCAACAAATATTTCGTTGATATGGTTTTATTTCTTTTTGTTCATTTTATATTTTAAAATCGATAAATAAATCCGTACGTTGTTTGTAACTAAATGGTTTTTTAATTATACCTACAACATTTAAAACACATACAATTTAAGTTTATTCCCTTCTTGGAATAAGTTTAGCTATAATCATGGTTAATAAATATTTGGACACATTTCGGATGAATCTCTGTTACATGCATTTTAACGTCGTATTTATAAGCTACCGTCACGTGGCAGTAAGACCAAACTTGTCTACATGTTAGTGGATTATTTAGCTAACACCTGTTTAAAAAAAATCATATCTCCACCATGATGAAAATAAACTTGATACTGGTACAACCTAAAGGCGCATTTAGACAGACAAACTTTCCTTTTATGTTGAAATGCCGACAAACATTTACACGAGCCTCTTGAGCAAAATGTTCATAAAAAAGTTCGAGCAAAATCTCGTACAAAAAGACTCACGGAAATTGTGGAGAGAATGTTAAGCAAAATTTGTTTGAAGAAATGTTGGTACAGAAATTTCTTACAAATTTAAATTTTATAGTTTTATGGAAATTCATTGAACTTAACTGAAAATAGAAAGACTAAGTTTTAAAACAAGGTATTTTTAATTAAGTGCTTTCCGACGGAACAACGATTTGATGTCGAAATTCACATTTTACCTCATAAGCAACTTCGACTGACCTGATTTTTATAGGCGATAAGCCAGTATACTTGTAACTTTTTTGGGGTTGTAAAAAAACGAGAATAAAAAAATAATAATTGGCACTTATTTATTGCTGTTGCCTGTAAAATGTTATGATAAAAATTTACGTTTAAAATAATATCTCTTTATTTTACTTCCTAGTTTAAAACACAATACAATAATAATTAAGTCAAATTAAAAAACCTATATACATTTTATTAAATCTCAAATATATGAACAAAAGCACGTTCGGTCTAAATAATACCCGTTTATTACCCACTTTTACAACCCTACGATCCCGACCCTTGTCTAAAAAAGTATAATTTAGCAGTAATAGACTAGACTTCTGAATCGGAATGTTGCTCCTTTGCATATTGTTAGTTCAGTGTCAGTAAGTAAATTGACAGTAAATATCTATCTTCATCTTAAACTAACTAGGTAATTCTGGTGTGAGGAATTTAAAAAAAAACAATCAAAGCTAAGGGTAAAGTAAAGTTACAAAAATATATTTAAAAAAAAATCCCCTCCCCACCACTCCTCATAGTCGTGAGGCGCGGATTACCGCTTAAAAGTGCAATTTTTGAGTTTTTGTCGATATTTGAAAAACTCAAAATTTTTTTGGAAAAGAAAAATTTTCCTGGGTTTTTTTTGAATTTAGGAAAAAACCCTTGGAAATAAAAAAAACTTGCAAGAAAATCCCAAAAAACCCCCGGGCAAAAAAATCCGGGAAAAACCCTAAGAAAAAAATATTGTAAGTAACTTTAATCCATCTGACAAAACTGATAGCCAAGAATAATGTTTCGCTTGCCGTCGGCTTTTTTTTTACACAAATTTAAAATAAAAGTTGGTGTTCCATTTTTTTAAAGAATCGAGATCACTGATCACTGATGTGAAATTTTATTTATTCTCATCTTTAAAAATATGTTTCCAAAACAGATAGCAATAATTTGCTCAAAAATTTACCCGAACAAAATGTTCAAAGAAAAGCTCACAAAAATGTTCATGCCCAAAATTTTAGATCTTTTGCACGAGCCTTTGTTTGAGCATGTTCGTCTGTGTAATTGCGCCTTAAGATTCTACCCGCCGTTGGCCAATAAGTTACTTTAGAGAAAAAGTAGTAAAAACCAAAGTATTTTATTGCGCTTGCGTAACTGTTGAATCTAACTCTTAAATATATCACAAAGTTATTTCTTATAACATAATTGCATAAATTCACCAAAGTGTTCTTGATGGCGATGTATCACATGACTCTTCAGATGATACTTGTGAAAGCTTGAGTAGCTGTGGCAATACGGGCAGACAAAAGACTTTCGTTTTTGACATTCGTACTTCTTGTGACGTAATAAATTAGTAGCGTGTTGGTATCCTTGACCGCATACCTCACACTTAAAACTTTTTTGGGCTACTAAAATTAAAACAAATGTTGGTACAAAGTACAAAACGTTACAATATTGAATTCAAATTGTTTAAGGTCTTGAATAAACCAAGACACAAAAATAAAGTAAGGTCAAGCACTCAAAAAATTATAAAACTTTTGCCTTTAAAGTTTTTTTTCCAATAATCGTATGTAAATGTAAATATAAATATGGTCTAAAAAAGCTACATTTACGACTTTTTTAAGAATTGAATTTTACGATAAAAAATAAATGGAGCTAGCGGGCAGCCCCTATACAACCTACAAATATCTTTTGAAATAATAATTAATACCTACTCATAAATGAAACAAACTCTACATAAATCAGAATAGTTTTTGGTTTCGCTATACAAAAAAAATAAAATAAATGTAATTATGTATCCAAACCGTGTCGTGTCGTATGTCAGTAGTTTCTACGATCTGTAAATTTTACTTTTTTGAAAAGCTCAACTCCCCTTCCTCCCTCTTTCCTACCCCCACTCCTATTAGAAATCAGCTTATCGCCTAGTGCCAAAGAATTTTTGTGCCACATTTGATAATTAATTTAAACGCTTTAAATGATTCTTTAGGACAAAGAAAATTAATGTTCAAAATGGATGAAAAAAATTTAATAATAATAATAGCAATAATAACAAAACTATGAAATAGGTATTATTTATTTAATAGAAAAATTCGAAAACAAATTCATCCTGTCCACCAAAATACGTAAAAAAATATACGTTTATTTCTTTTTAGGTTTAGTACATATTTGACCGTAGAGATGCCTCTTTAGGTCATTTTTCTGATTAAACTCAAATTTTGATTCAACTTTGCATTCGTACTCCATGTGACTTTTAAGATGCTTTTTGTTTTTGTAAGTGGATCCACATTTATAACATACATATCTCCCGTTGACTGTTTGAAGAAATATCAAATCTTTATCTATAAATTTTTTTTCTTTTATATATTAGCACACATTTACTGACGGGTGAATATTATTAAATATGTATGAAAAAGGAATTCTGAAACTTAGGCATTTTAAGTTGTGTTTGTGAGACAGACAATAAAATGAAAATAACTATTTGTTCTTAAATAACCCACTATTTATTTAAATACTAGTTTTTATTATAGAACACAATTTAAAATGAATTTTTATGTTTTTTATGCATTTCATTTTAAAGTACCTTTGGCATGAGTTTTGTATCTGCAAAATTTACAACTTCAAGATGGTTCCTTTTCACAGAGCATTCCTTTTTATGAAAATATAGCCTGTGTTTACCACATTTTTCGCACGCATATTTACTTAAAATGCAAATAATTTTCATAAATTTCCTAAAATATTTAATAAACACATAGGTTAGGCTATTGCAAACATAGGAAGCAATGGGCCAAATAACCTTCTATCCCAACAACATCAAAAATTTACACTCAGATAACCGTTTATTTAAAGCATGTGGTTCAACCAATATTTCTTCGAATGAAATGAATGTCTACTATCGACTTAAATAATTTAACAGTTTTTTTTTATTTAAATAAAAACAAACGATTCAGAAGTACGCAGATGCCTCCTAAGTCTTAGAAGGAAAATAAATGTTGATAGAGACAGAAAAAAACCGCCACACTTATTTGGAAACTAGGTTGTATTTTTGTATTTTTCAGAACACCAGATCTACGCTAGACTAAATCAGGAATACCACAGCTCATGAAATGCCAAGCAAACCAAAGAACTAATTCCAGGTTACAGCAAGTCCAAACCAGAAGAGACTGGTTGCAGCGCAATATAAGGTGGGATTCCTGATAGTCATTATTCCCGAAAAAATACTTTTAAGTGAAAGAAACTCTCTGATCCTTAAATGGTCAGCCTTTCCACCCTTTGGATAAAGGTCAAAAACCTTAATCCAAAGGGTGGAAAGGCTTGACCGTAAAAAGATGGAAGTTATGTGTTTTCCAGGAAATTTTTGGAAATTTTGTTTGAAGCGAATTTTTTAACAAAAGCTTGAGTGCATGCGATCTGAAAAAATTTCCGCAGGGTGTCATGCGATTTCCAAAGATTTCCACTTATTAATCCAGAAAAAAAAATCTTGTTTTTAATATGCACAAGGTATATTCTCAGTTTAACTGTCCTACTTTAAAAAGAAAAACTTCTTTAAATAAAGGTACCTATCGGTTAATATTTTAATGTTTTTAAAAGCGGTGTTTAGTTAACTCCAGGGTGCTTATTCCTGACGGGTAGGGAGTAGAAGAGGCGAGAGGAGTATGCGGGGTTTACTAAAAATTTGGCGACACTGTATTCTCGAAAAAAAGTTAAGAGAGGGAGCTGCTCCCTATGAGAGCAGCCATGTTCTCTTAGTAAGACCCAGTAGCAGAGGCCGATCCCCGGGTTTTCTAACCTAATTTTTATATTGATTTTTGTCTGTTTTTGTTTTTTCTGTGTAAAAGCGTAATGATACAAAGATAAAATTATTGTTGAAGACTTCAACAATATAATTTTAAATGATATGGTAGTGGAAGACGCTCAGGAAGACGTGGAAGATGTAGTGGAACAACTAGGGGTTCCAAGGGATGTTTAGGACAAAAGAATCCCCTTTGATTTAACAGAACATAAATATGTCCGATTATTCGGATATTTCTTTCCATAAAATGCCGCTTGTTGCATACGTGAATGTAGCAGAAAAAGTTCCCCTGTATTCTATAAGCAGATCTTTTTGTTAGCTCGATAAAGGCCTGAATTTGTTCACGTTTTCTTTTGCAACTCCATTTTGTACAAAATAACAATAAACGAAAAACATCTTATGTACACAATGTACATTGAAAAAAATTTTTGGATGGTTTGGTAGGTCAAAATGTATTGCGTTTTGATTGGTCGCACAAACCGGCAACAGTATTCCCATGAACTCGATTATCCCGCCCACTCCCCATACTTCAAGAATGCGGATATTTTCTCCCGGGGACCGTCAGCTAGGGATCAATCCCCGGGAGCTCTTCGCGGATTCTCCCATCTCCGACTTTCAAGAATAAGCACCCTGAGGTGAGCATGACCCTCTTCTTCCTACTTCCATCAGCCTCGTCTTTGTCAAACATCAATTCTGTTCAAACTGTTAGAAAGGGAAATAATATTACCGGTCTTATGAGAAAAAAAAATATATTTCCTCTCGCTACTTGTACAAATGTCACGGGTACAAAATGCACTAGTTCTCTATTTTGTATATTGAAATACTATTTTTTATTGACAATGGCAAGAAATTGTCAAAATAAATTTATAAAAACCTCTAAAAAATTAGAAAAAATATATCAATAAAATATTGTGCACTTAAGAATTCTAAAGTTGACCCATATAGCTTAACACATGAAAATGATTTTAAACACGATGGTTTCAAGTGGCTTAGTTTTCTTTTTGTGGCAGACCTTTACCTCCAATAAAAAAGGCCTTCAATTGACTTCCATTTCAGTTACCTTCGGTTGGGATTTATAGTGACCATTTTAACATCTTACTTATGTCATAACTGCGAATAGTGTCACAGATGGAGGCTGCGTACCCCCAAAATGGTATATGTACCAAATCGAAAGTCGTTGATCTACATCGGAAGAGTTAAGCAGACCTAACTCCATATATACAAGGTGCAAACAATTCAACTGAATATTTTTTAATAGGGGTAAGTCATAAAGCATGGTCGTCAAAAGTTTTAAAAAAATTAATTTCCTATAATCTAGTAAAATTTGCAAAGCGATCGTATACACCTTTTATTCTAACAAAAAAAATACAACAACAGATACAATTTTGAATAAGGCTTGGCGCAAACTTTAAATCTAAGAGCTTGTTTCAATAATTTTCTAATAGTTAACAAATTACATATCTAGGTATATTCAAAAACTAAATGTAAAACTTTAATTAGTAGATCTCGGAAAAGGTTTTCTAATTTCCGAGGACATGTGAACCTTGGTAAAATGTGATTTTAAATTGTCTTTGTGTTTAAATTTTCTTTCACAATCTGGACATTTAAACCTTGGACGGACGCCACACTGGTATCTTAGATGTCGGATCAAGTGTCTTCTTTGTTTGTAGGAGGAGTCACAGTTGGGGCACTTGAATCTGCCTCTTGAGTCTTGGGCAAAAAGCATATTTCTAAAATCTAAATAATATTTTTTGTTTTTATTTATTGAATAAATAACACTTGTTACTTACTTTAAAGTTAAATTGTTAGTTGGAAAATAATAGTTAGTATCTCCCAAGAACTCCAAAATTTATAAAATTGGTTATTCTTATCTGTAAAAGTTTTGTAAACGGCGTTTAAAATTATGCAATTTAATATATTAGATATCTTTGTCAAATAGAAAGAAAACCCTAACAAACTACAAAAAACTATTTTTATTGATCTTATGAGAACGTTACTTATTGAAAGAGTCTTACCAAATTTTATTCCATTTAAACGTCCGTAAAGCATGCGCAAAAATTGACCTTATTAGCAATGATTGAGTCTCTTTACCAGGGACCTCTTCAATTAAAGGAGGCAGGAATAGAAATTTATTCTAGTGTTAGTTATAAAGACTAAAAACGGTCCATCACCTCTTCTTGCTACATGCAAAATTTTTTCAAATAGCCTCCTATTAGTGTAATCGCAATATAAAAATTTGTGACGGGCCTTTTTTCACCACAATCTTTTCTCTGGTGACCAAAGTCACAGTAGCTCTTTTCACAAAGCATACATAGTTTTGTATTCAAGAATAAAACTTAATTTGTGAATACTGTGTGTGGCTTACTGAAAAAAGGGGGCAGACCCGATTAGTAGTTATTTCTGGCACTAGTGTGTTATGTTGAAAATAAGTCACGCGAGAACGATTTACACCACGAGGCCATCAGGCTTAGGAAACATTACACACGAGTGGCATACAATGTTTTATCCAACCAGTGCAAGAAATCGTTTTTTTATGAGATAATAATTAATAAGCTTTGTGATCAAATCAAACCTACTTGCGTCTCAGTATCCTATAAATATCAGAATGACTTGACAGTAACTTTTTTACATTTTGGTCAAAGTAGGTTGTCTGTCAAATGTTTAAATAAATTTTGACACTTGTCAGTTTTCCCTGCAGAAAAGGGAAGCTTTTTTGAAGAAAAAAACGTATAGAAAATGCAGGAAACCGATGAAAATTACATTCCTGAGGATATTGTTACGGAAGCGGAAGAAGCAGCGATGCAGATTTTGCTAGAAAAGTCCCGAGATGCTTACGACTAGGAGTTCAAAATGTTTGAGTCTTGAATGAATTCACGGAATATAGAAGGTATCGATGAAAATGTTCGATTGACTTATTTTTTAAATTTGCGAAAAAAATAGCCCCATTGTCGCTATGGACCAAATACTCGATGCTTCGCTCGACTATTCACCTTTATAAAAAAAATCAAAATTTCAAGTTATTGAAAACTAACGAGCTTTTTGAAAAGCTAATCACAGAGATACAAACCAAAGAAGTCCAAGACATTAGAACGCCCTGAAATAAAGAAGTTTTTAACGAAGCTCCCCACGACGAGTATCTATTGATGAAAGTGGCTTTGATAATGGAGATTATTGGTGCTTGTAGATGCGATGACTTGGTAAATTTGAAAATAAAAAATATTCAAGACAAAGGGAAATATTTTCACGTAGTTTTGCCAGACAGTAAAACCAAGAAATCGAGAGGTTTCACCATACTTGAAGAAGTATTTCCAGACAACCCGATCAATTTGTGTAAAAAATACATGCCTTTGAGGCCAAAAAATACTAGAGGCGAATTTTTCATAACCCTAACCACTCTGTGGTTTGTTAGGCTAATGACTCACTTTTATGTAAATAAAAGGTTGAAATCTAGAGACAGTTATGCAAATTTAGAAGTACAATTTCAACAGCATTTAGAGGCGTGTGGGCCAGAAAAAAAACAAAGAGAAAAAAACGAGTAAAAAAATTCTACCCCCCCCCCGGCACCCTTTTTTCTTTTAAAAAAAAAACGGCGCCGGCGGATTAGCTCTAGGACCCCAAATCCGCCGGCGCCGGTTTTTTTTTTAAGAGAAAAAAAGGGTGCCGCGGGGGGGGGGTTGTAATGTGTTTTTTTTATTGTTTTGGGTTGGATTGGGTTTTTTAGTGAAAAAAATTAAAAAAACACAAAAAAAAATCAAAAAAACCAACCGGCGTCCTAGGAACTCTAGTGTATAGGAGCCCCCATAAAGAATTTTTCATAAAAAATCAAATAAGACAGAAAACCGTATAGTGCATAATTACCAAAAATTAGTCTCTACAAAAAAAATCGATATGCTTCACAGATTTTTATTATTGGAATTTCCCGTGAAAAATAAAGCAAAACCACAGAGTACCGAACAGGCAACACCATCAGCATTTCGTAAATTCATAGTTATTCAAACACTTGAATACACCTTCAGGCACACTGCAATTGCATTTCTTAAATAAGTAAGTATCAAAAGCAATCCAAGTGTAACATGATATACATAGCAAAATTTACGAGTAATGCCGGGCAACAGGAAAATTATAAGATACATAGGTAAGGTATCTTTTCTTATATTTTCAAACACCAATGGGTCATCTGTTTTGATAATAATGTAATGTGTTTTTTTTTTATGGTTTTGGGTTGGATTGGGCTGTTGGATTGGGTTTTTTAGTGAAAAAAATTAAAAAAACACAAAAAAAAAATTAAAAAAAACCAACCGGCGTCGGCGGATTCGGGGTCCTAGGGACCCTAGTATATAGGAGCTCCCATAAAGACAGAGTACCGAACAGGCAACACCATCACCCTTTCGTAAATTCATAGTTATTTAAACACTTGAATAACCCGTAACATGATATACATAGCAAAATTTACGAGTAATGCCGGGCAACAGGAAAATTATAAGATACATAGGTAAGGTATCTTTTCTTACATAACGAGCACTGCATACTCCAGCATTATTACTTACACCCATATAAATCTGTATATCTATTGATGTGAAAAAATAAAGATTAGCGTCCACGTCGAACGGTAACGTCGGGTTTATAAATGGTCGCTAAAATACGAAAAAAATTAAACTGAGATATCTTAGGGACTCTTAGATATATATATATATATATATATATATATATATATAAAACTTTTTTTTGTCGGATTTTTAAAATTTTTTATGACCCATGGCTCACTTTAAACAATAATTTATAAGTATAAAGAAAATGCACAAAAAAATGTATTTTCAAACTGCAACACAGACCTCATCAAGCGAAGACCCCCTAACCTCACTTTCAAACTACAATCACAAACCAACTGCAAGAGGTTGCCAGGGTAGTGTGGTGTGACGTCATGGTAAGAAAACCCACTCGCAAAAATGACATGGTTTATGGTTTAGTTAAGTATGACGTCACACATGATGCGCCATTTCAAATACAATTGATTGTGGTTTGCAAACCACACACGCGAAAATACGAGTGGTTTGGATAACCATAACCATGGTAAAAGTTTTAGTAGTTTACTATGAAAAATTCGCCTTAGTTCTAGCCGCTTTTTTGTTTTTTTTTACAAAAATAGGAGATGTACCAGCCAGTGTGTGGGAATAAATACGTTGTCGAAGATACCTTCAAGAACCGCAATGTTTTTGAAATTGGAGGAACCAGCGCTCTACACCGGTCACTGCCTGATAAGGTATTCGGCGACTCTTTTAGCCAATGCAGGAGCTAACATGACTACTTTGAAGCGTCACGGAGGATGGAAGTCCTCGACCGTAGCAGAAGGATACCTAGAAGAATCGGTGTATAACAATACAAATTGTAGAAGAGATACAATGTTCTAATGCATCGGCGTCTTCCAGTACTATCAGCAGCAGCAAATTCGAATAAATCTTTAGCGTTTTCCTTTAATTTCAATATCAATGTAAATTCCGCTTGTAATAGTAATAAATAAATAGAATACTACTTTAAATATGAACGTGAGTTATAATCCATAACTCACTAGTGAATTATGGATTATAACACACTAGTGTGTTATTTGATAGTTTACATGTCTAAAATGACATTATTAATGACAGTCGTAACTGTCATCTGTTGGAAAAAATAATAAATGTTGACAGTCTTTATTATTATCATATATCAGTCCCTGTCCTTACTAACTTTTTATTTTGCAATCCTTTAAAAAATAACATTATAAAAAAAGCGTTAACTCTCTATTCGTAGAAACTCATCAAATTAAAAAAAATCTTATATCTTAATAAAATGGTTGTAAATTTTCATGCAATTTATCAATAAAATGAAGAAAGTCCCTCGTGTGATGTTTCTTAACATGCGCTTTAATATGGTACTTCCTTGATCGTCTATGGTCACAGTAAGGACACTTGAAGGTTTTCCTGACATCGCCACAGTGATACGCTTGATGTCTTTTTAAATTGTTCTGCTGTCGAAATTCTGTATTACATCTTGGGCAAATATATACAAGCGAGGAATCAGCTAAAAAGGAAATTTTGTTGTAATCATCTATACATATTTTTATAATTTAAACATAGCTTCCTACTATTTCAGCTTAATACAAAAACATAAATTACATGAATATTTTTCGGTTGGAGTTTTGGTGAATTTATTTGGCGAAAATCTACATTTAACTGTGGTTCTATTTTGCATTCTTGCTTTGCGTTTGGTAAGAAGATATGGTGTGACCTGATTTAGAACAGAGAGTACTTGACTGTTCGCTAAATAACAACGCCGTGGGTCGAACCATTACAAAATAAGGGATTTCTTTGGCACCATTTGCCAACCACAGAACCTCAAATAGTGAGGCTGCCCAAAGTTGGCACAACAACAGCAGAAGTTTTTAAAAAATTAAATTTATTAAATAATAAAGAACTTGGCATAACAAAATTACTATTTTTAAATGCATAATATCTGGTTTTAAAGAATTAATAAAAAAAAACGATGAGCTCAAAACAAAACAAAATCTCATTAAAGAAAAAATTATTTAATAAGAACAAATGAATAGAAAGAGACTGACAGAAAACCAAAAGAATAAAAGACCAAAATGAACAACTGAAGGAAAATATGTGAAAGAAGAAAAGATGGTTAACATAATAAAACAAGAGTTCCACAGTGAACTAAAATAGTAAATAAAAAGCAAAAAACTAAAAATGTGCACTCAAAGAATACACAAAGAGACCAGCAAAAAGTAATAGAAAAAACTGGAGAACAAAAACATATTAGACAGAATAAAAACTTATTAGGTCGTTCGTATATTATAGATCCCCATCTTAAAATGATAAAGATCTTGAAGATGGTGATAATTTGGATGATCTGGAAGGATGTTGATACGGCGTGCATACAACATAATGAATTTCTTTTGCACTTGCTCAGATCGATCTGAATCCAGCAATTAACAAATATTGATCAATTAATTTTATTCGCTAATAAGTCATGTCGCAAATCATAACCTGTTTATTAATTAACAAGACATATTTGTTCGGCCCATAAGCCACCTACGAGTAAATTATACAATTATTGGCCTATGGTTTACTATAAGAAAAAACAATATGATGGGTGCGTTCTTTTATTCCATGTTTAGTGACTTCGTGGCTTTTCCAGTTACATTTTCGGTGAAACTTCTTTGGGCAAAATCTACATTTAAAATGTGGTTCCACTCCGCATTCCTGCTTAAGGTGCGCATTTAAATGAAAACGTCCTGAAATAAAATAAAGCGCAAATATTTTAAATAATAAAAATCGTACTTATTTTATTATACTATCTAACAATCTCTCTTGCAAAAAGCTCAGTTAGCTCCGATTTTAGAGATTCATGCTAATTATGATAATTACCCAAATTAATTTATAGGAAAATTCGACCATTAAATGTGAAACCTGGATTTACCAATTGAACTTTATAAGGTCTTAAAATGTTAAAATCTTAAATTGTTAGTTACATTTCTATATGATACTGTTAGGAATTAGTCTGAGAGAATCAACTTTGTGTGTGTTTGAATTGTAGTAAACCAAGAGGGAAAAAAATGTAACCACAGAGAAGATTTTACTATCGCCCCTTCATATAAAATTAGGACTTAGGAAAAATTCATTGAAAAGGCCACCTTGAGTTATTTAAAAGAGAAGTTCCCTAGAATCAGTGACGCCTAAATTAAAAAGGAATATTTGTGGGTCCGCAGATTAGAAAACTTTTCGGAGATGCGAAATTCGATTCTATAATTCAAGGCAGAAAACTGTATACTCTTGTGTTATCAAAACCTAGGATGTAACCTATCGTTAAAAATTCTTTCTTGGATTCTCATCTAGATTACTTTCCAGAAAATTGTGGTGCTGTAAGTGACGAGCACGTGTCGGGAGGTTACACCAAGATATTTTAGCATGGAAAGAATGTATCAGGGGAAATGGAAGTGTGAGATGTTAGCCGACTACTGCAGGGCATGTACTCTTTAATTTCGGAAAAGGGAGTGCTCCCGGGAATTAGAAACGCACCTGATTGGCCGAATTCTCATTTTTTTGTCATATTTCTGTCAGTTTTGGCACTAATGGCATTAGTTGTGAGCGATTTTGCCTTGACGGCAAAACCACTCACGAACAAAGTTATTAGTGCCAAAACAGACAGAATACTGACAGAAAACTGAAATTTCGACCAATCAGGTGCGTTTCTGATTCCCGGGGGCATTCCTTTCCCCGAAATTGAAGAATACGGGCCCCATATATTTGGACATGGTCCAATTTTTTTTCCACAATTTTGTTTATTAGCGTCAAAATAAAACGATTCGTTGTTCTATTTGTCCTGAATGAAACACCCTTTCCATCCATGTAAAAATGTTTCTATAAGGGTTCTTTGGTACCACCAGAAAAGTAACTGATTTGTATTTAAAAAAATTAAAATTTTTATTTTCTTTAAAACAAACGGCCAGATTTTAATAATTTTTATATATGTTAATAAAAATAATGCTAGTAAGTAAAAAAATAATATTTTTGCTCGAGTGGTACCATTAATTGGGAAAATGGTAGTTACCTTTAATGCTTTTTAATATTTTTTAAATATTGGTGAAATACGAAAAGTGATTTAAAATAACTTATGGGTACGTTATACAAACTTTTTCTGGACAAACTGAATTTAAAACTTGATACGAATATGTTGGTACCGATAGGTATCCATCGGTACCGGTATTTGACCAATCAAATTGCTCGTGTGTTATATGGTTTTAGACTAACTTGGGTTTGCCGGTAACGAATATGATAACATTTTTCCGGTTGTTGGCACCGTTGTTGTGTTCCCAATAGAATGCGTAAAATTATCTGACAGCAAATGACATCGTTTCTTAGGAAAAAGTTTGACGTTGTCAAGCTTACCTTGATTTTTTTAAAAATACAAAGTCGCCGCATGCCGCCATATTAAACATATCTTAAGAGTTTTAACTTTTTGCACGCAAATGCATGCATAAAAACCACTTTTCCGCACTTAAGTAGGAAAAACACTTTACCTACTTTTTTCTCGTAGAAAAACGGTAATAGTAACCGGAAACATATTATTAAATTCGTTACAGGTGACACCAAGTTAGCATAAAGCATGTACCACACGAGCACCAATGGGTACTAATTGGTGGTTTTTATAACCTACCCATAATATATTTAAAATCACTTTTCGTATTTCTCCAATATCAAAAATATTAAAAAACATTAAAGGCGCCTACCATTTTTGACATTTATGGTACCCCTTAAGCTAAAAGTTTTTTCTTTAGCCAAGTGGCATTATTTTTAATAACATATGTAAAAATTTTTAAAATCTGGCCGTTTGTTTTAAAGAAAATGAGAATGGTCGTTTTCTTTCTTTTTTAAAACTGACAAATCAGTACCTTTTCTGGTGGTACCAAAGAAGCCATATAAAAAGATTTTTATATGGGTGAAAGGAGTGTTTCATTCCAGACAAATAGAGCTTCGAATCATTTTATTTCGGTGGTAATTAACAAAGTTGTGGAATAAAACTAAAAACACGTCAACTTTAAAGCTCCATATCTCAGAAAGTAATCCTGCTCCCTATCTCTTTTTTTTATTTTTGTGCTTTGTTGATCAAGTACTACAACACATAAAAAAATTATGACATTTAGCCGAAAGCCATTTCAGATGTAATTTGTGCAGGGTTCTTTAGTAACGAATAGTTTTTTTTGGAGAGCCAACTTAATTGGGTGTAGCTAAACAACAAAAACAATAGTTTTTGTTCAGGAAAAAAAATGTTGGAATTTGTTCCCTAGTGTAATTAAAAAAAAAGTAAAACAAAAGCAAAAAAAGGAAAAAATCGACCTCCCCTTTTGTGTTACCCTTAGATCAGAAATGTGCTTTAGACATTATCTATACTTTTGCTGATTCCATGGAAAAGAACAAGGAGAGGGCATGGAATAGCGAAACTAAACACACCTTTCCTATGGAGTTTTCAAAATTGCGTTGGCAGAACTGTTCAAAATACGATAATATTTTAATGAATTTCTTTAATATTATCGTATTATCTATAACACAGTAACGATTCAAAAAGAATAAAACTACAAAAAAGTGGAAACTAGCGTTATTAAATTAAAATTATAATGTATTTTATGGGTCAAAAACTTGCTCAGGATGTTTCCGACTCACGTGCCTTCGAACGTGTTGTTTTTGGGCAAATCCTTGTTTACAGTAAGGACACTGAAAAGATTTCTTCCCGCCACATTCGTACTGCTCATGTCTCGTCAGAGTGCGCTTATTTTTATAAAGTTTATGACAGTTGTGGCACATCCATAATTGAAGCGCTAAAATATATCAAGGATTAAATTTGGTCCATGTTATTACACTGAGAGGATATAATAGAATATTAATCAACGACATTCATCTGAAATAGACCTATCGAGTAATTCATAAATCGCTTTGAAACGCGATCGGTCGTTAGATTTAGGAAAAACCATTGCACTCTTCACTGGCAACGCTGCTCTACCTCACACATGCTCCATCTGCTTTACGTTTACCAGCTCGATTCTACTAAAGCGGCAACTCCGACGACAAATAATAGCTAAGTTCGGTATATAGATCGCAGATCAGACGAATTTTTGATCAGCTAATCGTCGATTAATCCGAGCAAGTCGTGTTACCGAACGGGTTGAGATTTGAACTTTCTAACCTAAGTTTTTTTGTTTAAAAATTTTGATTTTTTAGTCGGCTGCCGGGCTTTTAAGTCTCAAAGGTAAAAAAAATGAATAACATGGTTTTAAAGGCTATTTCTACAGTAGTTCACGGACATTAAATAATGTTTGAAGATAGCGATGATGACGAGGTTAACTGTTCAGAAGACAGCAAGCTATTTGGCTATGCTGAAGAAAAAGTCCCACGATTAAGAGACAGGCAATTTAAAGACCATTTCAGAATGTGCCCCTCAACTTTTGAGGATCTTTTAAGGAAGTTGCACGAAGTAGCACCTAGGGAACAACACAAGGGTCGTCCAGAAATAAAACTTGAAAAACAGGCCATGATTACTATATGGTGTTTGGAAAATACTGAAAGCTTTCTGTAAGTTTAAATTCCTTTTCTATAACTTTTTCCTTTCTTTTTCCTTAAGTAAAAAGCTGGTTCATGCTAAAGTTCTTTTTGCTTAACTTTCGTCATTATTCATTGGCTTTTGTTTACAAAATTTGAAGTTCTTTTTGTCTCACAAATACAGAAGCTCCATTTGTTCATTTACCTACTGCTTGAAATATTTTAAAAAAATCAATTTTGAGGTTAAAAAAATGTCAACAAATATTTTGGGGACCACAGTTGCACAACACAATTTTTTATTTCTTTTTCTGTAATGTTAAATATTGGTTAATTTTCCTGGTCATTCTTTAAGACTTAAGGAAAAAGATATGAAAAAGGAACAAGCATGAACAAGCAGAAAAGGAATTTAACCAAGAACCAGCCTTTATATAATAAACGCACTACTTATCTAAATTTACTTATTAAAATAACAAATAAAAAAATCTCCAAAATTTTAAAGAACTGCCTGCATAAGTGGCAAAAATGTATGCACTATGAGCCATCAATATCTACACACTCAACTGTATATTTGTTTTTTCGTTTTAGTTCAGTATCTAGTCGATTTGTCATTGTGAAGTCAAGCTGTTAGGAAGTCCTATACAGAACCTGCGAAAGGATTCAACAAGTAAACAGAAGGTATAAAATAATATCTTGGCCAAAAAGGCAAAGGAGCAATTCCATAATGGAGGCATTCCATGCTATAAACGGATTTCAAGGTAGGTACCTAACTTGTTTTATAGAAGAAGAATTCAAGAACATTTTACCACTTCACCAAAACTGTGGTATAATGTTATTGAATTAATCGTTTACACCAAAGGTTCCAGTCATATCAATGGAACAAGTTACATGTCCTGTCTGGCCCTGGCATAACTGAAAAATATCGTAGTAGAAGACGGTAACAATTGAACCTAATTACCTGCTGTGTTTAAAAAAACTGAATTTATTGTTTTTTATTATTTAATTATTTTTCTCGCAATTGTTTTAGGAGTCATCGGTTGTATTGATGGCAGTCATGTAGAAATTTTAGCTCCATCGGAGAACCCAAACTCGTATTACAACAGGAACAAATATCACTCGGTTCTACTGCAGGTGGTGTCTGATGACAGCAAATTGTTCACACATGCGTATGTGGGGGAACCCGGGTCAATTCATGACCAAAGATTATTTGAAAAATCTGATTTATACCAGGATATAAGAAATGGAACAATAGAATTTCCTAATAACAGTTATTTACTCGGAGATCTAGCCTACAAACTTGCTCCTTATTTAATAGTTGGTTTAAGGGATAATGGAAACTTATCAAGAAATCAAAAAAACTTTAACCTCCTGCTTTCTAAAGTAAGAGTAGTGGTCGAAAATTCTTTAGGGCTTTTAAAAGGTAGATTTAGACTCTTAAAAAAAATGGACACACAGAGGCTAGATTTAGTATGCTTATTAATATTAACAGCCTGTATTTTACATAATATATGTATTTTAAACGGCGATATGGCCGACGATATTTTAGATATCCGACGGGAAGTGGAAAGAGAGAGAAGATTAAATGAGCTGGTGCCATATAATAACGCTGAAGGTAGACTGAATAGATTAGCTATGGAAAAGAGAAGGCAAATAGTGCAATAGTTGGGCATTTTGTAAAAATACTATAGTTTAAATTTTGTATTCGATTTAAAATTTTTTGCTACAGGCAATTTTAAATAAAAAAAATTCATTATGTACATTACCTTTTTTTACAAAAAAAAAAATAGAAACACTAAGTATCCAACAATAAAAAAAACCACCTAAACCAAAATATGGCCTAAAAAAATGTTATGTTCTTAGGTATAAGAAATAAGATATTTATTTAAAACCTAGGTAACTGAAATACTGAATTTATTTTTGTACACAGGTACTGAATCTCCACTTATACTTATTACATCACCTATAATGATAAAAGGAACGTAACAACTTACTGTGCTGTATTAAAACTAAACTACATTACATGTAGACAAAAATCTTAAATTTTTATCTAATAAATAATCTTTAATCCAACACACATTTTTAAATCTTGTAAAACAATAAGAAATATTTTTCGCAGATAGCTAAAACTGCCTATTCTAGAACAAAAATATATAGACCTAAAAAGCACATATTTTTCAATAACACATACACGATCCTAGTTTTGAATCAATTATTATGTCATAGTCTTGCTTTTTTAGTGTGGTTTTGTCAAAATTTCAACTTATAAAAACCTATAGAAACTGAAGTTTTTAAAGTGTAATCACTGCATTGGTCAGTGGTATACATTTTAGAGATTGAATGACTTTAAAACGACCAAAAATACATAAAGTTAAGCAAACCTATGGGGTATAAATATATGGTTCAAAAGGTTTATATATTTATATACAGACCGCTTCAAGCTACTGCGAACATAGGGGGAATCAAGTCCAATTTACTCTCCGTGCCGTACGACCGAGGTGGATTCGAAGCACGCTGCAGTGTTATCTTTTGGAAATTCATTTTGTTTTTATTATTTTGTTTTATTTCTGCCTTGCTCGAGAAACAGATGGGTAAGTTCTTAATTGAAATAACACATTTTTAAAACCAAAAATGGATGTCTACGAAGCTGCCGAAAAAGTGCAGATGGTCAAATCGTCATAACCCAACACACGTTCGATATTGGTCGAAGGAAAATTTGCATTTGTATTTTGACGTAAGAACACAGTATCCCCAAAAACTAAATGTTTGGGGGGGGGGGTATTATAGGGGAACACGTAATTGGGCCATTTTTTATTAACGGCAATTGCAATTTGAATGGTCCTAGATACTTGGATCTACTGCAGCAGCACATTATTCCAACTGCTAGGCAGTTGTTAGGTGTAAGATTTGGTGAAACATGGTTTCAACAAGATGGTTGTTCCGCTCACAATGTTGGCCTTGTTAGGGAATATCTTGATAATGTATTTCCTAATCGGGTTATAAGTACACGGGGAACTATTTTATGGCCAGCTCGATCTCCCGATCTTGCTCCTAATGACTTCTATCTGTTTTTGAAGAAGCTTTTCAAATTATCACCCCTAACATGCTTGGAAACGTTAGAAGGGGTTTTTATAGTAGGCTCGGATATTGTCTAGCCGAGCAAGGAGGACTTTTCGAACATTTGCTTCAATTTTTTTTTGACTGGGAGAATCTTTTTGGTTTTTAGAATGTATTATTTTATTTTGAGAACTTGCTTTTATTTTGTTTCTCCTTATTATTTTCATTGTAACACGTCGTCACTGATAAATCTGAGCAGTTGACAATAAAAAGCTCTTATTTATCAGTGACAAAAAATAAGAAAATTACGTTATAAAAATTTGCGTATTTATTGACCAAATTCCGGTTTCATTGACTACCCTCCACACAGCACCGTGGTTAGAGGCGTACTAAATACCAAAGGAAAGTCATGCTAGTGGTGATCGCAAGCCTGAGTATTGGTTGCTTCACTGATAGGCGTGCGGTGTCTCTGCATGTACGTACACTGGCAAATTAGACTTCTCCCGCCCTATGTTCGCAGTAGCTTGAAGCGGTCTGTATATGTATATAGTGTCAAAAAAAACCCGCACTTTTTTAAATGATTATTAGTGGGAAACTGTCCGATTTTAATAATTTATAGATCCAATGTCATATTTTCCAAAAATTCAAGATGGCGAACCTGTTAAAAACCCTCTTAGATATTTTTTGGTTTGCGACACTATTAAATTTAAAACATCGGTTAAATCCACATCCTTTCCAAGCACATTAATGTAGCATTTTAAAAATTCGGACAAGAAATAATGAAGTTTCAAATGTTTAAAAAAAATGTACTTGTTTACATGGCAATAATTTTTTCAAAAATGGACCAAAAAAGCACAAGCTTTAAAATTTATAGAACGTGTCTCAAAACTGACATTTACCAAAATAGGCACTTTTGACCCCCCTAGAAAAACCTTTCTCTGTGACACTGTATTCAATCTTAAACATCAGTTACAAAGCCGCATTCGTTCCAAGCATTTCGAGGTAACACTTGCAAAATTCGGGTAAGAAATAAGGTGGTTTTAAATCTTTATGCAGAGCAGAATTTGTCTGCAAAAATGTACATGTTTGAAGGCCTCTATAACTTTTTCAAAAATTGACCGTTTTTTAAAAAAGTTATTGCCGTTTCAAACAAGTAGATTTTTTCGTAAATAAGCTTGAGCAGGCAAACTCTGGTCCATTTCAAACTTCTTTATTTCTTATCCGAATGTGTTCCACACATCGATATAGGGAGGTGAAAAATACCTATCTATTTTTCAAATAGTTTCGTCATTTTGGGTTTATAAATTTTGAGGCATTACCTTTCTAAAAAGCTAAATATTATTAAAATTGTAATTTCCCGCAAGTTATATTCATTTAAAAAAAGGGCATTTTTTTGGCACACCCTTTGTAATAATAACTAAGGTAAAAAAATTTACTAGAGTTTATTGACTAGTCTTTGTAGCCTTCTAAATAGAAGTTGTCATTCTCTCCAATAAATTTAAATACCGATCCTGCCTGGCCATTTTTTCCTTGTGTCATTTCTCAGCAATATTTTTAGTTCGCTTTCTTTTTTTCATAAAAGATGACTTAAACTTCGGCGTTAAGTCTTCTTCATCAGAATCATTAAGGCAATTGTCAGAATGCTCTAAAAAAAACAATGCAGTAAATTAAAATTATTAAAAATTTCAATGCAGCTTTAGATAGGGCTAACTAAAAAAAGGGAAGGTAATAATTGTCAAAAGTATTCTATCTCTAAATCTTAACATATAATAAATTTCTAAAAAGACTATTTCGGTACATTGAATATTTTTTTTTGATTAATTGATTAATACTTTAAATGTTGACCTTACTTACTTAGACTTTATTGTTTAAAAGAAAAATATAAAAACCTATCAACTTTTACAGTAAAAACTAAGAAAACTGAAATAAAAACACTTACATCGTTGCTAATAAGCCATGTTAACAATAAAAAAAATAAATTAATAAATACTACCAAGCGAAATAGGAAAGAGCCCTGATATACTTAAATATCAAATAATACTTACTTAAAGGCAAAATATTTTGCATTACGTGTTAGCTTACCTATTAAGCAATGTTTTTAGGCTCGCTCGAACTTAGCCCAAATCAATAACAAGTAACACATATTTTTAATAAAGAAAATTAAATGCCAAGAACCACCCTTTTTTACAATAATACTAAACCAGTATTTATTTGAATGAAAGAAATATGTTTGTCATTGGGAGGTTGATGCAAGAACCAGCACAAGGTAAGGAGAGACTATCGCCAGCCCGTTCCACAAAACAAGGTGCAAAAAGCAAAGTATTCCAAAATTAATCAAAATCCGATAAGAAATATAAAGATTACAATTTTTTAAAGTACGCCTTTCCGCCATATTTCTTCGAAAAAGCCTTTACTAGAATGACAAAAAGTCAAACTTACTAATTATTTTCAGGCCTAAAAGCTCTTACAAACATACAAGCATACAAGGCACTATTTGGAAAGGAAAATTGGTATTATTTAAGATGAAATCATAAGTTGCGGAAAGAAAATTAACTCTTCGAAAAGTTGGAACATTCTCTATTACAATATTTTTATCTTAAGGTATTTTCTTTTTGCTGAATACTGACAATAATCGCAATGGTAGATTACTGCATTAAACATTCCAAGTTCTTGTAACCCGTGTTAAATTATTTACTTTTACATCGTCTAGAAAGATTTACTAGCTTAATGTTATGGAGTTTTGTTAAAAATGAAGAAAATTGTTACTTAAATTAAGACTTTCTTTAGACTTCAAGACATTATTTCTCCACTGTCTAAAAGCTATCGGCTAGTGGCTTAGGGTGGAGCCAGTGAATGTCTTTTGTCAAAAGCTTTGCTAATAGAGTTATAAATATTAAACTGTTTACGTAACCCTTGCAAAAAGTCACCACATGCACCTAAGTAATAAATACAACGTTTTTCTACTAGTCTGAGGAAAGTATACCATTCTACTCAGTTACAAGACCATAAATAGCGATTTAAATAATATAACAATATTTGTTTAGTTAGACTGATTACATAGAATATAAATAGTATATTAATTAAAATTTAAGTTTGGACTTTTGCCACACCAACGACGATTTTTGAAACGCTTTTCCAGTGTAGGCCTGAGGATTTTCGAGCTGTAGAAATTCGGCAATTTTTCTGGGTATGGCTTTCACGGCGTGTAATCCTGCAGGATTGTGGCATTCTCCCTTACGCACCGTGTAAAAAAATCTGGACAAACTTGGATCTTGAGGTCTTAAATTGATATACTTTCTTATTAAAGGTAGTAGTTGAACTTCCTCATAAGGTTGATCTATGATAGTAAACATTCGTTTACCGGGAATGGTAACTATCATGACTGAGCCTCTATCTTCAAAATCGTTTATAGACATGTTAAACAGCTCATCTCGTCCACAGCCACCAACAAGTCCTATTATTGCAGCTACCTAAAACATTTAATATCTCATGTACCTGTTTATTTCGTTTCATTTATTTATTTTGTTATTTTTGGAGGAATTTATTTGTTTTCATTTTAATTTGTTATTGTTTCTGTAAATATTATTTTAATTTATTTATTTTATTTGCTCTGTTTTGTTATTATTTTGGATTTCTTCATTAATATTTTATATTTGCTTAATTGTATTATTTTTAATTTCATTACTTCATATGTTTATTTAGTTTCACTTAACCCTGTCAATCTTATTCTTTTAGCTGGTGGAAAATTGACTAAATTTTTTTGTTAAAACTCAACCTACATAAACCTAATTAGAAAAAAAAATATCACCTTCATCATAAGATATGCATTGTCCGGCGCCTCCACCAAAAACTTATTAATTTGAGTCCTGGTAAAAACTTCCGAAGTTTTGGGACAGTCTTCAGATTTCTTCGATTTTATGTAATCTATTACTTGTTTATATTGAGAAATGTCGATATTATCGTACAACAAAATCGTTTGTTTTAAGCTGGCAAACTCAACCCAAAAGCTTGACGAAGATTTAATGTGAAAATTTCTGTCGTAAAAATAAAGCAATAAACTATCTTCGGTTATTTCTAAGCTTCGCTCTCTAAGCCAGGTTCTAAAGTCGGCATATTTTTTCTCGTATCTCGCTTTGGTACTCTGGCGAATTTGAGATAGCATTACTTCGGGTGCTGATGCAGGTGCAGTGTCATCTTCTTCCAATTGTGGTGTTTCTGAAAATCCAGGTTTTTAATTTTGTTTACGAGTACAAAATTAAAATAAAACAACAATCAACAAAAAACAAAAATAATAATGGGCAGTTTTAGTCATCAAAAGAGTAGTGGACGCTAACGTCGAATTAAACGTCATTTTTTTCTATCCAGTATCAGTACCAGTATTTCTATATTTCTCTTTTTGTTTCAGTACGATTAAGTAGATTCTTACGATGCGTCGAGTTTAGCTGTTTGGGGTAAAAAAAGTATTTAAATTTGCTCTCCTTTTACATTTATTTTTCAAAACGCATGTATTAAAAATCTTTTAAAAAATATATGTAAAAAAAGTAAAAATTTCTTAAAACTATCGGAAATATATATAATAAATCTCTAGAAAAGCCATTTCTACAGATTCATTATATACAGACCGCTTCAAGCTACTACGAACATAGGGGGAATCAAGTCCAATTTACTCTCCGTGCCGTACGACCGAGGTGGATTCGAAGCACGCTGCAGTGTTATCTTTTGGAAATTCATTTTGTTTTTATTATTTTGTTTTATTTCTGCCTTGCTCGAGAAACAGATGGATGTCTACGAAGTTGCCGAAAAAGTGCAGATGGTCAAATGGTCAAATCGTCATAACCCAACACACGTTCGATATTGGTCGAGGGAAAATTTGCATTTGTATTTTGACGTAAGAACACAGTATCCCCAAAAACTAAATGTTTGGGGGGGGGGGGTATTGTAGGGGAACACATAATTGGGCCATTTTTTATTAACTGCAGCAGCACATTATTCCAACTGCTAGGCAGTTGTTAGGTGTAAGATTTGGTGAAACATGGTTTCAACAAGATGGTTGTTCCGCTCACAATGTTGGCCTTGTTAGGGAATATCTTGATAATGTATTTCCTAATCGGGTTATAAGTACACGGGGAACTATTTTATGGCCAGCTCGATCTTGCTCCTAATGACTTTTATCTGTTTTTGAAGAAGCTTTTCAAATTATCACCCCTAACATGCTTGGAAACGTTGGAAGGGGTTTTATAGTAGGCTCGGATATTGTCTAGCCGAGCAAGGAGGACTTTTCGAACATTTGCTTTAATTTTTTTTTGACTGGGAGAATCTTTTTGGTTTTTAGAATGTATTATTTTATTTTGAGAACTTGCTTTTATTTTGTTTCTCCTTATTATTTTCATTGTAACACGTCGTCACTGATAAATCTGAGCAGTTGACAATAAAACGCTCTTATTTATCAGTGACAAAAAATAAGAAAATTACGTTATAAAAATTTGCGTATTTATTGACCAAATTCCGGTTTCATTGACTACGCTCCACACAGCACCGTGGTTAGAGGCGTACTAAATACAAGGCGAAAGGCGGCGAACGGCAGCGAATGGCGATTGGGAGCCTGAGTGTTGGTTGCTTCACTGATAGGCGTGCGGTGTCTCTGCATGTACGTACACTGGCAAATTAGACTTCTTCTGCCCTATGTTCGCAGTAGCTTGAAGCGGTCTGTATACAGAGATGATTATTATGTGATAGATACCAAAAATATAATTTTTAGAATTTTTGTCTGTGGTTGCCTGTTTGACTGTCGGTGTTGTCCCCAGCATCACGCACAAACCGCAGGGCCGATTTTGATAGAACTTTAGCTACTGGATTACTTGGACTCTGTTGCAGGATATAGACTTTATTTGGTCAAAATCGGTTGTCGGGAACAAAACTTATGACCATTTAAAGCAAGAAAAACGAGAAAAAACAGATAAAACTTCAGCTGGTGGGAACCCCTCTACTACTTTTTAATGAAAATCTAAATTATACACTAAGAACTAAGTATATATCTACCAAAATTAGTATACAAGGGTTTTTGGGGATAAAGAATACGAATTTTTTATCATATTTTGGAAAGTCAACATGGCGGATTCAAGATGGACGATTTTTGATCATGTTTTGCTAACCAATTTTAACTGACTTATACACATCCGATTTTCTTTAAATTTGGTGACAATACAATAATATGGTATTATCAGGTACCCACCTTCCCCTAACCAGGGAAGTGGAGGGGAAAAAAAGATTTAGTTTGTTCGATTTCAATCAAAATTGGTACACAGAGGTTTTTAGAGAATGGGATAACGAATTTTTGATCAAATTTGAAAATTCTAATATGGCAGATTCAAAATGGACGATTTAGGTAAAAATTGAAAAGGTAAATTCAGATTCTTGCGAACGATCATTATACCATTAATAACATAAATTTATCAAGTCAACATGTCCAAACTTCCTATAATGCGCCCATCGCGATTTATTTTTATATGAAAAGCTTTTTTTTATAAGTAAAATTATTTCCCTCATATAATACCTGCGAGTTCTGACGCTCCCTTTTCTACTTGTGCGTTTATTAAATTTATTAGGTTTAAACGACCAAATAAAATTAACAATCAATACTACCTGATAATTGCTGACAACGACGAATATCATAAAAAGGAAACATTATCAGGAAAAGACGGACCTAAGAGGCCTAAAAGAGATCTAGACACATTAAAGTGCATAGCGATGGTACGAAAAAATGACTTAATTTTCGTTATTATTCTTAATTAGAAAACAATTTCAAGATGTAATTTGCAAAAATAATACATTAAAATTTTTTTTGTATACTATTCTCAGGCGATCTATCACATCCTACAAAACCTAGATCACTCCCGTAGTGAGCCAACCAACAATTTTAAAAAATACAATGCGTTGTTATTCGGTGGTGTTTCAAATTTCCTTTCCTGCGAAAAGGTTTATAACAGATCGAACAGACAAAATTCTTCGGTTTTCCACAATCCTGAGACAGGTGGGCCGACATCGAGTTGTAATTTTTGTATTTTTTGTTGCATTTTGGACACGATGTTTTATCTAAAATGTAAAAAAATAAATAAAAGAGTTAAGGATTAAAATTACTGGTTTTAAATTAAAATACAATATTTTTTTCAGGGACACCATCACAGTTTTTTTAAAAAAAAAACAGCAAAACTAAAATAGGACTTATAAAACATATTTTATGTTTACCACAAACCAAACTTAAGATTAATACAGTAATATTTAAATAAAAAATAATTCTAATGTATATGCTAAAACAGAAATCGTAAAAACACTGTAAAAATCTGTTTCAATTATGGTGGAATTTTGATTTTTAGAAATCACAGCACTTAAAGGAACTCAAGTTGATTCCAATACTGTTTGTTAAAACTTTAAAAAAATTTAGATGATAAATGTTTAATTTTAAATTGCTGTCAAAAAGTAAAATATTTATTTAAAATATTAAAATTCAAACTACCTAAATTAACATTATAAAGTTAATAATACTTATGTGTTACTTATGTTTTTTGGGTAGGTACCGTTGGAGTAAAAAAGTGTATTTAAAACGAAAACAATAGGGTAGCGAACATTTCCTTAAAAAACTGGCTATTCCATGGTTTTTGTTTCTTTTTATCTTCACTAAATCCTTGATATTTTTATTATCCAATTGTAATATCCAGACAAATAATTTGTTTACATAAGCTTTCTATGTAAGTGCCCTTTCTTATAATGCCTAAATGTTTATTCAAGTGAAACAAAATATTTTGTTCTTTAATTTTTTTAATCTTTTGCCAATAACACTTCATTGGATTTGGGAGACACACGCAGTACGAGTGTTGACCGGAAGACGGCAGAATTTATACGATTTCTGACAGAAAACCATTCGAGGTTATGTTTATCTTTCAAAAATGTGTTTTCAAAAACATTGTTCTAAAACAACATTGAAACCACTCCTCGTGTGCGGTCGGCCGCCGAAAAAGGCCTAGCGCTGCGCGGGCATTACTCCGAGTCTATCAAAGAACCAAAAAAACTTTACTGGCTCGCTGTGATTACTACGAATTCGCATAGAAACATTCGGCGGCCATAACCCCATATAATTTTGTTTTTATTTTGATTCAACCATTGTTTTTTAATTTAAATTATTGCGGCATAGTTATGTACAATTATACTAGTGAAATCTTGGAGTGCAAAAGAAAGATTTTTAGAACCTCAGTTTCAAATACTTGAGTACTAACAAAACAAGTCAGTAAAGCTCCATTTAGAGGTTGGAAAGACTCTTGCTAGTCGTGGACGCTCCTGTTTAAAATAGAATACGATTATTTCGTCTAGCGCCAGTAGCTGATTTTTAAATCTGCATGCTTTTAAGTTAACTTGTTGTCGGTATCAGCTAGTGGGAGTGTTTCCAATTCAATTATAAATGCACCTGTAAATGTAACTTTAAACATTCCACCCAGTTACTTTAATACGTACTTGGGTAGCATTTTTTTAGCAGGTAATGGTTTTCTTTTATTTTAGTATTTTACGTGGTTTTTTAACGGCGCAGAACGCGAAAAGTCAAAATACTTAACCCCAAATTTTTGACCCGGTGCTAAAAAATCTCTGGTGTGGATAAACATAAATAAAGTCTCCACGTTGCCATGGAAAACAAATTCAATGACGTCAAATTTTGCAAAAAAATTAGGTCGACATAGTTAAGGGCCCAATTACATCGTTAAACCGGCAACGCTGTTGGGTCCGTTTATTAGGCAATTCTTTTTCCGCATGTTTCTCGGAAAGGGGACTTCCAAATGGCCTGAAATTTTGCCTAAATTGTTTATTGGACTATCTTTTTCCATCAAATCTTGGTACTTTTTTAAAATTTTGTTTATTTTTTGAAAAAAAGTGTTTTAGCTTTTGTGGTGTTTCAAAATTGGCGCGCCCATATTACGTCAGAAACAGTCAGAAATACCCTTTATAGAGACCTGTAAAACTAAATTGGAAATATTTGTAATTTTCCAAATAATGGACACCTAATTTCAAAAACTCTCTAGATTGTATTAATAAGCTTTGTAATCCTCTTCCTCTAATAAAAAACAAATTGAGTATTATTTTCCTCTAAAGCTAAAACATGCGGAAATGTAAAAACATGGACTATACCTGTTACCTATCAATATTAGTTATATGCCTAGCATCAAAAAGTACTTAAATGGTTATATTATAGATACCGCCACCATCAAAATTAACCACCCACGTCTTTTTTTGTGAGCTTACCCTAGGCATAGTTTCTAGTGTTCTCCTTTCCTAAATGTATTCGACTAAGAGAGATCTAGCATATATACCTAGGTAACACCCCTTACCAGGAAAAAAAATTTATGCCATGCAAACATCGAAATTGGTCGACTCACTGTATTTGCAACTAACCAATGTCAGTGTGTCTGCCTGACATTCTTCATAACCTTAGTTTTGTCGTTTTGTTTTGGAGTTCGTCGGCCTGGTTTTTGTGTTTTATTTAATAATTTTTCCTTTGGTGAAAAGCTACTTTTTAGAACCCTTAAGTGGTCTGTGTGTATGGCCATTTGACTAGTTGTCACTGCTCTCAATTCGATCACCTAGGTGATAAATAAACAATCCCCCATAGGGTCACTGGATCGTGAGACCTGCGGTCCCAGCCGCAGGTTTTAGGATCCAGTGACCCTAATCCCCAATGATTCGCGGCGCAATCTGTGAACAGGAGAATACAGTAAAGAAACCAGAGATAGATAATGAGTGGTAGATGACGTATTGAAATCGATTGACAAATTTATATTATCTCTGGATTGTTCTTGCGCCGTTAAGTAAAATAATTTTTATAATTTCCTCAGACAGTTTTTGAAAGATTAATTTTTTGTGGTTTGTAAAATATGTCAAGCTTTGACAAAAAGAACAAAAACAAACAGTGAATATACACGATGCATATTAAAAATGTAAATCAGAGGTAGATTAAAGATATCGATCTATATTTTTGTTACTTTTTTTCGTACAATAAAACACGGAAACATGTGTTATTTATTAACAAAGTATATGCTAAATGTGTAAGTTTGTACCTACTGCTTGTGGTTCACTTACCTCGCAAATTCAGCTATTTTGATTAATTTTCTAGCTTGGTAAATGCATGTTCTCGTTCCACTTTTCCTGAGCTTCTTTCTCCGTTGGACAACGAAACACTACAATTACAGTTTTTGATACAGCAAAATTCCATTTTTAAACCGAACGTTTCATAATAAAAAATGTGACACTGACAAAATTATTTAATGTCAGGGGTTACTAACTAGTTTTGTTTTAACCATTCTATAAGTATAATATTTCGTCCGCAACCGCTTAATTTTTTTCTTTTTTTTTGTCCTATGACAAATAGTTTTAAAGTTACTGATGCAAGCGAAATTTTATGTCTATGTTTCATCTTATATTGCGTTCTTATTTAGAATTATACCCATAGTTCATGACGGATGCAGCGGACAACTGCAGACACAACGGTGCCTTGAAATTGAAGGTTTTCTGAACATATCGCCGCAAAAGACTATTGTTTTTGGCATTTTCGTATCTTTTATTAACTAACAATAACAACCCGTATATGCTCTCTAGATGACACTTCAAAGTTGATTCATATGTCAAAGCCTTTTCGCACAAGTAGCAACAAAACTGTAGTGTTTTGTTCTATTCCCATCTCTTATGACATGTTCAGCTGACAAACGAGGGTCCATCGGAAGTAATGGTCCGGTATAATGTCGCAGTTGAATTTTTCTGAAAATTGTTTAAAATTTTGTATTGTATTTATAGTAAGAAATACATTGTTTGTTAAGTAGATTACTCTTTAATCCCTATTTAATCTACATAAGTATATATATATATAAATATTAGGAATATGCCCATTTTGTAGGATTCGGTTACAGAAAATCTATGGGGTGGATAACTTTCTCTCTCTAATGTAGCTTGATAATTAATAAGTTAGCAGCTCTAAGTTTTATTTTTCATCCAGTTTAGGTTGAGGAACCTCGGCAACCCTTTCTAATATGCCTTGTGTAACTGCTCTTGTATTGAAATCTGGTTTGACATCGGTCGCACGCAAAAGCTGGAGTTTTTTGACATTTGTATTTTTCGTGTACATATCTGGCTTGTATGGAATTGAATGAGAGGCTGCACTTTCGACACTTTTTTTTTATTATAACTAAAAAAGTCAACATGTTACACACAAAAAAGTCTAGGTGTTTTGTAACCTTAGTACACGTAGAGAAATAATGTCTTAGAATTCAGTAAATCATATTATCAGTTTTAGAATCTGTCAATTTACTAAAATTTAGTACAATAAATTTGATTTTATCTTCTGTGTACTTGAATTTAGTACGGCCTAACTAAGATCAATCTTTGGACATTATAACGCTACTATAAGCTTAACAGACCCTAATATTTGATTTAAACTTTTAAGCACTAAACTTTAGTAGAGCTGCTACTAAATATAATTATAAAAATATTTTGGATTTTATTATTTACCATTTAACTAATGACAAGTACATAAGTACTGAATACTAGTACTTAAAATTGGTATTACTACCACTCAGTATATAAAGATAGATTCTAGTATAGGTGAATAAGAGATAATCAATAAAATTAATATATCAATGCAGGTGTATTGATATTCAATATGCACGTACTAAAGAAAAATTTATTTGTACTAATTTTCAACGTTTTTTTTTTGAAAGTTTTTGTATCAGGATCATGTCAGTTATCCCAGAACTTTCACGGGTGCATGTTGTACGAGTTATTGACTTTCATGGCACCGTTTTCACTTGCAAAACACCTGGTATTTGTTTTCAGTTTTGGACAGAAAAAAACTTATTATTTTAAAGGTATGTTAAACAAACTATTTAAAATAAATATTTTTTTAAAATAATTACGAATTTTATTATGTAATTTTTTAAATTATTATCCTTGTATTTTTTTATCTTACATTTAAGGAACGTTTTAATTGTCGAATTGTTTACAATGCATTATGCCCATCGACTTACCATGACGCCAAAGAAAATTTAGACCTACGTAATTTAGAACAACGTTCCAACCAGTTAATGAGTAATTACAGTAATACCTATACAAATCCGTAACTTGTATTATTGAATAATTTAATAATTCTATATTATATATTTTTTGTCGGTTACCGCTAAAATTCAATAATTGTTTTTAATTTCAAAAAACAATAATTATTTATATATTAAAATTTAGTACGCTTGCACTACATTTAAATCTACGATAAGCTTATATGTAGTGCAAATAGAACTGTAATTTACCAAAAATAGTATTAAATATTAATTTAAAAAGAATATATATTAGTACAAACGTATTAATATTTACTCCAAGTTGTTTGAGATTTAGTTCAGCAAATACTAAATACTATTGTTAAAAGTACTAACAAAGAGTTATTGCTAGTAAAAATTTTCTAAATATTAATGAGATCTGTACTTTTTCAAAATAAATATTAGTGAGGCTTTATACTAATATTTATTCTTAAAATACTGATTTATAGTTTAAAATCAGCCAACCTCAAGATCAGTTAACTTGTACTAATATTAAATACAAATGTTATTGACGCTATATTGATCCTAAGATTTACTAGTTTTTAGTGTATAGTAGTAATATTTAGGACATATTTCTTTCCGTGTAATCCATTTTTGATAAAATTAAGAAAAGTCAAAATTTCACGAAACTTTCGAACAGACCCGAATCCCGACATAGACATATTAACAGCTAGTTTGCTGTAGATATAAAAAAAAAAACATTTATTTCAAAAGCTTAGTTAAAATTAAACTTGCTTAATAACTGATAAAAGAACATTTAAATTATCCATATGATTTCTGCGACAGTGCCCTTTTAAGCTACTTTTTTGATGGCTTTTGTAAGGACACCCGTTAGTGGATATAAGTCAGTAAACTTGATTAGGAGAGTTATTATCCCTACGACTTTTTTTCCTGTTTAAAAACGTTGATCAATAGTACATTATAAACCTAGGGACTAAAGTGCCACTTTTAATCCCGTTGCGAAAGGTTTAAAATTCGCTAAGGAATTAAACGACACTTTAGTCCCGAGGTTTATATACTATTTTATGCACTTTAGGAAAAGATCTTTGTTAGAATTATGTTATTTCTACGCCAAATGGTTCGTCAACTACAAGAAAGAGTGCTAAGAATGCCATAAATTTAATTATAATGTTCAAGGGATTAGTTTTTCTTTGAAGCCCTTAGAGATTAAAAGTGTAACTTTAGTCCCTAAGAAGAGGGATTAAATGTGCCTATTTTATCCCTGAAGTGCAAAAAATATATCACCATCTGTTGGTAATTTTAAAAAAAATAAATCACATTGGAAGGGTTTCCAGAAAATGTACAAAATTTAAAAGAATATTTTTTAATAATTTATATTAATAATTTACAACATAACTTTTCATGTCTCGTCAAATTCGACTTTTGATGGAACTTTCTAAGACAAAATAGGCATTGAAAATTCGGTTCTTTGCCGCATTCCCATTTAATGTGTTGACCGAGATGATTTTTTCGCATGTAACGTCTGCCGCATTCGGTGCAAAAAAAACGCTTTTCTTCGCCTAAAAACTAAAAAGTGTGAGTTATATGTATTTATTTTAGGTATTAAGATCTTTATGAATAAAAATATTATTATTTTCCTGACAATTCAGTATCAAAGGACGATGCACTTTCCTTCTTCGCTCAAAATTGCATGTGTGTAGATCTCAATTAAAATCTATCATTGCCCCACAGCGAAACAATTTGGGTTTCGAGAAACTGCGGTTCAAACATAAAATTAGTTTTTTGCTCCTTTTGTCCCTCTATGGCGGTCCCAAGGGGGGGCAGGGGGGCGATCGCCCCCCTGCTGATCGTAACCGTGAAGACTTCGAACAAAAAACGAGAAATTGCAGAACGTTCCTTTAAAGACATTCTAGAATCCCTCCACAGTATTTTGGGACAGTTTGAAGTAGGCGAAAACATTATATAGGGTGGGCCAAAAAATTCCGCACTTTTTGGATTGACTATAACTTTTGACGTAAGTCCTCGATGTTTAAAGATATTGGTTTTTTAGAAAGATAGATTGTTTGAAAATTTCTCAAAAATCCAAGATGGCGGACAGTTTTTAAAAACGTGTAATTTTTACACCCCCTGAAAAAAATTTATGTGCGACAATGAACTAACTCTAAAGCTTTCACTACAAACGCTCATTTTTTATGTGTATATTGACGTATCATTTAATTAAATCGGTTGAGAAATGAAAAAGTTATAAGCTTTTAGATTATGAGTGTTTGGGCTTAACATTGGAAAAAATCACAAAATTATTTTTTTCAATTTGCTATAACTTTTGACCTGATTACTTAATTAAAAAAAAAATTGTTTAAGGAGACAAAACATGAGAGATACGTCCGTTTGTTCAAAAGTTGACATTAAAAAAAAATCAGGATGGCGGATAGATTTAAAAAGAGTTAGGTTTTACACGCCTTATTTTTTTTTTAAATAAGACACTGGACAAAATATAAATTAGCATTTCCAAATCTCCATTTTTTCTTCGTATATCGAGGTATCACCCAATTAAATCGCATAAGAAATAAAAAAGAAATGGGTATTTAGATGTATTTTCTTAATTAAATAATTAGGTCAAAAGATATAGCAAATGGAAAATGTATGTAATTTTGTGATTTTTTTTCACTTCGATGCCAAAACATACATAGTCAAAAAAGTTATAACTTTTTTATTTCCCAACTGATTTAATTAAATGATACTTCAATATACACAGAAACAATGAGCGTTTGTAGTGAAGGCTTCAGAGTTTTTTCAGTGTCGCACATAAGTTTTTTTCAGGGGGGGGGTGAAAATTACACATTTTTTAAAACTCTCCGCCATCTTGAATTTTTTTCTTTCCAAAAAGTCAATGTATTTCAAAATCGAGTAATCAAGCCAAAAGTTATAGTCAATCCAAAAAGTGTGGAATTTTGTGGCCCACCCTATATATAGAGTTTCAATTTTTAAAGAAGTTTTAGACAAAATCATTTCGGACTCTGAGTATTTTTGATCTGAACATATTCATACCAAGTTTTATATACGTGAAGCCAAAATCAGGGCAGAATTAACTAATGTCGTTTCCAAATACTATAAACTGTTTGATTAATGCAAAACACAAATTCTTGAACTTTTATTGAGAATCAGTATTTGGAAAAAATATTTGTCAGAAGTAGGCAAAAGTTTAAATGAAAACATATATGATGACGTTTTCGAGCCAATGAACAAGTGTGGCGATATTTTTCCGTTGATAAGAACATTCTTGGATGTTTCTCAGTAAGTAATGCTTCGTCAGAAAGAGGCTTTTGTTCTATTTTTTTTCCGTATCTAAACCGCCCCCCCCTTTGAAATGGCTGGGACCGCCACTGTAAGTAGTAAGTCTAAGATTAAGTAGTAGAAAAATATAGTCATCTTTAGCTTTTGCAGTTGCAGATGCGTCGCAAACATAAAAAATATAAAATGCATATGACTAAAAAAATCATCTTTTTACTAAAAGGCGGATTAAAAAAAAACAATTGATTGATCAGAAAATGTTCACCTCCTTGCTTTTGGCCACTTAGTAGGTATTTAACGAACGTGCTTCAAAACAAAAACGTTTGTAACATTTTAAGCCATTTTTATTGAGTTTAGTAAATAATAAACTTAAAAATGAGTATAAAAGACTATGAACAAAGATATATTTTAATAAAATCCTACAGTTCTTAGATCTTGTTAGCTGTGCAGTGGCCTCTCAAAAATAAATACAAAACTATGCTTAAATATACAATAATATATTAGGTTTGAGGTTTTTGTGGGGGAGGGGGTGGGCTTGAACAACAGCATAGACTCAGCAGGCATTTTATTCTTGATTTTTTGAAAAAAATTCAATCCTGAGGATTTGACATTCAATGACTTCGTGGGGGGGGGGGGGGAAACTCCTCCCTGCGCACGACACTGATATTAATTAATCGGCGATATCTGGTGTCAAAGTACGTTAACCCATAAACCATTGGCAAGTTTTGCCTTAGGGGTAAATCAGTCCTAAATTAAATGCCTCATCAGTTTTTACTTTTCATATTATTTTGATACATAATAGTTATTTATTATAATTTATTCAATAAGGACTTCTGTATTAAGGTCGGCGCTAAGTAGGCACTATCCAGTGCGGCCCTTTTTCAATAATTCCCTAATATTATATAAAAAAATCTAATATATTATTGCTTATTTAAACATAGTTTTTTATTTATTTTTGAGACGCCACTGCATGGCTAACATATTTCTAAGAACTGTAGGATTTTATTAATATATATATTTGTTCACAGTCATTTATACTTAGTTTCAAGTAGGTATATTGATTAATAAAATCAACAAAAACGGCTAAAAACGTTACAAAAGTTTTTGTTTTGAAGCACGTTCGTTAAATACTAAGCAACGATATGAACATTTTCTAATCACTAGTTATATTCCATTATACATAACAAAAATTAAAAAACATTTCACCGCTGGTTTTTTTTAATCCGCCTTTTAGTAAAAATATGACTTTTTGATCATACGCATTTAATATTTTTTTATGTTTGCGACGCCACTGCATGGCAAAAGCTGAAGCTGACTATTGCTATGTTTTCATGGGTATTGAGTTCGTTTTCAAAACTCATTCTATCTTTTTCTTTTATATAGCGTGTTCTTGGTCTTGATAAAGAACACGCTATATAAAAGAAAAAGATACAATGAGTTTTGAAAACGAACTCAATACCCATGAAAACATAACATATATCTTCCTACTACTTATCTACAAGTTGGCGCATAAACATTATTTGTATTCACACAATAGACGAACAAAAGGTTCAAACTAATTTTAGGGAAAAACAGCCGAATACCAAAATGTTTAACTTTGAACTGCAGTATCTCGAAAACCACAAGCCGTATCATTGTGGGGCAATGACAGATTTTCATCAGGACGACAAGATCTACAACCTATGCAATTTTGAGCGAAATCCCATCGAAAACCAATTTAAAACTAGATTCGAATTTTTATCCAAAAACACAATGACGGATGTACTTTTTTTTTGTAACTATAGTTTTTGCTTTTGTTGTTGGGCTCTTAAAACCATAGAAGGCTGTTAGGTCGTGACAGTACTTGCACGATCAAACATTTTACTCGAACGGATCCAAAAAATTTATGTGTTTAAATGTAAACGTAGTTGTAATCGAGACTAGGGATATGCAACTTGTAGAGCTTGTTTGTGTATTGTAGATTTCAAAAATAGAGATATTTGCTTGACTTGTGGTGCCTGTGGAGCTTCAACTGCCAGGTTGACTTGTTGACATCCTATGACTCCCTGATGTTTCCTAAGAGGTCTAAGGTCTATAAGTGTCCGGATTCTCCATTAGACATTGGAGGCCTGGTCGTAATGAAGTGAAAAACAAAAACGCTTTGTCCCATATGCTACGAGTGATACTTTAATTTTTATTTGCGGATACCAGATTCACTTTGTTGTTTTTTAAATATTTTGACTTTTTAGTTCTGCGCAACAAGCCCCCTCCGGAGCGATCCAATATGGGCGGTGCTGCTGCGAACGTTACCTCTATTTAAGAGTCATGTTACAGTGACCGTATACCTTTACAGGTTTCTTTCTTATAACCTGCTGAAAGGTACAGGATTCTGTACGCAGGTACTACGTCTCCGCGGATTACAAACTTTTTGTTTTAAATTCAAGAGGCGTGCATGATGCCTGTGGAGCTGCAACTGCCAGGTACAATCCTATGACTCCCTGATGATTCCTAATAAGGATGAAACGGGTCTGTAGGTGTCTAGATTGTCCGTTAGACATTAAAAGCCTGGTCGTAATGAAATGAGAAACAAAAACGCTTTTTCCGATATGCCACGAGTGTTACTTTAATTTTTGTTATTTATACTCGTTGTACACTATCGGCATCACAAAAGTGGTACCTGATAAACCTAGGTATTTTTTAAATTGTATGGTTAACTACCGGATTATATTTTGTGACAGACTAGTACTAAAATGTGAAAATATTGACATCAAAGATTGCTTTCAAAAATAATTTTTATATTACAATAATACGCTAACGCATAAAACAACTGTAACAAAAATTAAAAAACACAACTGTAACGAAAATTATAAAACAATAGAAACAAATTATTAGGTATATAAATTTTACCTTCTTGGTAGAGAATCAGCCAAAATTTCAAAAAGGTTTTCATTTTCACCAATCACTTCTTCATAAGCATTGACTATTAACAGGATCAAGTGATGTTGATTTTGACCCCAGATTTTCTTGGGTTTTTGCAGACCAAGGAAGAACTTCAATATTTTGCTCCCGAAACCAAGTTTGGCAAATTCTGGCCGTATGAGCAGGGCAGTTGTCTTGTTGAAAAATAAACTGGTCTTGATAAAGTTCTGTGACAGCTGGAAGCATGGTGTTCTCTAAAATGTCCACTGTGTGTGAGCCTTCCATTGATTCGAAATATAGCGCCATGACCTCTTGCAGAAATCCAACCCCACATATTTACCAAAAATCTTTGGTGGACGATACACCCGAATTTGTTTTCTGTCACTACAGGACTGGAAAACTTTTTCATCGGAAAATATTACCTTTCGCCAAAACTCTGGTTCCTTTAGAGAGTAATTAAGGGCAAAAAGTAACCTGGCCTGTTTTTTTTATTCGTAAGTTTAATTTTCTTAGCACCTACACAAATTAGAGCCTTTCCTTACGTGATTTCGTGCCACTCTTACACATCCTGGAAATTGGGTTAATCTCTTTGCCTGGGCAACAGATGCAAAAGGGTTTTCTTCCATAAAAGCGATAAGGTCATAATCTTGTTCATCAGTTGAAACTTTCAATAAACCAGTCCCTTGTTTTCTCTCTTTTGTCTGATTTTCTTCCCATCGTTTTTTTTAATCGTGGTTTTACTGCGTCCATAAGTTGCAGTTTTGCCAGGAGTTGGGCTTTATCAAATAAAGAAATTTGTGGAGGCATTTTTTATTTATTTGTCAGACTGAAATACAGAATGACTTACTTTGACAGTTTAAGAAAAATACAATAGTGGGTGACTTTGTTTGTAAAAATAGACCAAGGTATTACAACAAAAAGTATTGTGTACCACTTTTATGATGCCGATAGTGTACTTATAGTTAGGATGAAGGTCTAATTTTTAAAGAAAATTAAACAAAATATGTTTGTTTGTAAATATGAGTTAACTTTATTAACAAAAACTCAAAAAAATTAAGTGATTTTATTAAATAAAACCGAAATCAACACACAAAGCCCATGATCTGCAATTTTACTGCTTCGTTTTTACTTTGTGATATGTTCCTTTTCGGACTTTTTAAACGTGGGCGATTCCTAATGGGCTCCTTTAATAAAAAATCAATACCAGAATAAAAAAATTTCTAAAGAGCAAAATGATGACCATGACCATTTTGGCCACATAAGGTACAGCTCTTGTAAAATTAAAAACAAAGAATTGTAATCAAAAAATTTACCAGCCACTGCAATGTCAACTACTTTAAGAGCTAGTGGAAATAGTCAACGCTAGAGTATGTCCGCAAATTTAAGTTTTTTGTCGATAAATGTTCCTTTTCTTTACCAATATCATGACAAAATTGAAACAGAATTAAAACAACGACGTTTTATCGTAATTCTCGGACATACTTTTTTTTGACATCGGCAACTGTAATAATAAAGGCCAATCTACATAAAATTTAATGAATTCTGATAAATTTGACGATATTTGGCATATTTAACACACGAAAACTTTAAAAATAAATAAAAGTAACAGTTCTATCACAGTTTCACAAATAACTTTCAGAATAAACTTGAAAACTATGTTAATTCCACCAAATAAAAAAAAATTAGCGTTTTCCAACGCCAACAACAAACACAGTAGTAAGAAGTGTATATATTTTTTTACTAATTTTATTACATATTTTCTTAAAAATAGATATGACTGATAAAAATCAAAAATAATGTGATATTAATTATCATTGATTTTCATTCAATTAGTTGAATCAATCAATACTTTAAGAACTACAGCACACTAAGGCTACGTACTTAATTCCTACTGATTTGGTGCATTGAATTTTAACTACAGTTTGTTTTGGGGGTCCATTAAATGTACTTTTACGAAATGAAGCTTGAGATTTCCTTTTCGTTTGGTTTTGTACGAACATTGTGTACAATTGTACTGAGGCTCCTTGTTGCATTCTTTAATATGATTGCAGTAACTTCCGGATAAGTGGTAGCCTTTGTTGCAAACTTTACATACATATCGAAAGTCTAAAATAAATAATTGACTTTAATTTTATATTTTCCATTAGGGCAAATTTTATATACTAGTTATGTATTACTTTTTTCTGAAGGTTTATGGGTTGAGGGATCTTATTAACAAAACGTCATTTTTTAGAAATGCCAACGTTTCGAAAAATGTATTTGTTTCTTCAGGACTATTCAAGACGCCCGTTCCATATGTCAATCCTATTGACAATAGACGTCATCCTTCGGTAAAAAAGAATTTTTTTTACACAAGTACCATAATTTTGATTCAAAACTTTTAAAAAGGCGTAAACAAATACATTAAAATATTACTATACTACAATTACGGTACTTGTGTAAAAATAATGCCTTTTTACCGAAGGATGCCGTCTATTGGCAATGGAATTGACATATGGTATGGCCGTCTTGAATAGTCCTGAAGAAGAAAATAAATTTGGCGAAACGTTGGTATTTCTAAAAGAGGGCCATTCTACAGTTATGTATTACGTTTGAAAGCAGAAGACTAACGCGAAAAGTGAGCTGTTCTTCTGCTGTGGTTCATAAAACCTCCGACCTGGTTATCACTAAATACCGATACGAAAAAAATAGTTAAAATACAGTTTCTTACTACCTAGAAAAATAGAAACTTTCATGCCTCGTATCAGTAAATATTAACCCTTTTGTTTTTACCCCACTTTTATAAAGAAAAGAAATTAGAGTTACCTACTCATGCAGATTGATTAATAATAATCTACCCAGAAACAAATACACCGTATAAGAAAACGTCAACTTATATTTCGAGAAATAATAATAACTAACTGACTTCCAGTGAAAACGTATCAGTTTAGAGCTAATATTATCGTCATTTGTTTTCTACGTTCCCTTGGAAGTCGGTATGTGACACCTAAGTATAAAAACTAAAGTTAGCAAAATCGTCCGTGATCCCTGTCAGTTTAGGACTGGTCACGTGACCTGGGAGATCTGCTTATTTAGCGAATAACAAAACCTCCAAAATTATTGGCACCGTAATTGGTGCCCTTTTAAATGATGTCTATGACGAAACGCGCGCTTACAGTTGGGACATTCAAATATTCCCGCCTTTCCGCACTCGTACTTTAGATGCTTGTTCAGGGACGTCTTGATTTTATATCGATTAAGACACTGTGGGCATTGAAAACGTTTATCTAAAAACAAACAGTGTTTATATCAAATTCCAAGAATCTGTTTGTGGTAAATATCTCGTGTGACACGAATTTGTAATTTTACTGACGAAAACTAAATAAAAGTGCCTAATTTTTATTAATTATTATATTTAAAAAATAGGAAGCGATTTGGCACCGAGGAGTCTGTTGCTTTATAGATGTTTTTACTTTTGTGTTCATTTTTAAGTTTTTGTTATTTTCACTTTTCTTTGTAATAGATTATTTCCAGTCTATTTGTAAAAATATTGTTACCGAGAGTGCTTATTAAGTTCCGATAAAAACTACTTGTCTACTTTATTAATTTTTTTCTTTCATGATTTTTTCTTATTTTTTATTTTTGATAGTTACCCCACAATTTGCCATTTTGTTTTTTCTCGGAACGTGTCTCGTAGTTTTAGTTTCGTGAAATAGTAGCCATCTTTTTTGTAGAAGGTATAATGTTATTCGTTGTTTTATGGCTTTTGTATGTAGGTATAGCTTGCTTCGAGGTTTCAGGTAATATTTTCTTTGTAATTAAGGTCTGATGAAGTTGCGATATTTTTTCGGGTTATGGCTGGTAATTTTTTGGACCTGTACTGGAAAAGGCTTTTAGATGTTCTACAACTTGAACTACTTTTTCTGAACTTATGATTATTTGTTTTAGTTGGTTTGGGTTCATGGACGAGGTCCTCTTTAGTATAAACTGAGTAAACTTGCAAATACATTTGCGTCATCTGGTAGAATCAGAATGACTAGGTAGTCAAATAGCATCTTATGTATACAGACCGCTTCAAGCTACTGCGAACATAGGGGGAATCAAGTCCAATTTACTCTCCGTGCCGTACGACCGAGGTGGATTCGAAGCACGCTGTAGTGTTATCTTTTGGAAATTCATTTTGTTTTTATTATTTTGTTTTATTTCTGCCTTGCTCGAGAAACAGATGGGTAAGTTCTTAATTAAAATAATACATTTTTAAAACTAAAAATGGATGTCTAGGAAGTTGCCGAAAAAGTGCAGATGGTCAAATGGTCAAATCGTCATAACCCAACACACGTTCGATATTGGTCGAGGGAAAATTTGCATTTGTATTTTGACGTAAGAACACAGTATCCCCAAAAACTAAATGTTTGGGGGGGGGGTATTGTAGGGGAACACGTAATTGGGCCATTTTTTATTAACGGCAATTGCAATTTGAATGGTCCTAGATACTTGGATCTACTGCAGCAGCACATTATTCCAACTGCTAGGCAGTTGTTAGGTGTAAGATTTGGTGAAACATGGTTTCAACAAGATGGTTGTTCCGCTCACAATGTTGGCCTTGTTAGGGAATATCTTGATAATGTATTTCCTAATCGGGGAACTATTTTATGGCCAGCTCGATCTCCCGATCTTGCTCCTAATGACTTCTATCTGTTTTTGAAGAAGCTTTTCAAATTATCACCCCTAACATGCTTGGAAACGTTGGAAGGGGTTTTTATAGTAGGCTCGGATATTGTCTAGCCGAGCAAGGAGGACTTTTCGAACATTTGCTTTAATTTTTTTTTTGACTGGGAGAATCTTTTTGGTTTTTAGAATGTATTATTTTATTTTGAGAACTTGCTTTTATTTTGTTTCTCCTTATTATTTTCATTGTAACACGTCGTCACTGATAAATCTCAGCAGTTGACAATAAAACGCTCTTATTTATCAGTGACAAAAAATAAGAAAATTACGTTATAAAAATTTGCGTATTTATTGACCAAATTCCGGTTTCATTGACTACGCTCCACACAGCACCGTGGTTAGAGGCGTACTAAATACAAGGCGAACGGCGGCGAACGGCAGCGAATGGCGATCGGAAGCCTGAGTGTTGGTTGCTTCACTGATAGGCGTGCGGTGTCTCTGCATGTACGTTCACTGACAAATTAGACTTCTTCCGCCCTATGTTCGCAGTAGCTTGAAGCGGTCTGTATACCTATGAACACAAAAGTTTCTCATTCGTTTCCGGTAGTGTGGATTTAATTTGCTGTATCATTTTTGATTAATTGTCAAGATAAGATCTAGTAAGGAGCGTTAGTTGTTTCTAAATCATTTGTTGAGGTTGAGGTCATCTCCATTTCTTGTATTTAAAAAAAAAACTTGCAGTTTGCTTTATGAGATGAATTACAAATGCTCTAAATTTTTTGTTTTAAACCAGTATATTTTTTTTAATCAAGATGTTCTTATAAAAATACTATTATTACATTTCCAAAGCGCAAACCGTAAATCTCAGAGAGAGAGAGAGAGAGATAGGCGATATATATTTTTTAATTTTCTTCAATTTTTTTCTCCTGCCGTTCCTCTCTTTTGGAGAAAGTGTATCTATCCCTGACTTAATTATTAATAACCCTTATGTTTCTTCTTTATATGTACAACAAGTTTGGCTTTAAAATGTGATCTGTAGGAGCATTTTGGACAATGAATGGACGGTTCCTTTCCACATGCAAATTCTAGGTGATCCTTTAAAGAGCGTTTGTGCTTATACGGTTTGGAACATTATGGGCATACAAATATCTTAGCTAAAAGTAAACTAATAGCGGAAAATCAAGAAATCTCTTTAAAAACAAGCATGGGTGAATATGGTGATTTCTTGCCTTACAATTAAAAAAGAAAAAACGGACCATTCATCACAATTACCCTAAAAAAAATTTAATTATTTTTAATAAATATTTTATTCCTTTTAAAGCTTAATTTATTAACATTTCATGCAAACCAAACAGTTTCTAATACTAAGAGGTTTGGTAATTCACTATTTGTAGGAGTTGTGTAAGAACTATGTGTTTAAATGTTACGAACATTTTGTCGATTTTTAAAATGTTTGTAAACAACCTCTTCATTTTTAAATAAATCTGTCAACTTGTTTTAAATGCTTAATTTTTTGCGAGCAATATATGCTTATCCTATTTGTAGCTTCCCTTAAAGGGAAACAAAAAAATGCTTATTTATTGCTTATAATTGCTATGTTTTCATGGGTATTGAGTTCGTTTTCAAAACTCATTGTATCTTTTTCTTTTATATAGCGTGTTCTTTATCAAGACCAAGAACAAGCTATATAAAAGAAAAAGATAGAATGAGTTTTGAAAACGAACTCAATACCCATGAAAACATAGCACATAAAAGAGAATATGTATTTCTGTTAAAAGGTGTGTTACGTCCTTATATTTACATTAAATAAACAATTGATTGTTCAAAATCAATAGTTTTTCCACCAATCTTAACAATTTTATTTATTATACAAACATAATGCCTGCAACCTAATATTTGTTACAAAAATTAAAGCTTTTTGACGTATTGTATCTTATTCATACATACACATAAAAGGTTGATTTTGGTCCGTTGTTTTGATGTTTTGATCACCCACTAAAACATTGACCGTTCTACCTTTTACACTCTGCATATTAGTTAATATTATGGTACATATTATTTATTAAACAAGAGTCCGATTAACCGTATACGAACAATAAGAATAGCCATTTAAGTTGGTACAAAGGTGTCTTTTTCCTGGCGTTTCATGCAAACTAGATTATACAAATGTCTATTTAACTGTGTCTTTTGCTTAAACTTCTTGCAACAATTTTTACACTCAAACTTGGGATCAACTCCGCATTCGTATTCGATATGACTTTTAACATGTTTCCTGTTCTTGTATGTAGAGCTGCATTTCAAGCAAACGTATCTTCCGTCAGCTGCTATTTGAAATAATGAATCTAAAAGAAATAACTTGTAAGATTATTTTACTCATATTGTAAAAATTACAGCTTTTCGTCAGTTTTTCTTCTCATTAAGTTTTTCATCCCATCAAAGGAATTTTTAGATCCTGGTGTTGGGGAGGAAAAATTCAGCTAAGCATATAATTGACAGCTTTTTTTAAGTGACGCAAGGATGGAGTCGTGTAATGCCTTCTTGACATACGCTTAATATTTTTCTATTTCATATAATCTAATACGGTATAAAACACATTATATTTAGGAGAAGTATTTGCATTACATATTATGCAGTTTAATATGTAACAGAATCGATAATACAGGGTTCCTAAGATTTTCCTTAGGGATAGGATTTCAATAAATCAAACAGAAATGACATAGAAAGTTCTGCGCGCACAAAAGAAACAGGTATATTGAGCAATGGTGCCACTTTGTTATTATCTCCGGATTGCTTTCATGAGAAAAAATTGTCGCCACTCTTTCATTGTGAGCATAAATCATAGTTACAATAATAACCGTTGACAAGATGTCTGCAAATTCCGCTAGATGGCGGCCACACCATGAGATGATCGAGGAAATACTAGATGTTTTCAGGTCCAAACCACAGCCAAAGGAGGCGGCAGGGTCCATTATTTAAGATACTGAGCGATAAACTCGTGAGGTTGTTAACATTAGAAAGAAATATCTTCGCTTTTAATTAAATTTCTTTCCATTCTGTTCTACTAGTGACATCTATCCGGAAACGGCCAAACCATGCAGCTACCACTAGCAGCCAAAGAAATCAATAAACGGCGCTGTTTTTCCTGCAGAGCTTTTTGCTTGCGATATTATTGATTTTAAATAAAGCTGGCCCTACACTACATTTGATATTTTCGAGGCGTTTTATGACATGATCTCGAAACATGTAGCGAACCAATTCTTCACAACTAGCGGGAGGGTAAAAGCGAAAAATAAGGGGCTGCCAATATTTGTAACACCCAAAAAGGGGTGAAAAGATTTATTTTGCTCTGTTTCTTTACAAAAAACGTTATTTTTACGAAAAACTTGAGCTCTGCCACTTTTTTTATTTTTTTCTTCAACTTTCTCGAAATTTTCGTCATACCGTAGAAAAAAAATATTTCCCCCATGGTCATACTCTACTTTTATTCGAAAAAATTTAGAAACAGAGACGGGATCAGTTTTCCTAAAACGGGGAATCTTGGTTTCGAGTGAGAAGATAAAGGGCGCTGCAGGCAAAAATTTTTCAATTAAATTAGCCGAACGCAAAAATGTTAGAAAAACAAAGCACGAAATAAAAATGGCGCCGCTTACAATTTTTTTTCAAAAATTACGTAATTTCGGGAACGCAAAGAAATAGGTCTAAAGAGTATAATTTTTAAGAAAAAAATATTAATTTTCTCGCCATCCTCCACTGGGACTACAGGGGCCGTGCACAAATTACGTAATGGTCATAGGGGGGAGGGGGGTTACAAAACGTTACATAGGGGGGAGGGGGGTTTTCGACAGCGTTTGCATTTGTGTGAAACTGAGAAAATTTGGAATGAAAATAAGTGAGAAGTTTTTTTTTTTGGGGGGGGGGGGTAGTGGTCTTGAAATCGTTACGTAATATTAGGGGAGTGGCGTGCCAAACCGTTACAAAACATTACATAGGGAGGGGGTCAAAAATTGGTAAAATCACCGTTACGTAATTTGTGCACGGCCCCACATCTGACTGTTCCTCCTTTTTGATTTCGAATCAAAGTGCAAAACCCGGGTTGGACGTTCGAAGGCGTCAACCCGTCCTATTTGCTTGATAAAGTTTCTACGGAAATATCTCAGTCGATTTCTCCGGCCGTGTATGAACGCTTTAGGTTAGGCACTTACATGTATCTCAGTCCCCAGCCTGTAAACAGTGCGTAAGGACAATGGTTACAAAATGAAAAGCCGAAAAATATTTTTTTTACGATATCTTTCATCAGTTTGGTATTAAAGTCGAACAAAAACAATTTTTATTCCAGTCCTAAAGGTATGAAAATGGAAAACATTATAAAACAACAACCTGGAATGGATTTACTACGTGTAAGATGTAGTGACAACATCGCTCCATGCCCATCCTTTTCTGCCTAATGTGCTTTTCCGTTTGTCTGCGTCTTATACACGGCTGCTTGGCCCCCTAAGGATTCGCTTAGGAACCCTGTATACATAGTAAACTACTTACTTACAAAAGATCAAAAGATCTTGGGTGAAAAAAAAAACCAGTGCGGAACGATGCCTATTTGTGAGTGATTCAAAGATGGTAACCAGTGAAACCACTGATGAGCCCACGCTGGTGGCCCAGGGCGAAACATCGTTGAATCATTTCTGTTTTCGCTTTGATCTTCTGTGTGTTCCTGAATTTTGGTTTTTTTCCACCCAAGATCTTTTAATTTTTTGTTATATATCGGCTGTTTATTATGCAACTACTCAACGCAAGAGTCATCTGAAAGTCACTTGGAAGGAATCCACAAAAATTTTAATGATTTTTTTTTAGATTGATTTGAATTTTACTTATTTGTAACCAAGAATTATAATTTTTTAATTGTTTTTTGGCTTTTAAAATATTTGTCTTATAGAAATGAATAATACCTTCGATTCGACGAGCCAGGCTGTTTTCCTGACTGAATAAAAAATCTGTACTTCATGATATTTGCTTTTGTTTTTGCAACTAACTTTAAGGCAATCCGAAAATTAAACTTTCATACAGACACTTTTAATTGTCTATTTGGCTATGTTTGTTTTTAAGGCTGAAGTAAAGAATTATAGTGTGAAAGAAAAACAAAGAAAATTTTTGTTCAAATGTCTCGTTTTAACATTTAATTAATTTTAATTAAAAGTTAAATAAAAATATTAGTCGGTTACTTACTTACACAAAAACTAATAGAATACAATATTAAAAACCCAAATTTATAAAAATAGTAAATAAAAAATCGCTCTATCCCCTATTTTATATGTGACTACCTGCTTCTTTAGTCGTCTAAACAATTACTCTGATGCAAGTTGTCACTGTAATTTTTCACTTTTTGGTCTAAAAGTTGCCAGACGATATTTTTTAAAAAATAGTCATCAATGTTTACGGTTACCTTGCAACTTTGCTTTAAACATACAATATGGACAATGAAATGAAGCTTCTTTCTGACATTCATATTTTATATGCTTTCTTAAACTTTCCTGATGAATTTGTATTGTCGGCCGCATTGAGTGCATAATCTGAAATTGAAATTGGTTGATTTTTTTATGCTAATTTTTAGAACTTTTGGTAGAGGGATCAGTATTCTTCTTATGCGCACACATTTGAAAATCTCATAAACATTTTTGATGTTATTAGAAAACATGATCTAATGGCATAAGTTTAGAACGTTATATGAATTTGGTAAAACTACACTAATATATTAAATAAAATAATAAATATATTAAAACACTTCCGAAATGAATCCAACAAGCACTAGAAACTGCTTTTCTCAGATGGCAGCACTTTTCTTTGTTGGCGTTAATATGAAATTTTCTTGACTTTAATTGAGAAAGGATCTTTGGGTCTTTTCAAAGTGTGCCTAGAATAAAGACTTCCGTCGTTTTTCTAAATTTATTAAAACCGCGTCTCAGATATGACAAAGTTTGAAATATTTTATTAGGCATTATATTTTCTATGCGGCTAATGCGGTTAATAGAAGAGTTGTTTGTTTTAATTTTATTTAAGGGTCGTTCCCAAATAAAGAAACAATTGTCGACTTGACGTGTTTTGTTAAGATCCCATCCTGTGGATGTCTATACAAAAGTAACAAACACCAAATGTTGAATCAGAAAAAAATAACAAATTATAATTTAAAAAAAAAACTATAAGTCTCTGTTACAATATTTTGTTAGTTTTAAAAGTAGAAATTATTTGAATTAATTCACAAATTAGTTATAACTTAATTTAATTTGTTACTTACATTATTGTTAAAATCTACTTATAATTAGCCTATAACAAACATCATTTCAATAAAATTAAAATCTAAAAATAACACATAATTTTAAAATTTACCTAAAATTCAAATAATTGTTTACCTTTCACGAATTTTAATAACCGCAAAGTTAACTGAAAAGTAACCCAAAAGTCGAGAAATTGGTGTTTCAAATTGGTTCATTCAAAAATACCAAATTTTTTATTGGGTAAGATTGACTTGACCTTTAGCCTTATTTGCCTTTTGAGGTCATGTATTATAATTGGAGTCATAAGTGCATTTGGCTAAAAAGACCAATTTATTAATTTTTACAATTTCAATGGTAATTGACGCCACAATGCCCCAGATAGTTGCAAAAAACTTTTAGGCTAATTTGGGGTTTTAATAATAAAATCTAGCATGACAAAATTTTTTATTTTATAATACATTTTATACTAGTAATTCCAGTACGCGTCGTCCTTTGGTTCGCACCGATTTAATAAAACTCCCATTAATAACAGATAAAAAGGAAAGCTAGAGATTTCTTTTTTTTTCGTTACTAAAGTTGTTAAAATGACATTTAGGGGATTCACACTAAAAAGTTCTGTGTCTGCCCCCCTAATTATTGCATCTAAATACTCGCATGCTAGTCCAGTGTACCAAAAGTAAAGGTTACGCCATCTTCCTATAAATAAGTCTTAGTTTTTATTATATGCAACAACATATTTTAGAAAAAAAATTATTAGTCCCATTCGTTTTCTTGTTTTACAACAACCTCCGGGATCACTCCTAGTTCATTTGCTTGCATGTATCTTTCCGGATATTTTTTGCAGACTTGCCGTTTTACATGAGCATACCAAGTGCCACGTAACTCGTATGAAGAACCACACATTCGGCATACAAACGGAGGACCTAAAAGTCGTAGATGAATAAGTAAAAGTCCCAATTATGTTTAAATGGAATAGGTCTTTCTTGAGTAAGTCTCAATAAAAACACTCCACTTTAAACACAAATTGGCACTTATTCGTAACCATAATATTATAAGATCATTTTAAAGTTGATGAATGAAGGTCTAAACTTTCCCTGTGTACTCCATTTTACATTTACGTCCAATCCGAAGAAATCTTATTATTGCAATATTTTTATGTTAACTGGGTAGGTCCTGCAGTTTGAACTGCTTTATACCTGGGATTTACTAGTTTCTAATGTAAAGCTAGTTTCATATATTTTGTAACCAAAAAAGTCATAAATTAAAAATTCAATCACAAAATAATGATAATAGATCCATCCAGTAATTTAATTGTTGATATACTTTTCCATTGAGAGGATAAATCCAAAAATGACAAACGGCAAATACTTTCTTACACACTGGACATTGAAGAATTTTGCAAGGCTGAGGCTGACTGTCCTCTGAAACGTATTAAGCAATTACAAAAAGTATCTTAAAAGTTTCCAATAAATTAAACTCTCTTTTAAAATTGTCTTCAGTCAAAGTAGCTCGGAGCAGCCAGGACATGCTGAACGCTTTTGAGCAATTAAACACTGTGTCGGCTTCCGTCCAGAACCAGCTGAAATAGCATACACCATGGTTCACACTGCACTCGTTTCGTCAGAACTGGATAGAACTGTTAAAACTGGTACATTTTAAAAAACATCATAGATTCCCGTGGGAAGAGAGCTTGGAGATTCATAGAGCTTAGATTCGGACAATGGTTGATCTATATAACTAACATTGCAGCCTGAAAATGCCACTGACAGAAAATCCGTGTTTTACCTGTCAATTTGGTTATAAAAATGACGGCAATCTTTGGCTAAAGGGCACTGAAGAGATAAGAGTTAACTGGCTTTTTAGTTGAGAATGCAGACTGAATGAATGACTGAAGAACAACGTATTGTATTTGTCAAAAAATTGACTTGAAATATCCAAATGATTATTCACGCTAAGTGATATTACCGTATTGCAGCTGTCAAGAAGTTGAAGGTTAAAAATCCGAATAAGAACATTTTCAAAAAAACGAATTACAAATATCTCTTACTCAAATTCTAACAAAAACGTAACTAAAAATTATTATGAATCAGTCATCTCTAATTTCTTAATATCTATACTTACCTTTGTCATCCTTTTGCTGCAGACAAACTTTTCTCCTGACGTGATAGTCCAAACAATGTTTCTGTGAAAATATTTTATTGCAGACCTGACACTGTAATATTTTGGGCTTAGATTCTTCTAAAAACAAATATTTTTGATGAGATATTTCAAAAAGACCATGTGGTAATGCAACAATTGCGATTTTATAACGGAAAGTAGTTAAGTAGAAAAAAACAAGGAGTATCTAGTGAAATTATACAGACCGCTTCAAGCTACTGCGAACATAGGGCGGAAGAAGTCTAATTTGCCAGTGTACGTACATGCAGAGACACCGCACGCCTATCAGTGAAGCAACCAATACTCAGGCTTGCGATCACCACTTGCATGACTTTCCTTTGGTATTTAGTAAGCCTCTAACCACGGTGCTATGTGGAGCGTAGTCAATGAAACCGGAATTTGGTCAATAAATACGCAAATTTTTATAACGTAATTTTCTTATTTTTTGTCACTGATAAATAAGAGCGTTTTATTGTCAACTGCTCAGATTTATCAGTGACGACGTGTTACAATGAAAATAATAAGGAGAAACAAAATAAAAGCAAGTTCTCAAAATAAAATAATACATTCTAAAAACCAAAAAGATTCTCCCAGTCAAAAAAAAATTAAAGCAAATGTTCGAAAAGTCCTCCTTGCTCGGCTAGACAATATCCGAGCCTATTATAAAAACCCTTTTTAACGTTTCCAAGCATGTTAGGGGTGATAGTTTGAAAAGCTTCTTCAATTTTAATCCGAAGTTCTTCCAAATTATTAGCCCTTTCATGCCCGTAAACTTTATTTTTGATATAACTCCACAGATAGAAGTCATTAGGAGCAAGATCGGGTGATCGAGCTGGCCATAAAATAGTTCCCCGTGTACTTATAACCCGATTAGGAAATACATTATCAAGATATTCCCTAACAAGGCCAACATTGTGAGCGGGACAACCATCTTGTTGAAACCATGTTTCACCAAATCTCACACCTAACAAATGCCTAGCAGTTGGAATAATATGCTGCTGCAGTAGATCCAAGTATATAGGACCATTCAAATTGCCGTTAATAAAAAATGGCCCAATTACGTGTTCCCCTACAATACCCCCCCCCCCCAAACATTTAGTTTTTGGGGATACTGTGTTCTTACGTCAAAATACAAATGCAAATTTTCCCTCGACCAATATCGAACGTGTGTTGGGTTATGACGATTCAATAATGGAAAAGTACTTTCATCTGTGAAAAGAATAGATCTCAGAAAGTTTTCATCACGATTAGCCCTTTCCATCATTGTTTCGCAAAATTCCATACGACGATAGTTGTCCTCAGGAAAAATTTGATGCGTTTTTGACGCTTTGTAAGAATGATAACCATTCTTTTTGAGAACACGTAAGACAGTGGCTGAAGACGTATCAACTGCTTCAGCAATTTGGTGGCTAGTTAACTTTCGATTTTCCTCGTCATTCAAAACAGTGGGTTTTTTATGGTTTCTTGGCGCTACACAACCAAACTTTTCAAAATTCTGCACAAACCTATAAATCGTGGATAAACTAGATTCTGGCCGATTTACAAAATTCTCCAAAAAAAGTTCTTGAATAAGTCTCAATGGTCTGCCTTGATAGTAAAATTTGACTATCTGCACTTTTTCGGCAACTTCGTAGACATCCATTTTTAGTTTTAAAAATGTATTATTTCAATTAAGAACTTACCAATCTGTTTCTCGAGCAAGGCAGAAATAAAACAAAATAATAAAAACAAAATGAATTTCCAAAAGATAACACTGCAGCGTGCTTCGAATCCACCTCGGTCGTACGGCACAGAGAGTAAATTGGACTTGATTCCCCCTATGTTCGCAGTAGCTTGAAGCGGTCTGTATAACAAACCTAATAAGAAAAATAGCAAAATTTACATACATTTAACAGATATAGACCCCTCCAAAATACAAACTTTTAAAAAATCCCTCGTGTTTCTATTGTGCTGGAAGGATTATTATAAGCCCCAGCTTTAAGTAAACTGACTTTAGTTCAATGAAAGAAGCTTACCTCTTTCTGATCGTTGGCAAACGTTCTGCTTTAGATGATATCGTAGTGAGTTTTCATGTTTAAATACTGATTCACAAAGATTACATTTGATTTCTTCTGATTCTAAAATAAAAATGCACGTTATCTTAGATACACCATGCCAACCACAAAAAAAGCAACTCGAGATAATTTTAGTCGCCAAAAATTCAGCTTAGGATTGTGAAAACATTTTCTAGTGTCTTTAAAGAGTTCTGTCTCACACCTCTAATAATACCTAATTGCTTGTAAAAAAATCTAAATTAGAAACTACTGATCTTTATTTCTAATGGAAACTTCTGGTTTCCTGTGTCAAAAATATGTTTGAATATTCATGGTAAACCGAACATTTTGTTCGACCTAATTATTAATTATTATAATTTTAAAACTATTACCTTTGTGCTTTGATTCCTTAGCCTCACACACTTTGTGTTGCACATGATATTTTAAAGCTGTGTAAGTGGAAAATATTTTCTCGCAAGTTGAACACTGGATAATATCGGGTTCTGGTATTTTCTTCTCTTGTTCACAAACTCTCCTATTCATATGGTAATTGTACGAGGTGTAGCCGGCAAAAGTTTTGTTGCAAATATCACACTGTAGAGCTTTACTTTCTAAAATTAGTAAATTACCATTCTTTACCAAAACCTATCTATTGAACATCTATCAGAAATGTAAAATGTCTTTTTAATTGAAGGGCCTTTTGGAAAGATTTGACTTCAAACCAGGGTCATCGATCGCTTTTAACCAAGAGGTGCCTAAGGTGGCTCATCACGACTCTTGCCCATTCTTTGTCTCCCGTGATCTATCAATAAGAAAGTCAATAACTTTCTCATGGAAAATTTAAGTTATATGTGACTTCTGAGACTTCTAAGACTATAGTGACTCATAATATAAATTGTATTTCAAAGCTAGAAATCTTACCTTTTTTCAATTTAAAGCAAACTTTGTGTTCTAAATGATACTTTAGAGATGTCATATGCTTAAATACATCTCCACAGTTATCGCAGGTTATGACATCTTCAGGAAAATCTTGGGCGTCAACAAGTTCACCAAATATAACGTGATGCCCAATTTCATCAGCAGGTGATGATGTAGTTTCTTTAGTGATATTCGTTAACGTTGTACTGGGAATGATTTTATCCTCTTTTGCTTCTTTTGATATTATATCTAAAAATACATTTTCATGCATAAAACAGCAAACAATCACCTCCAAAAGACATATTGTTAGTAACAAAATTACAATGACATTGGATTAAACTATCTAGAATACATGTTAAGGCAGAAAGGTACTGAAGTTATTTTTTAAGACTTAAACTATATTTAATTTGCTCCCTGAAATAAATCGTGATTTTATAATTTTGAATAAGATGTGCTGGAAGCTGTTATTTCTAGACCTCTATCATAAAAAAAAACACAACACAACACAACAAAAACAAAACACGTGAAGAGAGTGAAAAATATAAAGTTTTTAAGATCGAAGAGATAAAAAATTGAAGCTTAAATTCAAATCCAGATTATCTGCAATTCGTTGTCATCTTAACAGTTCTGCTAAGTCACTTTTTTCGTGTCTTTTGTTAACCAAAATTAAAGTTAAATTATTGTGAATATGTAGATATTTGCTCATTTTTTCAAATATAATTTCGAAACATGAAGCTTCGAACATGCAGGAAAAAAAGACGAAATTGTTTTAATGGTGAAAAGACGTTTTTCCAAAAATTATTCTTATCTGCTTGGAGAGGTTTTGACAAAATCATTCAAAAAAAATATTTTGTTATTCATAGACTAAGCCATATTGTTTAACCAAGTTATATAAAAAACTATACTAAAATCACTGTTTTACATATACACTGCTCTTGCTTATGGGAGTTATAATCTCACAAAACCAATGTTAGAAAAAAACCTCAATGCTTAATTTCAATTTGCTTTTAATATATTTTCGAATGCACTCTTGTTACGTGGCTATTAATACTGCTTTTTCGATGTGATTTATAATTGCAGTAGCAGCACTGAAACTGTGCTGATTTTCCACATTCAAATTTAATATGCTGTTGCAGTCCCCTTAGATAAGTGTAACGTCTGTTACAAATTTCGCATTGATATTGTGCTAAAAGCATAAAAATTTTGTATGTTCGCGATTCTTCAAAACCCGTCAGAAATCTCGCCCTGATTTTTCCTGTCGGTTCCGAAGAATAACGACCAATAGAATAGACGATAATTTATTTAATTTAATAGCAATAACGTAAAAATACAAGTTGTCGTAAAAATGTTATATTAAACCAAGGTTTTCTTTTCTTTTTACAGGTTTTCCCTAAATGTACTAATGGTTTATCAAACATTTTCACAGGAACATAAAAAATACAACATTAAAGCGAATGGGAACAGATTCCGTAAAAAAAATCTATTTATAAGATAAATTTATATATATATAAATCGTTTATTAGCAAACCTCTTCAATTTTAAGGGCTAAATTATTTTTATAATTTAGTGCAGCAAGTCATAATATGTGTTTTTAAAGTACTCTTATAGCGGAACTGTTTAAAACAGTGTTGACAATGAAACATTGGCTCTACACCACACCCAAACTTAAGATGTCTAGTTAGCTCTCTCCTTTGTTTATACGATTTCGTACAGTTTTGGCATCCAAATTTGCGATCTAAAACAATGTGACTCCTTACAATATTATTCAAATAAAAAAAACGAAACTTATATCTAAAATAATATTTGTACAAATTTTATAATTTGTACTAATACGGGTAAGATGTATTTTGCTCTGTCCGCAATACTGTATCCTGTTTTTTATTAACAATAAGGCAAGCACATTTATCTATCTAGGTACCTATTTGTCTCGATTACTACTATATTTATGATCATTTCTCATCATATGAACTTCTAGATTACATTTTTTGTAAAACGGTTTTTCGCATATCGCACATATATATTTCGGCGGTTTGTTACACTCATGTCTGAGGTGGTAAGTTAAATGGCGATGATGCTTGTAACTTTTTTTGCATAGAAGACAAGGGAATCGTCCGCCTAAAAAATTGACATGTCAAACTTCTGTTAATTTAGCACAACATAGAAGAAAAATAAGAAGAACTAGTTAAGCTAGAAAACATTCTTTATTAGAAAAAATATTAAGCTAGGAAGCCACTATGCAACTTTGTTGAGCGTCTTGTAAAATTTGCATGCATGGTGCCTGTAATTTCGGTCGCCACACTATGAAACAAAAAAGTGACGCAAAAGACTTTCGAAATTATGGTAATTTAAAAGGTTTTGCATCATAATTAAAAAAAATATACAGCTAAAAAGGACTTAATAAAAGTTTTAAATTACCCTATTTAGACATTTCGCAATCTTCTCTTCACACTTAGTTTGGCCACGAGGCGAGAACGTGAAATTAACTTATTAGGAAATATGTAAGTATCTAAAATTATTAGTAAATATTATGAAAGTTTAGGCAATGTCGTTTTAGGTTTGTTACAAATAAGTTTAAAAACTGCACTTTACCACAACGCAGTTATGACTCAAAGCTTTAATTTAAAGCTAAGATATACAAAAAACCTTAAGCCTAAAGAGCCTAGTTAATTAACATTAAATTAAAAAAGAAAAATGTTTAGATTAGAATTTGTCTTTTTACGAAAACGTCGTTATATACTTAAATAAATCTTATACCAGCCTATTTGTTGATCTTCTCCTCATTGGCCATCCTTTCCTTAGCTTTTACCAGCCATTTTTTCACTGTGTCAATAATATTTGCCTCGGAAATATCTAGATATTGTGTTTTCATGGCTTCTAAAACCAAAATATTTAAGATAGTTATTATCTACCCTATGTAATATCCTTTATCGACGACCACTTTGTGATACGTGTGTTGCAAATGTGGCATAGGCCACCATGAACTATTTTGTTTAAATATTACACAGCAGGTTGCCTAATCTCGTTATGAGTAAAATAAGTTTCTGGATGGACCATTTCTGCAAAATCATTATTTTGTGTTTTTTTTGGAGTCGACTTCTAACCAAACGATATAGATGTTAAAACCCTAATTTTTAGAATTTTTGATTGCGTGTCTGTTTTACTTTTTGTTTGTTCCACCATCATGCCACAACGCTTTTTGATTTTGATTATATATAGGGCGTGCAAAAAAGTTTGTCACTTTTTGAACACGCCATGAGTTTGGAACCAATCGGACGAGTTTTGACATTTTTGACTTTTTATAGACAAAAGTTGAAAATTTGACATATGTAAAATGGGTAAATTTCACCCCCCCCCCCCTGCGAAAAATTTGTGTGCGACCCTGGACTTGATTCTTGCCAATGAGGCAAAAACTCGATACTTTCTTCGCCTATCGAGGTATCACTTATTTAAATTGATTGTCTGTGGGAAGGTGCACTGTTTAGGGCTAGCATAAGTTGCGTCTTAGGCGTCCGATTTTGCTAATCTGGGGTGACCATTCGTCTCACGTTGGGGGGGACAGTCTCCCATTTTGGTGTTCTATCCCCCATTGTTAGTGTCCCCCTAAATTTCACACATGCATCGCGAAAAACTAAATATCCAAAATAATTTTTGTTAGCCATAGAAATATTCCACATAATTATTATAATAAGACTTTCGATGAGTATACATTCTTAAAAAAATATGTTTTTCAAGAAAAGCTTGATAACAATAAAATTATCCCAGACCAAAGATGGATGAAAATTTTGGAACATTTTAGAAACGAGCAAATTGTTTGCGGCAATTTTGTTTAAATAGCTGAATACTCTTTCAGTCTTCCGGGCACTAACGCTGTAACTGAAAGAGTGGACCACTGAAAAAAGTAGGTTAAATGTAGAAACTTTAAAGGCGATGTTGATAGTTAAATATAATATAACCGATACTTGCGGAAAATTTTATAAAAAAATTTTAAATAATGAAAATTAAAAAAAATCATTCTTTAGAAAAACATTCATAAATTATTTTTACATTAGTTTTTTGATTCAAACATATGCATAATATGACATTATTGTATAAGTTCGTTGTGTAGCTATATTAACAAAAATCCTTAAATGTCTCCCATTGCCCTGCAAAAAATTCAAGACAGCGGAGAGCTTTAAAAAAATGGGTAAATTTCACCCACCTGCGACAAATTTGTGTGCGATCCCGGACTTGACTTTTGTCAATAAGGCAAAAGCCCCATACTTTCTTTGCCTACCGAGGTATCAACTAACTAAATTGGTTAAGAGATAAAAGAATTATTACATTTTAAATCCGAAGTATTTAAACCAAAAATTGTAATGACATTACAATTTTTGGCAACAATTTCATTATGGCAGCTGACCTTTAAACACAGAAACTAAACGAAACTATCATTGTCATTATTAAACAATTGGTCCAATTAAGTGTAAACGATAGTGGTGGAGGTTAATTAATATCTACATACCCAAAACGCCATGTGCTACTCTTAATTTCTTAAAAGCTTGCTTTTTCTTGGCACCATCCCAAGAAAATTCGTTTGCAACTTGGTTTGCTAGTATCTTGTGCAATATTTTTCTAATGGTTTGGCCGTAAGAAGTTCCCCCAATTCTCTGAAGCTCAAATACCTAAAAAAATGTATTTTATTACTGCGCGTATTTGTGACTTATTTTATCCAATAACTTAATTATACAATAATTATGAAATAGGTCCACAAGAGAAAAAATAAATATTTTGGAGATTATTATCCAGTAAAAAATTTAGGATTGACTGTAACTTTTGATTCTTTTTGAAACTAAAAAAATATATAGGTATTTTTAGAGTACGAGAGGTTCAACAAAGATGTTGAAATATTTCAACTTAGATTTAAAACTTTTGGAAAACGTTACATTTTTGGCTTTGTTTAAAACTTGACAGCTTTAATTTACTAGATTGTTTTAACCAAGAGTACAATATTACCTACTTACCATCAGCTGGTAATTACTTTCGGTCTGTAGCCATTCTTCCAAATTTTTCAGTTCCTCCATATTTTTAACGGGACACTTTGAATCGAAGGTATGCATTAGGATATTATAATCAGGCATAACCAAAATTTCTTCGCTTTTTTTTACTTTGGGTTTTTGGACTTTGGGTAAGGTGGCAACTTCGGACAGTAATTGATCCACTTTCAGATGCAGGGAATACATTTGAGTTACAACCAGTTTCTTAAAACCTAAAAAATACAATAACAGTTTTAAAAATTTACAAAGCCTCAGCCTTGTGTCCAGTAATTAAAAACCTACAAAGTTTTTACTAAAAAAATAAATCAGCACAACAGTAACGAACAAATAAAAAAGAAAGTGTTAAACAATAACATAACCCAATATTTTTTATCTAAATATTTATTTTTTCTGCTACTTTGTATTTTATTTAATTTCTTATTTCTCTGCTGTTTATCATTCTTTTATTCAGTTTCTGAGATACTAAATACATCAGCTAGTTTCGGTTTCTTGGTAAATGATTCATTGTTTGTAATCATCGCAGTCATCAGCACAAATCAAAATGGCTGCTCAAGGTTTTCATTGTTAAATTCTAGCATTTTTTTGTCTGCTCATACTTCTTCTTTAACTTGCATTGCAGTCCAATGTTTTTTGTGGCTCTTTGCACACTAGGTGTTTTGTCTAAAAAAAATCTATATTAAACAGTTTAAGTTTGTTACAAGACGTATGCGTAAACGCGAAATATAGCCCATTATTCTGTCTTCGTAAAAACTTCCGCTCGAATGCAGATATTAGAGGGCAATCTCTGCGGTCTAGCGTTGAGCTTTTTCATCAAGGTCACGTTTTTAGCATGTATAACGTCGCAAGCTTGCGTTCTATAATGTCCGCTCTATGTTGCTAACGCAGAGATATGGAGCAAAACGTAGCAAGTTTTGCCAAAGGGAGTCAAGAAGTAAATAGAAAGCAAAGTATATATATGCCCATATACACCAACGTGAAAATTATAATTTTCAATTGTAATTAAATACCAATCTGTGTTTAGAATAGGTAATTTTCGAGACTTTGATTAAAATAAATTAATACTACCTTAACATGTCTTACACACTTCACACTTTAAGCAATTACAAATTTTGCCTTTTTTGGATAAAAATAGTAAAATAAAAATCATATGGACGACAAAAGATGGCGTTCAACATCCTTAAATATTTTTTATTTTTACAGAGAAAAATATTTTTTGGCAGTAATTTTTTAAACGGTCAAAGAACAGTAAAAACTTGAAAAAATCGAGATTTTTATTTTACGAATAAACAATAGGGAATTTTGGAACGCTTATTTGACACTTCGTATTACTGCGTCTGCGCAATAGCTAAATGTCATTCCTTTCTTTCTAAGATACCATTTCGTTGTGGTTGTGGTTATTTTTCTGGTTAATTTTACAGAATTTTGGCGCAACTGTTTTTAAAAATAATACTTATAAAACACTTATTTTGTAAAATTAAGCCAAATTTTTATTTTTTCTCATCTCTAAATTTTTCTACAAGTCACAATGTTTAATGTGTTCCAAAAACTCTCGTAAAATCGATGAGTGGTAGTGGTAGTGGCTGTTAAACATTACCACAGTGACTGTCAAAGTTGTCAAAATTTTACGCGTTCTAAAATTTCCCTATTTTGGAAAGAGACCTGTAAAATGTGGCTAAATTTAATGTTTTAAAAATGTGAAAAAACTACAAAAAAAATTCGATGAACAAAAACGTTACCGATTAAATTATATTAAAATATATAAGTTCTTAAATTGCCACCATGGCCGTACCATAAAGACAAGTATTGATGTAAGTAAAATATACAATATATATATAATAGTGCATCTACCGATAGGTTTATTTTATGACGCCAACGTATAGTTTATAAATCAAATAAGCAGTAAAAACTTACCAAATACAAAAGTTTGTATATGAACACAATGAAAAACAAATTCGCAAAGACACTGAATAAGACAAATAAACAAAAACCGTTAGCTTTATTCTCACAGCAGGCCAGAACCAATATTCCAAGTAGATAATGTATTTTACAAACGACCCAGCGTCTAATGACGTCAGCGGAATTCATTGTAATGTCACTTCCATTCGTTTTGGATATTGCGAAGGCCACTGAATCGGTCTTCAAGAACATTTTTTTTTTCACATAGAAACCCTAACTTCTTCGAAGAAAAAAGTATTTAAGTTCTTTTCTTTGACCTGTATGTTCATTTATAATCTAAAAAATTGCATTGGTGAATACTGGCATTCAGGTCAGAATTTTAAAACAGTGGTGTAGCCAAAAATCGACTCTGGGCATTACCTATGGCAAATTTTTAAAAATTAGGGGCGACATACTTTTTTTTAAATTAACCCTTAAATGCGCCGCAGGCAAAATTTTGGAAAAAGTTACACTAAAATGCTATTTTCTATGCGCTTCAAATGTTATTGACTAAAAAATTGCTTAAAATTAAACAAAATTGTAACAATATTTATTATTGTTATAACGCCTGAGGCGAAAATTTTAGACAAAAAAAAACAAAAAATCCCTTCCAAATTTGGATCTCTTAGGTTTTTTGTATATAGATGCCAAGGTGGGTTGCGGTGGTATTAATGCGCCGCAGATGAAAATTTTGAAAAAAATTACACTAAAAATGCCATTTATTACACGTTTTGAATGCTAGTGAGAAAAATTCCTTAGAATTAAACCAAAATTGTAACAGTTAATGACGGCCAAATTTTTAAAACCTAAGACATCACACCAAACATACGAAAAGGGTAAAAAAAGTGAGGGAGCTATAGCTCTTCCTGGGGCCATTGATTATGATTAATTTATTCTAGATTAGGTTGGACCTCCTGGAAGAGGTTTTAACCCTAAAACCCCCTCCCCCCGGCTACGCCAGTGCTTAAAAGATGTAAAAAGTGATCAAAATTGATATTATTGAAATTAGGTTATTTCTTTTAATAAGCTGTTTTTGAGATAATTAAAATATAATATAAAAAGATAAGAAAGCTGACATATTTCTTTTTAATAAATAAATTTAAAGTAAATTTAATGATCTTAAAATCGCCGTAGTCCGGATATCCGGCGCGGAAGTGACTTTCCATATTTCCTTGTTTGGTTTTCACGTCTTACAGAGAATATTTGATTGAATAATAATATGTTGTTAGACAGGCCAAATTTTTAAAACCTAAGACATCACCTCAAACACACGAAAAGGGTAAAAAAAGTGAGGGAGCTATAGCTCTTCCTGGGCCATTGATTATGATTAATTTATTCTAGATTAGGTTGGACCTCCTGGAAGAGGTTTTAACCCTAAAACCCCCTCCCCCCGGCTACGCCAGTGCTTAAAAGATGTAAAAAGTGATCAAAATTGATATTATTGAAATTAGGTTATTTCTTTTAATAAGCTGTTTTTGAGATAATTCAAATATAATAAAAAAAAGATAAGAAAGCTGACAAATTTATTTTTAATAAATAAATTTAAACTAAATTTAATGAACTTAAAATCGCCGTGGTCCGGATATATGGCGCTGAAGTGACTTTCCATATTTCCTTGTTTGGTTTTCACGTCTTACAGAAAATATTTGATTGAATCATAAGGCTTATCAATGAACATTTAAAATGTGTCTTTTAAGGCTATCCTTCCTATGAGTCCTATAAAGACAGTAAGAACACTTATGTTGCTTTGGTTTTCCACATTGTCTTTGATGTCTACTTAAGTTTTCTGTATAGATGTACTTTTTTCCGCAGTGACAAAAAAAGTATCGTTGATTCGCTTCTAAAATATAGGAAAAGACTAAGTAAAAGTATCTCGACAGATTGAAGGTAAGGCAGATAAAAACAATATTTATAAAAGTTTATGATTTACTTCTAATCCATTGAACAAACATACACAAATTATAAAAAAGTTTTCAAATGAGATTTTTTTTAAGTTCAAACTTTATAAAATAAGTGATCATTAATATAGCAAGAGTTCAAGGTATAAGTTATGATGGCTAGGTAACCCTCGCCATTTTTTGATAATATGTGCATTTTCTCGTCCTCAATACGAAATGGACAATCCTGTACCTCAAAATTGTGGATAAGGGCTCGGCACACCAATCCAAAGGTGGGCAATTGTAGACGGGGTAGGGTAACCCCCACCATTTCCCATATAAAAAATCAACTGGTGTGCCGGACCCCATTCATGGATAAGGGTTAGGCACACCACTCTTCTCTGTCAGCAAGTATTTACGAAAAAATATGGTCAAAATATCAAATTGTCAAATATTAAAATGTCGCAACAATGAACATCACCGAGTAAAAACACATATCGCTATGGAAACGATTGTTATTTCATTTACCAGCCGCCTGGATTTTTAGTGTAAAGATGATTTGTTCCCTTCGTTAGAGATTTCTAAAAGTATTTTCTTGTTCTTCTTGGATTTTATGATAAAGGTATTAAAAAAATAGTGTTAACAACTCGCGGCTAAACTGTGCTTTTTTTTACTCGCGTTTTTAAATACCTTGCTGCGCTCGTTATATAAACCAACGCTTGTAAAAAAAGCACTATTTTAGCCACTAGTTGTTAAAACTACTATTTTGGCAATACTTTTTTTAAGCGCAAAAAAAGGAAAACGTTAAAGAAAGTGCGTTTTTTTACGAATTGACATTCTGGAAAAACTATAAAATGTGGCTAAAATTCAGGCTTAAAAATGTAAAAAATCTACAAAAAAATTTGATAAATAAAAACGTTACCGCCTAAAATACGTAAAACCTGTATGGAAGAGATAATGCTATGTTATTTTCCTATCTGTTCCACACAACCCTAAACTTGAATATCTTGGAAAAGATAAAAGATAGAAGTCAAGTGTTCGGTATTTTTGAAAAGCTTATTTTTTAAGGATAATATACAGGGTGTCCAATTTAAAAAAATATAAATCTGTGTCAGTCCTATTGTTGTAACCTCCTGTATTAAGGGGTATACATTTTTCGAAACCGTTTTTTTTACTTAAAATAATGTTATATAAGTTTTTTTGAATAAAACATACAGTTCTCCCAGACTTTTGAGACACACTGTATGTAAAATGGTGCATCAACTTATAGGTTTATTTTATGACGTCAACGTAAAGTTTATGAGTCAAATCGGCAATAAAAACTTAGCAAATACAAAAAAGTTTGTAAATGAACACAGTGAAAAACAATTCAAAATTATATCTATGTAAAAAACCTTTCCAGGGGTCTGATTTTCGAATCCATACGAAAATATCCGCATACGTATACTGAATAATCAACAATTTTTATGTCAGTCTCTTTCTATACCGTGTGAAATGAGAGGCGAAAGATTAGCCGGTATGTGTGGACCGCGTTCGAATTCGACTGGTTTAACGCAATATTGCACGAGTGGGTGGAGGCATTCGTGTTGTTTCGCATGAAAAACCGGTTATTCTTGCACGTACTACCCATGAATCAGCATATCGGCATATGTTTTGCCTCCTTTTCTATACGGTATAGGAAGAGACAGAGACAGACAGACAGACACAGAGAAGAGAATACGACCCCAGAACAAAAACAAAATTAAGCACGAATTCGCGAAAACACTGGATAAATAGGTATTTACGTCACTAGACTGGAAATTGTTCATTACTGGTCGACGCAGGACATTTACAGAGCCAGCCGCAGGCGATTCCTGTAAACCTGCGAAGACCTGGGGTCCTATTTTCGAAACCATACGAAATTATTCGCATGCGACTACTTCCGTCTCTTCCTATACCGTATAGAAAAGGAGGCAACATCTCGGAAGGCCAACATATGTGCCAAATTTCATTGCTCTAGCTTAAACCTTTTGAATTTAAGAAAAAAAGATTGACATTCTAACCCAACTTTTTGACTGCAGCATTTTTTTGGGGCTGTTCACAGGTTAGGCAGTGTTGGTGGATCCACTAGTACTCGATTAAAATAAGTTTCCTAAAATCTTCATCAAAAGGCCCATGGAAGCCAAATTTTCTACGTATGCCCCTAAGTAGTTGGTGAATACTGGCATTCATGTCTGAATCTTAAAAGATGTAAAAAGCTGTTTTTGAGATATTAAAAAAAGATACAAGAGATAAGAAATCTGACTGATTTTTAATAAATAAGTAAACTTAAACTTAATGATCTTAAAATCGCGGCGGTCCGGATGTCTGGCTCGAAAGTGACTTTCCATATTCCCTTGTTTATTTTTCACGTCTTACAGAGAATCATTTTTGATTGAATCCCATGTCGTTAGACGGGCTTAAGAATGAACATTGAAAATGTGTCTTTTAAGGCTATCTATCCTATGACTGCTATAAAGACAGTAAGAACACTTATGTTGCTTTGCTTTTCCACATTGTTTTTGATGTCTACGCAAGCTATATGGATGGGTGTACTTTTTTCTGCAGTGACAAAACAGGTATCGTTGATTCGCTTCTAAAATATAGGAAAAGCCCATTATAAAATGATGAACAATTTTAAAGACTAAGTAAAAGTATCTCGACAGATTGAAGGAAGGACAGATGAAACAAATATTTATAAAAGTTTATAATTTACGTTTAGTCCATGGAATAAATATACACAAATTATTAAAAGTTTTCTAATTTGAATTTTTTAAAATTCAAACTTTACAAAATAGAAACAATAAGAAACAACAAGTCACAAACCATTTAACTAATTTAATTTTTTAAAGGATATCACACGTTTTAAATTGAACACTTGATAGGATTTCCGTAAGTAGCAATCATCATGATGATTTTGCGGTTCTCTCCAAACCATCGGTATTCCAAAAGGAAAGCCTTTTCTATTCAGTTTGGCCCAATGTCTTAAACATTCTTTACATACCTTGCAAACAAATCCAATTTTATCATGCTCTACTAATTTCAATTTAACATTTTTCACAAATTCACCAATTGGTCTCTTTTTCAAGAAAAAGTATTCACAAATAAAACAAAAATCATCCGGTTTGTTTTTGCAATAATATATGTTTTTAGGCAGCGTATATCAAATACCACGCACAAAACTACAAAGAAGATAACTTTTACTTGTTTACTGATCAAAACTCAGAGCCAGAATGAACCAAATGACATTCAAATATACATACTTTCTTTACAGTAATGAACTTAAAACATTTCTTATTCCCAGTACTAATAAAGTTAAGACATATAAATAGGATTTAGCAGGTCAAAATTCCCAAACTATCATAAACTTAGCAATTAATATAATATATAATAAAAGATTTACCTCAGGTAATGAGAGCCTCCTTAATCTTCTTCCTCTCGCGTCCTTCGGTCGGCCGTTCACTTAAAGTGATACCATCTTGAATTCCGTAGGAAAGGTCGCACGAGAAAGGTCCCCTCCCTGATATCGACTAATAACACGCTTTAAAGCTATCACGGGTGATCCGAAGCCCATCCGACCACGGTCGAACTCCACCCGATGGCCCTGTATCGAAGGACCCTTCCTACACTTTCATACACCTGCCTCTGAGCAGAAGAACGAGCGCTCTTGAAGAGCGATAATACGGTCAGCTTTGCGGGTGCACCGTACAAGCTTGGCAGCTTTGGAGCCTCCTTATTGGTCGAAACCCAGGATGTGAACGTTCCCAAGCGACCATTCTCTCGAAATTCGAGAATCGGCACCCATGAAGGTTGTGCCTACTCAATTCAGCACGTCTGGAATTTTTCAATCACATTCATGAGGATTGTTTCTGTCTGACTCCCCTACCCGCTCAACAGACCGGTCTGATGAGCACCCCCCTAGGAAGGCAGTTTTCTTTTTCTAGAGGTATTTAGACCTAAACCTAAAAAACCTTAATTTTTGCCATTTTTTATAATTGCGCAATTTTTTTTTAATCGGTGAGAGGCAGAAAATTCTAGCATTTTAAATACTGTTTTGTATTAAAAAATTGTAAAGTGGCAATTTAGGTACGGACGTCTAAATAAAAAAAGTTATTATTAACACAATCATTTTGGAATAATAAAATTTTTAATCGAAAAAAATTGCTTTTTTTGCCTTATTTTCAAAAATAAATAAATAGTGGAATATTTTTGTCGTAGGGAGTTTACTTTTAAATTATTTTAATGTTTTTTTTTTAATTAAAAAGTAAATAAAAATCTGTTGATATTCTGCAAATTAAAAGTCCTAAAATTTTTTGTAAAGAGCAAAATATCTTAAATGATTTTAAACCATGTTCATAAATATGGAAAATAATCCAAAATTCAAAAAGATCTTTTTTTAATTCTCACTCAAGATTTGATGTAATATCTTGCTACATGTCGCTTTAAAGAATGTTTGTATTTTGCTTTAAAACCGCAAAAGACGCAATTAAACTTGGGCGACTGTTGACATTCGTATCTCAGATGAGAATAAATACTGGAGTACTGTTGGTAGCTCTTGCAGTATTTATGACATTAAAACAGTATATTTGAAGGACTAAACTAAACTAAAATTTTAGAGATTAACAATGCAAAATAAACTACAAGCTAATCTTGAAAGAACACAAAACAATATAAAAAATAGAACAATGTTTTTAATAATAATGTATTCATTTAATTTTTTTTACTTGGTTGTTTGCGATTGTAACGTCCTCCTTCTCTATCAACTGCGTTTCGTAGCCAAGATTTAATCGTACCAAGTACCAATGTTTCCGAGTAATCGGAAGGAGCTTGTGGATTGGCTAAAACCGCTTCTGTAATAAGAGATAAATGACAAAAAGGGGGATTACATACATAACATTTTAATATAGGTATAATTAATAATACAATTTCCCTTTTATGACGTTTATATAACAATTTGTAACTTTTTTCAAACGAAATCTTTAATTATTCAGAAATTTTGTGGTTAATTTTTCACCCATATAACTATGAGATATTATAACGGCCCAAGTGTCGCAAAATGTGTAACGAAAATAACTTTGAAAAACAAGGAAGAAAATTCAAAATCGCACTTGGCATTGGCACTGTTTGGGCCGCCAAGCCATAAGCGAAAAATCTAATGCGCATGCTCCAACAAAACCATGACTTACTTAGTGGTAAGGTATTCATTTGCGTGACAGTGACTACAATATCATCATTGATTTTATTTAATTGCATTTGTTTGTTATTTATAGATAAAACATCTCCAACCTCAAGTTTAACCTTACTCGAGGGTTTCAATCCACCACCTGTTACACGACGACATGGTGCCCAAGTGCTAAACCCACTTCCTGAGAAAACTCGGCATCTTCGAAAAGTTTACATTTTAGACGAGGTGTAGTTTTGCCATTTTGTTTATGACATTGTGGTGGTTTCGTGTTTTAAAGTTTTGTGGCGGTATTTTCTGTGATTGCGTGCGTTATTTAAATAAACTTTTATGCAAAAACTAAATAATACTGACAAGTTAAGCCTCAACGATCTTGCTTTTTGTTTTCTAATCTCGTTTTGTCAATGTTAATTTTAAATGTTAAATCTACAGGAATCTAATTTTCTATTGATGCGAAATTATGGAAAATATTAGACAACACATTTCAAACTCTTTTTACGGTAGTGCTAACTCTTTCAATAAATTTGTCAAAAGTAAACAAAAATGTTAAACATGAACCTAAATTTTTGCTGTCAGATGGTTGTCAGTTGTTTTCTCCTCGTCTCTGGGTTATTTCCAGGCTAACTTGATTGGTAGAGTTATTATCAGTGCGCATTTTTTTCGGGAAATGCGAGGGCAGTGCCGTTATATCATCTCATAATTGTATGGTTTTATCTTATAACATTTACCTTTAATCAGTCTCAGAATATGTGTAAATGAACGAAATGCAGGCCTTTCATTCCTTCCAGACCAGTTCATGACAAGAGCCAACTTATGGTCAATTAATTTGCCAAGAATTCTTCTTGTAGTTTTTGCACTGTCCTTGCCACCAGTTACCTTCAAAACATTATACTAAAAAAATAATTTTATATAAAAAAAAACTTGTGGTTTGAAGTCTTCAACACTTTAACTAAAAACAAATGTCTACTTACGTATTTTTCATAATCCTGTGGGTTCGATAAAGTTCTTTCCAGGTCTTGAATTTGGTCAGGCGTATTGAGTGGTAATTTTATACTCAAATTATTCTCGTCGCTAGGTGGAGGTGCATGCGTAGTCTCAAGTAGCTGGGTCAGTTCTATTAATTTCTTGTTCATATCGGCAATAGATTTTTCGTGCTCTTTGTAAACTTGAAGAAGTTCTAAAATATTTTTGCTTTTGTAAGTAACCAATCAAAGTTGAATGACTTTAAATATATTTAAACAAATATTTATAAAAGGAAACGTTTTATGCTGCTATAACAAAAAGGCTATAATTATAATAAATACGCATACAGACCGCTTCAAGCTACTGCGAACATAGGGGGAATCAAGTCCAATTTACTCTCTGTGCCGTACGACTGAGGTGGATTCGAAGCACGCTGCAGTGTTATCTTTTGGAAATTCATTTTGTTTTTATTATTTTGTTTTATTTCTGCCTTGCTCGAGAAACAGATTAGTAAGTTCTTAATTGAAATAATACATTTTTAAAACTAAAAATGGATGTCTACGAAGTTGGAAATTCATTTTGTTTTTATTATTTTGTTTTATTTCTGCCTTGCTCGAGAAACAGATTAGTAAGTTCTTAATTGAAATAATACATTTTTAAAACTAAAAATGGATGTCTACGAAGTTGCCGAAAAAGTGCAGATAGTCAAATGGTACTATCAAGGCAGACCATTGAGACTTATTCAAGAACTTTTTTTGGAGAATTTTGTAAATCGCCCAGAACCTAGTTTATCCACGATTTATAGGTTTGTGCAGAATTTTGAAAAGTTTGGTTGTGTAGCGCCAAGAAACCATAAAAAACCCACTGTTTTGAATGACGAGCAGGAAGTACGAGATGTGATGATTTGCGCTGCATTGGAGGAAAATCGAAAGTTAACTAGCCATCAAATTGCCGAAGCAGTTGATACGTCTTCAGCCACTGTCTTACGTGTTCTCAAAAAGAATGGTTATCATTCTTACAAAGCGTCAAAAACGCATCAAATTTTTCCTGAGGACAACTATCGTCGTATGGAATTTTGCGAAACAATGATGGAAAGGGCTAATCGTGATGAAAACTTTCTGAGACCTATTCTTTTCACAGATGAAAGTACTTTTCCATTATTGAATCGTCATAACCCAACACACGTTCGATATTGGTCGAGGGAAAATTTGCATTTGTATTTTGACGTAAGAACACAGTATCCCCAAAAACTAAATGTTTGGGGGGGTATTGTAGGGGAACACGTAATTGGGCCATTTTTTATTAACGGCAATTTGAATGGTCCTAGATACTTGGATCTACTACAGCAGCATATTATTCCAACTGCTAGGCAGTTGTTAGGTGTGAGATTTGGTGAAACATGGTTTCAACAAGATGGTTGTCCCGCTCACAATGTTGGCCTTATTAGGGAATATCTTGATAATGTATTTCCTAATCGGGTTATAAATACACGGGGAACTATTTTATGGCCAGCTCGATCACCCGATCTTGCTCCTAATGACTTCTATCTGTGGAGTTATATCAAAAATAAAGTTTACGGGCATGAAAGGGCTAATAATTTGGAAGAACTTCGGATTAAAATTGAAGAAGCTTTTCAAACTATCACCCCTAACATGCTTGGAAACGTTAAAAGGGGTTTTTATAATAGGCTCGGATATTGTCTAATTTGAACATTTGCTCTAATTGTTTTTTTGACTAGGAGAATCTTTTTGGTTTTTAGAATGTATTATTTTATTTTGAGAACTTGCTTTTATTTTGTTTCTCCTTATTATTTTCATTGTAACACGTCGTCACTGATAAGTCTGAGCAGTTGACAATAAAACGCTCTTATTTATCAGTGACAAAAAATAAGAAAATTACGTTATAAAAATTTGCGTATTTATTGACGAAATTCCGGTTTCATTGACTACGCTCCACACAGCACGGTGGTTAGAGGTGTACTAAATACCAAAGGAAAGTCATGCAAGTGGTGATCGCAAGCCTGAGTATTGGTTGCTTCACTGATAGGCGTGCGGTGTCTCTGCATGTACGTACACTGGCAAATTAGACTTCTTCCGCCCTATGTTCGCAGTAGCTTGAAGCGGTCTGTATATAAGTTATACATTTCTGAACCAGGAAGAAACCTAGAATTCAAAAATGCAAAAAAATACAGGGTGTTGTATTTAAAATAACACAGTCTCTATCAATACTTGATACTTCGAATGAGACTTTGTTTTTTTGACTTTAATATTTGTGAAGATCTTTATAAATCAAATTACTTATTTAAAACTTTTTGCTACTTTACATATTGACAGATATAATAGAGGGGGCCATTTATAATGAAACACACTGTACATAATAATGGCTAGGTTTAGGCGATGTTAACTTATATACAATAAGAAATTCTGGCGTCATGTTAAAGATTTTTTTTGGAATACAACACCAATTTTTTTAACTTTCCCCAAACTCGAATATTTGGTTATACAGGAACCTCTAAATATCTTAAAAGCTGGGCACTTATTACCTAGTTGTCCATTGTGTCATTTCAAGGTCAACAATTTTTTTTAATGGGAATACCACGTTTCTGTTTAGGATCCTTTGAGAGCTAATTATTTCTTATTATAATCCTGTATATCAATTTTCTTAACTCTCAACATATTAAAAATTAATAATCTTAATTAACTTGCACTGCAATTTAAAATGTATATTTTGCTGGGTTATAATAATATATTCACTTGTAAATTATAATAAGCAAAAACACGGGGTTCCTATTTTTTTAAATGTAGACCTTGACATGAATAAGTAATCTTTAAATTGAAAAAATTCAATCCAAAAACTTTTAAATCAAACATTATGTTTCTCTTTTTACCTGTCTTTCTAATGTTAGGTGCCATTTTGCTGATTATAAAATTAATGTAAAAAGTAAACAAAAAAGGCAAAAATTTTACAAAAAGGGAAAACTTGAAACCAGATAGAAAAGTTAAAAATCATCGACATTATTAAAAATATAAAAACAATTAAATTAACTACAAAAGTACGCAATTGAAAAATTTGAAAAAAAAATCGATTAAGTTTAACTATTTAAAATCGACCAATATAATATTTATTTAATAGATATAAATTACAATTATAAAAATATTTGTTAGAATTATTGTAATTTAAAAAAAAAACTAATTTTTTATGTACAAGTTATGTTTCCTAAGCATGTGCTGTTTGAGTCCCCATCGACTGTACGTCACAAAGCTGCACATGTCACATTTGATGTTCCATTTTTTTGCAAAAGATTGATTTTCCATTTTAACCTTCTTTTTATCTAAAAGCAACCAACTTTAGTATATAAATAAATAATTAAAAGTACGGCCACAATACTTACTTAGTATGGATACAATATATTAATAATTAAAAACTTATAGCTACAACACAATTAACCTAAATACGAAAGATTATATATGAAAAAAACATAGTAGTTAGGGCTTGCAATACAGGTGTCAACTAAAAAATCTTAAATAAGTAAAAAAACTGATAGCAGAATCATTTGACTCAACTGAAAATTCCTTTGGATAGCGAACAAATATTTATTTGGTAACAAGGGAATACTAAATTTATATAATGGGCGAGTTTGTAATCTCATCGATTGAGCAATCGATGCATCAAACAAGTTCTTGAAACGTTCCGATGCCATCAAATGCGTTCTTTTGGATTTCCGATGCAACCGACTTGATGCCAACAATTGCAATCGGCTATTGATGTTAACATCGGTGCCAACATTTAGATGAATTTTAGATGATTTTAAAAACTTGCCCAATGCATCAGTCTTCCCCTTTAAATTTTTTCTGCTAAAAACATATTCTGTCAATTAAGTGACCCCATAGCGATTTTACGTAAAAAAATTGGATTTTTTTTAAATCATTCAAACACAAAGATACCTAAACTCGACCAATTCTGAGGTTTATTTGACTCCAGAGAGTATGGATATCAAATAACTCATTTTGAACATCACTTTGACATTTCTTGAGCTAAAGTCACTGTCTGAATTAAATTTAAGACACCTCTGTAGTTTTTTAAAATATTACTGCAACTTGCACCTTTCAATCCATTCAAAACTACAATCAAACCCAAATTAATAAATGAATACTTATGTACAAGATGTAAAAAAAAGTCCATAGGTACTGTAAACCACAACAATTAATACATAACAAAAACATATAATTTCAAAAATAAGATATTTTAAAACCCAATTCGAGCAAAGTATAGGTAAAGGTAAAACAATGAATGCAAAATAATAAATTTACATAAAAATATAATCTCAAAATTATATTTTCGATTTGATCGGTCATGGCCTGTTTAGGCGCATTTACACAGACAAACTTTCCTTTGATGTTGAAATGCCGACAAACATTTACACGAGCCTCTTGAGCAAAATGTTCAAAGAAATATTCGAGCAAAATCTCGTACAAAAAAACACACGTAAATTTTGGAGAGAATGTTGAGCAAAATTTGTTTGAAGAATTGGGGGTATAAAAATTTCTTCACAAATTCAAAATATATATTGTTATCGGAATTCATTGAACTTAACTGAAAATAGAAAAACAAAGTTTTAAAATAAGGTATTTTTAATCAAGTGCTTTCCGACGGAAAAACGATTTGATGCCGAAATTCACATTTTACCTCATAAGCAACTTCGATTGATCTGATTTTTATAGGGGATATGCCAGTATACTTGTAACTTTTTTGGGGTTGTAAAAAAAGAGAGAATAAAAAAAATAATAATTGGCACTTATTTATTGTGGTTGCCTGTAAAATGTAATGATACAAATTTACGTTTAAAAGAATATTCCTTTATTTTACTTCCTAGTTTAGTCTTTTACAATAATAATTAAGTCAAATTAAAAAACCTATATACATTTTATTAAATCTCAAATATATGAACAAAAGCACGTTCGGTTTAAATAATACCCATTTATTACCCACTTTTACAACCCTACGAACCCGACCCTGGTCTAAAAAATATAATTTAGCAGTAATTTAGTAGACTGTGTCGCCGATCTATCATCCCGCGTTTTGGATTTCGCAGGTAGTAGGCCGGCCACCCTTTTGAATCGCAATGTTGCCCTTTGCATATGGTTGGTTCAGTGTCAGTAATCGACCTTGATTATTACATTAAATTGACAGTAAATATCTATATCTTCAGCATTTTCATGAACCTTTTGCTTTTTAAAGCAACCCTTGGGACCTTAAACTAACTAGGTAAATCTGGTGTGAGGAATTAAAAAACAACAATAAAAGCAATAAAAGCTAAAGGTAAATCAAAGTTACAAAAATATGTTCAAAAAAAATCCCCCTCCCCACCACTCCTCATAGTCGTGAGGCGCGGATTACCGCTTAAAAGTGCAACTTTTGAGTTTTTTCCGATATTTGAAAAACTCAACATTTTTTAGGAAAATAAAAATTTTCCTGGGTTTTTTTTTTGACTTTAGGAAAAAAACCCTTGGAAATAAAAAAAACTCCGAAGAAAATCCCAAAAAAAAACCCGGGCAAAAAAATCCGGGAAAAACCCTAAGAAAAAAATATTATAAGTAAAACTGATAGTAGAGCCAATAATAATGTTTCGCTTGCCGTCGGCTTCTTTTCAAAAAATTTTTAAATAAAACTTGGTGTTCCATTTTTTTAAAGAATTGAGATCACTGATCACTAATGTGAAATTTTATTTATTCTCATCTTTAAAAATATGTTTCCAAAACAGATAGCAATAATTTGCTCAAAAATTTACCCGAACAAAATGTTCAAAGAAAAGCTCACAAAAATGTTCACGCCCAAAATTTTAGATCTTTTGCACGAGCCTTTATTTGAGCATGTTCGTCTGTGTAATTGCGCCTTTTGATAGTTTTTTGTTTGTATTCATTTTATTTTGCGCCGTAGCCAGCTTGAACCATTAATAGATAAAGAAAGTTGTCGACAAATATTTGTCTAGATGCGCTAAATCCTGGGATATTGTCGGAAAATAAATAAAGAGATAAAATTGCTGGACTAGAAGGAGAAAGAAAAATTGTCAATATATAGTAATTTACCTGCTCAATACTAAAATGTTAGTTATTTAGACGATAAAACGTTAGCAGGTTATCCAGATATAGTTTTAACCCAGTTTAAAAAACTAGTTTCTCTTACTAAAGATCTTGTCCTTCATACAAATTTTGCAAAATGCGAATCATGTGTCTCCATCGGAAAAATATTTCTCCATATTAAATTCTTAATTCCTAAACTGAACAATAACTAATTTTAACCTACAGTTAATAAATTTGTTCCTAAATAATTTGGTGCTAGGTTCTCATCCAACATATTTCGTGAGGCAACTAAGATTAGCTGTCATTAAAAAGTGTTAATGGCACTAGTGCAATTTTCAGGAATTGTATTAGTGAAAAATATTTATCAGATGAAATATGTTCATAGAGTACAGCCTAATTATTTATTATATAAACAAAATATAAGGCCTAATTTTAATTTACAACATCTGCTGGCTTCTCGATAATTTGTATCTCTGCTGCATCAACTACAAACTCATAGGCACTCTCAAACTCTTCACCATCAAATTCCCTTTTTATGTTTTGGCATTGTCGATTGATTTGGTTTAATTCTTTGTCGAGAGGGTTCCTGGAATATTTCTCTTTATGCTTCAAATTTTGAGTTCTGACTTTACTACTGGACTTTTTTGGCATGGTAGTTTTTGAGTTTCTACTTAGGGCGTTTTTTAAAACTGTGCGGAAGAATGCCGTGCACGACGGCTGTTCAAACGTTTCATCGGACACATAAATAAGTTGATAGAATAAATTAATTACATTGGTATATAATCTAAATGGCACTTTTTCTATTTCTGATCTTGAACCGCCACCCCATGAACATTTGGTCATAAAGTTTCTGGTGAAGAAGTAGTCTACCAACAAATAGCAGTTATTAGCGGCTTTTCCAGTATTATCAGCTCCACAAATTGCTTTCATCTTATTGAAATATGCTTCAAAAACTTCTTTTGATTTTAAGTTTTCTTCGAGGGATACTAGTTCTTCTAAGGTATCTATAGGTTCAAAAGCCAATCTTTTAAGTCCAAGGACTTCGGGGTTCAGGCTCGTCACGGCTCCTTCCGTAACGGTCTTCTCGGTAGAATTTATGTTCTTCAAACTTAAATTATCTTTACAGATCTTGCCAGTGGAGAAAGTGCGGCTTAAACATATTTTTTCTATGCGAACCATCCTCTTAAAGATTTTGTTTTGATTTTTAAGAATTCTAATCTGATTTCTCCTTATTTCTAAAGTCGATAATGGTTTTGTTACTCTTCCTAAAATTTTAACAAAAATTTTACCTACAAATTGTATTATTGAAATAATATTTATTTGATTACTACATTGATATAAAAAAAAACGGAATACTCGGAGTGTTTTAGCAAAGTCAAAATAATATAATAAAGTCATAAAATAAAAAAAGATACACAATGATATTTTCAATAAAACTTTTTTAATCTTAGTAAAATATACAATTTGAGTTTTTTTCAACTTTTCATACAATCATTCATTAAACCTAGAGAGAGAGGGCATAGAGAATTAATTAACATCATAAAATAAAATATTCTTTTAACTACTTATTCCCATAGGCACGTTTTTTATGTCTCCTCTAATTCAAACTTTTTTCAACATGGAAAACCAAAAAGACCAAAACTGTCCCTATTTCTTTTTTTCCGTGTTGTTTGGTTCAACTGAAATGCGAATATCCGAAAATTTTAAAGTGCTTTTATGCAAAATTTTATTTTTTAATATTTATACAATCTCAACTTATGTTTAGGATAATTTCAAAATATAACAATCTGTTCAGTGCCCACATTGTTACAGTTTTAGGTTAGGTTTACTCAGTTGTGCCAGTATAATAGCCCAGAGGAAAACACAGGCAAGAAGGCAGTGGAAGCACTTGTCCCCGGTCTTTTGCGAGACCTTCTCCAAAAACTTTCCAATATTTTGGAAAATTTTGGTAAAAGAATCGCGCACAATTTAAATGGAAACTTGATCTCAGTGGGATCTTAACGCCCTTTAAGTATGTTAGTGGGACATTCCCTGAGAGCATTTTGTCTCATCGACACAGGTGCCGATATCCACAGGGTAAGCTAATAATAGCTGTCAAAGTTGGGGATGATCTTCTTATTATCCTGCTGATGATGATCGGCAGCGGCAAAAAAAACATATATTCCCACTAAAATGACAACGCTGAATTTAAAATTGACATTTATTTTGACACCTGTCAGACCCTGTCGAAATGGCGGAAAAATAATTATAGTTAATGAAATTGAAGTTTATGGAAAAGCGAACATCTTCTTTTTACTCTGCTGAAGACAAAAAATCGGAAACCTTAAGAAAAAATGACAGTTGTTTTAACTGTGATTTATTGTTATGGGGAAAACCACTTGTGCGATGACACATATTGACGAGTGGGTACTCGAACTACACTAAATTGAGGTCGATAAACTTAAAAATGTTATTAGTTTTATCACCTGTCAAACACTATCGAAATGGTGGAAAAATGATTAATGAACTTGAAGTTTTTGGAACCTTTTTTTACTCTGCTAAAAACATTTCGCTTTTCCAAAAACTTTAATTTTATTAATTATTTTTTCGCCATTTCGACGGGGTTTGACAGGTGTCAAAATAAATGTCATTTTTAAATTCAGCGTTGTCATTTCAATGGGACTTGATGCTTTTTTTGTCGATAGCGGTCATAATAAGCATGATAATAATAAGCTCATCCCAAACTTTGGCAAATATTATTGGATCACCCTGTAGATATCGGCACCTCTGTCTATGAGACAAAACGCTCTCAGGGACTGTCCCAATAACATACTTAAACGGCGTTGAAATCTGAAAACTGTGCGTGGTTCTTTGTAAAACCACGGGTCATTGTTTCAAATATTTTCTCTTTTGCTCCATATATTTAAAAATTAGGCTTAGGGCTTACTTTTGCACTCAGGTATAATGGATGCCATGCATCATAGCATAATGACTTTTCATGATATATTTCCTTCTGTTTTTAAAGTTGCAGATAGTACACGACAGTATCTTATTTGTTACTTTGCAATCCAAAGCTAGATGAACTTTTAAAGAATTTTTGTTTTTAAACGTTTTGTGGCATAGAATACAGGGTACGTTTTCCCAATCACCTAAAAAATTGTTTACATTAGTTCATGAAAAATTTGATTTGCCTTAAGTTGTCAACGGACTTCGTCAGTCACCCTAAAGCATAGGCTATGTCAACAACAATAACACCCGGTAAGAGGGCCCAATCTGGAAGAATCCTTAGTGTTAGCGGACATCTATGTGCGCTGACACTAATTATTCTGCCAAACCTTTCCTTCCACCCCCACTTGACCTCTTAAACTCTCCCTACCGCTAGGTAGCCTAAGTTTCATAGGCTATGTACCTCTTTATGTAATTATTGAAAAGTAGTTGTTAGCAGATTAACAAGAGCTGAACCGAGCACTCAACGCCCTTAAAAGGAGCCATTATGACCAAGAGTCTAGTAATGGAGAATTTGTAGATTGTCATTAAAACATATACGTCCCAGAAAAATAAACTTTTAGAGGATTACAAAACATGAATTAGGCTTCTTTTCTTCTCCATGCTGTTTTTCACACTCAGATATTTATTTCACAAGCACAACATACAACATAATTACAAAAAAAAATAAAATTTAATTTAACTGGTGCTGGGTTTTAACATGTCTTTTAAATTGTCTAGTGCCTTGGTATTTCTTGCTGCAAAATTGACATATAAATTCAACACCACATTCATGCTTAGCATGGTGAAGACAATCAGATTTGTTTTTAAATTTCTTCCCACATCTAAAGCAGCTGTACAGTACATTGAGAACTAAAAATTTACTTTAGTTACTATAGATTGGATAAGTATATATTAGTTGTTCTATAAAGTATTACAATTTGTAATCTTATACCTAAATGGTGCTGGACTCGTCAAAATAATTTAAAAAAACTATACATAACACTCACACAACTGTTTGAGACAATGATGAATTTGAACTTAACTCTGTGTTTCGGACTATCATTGTCTATATTTTATTTATACACGACGTTTCGATCAGTACAATCTCTGATCGGCTTCAGGTGCAAACTACAATCTATTCCTAAGGCTACGTCTTATACAGGGTTCCTAAGCAAATCCTTAGGGGGCCAAGCAGCCGTGTATAAGACGAAGACAAACGGAAAAGCACATTAGGCAGAAAAGAATGGGCATGGGGCGATGTTGTCACTACATCTTACACGTAGTAAATCCATTCCCGGTTGTTGTTTTCTAATGTTTTCCATTTTCATACCTGTAGGACTGGAATAAAAATTGTTTTTGCTCGACTTTAATAACAAACTGATGAAAGATATCGTAAAAAAAACATATTTTTCGGCTTTTCATTTTGTAACCATTGTCCTTACGCACTGTTTACAGGCTGAGGACTGACATACGTGCAAATGCCTAACTTAAAGCGTTCATACACGGTCGGAGAAATCGACTGAGATATTTCCGTAGAAACTTTATTAAGCAAATAGGACGGGTTGACGCCTTCGAACGTCCAACCCGGGTTTTGCACTTTGATTCGAAATCAAAAAGGAGGAACAGTCAGATGTGGGGCCGTGCACAAATTACGTAACGGTGATTTTACCAATTTTTGACCCCCTCCCTATGTAATGTTTTGTACCCCCCCCAAAAAAAAAACTTCACTTATTTTCATTCCAAATTTTCTTAGTTTCACACAAATGAAAACGCTGTCGAAAACCCCCCTCCCCTCTACGTAACGTTTTCTAACCCTCCTCCCCCCTACGACCATTACGTAATTTGTGCACGGCCCCTGTAGTCCCAGTGGAGGATAGCGAGAAAATTGATATTGTTTTCTTAAAAATTATACTCTTTAGACCTATTTCTTTGCGTTTCCGAAATTACGTAATTTTTGAAAAAAAATTGTAAGCGGCGCCATTTTTATTTCGTGCTTTGTTTTTCTAATATTTTTGCGTTCGGCTAATTTAATTGAAAAATTTTTGACTGCAGCGCCCTTTATCTTCTCACTTGAAACCAAGATCCCCCGTTTTAGGAAAACTGATCCCGTCTCTGTTTATAAATTTTTTCGAATAAAAGTAGAGTATGACCATGGGGGAAATAATTTTTTTCTACGGTATGACGAAAATTTCGAGAAAGTTGAAGAAAAAAATAAAAAAAGTGGCAGAGCTCAAGTTTTTCGTAAAAAAAACGTTTTTTGTAAAAAAACAGAGCAAAATAAATCTTTTCACCCCTTTTACAAGGGTGTTACAAATATTCGCTTTTACCCTCCTGCTAGTTTTGAAGAATTGGTTCGCTACATGTTTCGAGATCATGTCATAAAACACCTCGAAAATATCAAATGTAGTGTAGGGCCAGCTTTATTTAAAATCAATAATATCGCAAGCAAAAAGCTCTGCAGGAAAAACAGCGCCATTTATTGATTTCTTTGGCTGCTAGTGCTAGCTGCATGGTTTGGCCGTTTCCGGATAGATGTCACTAGTAGAACAGAATGGAAAGAAATTTAATTAAAAGCGAAGATATTTCTTTCTAATGTTAACAACCTCACGAGTTTATCGCTCAGTATCGTAAATAATGGACCCTGCCGCCTCCTTTAAGCAAGAAAAAGCTGTGGTTTGGACCTGAAAACATTTGCAGACATCTTGTCAACGTTTATTATTGCAACTATGATTTATGTTCACAATGAAAGAGTGGCGACAATTTTTTCTCATGAAAGCAGTCCGGAGATAATAACAAACTGGCACCATTGCTCAATATACCTGTTTCTTTTGTGCGAGCAGAACTTTCTATGCCATTTCTGTTTGATTTATTGAAATCCTATCCCTAAGGAAAATCTTAGGAACCCTGTATACTATGGGAAATCACTCATCTCTGAAGTTTAAGAAGTTGGCTCCGCCCAAGGACGGGCTTCCAAATATTTGGAATTTCAGTGTGGCTCCTTGTGCAAAACCTTTGCTTCTGTCCACTTCATTCGGTGTTGTTTTGACATGGGTGTTCGGCGATTCCTGATTTCATCTCTTTGGGTATTCGTCTGATGTTCTTTAATGCTAACAGATAGTGATCCGGTTTTGTTTTACTAAGAAGGCTACGAATTGTATTTCTTCGAGTTTTCTCTGATACTCCTTTAATGTATGGAGTTGTAAGGAATGCATTTGCCTGGTTTTGGTCTTGTAATATCTGTCCTGTTTGCTGAAATCCAGAAATAGTATCTGTTATAATTTTAAGGCTGTGACGATTCCAAGTCATGATAATTGTTACAAATTTGAATGGCTCTATTACACAAAGTTCTTATTATGCCTCGTTTGGTTGTAGCAGAATGATTTGAACCTTGATTTAAATATTGTCCTGTGTGAGTTGATTTTCTGATGTCGCTTTCTACTCGTTTGACAAGACATCAAGAAAAATAATTTTACAATTTTGCTCCAACTCCATTGTGAATTTAATGGTGGGTCGTATGTTATTTAGGTGGAGAGGAAATTCTGAAAGTTGTTGCTCCCAGCGATATCGTTGCCGATGTCGTGTCGTCCGGTGTGAAAACTCTGGTAGCTAATTATTTTTCAAATTTGTATGTAGGACGTGGAAAGATACGGACCTATCTAAAAAGACAAGCGCCAGCATTCTTGAAAAAGTGAGAAGGGAGTACTCACATCTTCTCTGGTCCGAACCAACCGAGATCTCTGAAATGGGTAAGAACGCATGCGCACTTTTATTATACTTTCACCCACATTTCGGGGTGTACTCTCTAGGTGAGTACTGACCCAGGGGCTGAATTGTTTAATCTCAACCTCACGAATGATCACTTCACGGTGAAGAAAAACAAAATTATCAAAAATAAATTACTATAAAATAGTTATTTACGCATATACGTCTCTCGAAATGAAGCCGTTCGCCTGCCGTGAGCCAAACGATCAAGTTCGCTCGGTATTTGGGTGAAGGTGATCGGTGAACGCGAAAAATTCGGCCCTAGATCGTGGCCACGTCTACTTGTACAGGATCAAAATTCAATGGTTTTGGGGGTTTTAAGGTACTTCTAGAGGAGAAAATTTGATCCCCCTTTGCGAGGCTCAAATTTCAAGACAATATTTTTAGTAAAAGCCGCATTTCAATATGTCATTCCGTCTTAATTCATCAAGTTTTCAACAAACAATTGGGATGTCTTGTTAAATTAGAAATTAAATGATTTTTCCTACGAGCGTGCGGAAAAACCCTTTTCTCGCACTTATTTCCGTGCGGAAAGTACTACTTTTCTGCACGCCGTGTGCGAAAAAAATTTCCGCACTCATTTCCGTGCGGAAAGTGCCACTTTTCCGCACGCTGTGCGTGAAAAAAAATTGTTGTCAGGTAAAAATTTATTTTTTAAGCTTATTAAAGTTTAGTTTCGAATAAAACATAAAATTCGTAGTTTTGACTATTTTTTCATTTTTAGTCTGCTAGGTTTCACTAAAATAATGACAAAATATTTTGATATTCCGCACGCTCGTAGGAAAAATGTTGTACCTAACGCGTGTGGAAAGTATTTTCCGCACTTACGCTTTGCCCGAACTCCGATGACGCGTCGTTCATGCAAACGCTGGTGCGTGCGGAAAAGTATAACTTTTCGCACTTGTTGGGTAAATAACTATAACCAAAGGTAAAATATGAGAAAAATATAGCTTGTTAATTATATACAGCCTTATTAATAATAAAATTAAGAAGCACTATAAACTCTCCCTTAGTGTACATAATATAATTATATTAAAGGAACCTCCTATTCATTCTTGTGTGCAATGCAACGTGTTCTTTAAGATGCTGATTCCTTTTAAAAGTTTTAAAGCAGTAGGGACAGATAAATGACTTTCCTGTTCCACAGTCAAGCTTCTGATGCACGTAGAGAGATCTCTTGTTTTTATATCTTTTCATGCATCTGAGGCAAATCTCTTGGTTATCTAAAAATAAAAGTTACCAAATGATATACACATGCCGACTGAACCATTCCCAAAATATAATTTTCGTGAAAATGAATGACCCGAAACGTATTTCTGCCGAAACTAAAATAGCTCGAAAATATTTTTGGGGAAAATAATTCGGCCGAAACGAAACTTGCCCGACCCGTAATTCCGTCTTACGAACAAATCCCGACTCGAAATATAAATGTGCTTAGATCAAGCTGCATGTAGTTATATTGGCTTTTTTATTTTTGCTTATTTTAGGTTCAGGTGTTTTTTACTTTCGGGTGATTTATTTTTAGCCGAATGACAATTCGGGATTTGTAAAGGGACCCAAAATATACATACTGACCGCTTCAAGCTACTGCGAACATAGGGGGAATCAAGTCCAATTTACTCTCCGTGCCGTACGACCGAGGTGGATTCGAAGCACGCTGCAGTGTTATCTTTTGGAAATTCATTTTGTTTTTATTATTTCGTTTTATTTCTGCCTTGCTCGAGAAACAGATGGGTAAGTTCTTAATTGAAATAATACATTTTTAAAACTAAAAATGGATGTCTACGAAGTTGCCGAAAAAGTGCAGATGGTCAAATGGTCAAATCGTCATAACCCAACACACGTTCGATATTGGTCGAGGGAAAATTTGCATTTGTATTTTGACGTAAGAACACAGTATCCCCAAAAACTAAATGTTTGGGGGGGGGTATTGTAGGGGAACACGTAATTGGGCCATTTTTTATTAACGGCAATTGCAATTTGAATGGTCCTAGATACTTGGATCTATTGCAGCAGCACATTATTCCAACTGCTAGGCAGTTGTTAGGTGTAAGATTTGGTGAAACATGGTTTCAACAAGATGGTTGTTCCGCTCACAATGTTGGCCTTGTTAGGGAATATCTTGATAATGTATTTCCTAATCGGGTTATAAGTACACGGGGAACTATTTTATGGCCAGCTCGATCTCCCGATCTTGCTCCTAATGACTTCTATCTGTTTTTGAAGAAGCTTTTCAAATTATCACCCCTAACATGCTTGGAAACGTTGGAAGGGGTTTTTATAGTAGGCTCGGATATTGTCTAGACGAGCAAGGAGGACTTTTCGAACATTTGCTTTCATTTTTTTTTGGCTGGGAGAATCTTTTTGGTTTTTAGAATGTATTATTTTATTTTGAGAACTTGCTTTTATTTTGTTTCTCCTTATTATTTTCATTGTAACACGTCGTCACTGATAAATCTGAGCAGTGGACAATAAAAACGCTCTTATTTATCAGTGACAAAAAATAAGAAAATTACGTTATAAAAATTTGCGTATTTATTGACCAAATTCCGGTTTCATTGACTACGCTCCACACAGCACCGTGGTTAGAGGCGTACTAAATACAAGGCGAACGGCAGCGAATGGAGATCGGAAGCCTGAGTGTTGGTTGCTTCACTGATAGGCGTGCGGTGTCTCTGCATGTACGTACACTGGCAAATTAGACTTCTTTCGCCCTATGTTCGCAGTAGCTTGAAGCGGTCTGTATATAAAACGTGTAGTTATGTCAAAAATCATTTCACATCACACAAAAAATGATAGCTAAATTAGTTCAATATATTTGCTTTCCTATTCTGCAAAACAGTAAAGAAAAAAAAAGTTGCAAAAGGGAAAAACTATAATTAAATAACAAGTTATACCAAAAAACTAAAACAATACAGAAAATCAAAAAACTGTTCAAAAAAGGTTTAAAGAGTAGATAAATTTTTAAAGTGATAAGCACAATTATATTACAGGAGAAAAAAAACTATTTTGACAAATGTAATACAAACTTAACATAAAAATCTGTGTTTTGTAAAGGATCAATTAAATTTAAAAACAAACTATTTTCTATTGAAAAACAAAAAAAACTAATTTACTTTGGCTACGGTTTGGAGTAATCTTTTAAGACAGTGACGTTTATTAATTGATACAAAGAAGTAGTAACAATTTATTCAACTGAAACTCTTGATAAAAAGAGAGGTTAAAAATATATCTAAAAAATACAGGCAACAAAATTCCGGTAATTATCCGGAATAAACTAGTTCAGGAAATCGGACTTCTCGAGTAAGTGTAATAAACCCACGGGTATCGTTGGATTCGGAAATATATTCCAGTTTATCAAAAACAACGAGCGAAAAGAATATGAGTATTGTCAACGGTAATCTTTCGTCTTTTAAGCTCTTTTTATTATATAAACACGTAGTTCTACAAAGAAAAATAAAATTAAAACAAAAATTGTGAAACTAATAATATTCCATCTTATCTTCCCCATGAATTCGTTTTAAATGTCCTCTTAAATTTGCTGGATGTTGTGTCTTATACGAACATAGATGACATACATTTTTAGGTTGTTTTCCGCATTCGAACTTCCGGTGTTTATGCATGGATTGCCTGTGTCGGTATCCTTTGCCACAAGTGGAGCACATATAAGGCTTAGCTAAAAAACATAAAAATCACTTAAAACAAGGCAAAATATTTATTCCTGCAATATAATTTTACAATCGAATAATAAACTTAAAAATTAAAGCGAGATAAAAGAACATAATGAACGTTTTTAGCCCAGGACGGTGTTAGGAAATGTAAAGGAAGTTTTTCCGATAAAGCTGGATTTTTGTGAGATGTTACTTTATCCTATTGTGAGGAAAGAATTCTTTTGAACTTTTCCCTTTCTCTTTCGTCATTTTGGATCTAATATACACTCGGTTTACTTTGGTTTGGCCAATAACCTACTCTCTCGTATTACACCCACACATACCAAACAAATCATACACATGCAGTGATCCGAAGTTAAATATTTGTCATACTTTAAAAATTATTGATCCTCGAAGATCTCGGTATAAAAGTGATCACTGTCAACCCATTTTTAGCCGCCAACGAAATGAAATATCAAACCTAAGAAAATATACCCAACAATTGTTTTAATAAAATTTTACACCGGCCTTGGTGACCCAGTCAGTTAGCCGACTGACAAAATTAAGTTAGGTACTTCGTTGCCGGTGTGTCGTGGGTGCAAACCCCGCGCAGTCCTAAAACTAAAAATGTTCGTCCTTGGATGAAACTCAATAGGCTAAAAAAACCAGGGAAGTGTGTAAAAGGTGACTTGGTCGTATCCTTCCAAACCGCCGGTAACGAGGCCGGATGGAGTCGGTATCCCGTGGAAGCGGCCCTAGTCACACACTCTCCAAGTCCGTAGACTACTGAAGGACAAAAAGACCAGATAAAAAGATACCTGATCTGGGGTTCAAAGGTAGAAAATTTTGTATTTCAGGTTTTATTTTGTTGGCTGCTGGTCATTCATAGAAATATCTATTTTGGACTCTTAAACATCTTCATAAAATAAGGAAGAAGCGCATTTTAATAGAAAAAATCAATTCTATTCTTCAACGATTTTATTTAGATCCACACCATCTGTCTGTCTAACAGTCAAGTCTTGCATTACCCGATTTCAATGAAATTTGGTACACTTATATGTGTGTTGGGAATTTTGGAACCTTAGGTTGCACTATAACAGAGTTATGATTGTTTTCCACAAACCAAAACTACACTCTTTTGCACTCGACGCGCGTTTCGCTAAGAACGTTAGCATCATCAGGAGACGATAAAAAATAAACTAAATTAACCTACACTCTATCTTATATACTATCTCTTAGTGGGCGGAGATAAGACTAATTATTTGTGATTGGTCACGCTTTATAGTCCTATCCCCCTCAACTAAAGAATAAAGTGTACTAAACGGAATGGCGCCTCTATCTTTATTTAAACTATTTCTGGATTTAATGATTTCCATACTTTCATATGCATTCAACAGTCTTTTGTTTGGTACACTTTTTAGAAGTTGCCTAATCCTAATTATACGAAAGGAGTACAAAAAGTATTTAATAACACCGGTCTTAAATTGGTATATCAATCCGGAAACACAATAAGAAGTTTACTAGGAAATCCCAAAGATAAAACTACAGTTCTAGAGAAAAGTGGAATTTACGAAATTAGTTGCATGAATTGTGACAAAAAATATGTTGGTCAATCGAGACGCTCTATTCAAACACGATTCAAAGAACACTTGGCACACTTAAAATACGGAAAAAAAGTCAAGTGTGGCCGAGCATGCTTTTGAAAACAATCATGGATTCACATTAGGTAACCCAAAAACTTCTAAAAAGTGTACCAAACAAAAGACTTTTGAATGCATATGAAAGTATGAAAATCATTAAATCCAGAAATAGTTCAAATAAAGATAGAAGCCCCATTTCGCTGAGTACACTTTATTCTTTAGTTGAGGGGAGATAGGATTATAAAGCGTGACCAATCACAAATTATTAGTCCTATCTCCGCTCTCTAAAAGATAGTATATAATATAGAGTGTAGGTTAATTTATTTTAACTGCGAATGGCAGTCCGGCAACTGTTTTTTTTTTGGATTCTTCTTTTTTTTCGATATTTTTCTTATGCAATTTTTATTTCTGGTATAATTTCCTTTTGTGTTGTTTCCTGGAATTGGAGAAGGTTACTACTCATTTCATGTAATAGTGAATCTTCTTTTTTCTTTTTCTTTAATGATAAAATCAGTCGAAAAACGGGAAATAACTAACTTTTTTTACCCCTATCCCAGATCCTACGAAATACTTGCTCCGAAGCGAGAATTTTTTCTGACTTCCAAGAACCATTTAAGATTCTGCAATTCTACTATACATAAAATCCAGAAGTAGTTCAAAACTATGTTGAAAAAAGCTACCTCGGTGAAGAGTGGTTAGAGGGTAGAATGGGGGATAATAGTTGTGAACGTTCAAAAATGTACAACTAATTTTGAACAAAAGCTGCTATTAATATGCAGTTTTCAGAGCAAAGCTTTACTTTATGTTGCCAAATTTAAAGGCAAAAACTACTAGTTTGGTGAGGGGTGGTTTGGACGAGGAGAGGGATATTGATACTTTTAAAAATTCATAACTTTTGAACCAAAGCCGCTACAAATGTGCAGTTTTCAGATTTAAGTTTCACCCAATATTATTTAGTTTTGAGGGCAAAAACTACGTTGTGGGGGTGAGAGGGGGTTATGAAATTTGAAAATTATTAAATTTTGAACCAAAGTTGCTACTATGTATTTTTCAGATTTAGGCTCCACTAAATATGTTCCAATTTTTTGGAGGAAAAAATTACGTAAGTGAGGGGGGTTGATATATTTCAAAATTAATAACTTTACACAAATTTATTACAAACATGCAGTTTCCACATTTGCCTTTTTCTCAGTGTTTCATAATTTTAGTAGGTCTGGAGACAATACGTACATTATTAGAAAAAAACTACCACCCTTACCCATCCTCATCAAAAACGAAACGTTTTCCGCGTTCTATAGATAGATATAGAATAGAAATAAACTAAAAAAGTTTTTTAGCAAAACTATTTTACTTAATTCTGCACTAAAAGTTAAAAATAATTTAACTGATTCTACTAATTAGAGTGCCTGTGACACATGACACATCACAATTTCCAGCAATTATTTTTTTTTTATTTTCAGTACAGCGCCCCACGATTATATGTCATATAAGTAAGCACTATGTTCAGTAGAACACAGCAGTTAAAATTATTTTTTTTATACCTTCATCAAAAACATGATTTTAGTAACTGTCTGCAGATAACTAAAGCATGACTTTTTTGGTTACCGATGCAAAAAAAAACCTTTTTTTTCATCACGCGTGCAAAAAAAACATTTATGTCCGTTTTCTACCCAAAATTAAAGAGAAATGGCGGAAAATAGTAATAGTAAAACAATCTAATTATTCTTGCCTAAAAATTAAGCCATTTCCGCCAGTTTTCACCAAATATTTACGAAAAAATCATTTAAAAACATCGTCAAAATATCAAAGATTAAAATGACCAATGAACGTCATCGAGTAAAAAGGCACATCGCTATGGAAATGATTGTTATTTCATTTATCATCCGCCTTGATTTATAGTGTAAAGATGGTGTGTTGCGAGAAGTGCTCTTCGATTTTTAAAAGTATTTTCCTGTTTTTCTTGAATCTTTTGATTAAGGTATTAAAAAAATTGTGTTCACGACTCGCGGCTAAACTGTGCTTTTTTTTACTTGCGTTTTTAAATACCTCGCTGTGGTCGTTATTTAAACCAACGCTTGTAAAAAAAGCACTATTTTAGCCACTAGTTGTGAAAACTCCTATTTTTACCTTTGAATTAATAAAATTGTAAAATCGTTCTAATGTTCGTTTTAATGTTCATTTCAAATTCTCCGGCCATTTTCAATATGGCGGCTGTATGCATTCAAACGCAAAAGCTAAATGAAAATGTCATTGTCAGTTTAGAAAAAATTGGTACTATTGAATTTGAAATGGAGGGTGCTTAAAAACTGTTTTTATTTATTTTATTTTTAATTAAAGTAAACTAGTTGAATTTTTCCAATATCCAATAACGCGACCATGGTATCTATTATTTAAGGTTCCATAAGGTATGTTATATTCTCGAGCAGCCTGTCGTAAACTCCAACCATCTTGCCTAACTTTTGCTAAGGCACATCCAACGCTTTCTTCACTGTAGTCCTTATATCTTCTAGCTAAAAAAAACGAAATTACTTCACCGAAAATTTATACGAACAAGTCTATAGTAAAAAATTAATGTTAGAGAATATTCCAATTATCAAAGAAATTTGGCCAAAGCAGTGTCGAATTTCAATAATTACATTTATAAAAAGCTTCTGTTGATTATTTTATTTTTCTTGTTTCATTTCATTGACTTTGTAAGATACTTTTATTTAAATTAAAGATAATTTTAGACTCAAATTTGGTTTTCGTATAAACATATTTTTTAATTTTTTATGTGTCTTAGCTCCTAAACTACCGTATTTACTTTTAAGCATCTTTACATTCATTGTAATAATTTTATTTGCTAATTTAAAATCTAAACACCAAAAACAGAGAGGTTATAAAAATAAAAAATACAAATAATACATAATTAGGTAAAACGAAAATCTTTATGTAAAAGGATCAGCTCAGAATTTTTTTTAAATAACAAATATAATTAACTATAAAAACACACTTTCAGTTTTTCGTGAAATTTTTATTCAAGTTAAATATCATTGGGGAACACTGTGTAGCAGAGAAAGAGATAAACAAACATCTTACAAAAATATTACTTTATCAGAAAACCTGTCCTAAATTTGACGACGCTCTTTGTCTATTTATTCTGTTTTTAAAAAACTGCTGAGAACGTTTTATAGAATGTTGTCAATTCACAACTTCGATTTTTAGTTCCGCAATCTCGACTGCTGTGACATCGAAGGCTTTTTTGATTGACATTTTTTTCCACACGTCTTACATATTTTATATGTGGCGTAAAATATCAATTTATAAAGTTGGATTTACCATACAAGTTAACCATAGCAAATTATAACATAAGCGCAACATGATAATAGTATAAAATAGAAAGCAAATATAACGAATGCTCTAAATATCTAAAAAGAATCTACCAAACTAATCATCAAAAAATACAAACCATTCGAAATTCTCCGGAACAATTTCAATATGGCGGTGGAAGTTTTTACACAAAAACTAAATGGCCAGTGTCAAAAAACTGATTCGATTGAATTCGAAATGGAATGTAAAAAATATTTTTAATTTTTATATAAACGCCAACTTTTTTTAAGTCGTCGCATATAAGTATAGTGCAGCCTGATAATTATTATTTGTACATATATCTAATATAGGTAAACAGATAAAGAAGTTTTCATGAATTTGTTAATAATTTGGCTCCAACTTTGAAAAAGTTGAGTTATTTCAGCTTTTTACGTCAGCTTCGTCAGTAAACAAAAAGCTGTTATTTTTCGACCCTTAGAAAATTCTAGTTAATTGGTCGACCCGACGGTAATTGATACCACAGATAATTGGCTTTATTTTTGCAGTAATCGATAATTTTTATTTAAATCATAAAAAAAATTCAAACGTGAAATGTTGAATGAGGGTTTATTGGTGGCTTACACTTTAATTACTGTGAGCAAAGTTTAAAAATTTTAAATTAGTTGTGATGTGTGTTCTATGTATATAGTGGCCCTTCTATGTCTTCAAGTAATGGGACGTGCATGTAAAAAATATCGTTTTTTTTTTGTTTCTTGAAGGTATTATATTTTAGGAGCAAATCACTGAAATATTTTGTTACAACAAATTTTCTTCACTCTTCACTGCTTTTTTTCTGAAAATTTGGGCGCTTAGGAAAACTTTACTTCTTTATATAACAAGGATTCTAAGAGCTGCTAAGCACCTAATAATTAATTAATAATAATTTTAAATTAAATACAGTCATTTTGATTTAAATCTTTTTATTAGTTTTCATGGTGTAGTTTTTTCTATTTCTAAAATAGAATTCATAAATTATCCCAGCTTGGTGCATGAATATTTTGTGTTTATCTTTAACTTTGCTAAAACTAGGCTAAAACTGGGCATTGATCCTATAAGGATGGAAAGTTAGTTAGTAATCATTTATTTAGGTCAAAGAACTAATACATCTTATTATTTATCTTATTATTTAGATGTTAAAAATTGATAAATACCAATATGTCAAGATCTCTTAAGTTCCTCACTTAATCTAAAAGTACATAGCTTATAATACAAAGTAAGTCAAAGTGCCAGTATAAAAAAAAATAAAATTTTATAGCTGGAATCATAAGTCTTATATACAAAAAAAAATCTAATAAATCGGATTTTATACTTAAAAATCATTAGGGATCGTTTTCTAAAATCATACTTTTTACTTTTTAATATATTGTATATATTTACACTTCTCTTCACATAAAACTGATACAGCAGAAGGGACCTGCAATATCGATTTTTTATATTTTCGTATGTGCAAACTGACTTTTTGACTGTCATACTCAAAAACAAAACACATTTCAGAAAAGCAAAAATGTTTTGTTAACTACACAGTAATTGGTCTACGATAGCAACCATAATAAATCGATTTCAAGAAGAAGAAACTGTCCCTCGAAAGGAAGAAGTTACTAGCCCAAAACAACTAAAATGCCAGATCAAGTTAACGAAATAAATAAAATAAAAAAAAATAACAAAATTAAAAACATATAAAAAAAATAGTTATTTTTAATTTGTCTGCAATGATGTTTTGAAGTCTTCGGGGTATTAAATTGCGTAAATTTTCAAATAAGTTTGGATTTTCAGCAATAACTTCTCTATATGCCCTTACGATGAGTTCCGTTGATGTTCTGAATTCATGGAAATTATATTAAAACTTACTAATTTCTTTGCGATAAGTCCCCAAACGTTCTCTATTGGATTCGCATCAGGGGTTTTTGAAGGCCAATGCAAAACTTCGGTATTATTATCCTGGAACCATTACTGCGCAATTCTTGAGTATGAACAGGACAGTTATCTTGTAGGAATACAAAATGATCTGGATAAGGGACTCTCACCTCTGGAATCATTACATTTTCCAGCATATTAACTAAATAGAGCGCCATGTCCTCTAGCCGATATCCAGCTCCAAACATTTACCGAATACCTTTCCGCCCGGTCCTCGTTTCCAGCAATATATCGTTCTTCGGATCGGGTTCTTGGCGGTCGATATACCAGAATTTGTTTTTTATCGCTGTTGGACTTAAAAATCTTCTCACCAAAATTCTTCGTCCCTCGGAAAATAATTCGCAAAAATTAATCGAGACTGCTGCTTAATTTTTTTGCAGCAATGCGACACCTTATGGTCAAGCGATGATGGTAATTTAAGGCTTATAATATTTTAGCATAATTTAAGGGGTAACGTTTTTGAAAAAACCATTTTTCATTATGTTTTCCTCATTTGTATGCCCTGATATTGCTCACATTTTAAAGCCTTCTTTCCAAACTTTCGATTTCTAGAATAAAACACTCAAATTTTTCAAGTTTTGACTCTTTTTTAGACGTTCAAAAAAAGTACTGCCAAAAAACATTATTTCTCTGTTAAAATGAAAAATATTTAGAGAGACAGGGCAGAATTTTAGAGGTAGATAGGGAGATATTTTAGCGACGTGCAAACATTTTTAACAGAGACAGCAGGCTATAAAGAAGTAGTGGTGTCGTGCATATGATTTTTATTTTGCAATTTTTATCCGAAAACAGTAAAAATTGTTTTTTTCAAAGTGTAAAGTGTGTAAAACATGAGGTGGTATTAATTTCTTTCAATCCAAGTTCTTTACAGTCTTTAATTTTACCAAAAAACGTGTCCTACTAAAGTGTATTTTAGCGCATCTAAAAATAATTTTACAGGTATTTAAGAAAATAATTTTAAGGGTGAACCATTAGCCTCGAACGCGTAATCCTCCTGCCTAATGTTGCTAGGCAAACGGATGATTTTCCAGAAAATTGAATTGCTTCATGGTCTTCCTCTGGGCTAGTAACTTTCATCAAACCAGTGCCTTCCTTTCGGTGGATAGTTCTCTCCTCTTAAAATCGATATCGTACACTAGCTACTTGCCGAATAGAGCAACCACCGTCTAGTTTTACTAAGATTTGAGCTTTATCAAATTCGTAAAGATGCGGCGGCAAAACATGATGTTGTCAGGAGTCTGTGACATTGTCACTTTTAGGAAAATAATGCCGTAGTACAAAAATTTTAAAAATTAAACGGGCTGTTTAGTTTTTTTTTGGAGAGAAGTGTATATGGACATCGATGAGAAAATTTTTTAACACGCCCAAAGAGAAATCAGGTGTTAAAGAAGGAGAACTTGCCTTCTAAGAAAAACGAGTATCAATAGAATTCTTGGGGTGTTTTCTATTAATAAATTCTTAACCAACACCACCAATCCAACATTTAATGGCACCAACCAATTTATTAGCTATTATGAATTCTTAAAACATGAGCCTTTAGGTGATTTTTAAAAGCCTTAAAACATATATATATATATAAATAAAAGTGATTGTTTAATGCCATAATATTTTCTGCAAGCCTTGCATTGGTATTTTCCTGAAAAATGTAATAAAATATCAATAAGCCAATCAGTCTAAATATTGGGTTCACCTGCGGAATGGGTTTTATTTAAAAAAACAAAGATATAGAAGATCTGTATCACTTATTTATATATAGTCACACAAGAAAAAACCCAAAAAGACTACTCAGCTTGCTACTCAAGGCTTTAACAAATGAAATAACTACTTGATTATTAACTAATAGAAGTCTAATAGAATTTATTTTATGTAACCGCCCATTTTATATATCCATGGTTTTGATGGTCACTATATTACTGTATGGTAAATAAACTACAAGTACTAACAAAAAAAACAAGGAGTATAATTAGTTTGTGGTTTTGGCGTCTAGTCCAACAATCAAGTATTTATGGCAATCAATCGACTATTCATTCCTACTTGATATATGCTCTATCGTGCCCATCGATCGATAAAGATCATATGCCAAACGCACAGAAAAAAGAAAAAGGAAAATATTTATGCTGGTTTTATTTAAAAAGAATAATATGAGTAGCAAAACACTTATTGAGTTAAAAGAATGTCTCCAAAGCACAAACTACTTTTAGAAACGGGATTAGAGTTTTTTTTGCCAAAATGTGTCTTGTACGTAAAGAATAACGTAAAGTTTGGCCATTATTATATTCTCCTAATGCTAAAACTCCTTTAAATGATAACTAGTATTGGTTTCTTTGTCTCTTGGATAAAAGTTTTGCAGAAGTTCGCTTTAAAGCATGCCCAGTATAAAGACGGGGTTCGTCAAGGCCCAGATATTCAGCTATTTTCTGGGGCACTTGTCCCATTGTATTTTTTCCGATAACTTGATTTACGAATTTTCCGTTACGAACAGCGAGAAACAATCTATCGGTGCTCGTCACTTCGTATCTTAAAGCCAAATATTTTCTAATAATAGGCAAGAGCTGAACTCCTTCGTCAGCATTTTCCACTACTGTAAAAATTCGACCCGCTTTGGACGCATTGAAAATCATCACGCTTCCTCTATCTTCGACGTCATTGACTGACATGTCTATCAGGTCTTTGATTTGACAGCCTCCGGCAATGCCTATAATTAACGCAACCTGAAAACAATAAACACAATTTAATTGTTAAAGAGTTTCACAATTTTCCAACATTACAGTCGCGATTCTTCAAAAACCGTCAGAAAATCTCGCCCTTACAAAAAATATTTTTAAACACAAGTTTACACTTGCTTTTTTGTCAGAACTATTTGCTAATATTCCTTAAAATTTAGTTTTTAATTACTGTTCTATAGTAAATAAACAATATGTCAGTTTTAATGTCTGTAGGCTGTTTTTCTGAAAACCCTGTTTTTACAACGTTAGGATAAATATGAAGGTCGCTGTGTTTTTATTTTAACCCTTTGACTACTGGTGGCCCAGACCTCGGAACAAAGTTTCAAATAATTTTTTCCAAGCGCCCAGTGATCTCATCTTTCAGTCACAAGTGGGACGTAGCAGTTAGAGAGCTAACTTATCAAGTCGTTGCACGCTTCTGGGATTCGGAAGCATGTAGTTTATTGGTTTACTATATTATCATGTGGTTGTGGTGCACAAGCAGGAAGATTAGAGTGATTTCATATGAAAAACAGTTATTATGGCGGGTAAGTTTTTTGCACCACTTTTTAGTAATTAGTTTGAGGGTAATGTTCATTGTTATTATTTGGGAATTGTAAGTTCCTAGTCGCTGGTACGATCTTGGAAATATGGTGGTCGATCGGCTGGGACACTAGACATTACTAACATGTTTTTGTTTTATTTTTTAGTCAGGAAAAAATTTTCTTATCAAGGTATGGAGGAAATGCCAAACGATTCAAACGAAGAATATATGACAATATTGGAAGATTTACTGGACACCATAGAATCAGACTTAGAAGACATGTCAGACAATGATGTACAGGAGGATATGGCAGAAATTGAGCAGGTAAATGAAACTATAAACGCAATGGATGTAGATTTTTTGGATGATTTTGAGAGCATTGAAAGAGTAGAGCAAATAAATTGTCAACCTGCAGTCGACTCTATGGAAAAATCTGAGGATGACTTTGACAGTGAAGACGATATTAGCTTCGCAGAACTCGTAATGAACCGCATAAATTAAGTTGGAGCTGCAGTACTTGTAATGTTGGTCTATACCTTAATGCTAAGAAAAACTGTTTTTCTTTGTTTCATAAAAACTAAGTTTTATTTTTGTTATATTTACTTTTATGTTGGAATTTGGAACCTTTGGTTGCACTAAAACAAAGTTATGATTGTTTTCCACAAACCAAAACTACACTTTTTTGCACTCGACGCGCGTTTCTCTAACAACGTTAGCATCATCAGCAGAAGATTAATCTCGGAGGCAGGGCCGGTGTCAGTTAATATTTTAACTCGATTATTTAAACTTTTTACTTCGACTGAGCTTAAAAAAATATATTTATTCAATCAACCCGACAGCTGTCTTATAGCGATAAAAAAACAAACTCTAGGTCAGAATATAATCATTGGGTACTGCATGAGCTATCTGAAGGTGTAATAAACTAAAATGAGGCATCCGTAAATGACCCTCTCAAAATTAGGTGGCAAAATTAAAGCAACCCACCCCCCGCCCATTGTTAAAAAAGTTTTTTTTTTGCTGTGAGAAGTAAAGGCCCAAGAAATTGTGCTACCACCGACGGACGGTCACTCCCCCATCCTAATGATAATTAATTATTATTAAAAATCGTTACCTAGCTACTAACATCAGTTAACAATACCAAAATTGAAGAACTTAAATTTGATATATTTAGGAAGATTCTATTTGTTACAAGGGGGGAGTCAAGATTTTCCAAAAATAATGTTGCATAGTTTATGGCTTGGCCCTGCCAAAAGAAACACGTCAAATCTCTTAGAAAAGTTTTACGAGATTTTGTAATATATACGTTTCATATTTTCCATGCGGTATGTGAAACAAACTTGTAAAAACCTAGACACATCTCATGAAGTACGGATTTTTTCTATTAGTTTTGACAAGAAAGATAGCTTGGCTCGTAGAATCTTATAAAACCCTATAAAACAGCATAAAAACTCTCCAACATAAAAACTTAAGCGGTTTTTTTCATCTAGGTGAGGGCACTTCATAAATTATGTAACACAATATTTGCGAAATTTGGACCACCGCCCTTCACCTTGCCATAAATCACCACGTTTCTGATCTTCACTAAAGTTACGTCCCAAAATAAAATCAAGGCTCCCTTAATTTCTTTCCAATTGGTATACAGACCGCTTCAAGCTACTGCGAACATAGGGGGAATCAAGTCCAATTTATTCTCCGTGCCGTACGACCGAGGTGGATTCGAAGCACGCTGCAGTGTTATCTTTTGGAAATTCATTTTGTTTTTATTATTTTGTTTTATTTCTGCCTTGCTCGAGAAACAGATGGGTAAGTTCTTAATTGAAATAATACATTTTTAAAACCAGAAATGGATGTCTACGAAGTTGCCGAAAAAGTGCAGATGGTCAAATGGTCAAATCGTCATAACCCAACACACGTTCGATATTGGTCGAGGGAAAATTTGCATTTGTATTTTGACGTAAGAACACAGTATCCCCAAAAACTAAATGTTTTGGGGGGGGGTATTATAGGGGAACCAGTAATTGGGCCATTTTTTATTAACGGCAATTGCAATTTGAATGGTCCTAGATACTTGGATCTACTGCAGCAGCACATTATTCCAACTGCTAGGCAGTTGTTAGGTGTAAGCTCCTAATGACTTCTATCTGTTTTTGAAGAAGCTTTTCAAATTATCACCCCTAACATGCTTGGAAACGTTAGAAGGGGTTTTATAGTAGGCTCGGATATTGTCTAGCCGAGCAAGGAGGACTTTTCGAACATTTGCTTTAATTTTTTTTTGACTGGGAGAATCTTTTTGGTTTTTAGAATGTATTATTTTATTTTGAGAACTTGCTTTTAGTTTGTTTCTCCTTATTATTTTCATTGTAACACGTCGTCACTGATAAATCTGAGCAGTTGACAATAAAACGCTCTTATTTATCAGTGACAAAAAATAAGAAAATTACGTTATAAAAATTTGCGTATTTATTGACCAAATTCCGGTTTCATTGACTACGCTCCACACAGCACCGTGGTTAGAGGCGTACTAAATACCAAAGGAAAGTCATGCAAGTGGTGATCGCAAGCCTGAGTATTGGTTGCTTCACTGATAGGCGTGCGGTGTCTCTGCATGTACGTACACTGGCAAATTAGACTTCTTACGCCCTATGTTCGCAGTAGCTTGAAGCGGTCTGTATTGTTAGAAAGAAAAAGAAAAATGCGTCAATATTTTAAGCGCTCTTTTTTTAGAATTCAAGGGTAATTTTTTTTTTGTGACGTAATTTTAGGAAGGTCAAAATTCGTTCACAATGATGTGACTTAATTTATGACTGTCCTAGTTAGTTTATTTCACCTGACTCAGTACCCAAGGTGAATTAAAATCTATTCACCGCGTATCTTTACTGTTTTCCTTCTGTTTGTTTTTTTGGTCGTGATAAGAGAGGTGCATGTGGAATGCGATTGGTAATAAACCATGCAATGCGTTGGTGTTGATTCAGGTAGTCGTCTTTTTATATTATTGTTGAAAAGAAGGAATTAATAAATAAAAGACTCGTAACACAACCCTTTTTTTTAAGTTTAAAAAAATAAAGACAGTGTTAAAATATATATAGTGTATGTGAAAAAATACTAAAAAAATTAAACCGGAACTGCCGGAAGAGATTGACAGCGTTCTGTCAATGAAAATACTGACAATTGTTAGGAATAAGTGAAAATCATAAAAAAATAAGTGGAAAAACGGCTTTTGAGGAGAAATTTGGATACCTAAGCGAGAGAGGTAGGTGAAAAAATTTAAAAAAAATTAATTAAAAATTTAAAAAGCCACTAATATGAACGTAAGCCAGTAACAAGTAGGTATTGTAACAAGCAATTGTACATTAAATCGGCTACCAGAAATAAAATCATCGATGGCGAATAATTAATGCAATAATTAATACTAAAAATGTGTTATTTATTAGAGAGTAGCTTAAGGTATGTTCCTTTTATAATGGTCCTGGTTAAGGATGAGTCAGAACTAGAATCAAAAATAAAATGCCTTTAACTACGGGTTAACTTCCCCCACCCCAGAGTTATAATTCGTAGTAATATTAAACCAGTAAGGTTTGTTCTAAATTTAAATTTTAGGTACACTAGAAAATAACAGTTTAAGGGTTTGCCCATTTTCATTCTTTAATTTTAATGCTATTGTCCTTTATACTAAGAAGATTTTATAGGTAAAAAGTTGCATATTGTTTTGCTAAAACTACATTGCAAGAGTTTTATCTTAATAACATTTACACAGTTTGTTTCTTGTGATCTAAATACCAAATGACCCCTAAGTTTGGCCATATTTAAAATAATTCCATGGACTCTAGCGCCACCTGTGTTTAAGTCATGGTATTTATAAGTATAAAATTAATTGCCAATTGCACCAACGTTAAGTCTGTGTTTTAAGTCTGACTTAGAGGTTCACTCTCTCTCTTATTGCGTGCTTCTGAGATATAAAAACTTTTAAGTCAGACTTAAAACACAGCTTAACGTTATTAATCAGACTAGCCACTCAATGACCAATGGTGATTTCACAATAACACACAAACACGTAGCCTTAGGAATTGATTGTAGTTTGCACCTGAAGACGATCAGAGATTGTACTGATTGAAACGTCGTGTATACATAAAATATAGACAATGGAAGTCCGAAACACAAAGTTAATTTCAAACACATCATTGTCTCAAACTTTCAAACAACACACAAACTATTGCCAGAATACATTAGATATTATTGGTGACCTGAAATGCCTTCTATAAAAATAAAACGTTTTACAAACTTACTTTCATCATTAGAAAATCATCATCAGGAGCTTCAAGCAGAAATCTGTGAATTTCTTCCATGCTAAAAACTTTGAACTTGGGAGCATTGCAGCCAACGTTCTTACTTTTTATGTAATTCAACAGTTCTTTATACTCCGATATGTCAATGGCGTTAAACTGTTTAATGGTTGCTTTTAGCATCGAGTACTCTGGAAAGAGGCTAGCTGGTGATTTTAAGTGAATTTCGCTCTCTTCCTTAAAATACACCAGCATGCTTGATTCGTTTATTGGTAAATTTTTAGCAGCCAACCATTGCGTGAATGTATTGTACCGTTTTTCGTAAATTATTCTCGACTTGGTCGACATGGCGCCGCCGTCTTGTTTGTTGTCCATGGAGGTTAGAAAAGGTGCCAGATCTAAAATACATAATATTTTATTAGATATAAAATAATGTATCTACACAACCAATACGTGGAGGCACGTAGGTATTAAAATATCTACACCGCAATTTTTCCAAACAAATTTACATCATGTACGACAATCTTCAAAAACACGTTTAGATGATTCTAGCTTATTAAAAATATATTTAAATTAATATCAACTAAATTTTGAAAATATAAAGTTCATGCGGATGCTTCATTTTGTAGTGGGATGATAAAGTGTTTCGTCTAAAGGTAGCGTAACAGCAAACGTGGCAAACATATTGTGGTTTTTTACCACACTCTAGCTTTTTATGTCTGGTCAGATTGCGAAGTTGTCGATAGGATTTTCCACAAACGCAAATATGAAATTCTAAAAGAAGGACAATACGTTAACTTAATTTATAATATACATTATATTATCTATTTCAAATTACCTAATTACAACAAAATCCAGAGAATGTAGACTTATACAAAATATTTTAAAATAACAATAATCTTTCCTTTTAGTAATAAAAGCTTTTTTGGAAACTTAAAAAATATGAGTGTCACATGTTTTGTGTAAGAGAAAATTAATTTAAAAAACCCGAAAACATCAAAAGGAGATGTTGTAAAATCAACTAGAAACTAGCGGCCATGAGAAAGGTGTGACATCATAAAGTAAAATACCCTTCGGCTTTTCGAAAAGATCTGCTACGCTATTTTAAGTTTTTAATTACCTATTTTAGTTGTGAAAAAAATTGCATACTGCATGATGCTTTTGCCTATGCAACCCAGGGTTTTATTTTTGCCCTGTTTTTGTATAGTAAAACACTGCAAGATGAGGTTAAAAAATAAATATTGTAAAAAATTAAACAGAAGGTGTGTGCGCAAAGGAATGTTGTTTATATTTGGAGAAAATCATCTAAACATATCCCACGTCAGTCCAATTTCTTTCATTTTTTCGGGATGACTGCGGCTAATGTGCCTCTTTATGCAGTGTTTTTGACTTAATTTTTTTAAACAATAAGGACACTGAAAACTTTTCTTTCCATCACATTTGAATTGTTGGTGTCGTTTTAAGGTGCGCTCGTACTTGTATATTTTTTGACAGTTGGTGCAGACCCAAATGGGCAAATCTAAAAGATTAGATGTAAAGTTATGCAAAACTTTTTTTGAAATTTAATAATTCCCAGGACCGAGTAAACAAAAAATAAACAATTTTTGAGGACACATTTGCAGGGGGAGGGCGGGCGGCAATAAAAAGCAAGTTTGGATTTATGTGAGAAAAAGAATAAATATGAAAAAATATTCAGCAGTTTTGGGACATTGCTGCAGTACAATATCATTTGGGGTATAAAACATGAGCGTCGCATTTTTTGGAAGATTTTCACTTGCTGTATTTGTTTCCTTGTAAAAACCTACAAGATGGACCACTTTATGATAAAAAATCAAACAAAATTCTGTTTGCAACTTAAATTTAATACATGGTTCCTAAGATTTTCCTTAGGGATAGGATTTCAATAAATCAAACAGAAATGGCATAGAAAGTTCTGCGCGCACAAAAGAAACAGGTATATTGAGCAATGGTGCCAGTTTGTTATTATCTCCGGACTGCTTTCATGAGAAAAAATTGTCGCCACTCTTTCATTGTGAGCATAAATCATAGTTGCAATAATAACCGTTGACAAGATGTTTGCAAATTCCGCTAGATGGCGGCCACACCATGAGATTTGAACATCTAATCTAATTAAAAATTAGATGTTTTCAGGTCCAAACCACAGCTTTTTCTTGCTTAAAGGAGGCGGCAGGCCATTATTTACGATACTGAGCGATAAACTCGTGAGGTCGTTAACATTAGAAAGAAATATCTTCGCTTTTAATTAAATTTCTTTCCATTCTGTTCTACTAGTGACATCTATCCGGAAACGGCCAAACCATGCAGCTAGCACTAGCAGCCAAAGAAATCAATAAACGGCGCTGTTTTTCCTGCAGAGCTTTTTGCTTGCGATATTATTGATTTTAAATAAAGCTGGCCGTACACTACATTTGATATTTTCGAGGTATTTTATGACATGATCTCGAAACATGTAGCGAACCAATTCTTCAAAACTAGCGGGAGGGTAAAAGCGAAAAATAAGGGGCTGCCAATATTTGTAACACCCAAAAAGGGGTGAAAAGATTTATTTTGCTCTGTTTCTTTACAAAAAACGTTTTTTTTTACGAAAAACTTGAGCTCTGCCACTTTTTTTATTTTTTGCTTCAACTTTCTCAAAATTTTCGTCATACCGTAGAAAAAAATTATTTCCCCCATGGTCATACTCTACTTTTATTCGAAAACATTTAGAAACAGAGACGGGATCAGTTTTCCTAAAACGGGGGATCTTGGTTTCGAGTGAGAAGATAAAGGGCGCCGCAGGCAAAAATTTTTCAATTAAATTAGCCGAACGCAAAAATGTTAGAAAAACAAAGCACGAAATAAAAATGGCGCCGCTTACAATTTTTTTTCAAAAATTACGTAATTTCGGGAACGCAAAGAAATAGGTCTAAAAAGTATAATTTTTAAGAAAAAAATATCAATTTTCTCGCCCTCCTCCACTGGGACTACAGGGGCCGTGCAAAAATTACGTAATGGTCATAGGGGGGAGGGGGGTTACAAAACGTTACGTAGGGGGAGGGAGGTTTTCGACAGCGTTTGCATTTGTGTGAAACTAAGAAAATTTGGAATGAAAATAAGTGAAAAGTTTTTTTTTTGGGGGGGGGGGGTAGTGGTCTTGAAATCGTTACGTAATGTTAGGGGAGTGGCGTGCCAAACCGTTACAAAACATTACATAGGGAGGGGTTCAAAAATTGGTAAAATCACCGTTACGTAATTTGTGCACGGCCCCACATTTGACTGTTCCTCCTTTTTGATTTCGAATCAAAGTGCAAAACCCGGGTTGGACGTTCGAAGGCGTCAACCCGTCCTATTTGCTTGATAAAGTTTCTACGGAAATATCTCGGTCGATTTCTCCGGCCGTGTATGAACGCTTTAGGTTAGGCATTTGCATGTATCTCAGTCCCCAGCCTGTAAACAGTGCGTAAGGACAATGGTTACAAAATAAAAAGCCGAAAAATATTTTTTTTTACGATATCTTTCATCAGTTTGGTATTAAAGTCGAGCAAAAACAATTTTTATTCCAGTCCTAAAGGTATGAAAATGGAAAACATTAGAAAAAAACAACCTGGAATGGATTTACTACGTGTAAGATGTAGTGACAACATCGCCCCATGCCCATCCTTTTCTGCCTAATGTGCTTTTCCGTTTGTCTGCGTCTTATACACGGCTGCTTGGCCCCCTAAGGATTTGCTTAGGAACCCTGTACATAAATTTGACAATATTACTGACGATACTACATATCACCCTATAATAACTTTATGTAAAAATTATAAGACAATATGCTGTTTACTAAAAGTACGCCAGTAAAAAGCAAAAGTTGCGGGTAATAGTAGTTTACATTACAAGCAGGTTATGATGGTCATTAAACGCGAAGGTGAAGTTTGAGACGCAAGCCGCAGACGAGTGTCTTAATTTATCTGAGCGTGTAATGACCATAACATGCGAGCTAGTGTACTATACCTTACCCACGACCAATGAAAATGTCATCATAATTACCAGAAATTATTAAAAATATCCAACGCGAACACTTTTAAGTCAACATTGACATTGACAAGACATGGAGGGCAAACAAAGACATAGTGTTATCTTCGAGTGATTTTCTGGATTTTCCAGTCACTTTCAATAGGTGAAAATACATTTTTATTATAGTTTGTTCTTTTTGAAAAACAGATCAAGGAAGTTTGTTAGTGGATTTTTACAGGAAGAGCCAAAAAAACCGTGCCAAAAGTCACAATGTTTGTTTTGTTTACATCCGTTTTTATTTGTGTTTTAAGGAAATTTAGTGAAAGATTGCGAATTGTGGCAGTAGAAATCCACGAGATAAATTGAGGTTTTTCCGAATATCCAGTGAAATATCCAAATCAAAAACCTCTTATCTTGCGGAATTGGCTAAAATAAGAAGACAAAAATGGATAATAGCTATTAAGGGGCAAAAGTTTTCAAAAACTAAACCGAAATATGCAAGACATTTTGTTTCAGGTTTGAAAATACTTTTTAAATGTTTTATCCAATCCATTTGGTAGGTTTTTTATTAAATTGTAGGGCCACCTGCTGCTCCACCAAATATGCTACAATGTCCATATTGTGTATTGATGGTAAATTCACAGGTTTTCGACTAAATTTTGAATCTTCCACGTTAAATGTGTCTAAGTTATTAATAAGGGAACATTTTTCTATTTATCTCTGGGCCACATCAGTATACTCCTTTTTTAGATTTTTTAAATAGTCTTTCATTGTACAGTTTGTGTTAAATTGGGTCTAAATTCGTTAAAACCAATAAAAACCAATGTAAACAAAACAAACACTGTAACTTTTGCCACGGTTTTTTGGCTCTTCCTGCTAAAATCCGCTAACAAACTGCCTTTATCCGTTTTTCAAAAACAACTGCATTTTCACCTAAAACTAAAACCTATTGAAAGTCACTGGAAAATCCGGGAAAACACTCGACACGTCTCACTTTGTTTGTCCTCCGTGACTTGTCAGTCAAGCGACAGCGACAGATCTATCTAAAACGTCAAAACAAATAAGGACTACTTAGGGGCTTTTCCATATATCTTTTTAAAAATAAGATTTTTTTTTCTTAAAAATGCGTAATATGTCAATTTAACTGGACTTATTTTTGGTTAGGTACTAAAATTATGTTGTATTTATTTACGTTTAATAAATATTTGTTGCCTGAAAAATATAGAAAATTAATTCACATTTTTCCGTCAATTTTAGTGCCTAAATTTCATCGCTTGTTACGCCATCTTGTGGTTTACGTCTAAGCTTTATTATTACCTAGGACTGTAAATGAGCCATTAAAATCATGTTAAAATTAGTATTATTTGTTGGTCGTAGGTAAACATTATTTAACAAGCATTAATCTTCAAAGCAAAAATCAAGCCTAGTCACTCAAAAGAACCCTAAGCTTTTCTTTGTTCTTATGGGCAGAAGTTTTCTTGTGTCGGTTCAATACGTGTTCATATTTGCACGAAAAATTGCACATTTTGCAAAAATAAGGACGCAGTTTGCCGCAGTCGTCACTCAGATGAATACTTAATGAATATTTGTATCTGTAGCTTTTAGGACATCTTGGACATTTAAAAGTCGGCTTATTCGGTCCTAGGGGATCTAAAAGAAACCATAAGTATTATCTTTTACAATTTACATGAAGTATTTCAGATAAAGAAGCATATAGGGCCTTACAGAGATTTACAGATGATTCCAAGTTAGCAAACCTTAAACAAGCTGTCGTCGCTGGGTAAAAATATTTCCAGTAGTGCATAAAATATTTTATAAATTTTGTCTGAAGCCATTTTTTTAAGAGGAGCATGAAACCGTTCCACCTAAAAAAATCCCGATCCCGCAGAGAGGGGGATTTTCTCTTTAGGAAGAACCCCGCACGAAATACATGGGAAAATGGACTTCAACCGAATTTGATGTAACTTTGACATTTGTTAGCACTAATCATGGTTTAAGAGATATGCAACTTATATCGAAGTTGCATGTCTAGTTCTTGAGATATTGGGGGTCAAAGTTCGGAAAAGCGCGTTGCAGTGGTAACTTTGCTGACAAAGAAGAACCATTTCTCAGGTGAAATAGTGACAGTTATAAATGAACTTGTGTTGTCGAAGGATATTTCATATTTACCAAATAAGCACTGCCTCTAAAAGATGGTTAGTTGTTATATGGGGTGTGTTCAAAAAAATTTAATTTTTTGAATATGCATTTGACATTAATTTAGAAGAAAAAACCAAACATGCACCAGGATTCTTTCATCTGCATCCATTTTCGATAGTTGAAGTAGTTTTTGCCCATGCTTTTCACGGTACAATTTTTTGAAGTTTGACTGTTTTTCATCGCTTCAAAAACTCGATATGTTTCAGATCTTTCTTAAATCTACTATTTGCCATTGTTAACACGATCTTCGTGCAATTTTTTAGCATGAAAAGTTGGTGACAGAAAGTTCTTGTTTTACTACAGGGTCCATTCAAAAAAAAAATTTGCTTAAAGTTTTTTTAATTTTTACTTTTTTTCTGTGGTCAGTGACTGAGTGAGTGACTGAGTGAATTTTCACAATATTTTACTCAAAGGACAGGTACGTATTATTTGTATAACTTTGAGCAACTTTCTATGTCCGATTTTTGAACTATGAATTTTTGAAGTTAAAACAAAAGTATTTTTTTTGTATGTAGCCACTTGACATAGCCAAATCTGTTTTTTACTATAAAAGGATGATTGAGTAAGTCACGATAGACCCACTTGTGGTCACAGTGGTCACTGTTTTAGCCCATTTACATCCAAATTAATCAATACTTTTCTTTCAATTTCAAAAATTCATAGTTCAAAAACCAGACATAGAAGGTTGGTCAAACTCATAGAAATAGTACGTACCTGTCATACTATCATTGAAGTAAAATATTGTGAAAATTGACTTACTCACTCACTGACCACAAAAAAAAAGTGAATATTCAAAAAACGTTGAAAAAAGAAATACTTTTGAATGGACGCCGTATTAAAACACAGACTTTCAATCACCAACTGTTCATGCCAAAAATTAATACGAAAATTATGTTAACAATGTCAAATAGTAGATTTAGAATAGGTTTTCAAAGATCTGAACCATGTCGAGTTTTTGAAGCGATGAAAAACAACTATTTTAACTATCGAAAGTAGATTCAGATAGACGAATCCTAGTGCATGTTTGGTTTTTTCTTCTGAACTAATGTCAAATGCATATTCAAAAAATTACAATTTTTTGAACACACCCCTTATAAGAACTAACTATTTTTTGACAGTAGTGTTTATTTGGTAAATATGACCCATCTTTCGACAACACAAATTCATTTAAACCTACTACTGCAGCGCGTTTTTCGGAACTTTGTCCCCCAATATCTCAAGAACTAGAAAACAACAATCTCAATAGAAGTTTCATATCTCTTAAACCATGGTTAGTACTATCAAATGTCAAAGTTACATCAAATTTGGGTGAAGCCCATTTTCCCATGTATTTCGTGCGGTGTTCTTTCCTGTAAAATTTCCACACGGGAAATTTTCAAATGAATTAATTGCAACCAATCGAAAATATCACCTTTTTCTCAGCTAAATTACTTGCAACCAACTAAATCTTTAAAGGCTCACATACATGTGCCAAAGCTAGTCTAGGAATACAACCAGACTCCAAAACAAGCGACACACAACCAGATAACTTTGATGTGGTTGCTAGTTTACTGAGGCATACCTAGCAACAAGGAAGCAGATAGCCTTGCAAAAGAAGGGGCTCAAACAACATAACATGATCCAGGACCCTACTACTACTAAGATTGCAACAAATAGGAAAAGACTAATTGTTGTCATGCTGGAGAGATACTTGGAGCAGTGGCAGTCACAGACATTTGAAAAGGGGGGGGGGCGGCGGTTTTGATACGAAAATAAAAATAGGATAAAAGCATAGCTTTTATGAGGAACATATCAATATATACAAAATAAACTAGTAGCTACAAGCGCGGATTTGGCCTCAAATCTAAGGGAGGGGGTACTCAGATTTTAGGTTGTTTATTGCATACATTTTTTATTTTAAAAAATGTTTAAATGCGCCGAAAATTTGAGAAAATTACATTCAAAATGCAATTTTTGAGTCAAATTAAACTAAAACTCTAAATAGCAACGTATCATAGCGCCGCAGGCGAATATTTTCAAGAAAATTGCACTGAAAAATGCATTTTTTTATTTAAAATTAAAATAAAACTTTAAATATATCAATGGTTTCAAAGCACAGCAGGCGAAAATTTTTAAGAAAGTGACACTACAAATGTTATTGTTAACACAAAATTAAACTAATACCGTAAATATCAAAGGTGTTATAGCGCCGCAGTTTATGCTCTTTTTTTTATTTTCTAAATATCTACCCCCCTGAAATCTGCGCTTGAGTAACTACGTATAATTTTTTTGGTTATAAAAACATAGATAACAAACAAACCACAAACAAAACCTAATAGCTAAATACTTTTTTTTTGAGATCTAAATAGTAGTTTTAACAACTAGTGGCTAAAATAGTGCTTTTTTACAAGCGAGCGCAGCGAGGTATTTAAAAACGCGAGTAAAAAAAAGCACAGTTTAGCCGCGAGACTTTAGGGTTTTACCACCATCATCTTTGTCCTCTACTTTTTTCTGGAGCAAAGGAGGGGGGAGGGCGATCAAAGAGATGAACAAGAGAGCGATCAAAGAGATGATCAAAAACACTTTAGATTGGTCGTCTACTACTACTACTACTACTACTAGTGTACTTATCACAGATTCTTTTCGATCAATTTAAGTAGTAGTTTTTCGTGTTCAAACCCAATATTCTCATGAAGGCAATATTTTAAAATATATATAAAAAAATATTCTGGATCAAAATTAATTTATTAAATTATTAATTACGATTTACGAACATTAACTTTTTATGCACTTGCCTAACATGAGCATTTAAAGTGTATTAAATTCGTAATTGAACCGTTTTCAACATAACCAATAATATCTGACCTATTGCTTGACTTAAATGCTGCCTTGATTCTAATCTGGTTGCGATAACACAATGGTGACACTAATACCATGAGTAAAGTAAACAATACAGTAAACTAGGGAAAATCTATAGTTTTATATTCCTAGCGTTACATAAAGAATGTACATAAAGGATATTATTTACATTAAGCAAAAAAAAATCATTACTTTGTCCAACGAGCGGCCGGAAAAATAGATATTTATAGCCTAAAATGCAATCTTGTGTGTTTTGGAAATATGTACCTTTAAATCATAATTGCGTTTTGTGGTGTAAGGACAATAGTGACATCGGTGGATTTTTCCGCTGATGCATTCTCTACTTTTATGGCATTGGAAAGATTTTTTCTTGCTGAATCCTCGATTGCACAACTGACAAAAATACCTTACTAAAAATAATACGTAGGTTAAACAAATTTCTGCCTTTCTATTAGCTTTTAGCACCAAGCCCTCTGAGACCGTATTTTTAAAAGAACTCACTCAGCACAACAAAGAACAGAGACACAATACTGGACTGGACAGGCAAATGATTTAAGTTGAGCCAGTAAGTAATTCAAGCAAATAAAGTAAACTAACTCAGTCGGTCAATTTATAAAAAAAATAAACATTTATTTGGTAATGTGCGAGCCGAATGAATAACTAAACAAAAACAGAGCAACTAGAGTATTATCATGCATGTATGCAGTTTTGAAATATTTTCAAAATGAAACAGTTTTACAAGGCATAGAGGAACTCTAAGATAGGGCAATTAGAAAAGTGTGTATTTTAAAAATATGTCGATATACAGACCGCTTCAAGCTACTGGGAACATAGGGCGGAAGAAGTCTAATTTGCCAGTGTACGTACACGCAGAGATACCGCACGCAGTGAAGCAACCAACACTCAGGCTTCCGATCGCCATTCGCTGCCGTTCGCCGCCGTTCGCCTTGTATTTAGTACGCCTCTAACCACGGTGCTGTGTGGAGCGTAGTCAATGAAACCGGAATTTGGTCAATAAATACGCAAATTTTTATAACGTAATTTTCTTATTTTTTGTCACTGATAAATAAGAGCGTTTTATTGTCAACTGCTCAGATTTATCAGTGACGACGTGTTACAATGAAAATAATAAGGAGAAACAAAATAAAAGCAAGTTCTCAAAATAAAATAATACATTCTAAAAACCAAAAAGATTCTCCCAGTCAAAAAAAAATTAAAGCAAATGTTCGAAAAGTCCTCCTTGCTCGGCTAGACAATATCCGAGCCTACTATAAAAACCCCTTTTAACGTTTCCAAGCATGTTAGGGGTGATAATTTGAAAAGCTTCTTCAAAAACAGATAGAAGTCATTAGGAGCAAGATCGGGAGATCGAGCTGGCCATAAAATAGTTCCCCGTGTACTTATAACCCGATTAGGAAATACATTATCAAGATATTCCCTAACAAGGCCAACATTGTGAGCGGAACAACCATCTTGTTGAAACCATGTTTCACCAAATCTTACACCTAACAACTGCCTAGCAGTTGGAATAATGTGCTGCTGCAGTAGATCCAAGTATCTAGGACCATTCAAATTGCAATTGCCGTTAATAAAAAATGGCCCAATTACGTATTCCCCTACAATACCCCCCCCCCAAACATTTAGTTTTTGGGGATACTGTGTTCTTACGTCAAAATATAAATGCAAATTTTCCCTCGACCAATATCGAACGTGTGTTGGGTTATGACGATTTGACCATGACGAACATTCTGCACTTTTTCGGCAACTTCGTAGACATCCATTTTTAGTTTTAAAAATGTATTATTTCAATTAAGAACTTACCCATCTGTTTCTCGAGCAAGGCAGAAATAAAACAAAATAAGAAAAACAAAATGAATTTCCAAAAGATAACACTGTAGCGTGCTTCGAATCCACCTCGGTCGTACGACACGGAGAGTAAATTGGACTTGATTCCCCCTATGTTCGCAGTAGCTTGAAGCGGTCTGTATATCATCATCGTTTTGCGGTGTAAGAACAATGTAGACATGGGTGGATTTTTCTATTGGTACACTGTATTTCATGGCTCTAAAAAGAATGTTTATTAGTGTAACCTTTGTTGTAACCAGCTACCAATTAAATACTTATTAAATATTTGCGTAATCAACAAAAGTGCCGATATCCTAATATTTTAATAATAGATGTAACATAATATAATAATAGTAACACTTATGATATGTAAAAATAAAATTTTATATTAAATACTAAAACTTCAATCACCAATGAAATACGTACTAAAGTATTAAAAAAAAACAATAATAATAATGTTCAAAAACTAAAATTAAATACCTACTGAGAAACTAATTTTTATATTCACATGAATATAAGTGCATCTGACATTATGGAAAAAAAATCAATAATTCTACTTATACTTAGGGGGCATACGTTTGCTTCCGTGGGCCTTCTGATAAAGATTTTACGAAACCTATGTTAATCGATTACTAATGGACCCACCAACACGGCCTAACCTGTTAACAGCCCCAAAAATGCTACAGTCAAAAAGTAGGGTTAGAGTGTCAATTTTATTTTTTAAATTCAGACGGTTTGAGCCAGAGCAATGAAATTTGGCACCTATCTTGGCCTTCTGGCAACGTACCTTTATAGCTGTTAAAGGCCCAAGGTTAAGGGCTAAAAATTTTTTCGATTTCAATTAAAAAATTATATTTCACTTATCTCTCACCCCAAGTCAACAAAAAGCACGACTAGGGGCGCAGTGGACCATTTCTTAATTTTGAATACCGCCAACTTTGTCCCAGCCCCTAGATTCAGATGTCCAGGCGCATTAGTATAGAGGTATGAAAGAGAGTTTGAAAACACATTAGGGGCAATATACAGACCGCTTCAAGCTACTGCAAACATAGGGGAATCAAGTCCAATTTACTCTCCGTGCCGTACGACCGAGGTGGATTCGAAGCACGCTGCAGTGTTATCTTTTGGAAATTCATTTTATTTTTATTATTTTGTTTTATTTCTGCCTTGCTCGAGAAATAGATGGGTAAGTTCTTAATTGAAATAATACATTTTTAAAACCAAAAATGGATGTCTACGAAGTTGCCGAAAAAGTGCAGATGGTCAAATGGTCAAATCGTCATAACCCAACACACGTTCGATATTGGTCGAGGGAAAATTTGCATTTGTATTTTGACGTAAGAACACAGTATCCCCAAAAACTAAATGTTTGGGGGGGGGTATTGTAGGGGAACACGTAATTGGGTCATTTTTTATTAACGGCAATTGCAATTTGAATGGTCCTAGATACTTGGATCTACTACAGCAGCACATTATTCCAACTGCTAGGCAGTTGTTAGGTGTAAGATTTGGTGAAACATGGTTTCAACAAGATGGTTGTTCCGCTCACAATGTTGGCCTTGTTAGGGAATATCTTGATAATGTATTTCCTAATCGGGTTATAAGTACACGGGGAACTATTTTATGGCCAGCTCGATCTCCCGATCTTGCTCCTAATGACTTCTATCTGTTTTTGAAGAAGCTTTTCAAATTATCACCCCTAACATGCTTGGAAACGTTAGAAGGGGTTTTTATAGTAGGCTCGGATATTGTCTAGCCGAGCAAGAAGGACTTTTCGAACATTTGCTTTAATTTTTTTTTGACTGGGAGAATCTTTTTGGTTTTTAGAATGTATTATTTTATTTTGAGAACTTGCTTTTATTTTGTTTCTCCTTATTATTTTCATTGTAACACGTCTTCACTGATAAATCTGAGCAGTTGACAATAAAGCGCTCTTATTTATCAGTGACAAAAAATAAGAAAATTACGTTATAAAAATTTGCGTATTTATTGACCAAATTCCGGTTTCATTGACTACGCTCCACACAGCACCGTGGTTAGAGGCGTACTAAATACCAAAGGAAAGTCATGCAAGTGGTGATCGCAAGCCTGAGTATTGGTTGCTTCACTGATAGGCGTACGGTGTCTCTGCATGTACGTACACTGGCAAATTAGACTTCTTCCACCCTATGTTCGCAGTAGCTTGAAGCGGTCTGTATGTAATTTTTTATGAAACAGTGGTGTACTTTGCCAGAAGGCTCACATATGTGCCAAATTTCATTGCTCTCGCTTACACCCTCTAAATTTAAGAAAAAAAATAACTACTTTTTGACTGCAGCATTTTTGAGGCTGTTAACAGGTTAGACAGTGTTGGTTAGTAATCCATTGAAACAGGTTTCGTAAAATCTTCATCAAAAGTCCCGCGGAACATGCTTTGCTCCTAAGTATAAAGGCGCATTTACATAGACAAACTTTTCTTTGATGTTGAAATGCCGACAAACATTTACACGAACCTCTTGAGCAAAATGTTCAAAGAAAAGTTCGAGCAAAATCTCGTACAAAAAGACTCACGGAAATTTTGGAGAGAACCTTAAGCAAAATTTGTTTGAAGAAATGGTGGTATAGAAATTTCTTACAAATTTAAATTTTATAGTTTTATGGGAATTCATTGAACTGAAAATAGAAAGACTAAGTTTTAAAACAAGGTATTTTTAATTAAGTGCTTTCCGACGGAAAAACGATTTGATGTCGAAATTCACGTTTTACCTCATAAGCAACTTCGATTGATCTGATATTTATAGGGAATATGCCAGTATACTCTTAACTTTTTTGAGGTTGTAAAAAACGAGAAAAAGAAATAATAATTGGCACTTATTTATTGCTGTTGCCTATAAAATGTAATGATAAAAATTTACGAACAAAAGCACGTTCGGTTTAAATAATACCCGTTTATTACCCACTTTTACAACCCTACGATCCCGACCCTTGTCTAAAAAATATAATTTAACAGTAATAGACTAGACTTCTGAATCAGAATGTTTCCCGTTTGCATATTGTTTGTTCAGTGTCAGTAATCGACCTTGATTATTACATTAAATTGACAGTAAATATCTATATCTTTAGCATTTTCATGAACCTTTTGCTTTTTTAAGCAACCCTTGGGGCCTTAAACTAACTAGGTAAATCTGGTGTGAGGAATTAAAAAAAAAACAATCAAAGGTAAGGGTAAAGTAAAGTTACAAAAATATGTTTAAAAAAAATCCCCCTCCCGACCACTCCTCATAGTTTTGAGGCGCGAATTACCGCTTAAAAGTGCAATTTTTGAATTTTTTGCCGATATTTGAAAAATTTTTTTGGAAAAGAAAAATTTTCCTGGGTTGTTTTATGAATTTAGGAAAAAACCCTTGGAAATCACAAAAAAAAAACCCTCGTGCAAAAAAATCCGGGAAAAACCCTAAGAAAAAAAAATTATAAGTAACGCTAATCCATGTGACAAAACTGATAGCCAAGAATAATGTTTCGCTTGCCGTCGGCTTTTTTTCACAAAAATTTAAAATAAAAGTTGGTGTTCCATTTTTTTAAAGAATTGAGATCACTGATCAATGATGTGAAATTTTATTTATTCTCATCTTTAAAAATATGTTTCCAAAATAGATAGCAATAATTTACTCAAACATTTACCCGAACAAAATGTTCAAAGAAAAGCTCACAAAAATGTTCACGCAAAAAATTTCAGATCTTTTGCACGAGCTTTTGTTTAAGCATGTTCGTCTGTGTAATTGCGCCTTAAGGGATTTAGCGAGAGTGAGTAAATAACAAAATCAATGAATAGCGCGCTCTTCCTCAAAAAAAGGTAATGGTAACCGTAGACCCGGGTTTCGCACTTGTGGTGATCATCAGTACGGTTCTAGGAGTTAGGAAATTGAAATAATAATAATAGAGTCTGAAACAGGATTGATGTATTTATTCACCATCGCTAAATCTCTTTGTAAATTGGTCAATTCCAGAGCTTAATTATATCTGTCTCCGTAGAGACGTTTATTTTTCCTTTAAATTGAAGGTACATCTGCCGATTCTGCAATTTGACATGAATCCTGTTTGGGATTTTTTCATCATTATTTTTGAGTATTTCCCCAGAGTATCGTTTAGCTATGTAGACGATATGTTTGCAGTATTCAACACTAAAGTAACTAGTGTTGAAAATTTTATAGAAAAAATAAATAACAAATTTCCCACAATTAAATTTACTTATGAAACAGAGAATAACGGTACACTGCCATTTCTAGACACTTTATTTATAAGAAATAAAAATAAATTGGACTTTGACCTATACATTGCTTACAACATAGGCTTGCAAGTTTGCACTTTTTAACATATAGATTAGTAAATTTCCCCTTAAACAAAGAAAGATTTGAAGCAGAAAAGAATATGATTAGGAATATAGCTGGCGAAAACGGTTACGACGAAGGCTTAATAAATAAGCTGAGAAATAGACATTCTTTTCAAAAGACCTTTCGGAATTTTTTTTCAGACAAAAAGATACCTGCGACTTAAAATTTGTATCAATTCCTTATAATCCTAATTATACGAAAGGATTACAAAAAGTATTTAATAACACCGGTCTTAAATTAGTATATCAATCCGGTAACACAATAAGAAGCTTACTAGGAAATCCCAAGGATAAAACTACAGTTCTAGAAAAAAGTGAAATTTACGAAATAAGTTGCATGGATTGTGACAAAAAATATGTTGGCCAAACGAGACGCTCTATTCAAACACGTTTTAAAGAACGCTTAGCACACAATTAAAATACGGAAGAACAGAAAAGTCAAGTGTGGCCGAGCATGCTTTTGAAAACAATAATAGATTCACATTAGATAACCTAAAACTTCTATAAAGTGTACCAAACAAAAGACTTTTGAATGCATATGAAAGTATAGAAATCATTAAATCCAGAAATAGTTTAAACAAAGATAGAGGACCCATCCCGTTTAGTACACTTTATTCTTTGGTTGAGGGGAGATAGGATTAAAAATCGTGATCAATCGCAAATTATTAGTCTTATCTCCGCCCACTAAAGGATTGTATATAAGATAGAGCGTAGATTAATTTAGTTCATTGTTTATCGTCTCCTGATGATGCTAACGTTGTTAGTGAAACGCGCGTCGAGTGCAAAAAAGTGTAGTTTTGTTTTGTGGAAAACAATCATAACTTTGTTTTAGTGCAACCAAAGGTTCCAATTTCCTAACATAATTATTTCATCTCCTAATTGCTAGCACCGCACTGATGAGCACCACAACCATTACCTTTTTGAGGAAAACTTGCTATTCAGTGATTTTAACAATAATTCTGTTGGTCTAAACATCCCAAAAATTATTATGAAAATGTCAAACAATGTCTAGTGTTTATGAGAAGCTCTTATGAATCGCCATTAGGTGATATTCTAGGCTTTTCTTCTGGGTAAAACAACGCGAGCAAATATTGCACCGAAACTGACCGGTTTTGTTGCATTCGTATTTCATGTGTTTCTTGAGCGACGTTTGATGTTTGTACATTTTCTTACACGACAAACAATAATATCGGCCCAAATGAATTTGAAAACCTAAAAGTATTCATTTTTGGTTAAAACAATTGTAAACTAAGAGGCACATAGTTTTTCCAATACGCCTGCCACCTAAGTTAGTTTAGTAGTAGTAGCACTTGAAGTGCTATAATAACCCTTATAAAAAACTTAAACGGATCCTTGTTTACGTTTAAAAGGCGCATTTTTTATGGGTCACCCAGTACTATGGACCATGTTTAATCTAGAAACCTATAGGGTTAAGATTAAATCCAGAGTAATCAGGGTTTAAGCTGAGGGTAAGTTAGTTACCTTACCCCATGGTTAACCTAAAAAAAATATTGGCTTAAAACAACAAGAAATTGGGGATTACAGTCCGAGTTAATATAACTCTCTGGCAACCCGTTATTAAGAAACCGGCCCTAAGACAGTTTGAAAAGTAAAACAATAATTAAAAAATTTAAAAAGTTTTAAAAATTTTTCCTATTAGCTAGAAATAATTAATTAATAGTGTGTGCTAACAAGTTGTTTTTTTTTCTGATTGAACACTCTTTAATATTTTTTCATTTTTAAATTGCCACACATCTTTAATTCTGTTAAGGACTGATATAGATAATATTATATTACAGGTTTTATTTCGTTGTTACACGTAAGTCTCCTTAAACTATACTGGCACTGGTATGCTTTTTGACATGTTCCGCAAACGTAGTTTTTCTCTACAGGAAAAATAAGAAAATGTTACAAATAATGACGCAGTAACTAAAAACTAAAGTAATTGATTTATTTTACACTGCACCTGCATCCAAAGCGTTCTCAGTTTATTTTAAGCGTCTGACTCTTTACGTAACTAAAAGTACAAGTAGGGTTGCTGATGTTGTCTAACAAGGTTAATCATAATTTGCTGAATAATGTTTAGGATGCTTCCTTTTATTATAATTATCATACATGACTATTTTCACAATAAAATACAATGGTGAGTTATTTAATGTTGGTTCAGAACTTAAACGGAATTTTTCCATGCTCTTGAACGCTCATTTTTGAGGGTTCAAGTAGAAGTTCAGTATAAAAAAAAATGTTTCTTCAAAAAAGAGAAATATTTTTAAAAAAACATTTTTATAGTTAAAATAGCCTTTTGAAAATAAAAAAGTATAATTTAGGCAAAATTTTATCCTTCAAAAAAAAAATTTTATTTCATGTTTTGTGTGAAATTTTTGCCAAACTGCTGGTTGAGGTGAATTTTTAACTTTTTTAAAATGGACCAACTAACAGATGATGAAGACTTATGGAGATTATTCTCAGGGAGATATTAGAAGGCGAGGCCAAATTATTCTTATAGAAGATAGTGATAGTGACGCATTACGAGAGAGGGGGTAAGGTTTCTTGTTGGCCAAATTTTAGAAAGAATCCAACACCAAACTCAGCAGTATTTCAATACACAGTAAATAAAGTTACGCCGTTTTTTGAAATAGGTCGTAAGCTTCATATCCAGAAAGCCCTTGAGAATAAGCCCCTCTGTCAATTTTGTGTTACCTTTTCTGAAACTTGTACGAATGAATTTGTGTTTAGTTTTTTGTTTAATGACCGTTGGAGGTTTTTTAGACCAGGAAAAATTTGCAGGTTATTCGTCAATTGCTTTTTATTGTAAAAACTCTTTTACAAAAAGTCCTTTCTCACTTTGGACTTAAATTATTTGCCAAGGAGTTTATTTAATTCAAAATAGTAAATTTCGCAACGCTCAAAAAGTGAAGTCCTTTTTGAGCGTTACTAAAGGGAAGGAAGGGTGTTTTGGGTCCTAATATAGACAAAAAATTAGACAAAAGTGCTTTTCCATGTGTACAGGAATCTTTAATGGAACAAAAATTCAAGTATTTATAAAAATACAAGTAAATACGCTGGTGGTTTATTTATGATTAATTAAAAGGATATTTTTATGCTAAAAACAGTTAAATGACATAAATCAGGGACGAATGCAAATTATTTCCGTATCTACCTATAATAAATATTTTTAAAAAAAATTGCACAGCGAGGATTAACACTCTTTATACATTTGAATACTTCACAAAAATTTAATTTCTTCTTTGAGATCCACAAGGCATTTTCAAAATAATGTAAAAACCATGTTAATCATCCCGATTAGTTAGTAATCGGTGTTTAGAATGTGGTTTACATTGAAATTTTAAAAGTGAAAAATGAAATCATATATATCATATATTTTTTGTTGGAGGGGAGGGGGGTTAAATAAGTTATTTTAAGGTGAATAAGTTTACTAATTTTGCAGCTTCTATGTACAGGGTGGTAGATAGCCCAAAACTAATATACATGTTATGGGCTCGATTTTCAAGAGAAGTCGAAAACTAAAAACCGCATTACGATATGTCAAAGCGTTTCTGAGCTACAGGGTAATTCTCAAAAATGTGCGATTTAAAAAAAAAAAACAACTTTTTTATTTGTAAAGTTAGAGATTTTCATCAAAAACATTTTTTGAAGATTTTTTAAAGACAAATCTACCTGTTTCACCAATTTTCTCTTAAAGCCTTTAGTTCCCGAGATATCACATAAAGTTATATTTCTTTAAATAGGATACCCCCAATTTTTCTAAAAAATCAGTTTTCTAATAAAATTTCCTGTCGAACGATGTACCGTACACCTATTTTTACTAAATAGTTTAAAAGATATTTGCATATTTTGATATTTACCATAGTAGGCGCTGTGCGCGCCCTAAATGTGTAAATAAAATTTTATTGTTTTTTTTTCATACAAAATCAAGTTGGCTACGACACGAGAGGACACAGCAACCTCGAACAAAAATAAAATTATTAAAAGTGTTTATTTAACATTTTTATTAATTAAACTATGTAACACCTAAAATCTTCATATAACAATTTTCTTTAATTCTAAAACAAATGCTCAAATTGACGGCCGTTTTCTTGTAAACATATTCTACATCTTCTCTTAACGCTATTTTCTGCATTAAGAAGTTCTACCGCACGAAGCTGCCTGAATGCAGTACGAAGTGCCACTTCCAATTCCCTTCTAGTAGTTAGGCGATTTCGAAATACAAAGTCTTTGACTCTCCCCCACAAAAAGAAGTCGCAAGGGGTCACCTCTGGAGACCTGGGGAGCCAATATATAGGACCTTTATTTCCGATCCAGTTTTCGGCAAACACAATATGTAGCAAATTAGTAATGTCTCGTGCATTGTGAGGAGGTTCACCGTCATGTTAAAAGTATAGCTCATTATTTTACTGAAGTGGCAAATTGTCGATAAACCAAATCACCTGCTCTTCTAAAATTTGTTGGTATCTTTCGACATTTAAATATATGGCCCAATAATTTGTCCTCTGTAGATGCCTACCCATACCTTAAAACTGAACCTTCCCTGATTCGCTTGTTCCACCATAATATGGGGATTTTGCTGTTTCCAGTAATAGCAGAATATTCCATCACTAGAAATCGTTGCCTCATCCGTCCAAATAACTTTTCTGGCAAAATCGGGCTTGGCTTTTAATTAGGTACCACCTGCAAAATGCACGTCATGGAGCAAAATCTCGTTGCCGTAATTGGTGCACCTGTCGGAGTCGATAGGGCCTAAAGTTGAGTTTTTTAAGCACCCGAGCGGCATTGCTGCGTGGAATTTCAGTGTTTCTCTCCACAGCCCTGGTGGAAGTATTCGGGTTAATTTCTTTTTCTCCTAGAACCGTTAGTTCTTCCAACTGTCTATCTCTGGCTAGGCTTATATACGTCCTAGGCCGCGGTCTTTTAAAGGATCCGTATTCTTGTAGATGACTTGTGATTAACTTCAAAAATATTTTTGAGCTAGGTTGCCTTCTTTCCGGATATCTCTGGAAATATAAATTTAACGCCATTTTTGTCGATTTTCGTTACTTTTCAAAGTTTTCAAACATTTTTATATCTTGACGAAGACGCCACTTTTGACACTTGGGCTCGTTTATCATGGCAATTGTTTTTATTTGATCATAGCTACCTAGATAGATACCCTAAAACTGCATAGGTCAGAGTTAAACACAGCCTACTATGGTAATTATTAAAAATTCCAGATATCTGTTTAACTACTTAATAAAAATAGGGGTATGACAAATCGTTTAACAGGAAATTTTATTACAAAAATCATTTTTTTTTTTTAATTTGGGGTACTCCATTTAAAAAAATTTAACTTTGTGTTATATCTCGTGGACTAAAGGCTTTAAGACAAAATCGGTGAAACAGGTAGATTTGTCCTTAAAAAAATCTTCAAAAAATGTTTTTAATGAAAATCTCCATCTTTACAAATAAAAAAATTGTAGAGGGTTTTTAGAAACGCACATTTCTGAGAATCACCTTGTAGCTCAGAAACGCTTTGACATATCGCAATGCGGTTTTTAGTTTTCGACTTCTCTTGAAAAGCGAGCCCGTAACAAGTATATTAGTTTTGGACTAACTATGCTGCAAAAACCCAGAGCTATAAGAGGCCCCTCGAATTTGGACCAAATCAATCAATCCAAATTATTTAATCTCCTACCCTTATTATCCAAATTATTTAATCTCCTACCCTTATTAACTACATGTAGTGGTTTAAAATGGTTTTCTACTGAGAAATTGTGTTTTTCGTTTTTTAAGTGGGTGCCAAACGCGGATCTATTATCTTGAGTACTTGTATTGTTTTAGACCGAGAGTGTTCTTTTATTCTAGTTTCAAACATTCTTCCAGTTCCAGAAAATCAGCACAGTTTAATTTATAAATGCCACTCTGTGAAATAATCGGCAGAGGATCCTTAGTTCTAGAAAGTAAAGATTCGATATTGTTTGAAGGTTTGAAAGCAATTCTAGAATCAGGATAATATTTTTTTTAAATATGACCTACTTTTTCCGATATGGAAATAAATAAATAAGCCATAATTTTTGAAAAACTACGCCTTGTTATTTTCATCATCGTTTGAAACCTGTGGAGTTAGCACGTCATTCATGATTTACTTGATACTTATTATCAATATTTTTATTCAATTTCTTCGCTTTGCTTCGGACCGGTGAATATGGAAATTTTCGTTATCAGATTTTTCGCAGAATGTATAAGTATGTTAATTGTGAGGCTTCACTCAACACCATCTCTTTCAATGTCTTCTTAAGTGACGTTTTAAATTTGATAAAATATGAGTTTTGTAACCACAATTTATTGTTTCGCAAAAGAACTTTGGCAGTTTTCCACAATAAATCCTCTTATGGTACGCCAGCGAATCCTTGTATGAATATCTTTTCCCGCATGTATCGCAGCCATATGGTAAATCCGAGACAAAATCTAAAAATCAGATATTACACAACCGTGCTTCTAATTGAGTAATCAGATTAGGAATATGTTTGATTGAATTGATTTGATGACGTTCGCAAAAAATAAACCTGTGTGTTTAGGAGGGACCGACTATAAAAATGTGTATGTGACATTTCTAAGACACAGTGTGACTTAGCAAGGAGGAAGAGGGATAGTTGGGAGTTAACCGTCTCGGTCTCTTTCTTCTAATATTGTTAGTAAGTTCGGAAACAAACAAATTGCACTAATATATAATGCTTGTTAGGGCTGCGTGGTGCACTGATTTTATATTTTAAAGGACGCCCAAAGTTTATCAGAATGTGCAAAATCACACCCGTTAAATACAAGAAAGTTTAACAATAAAATCATTCACTATAGAAACTGCAATTCGTTAAACCAATTTATTTTCCGAACCTTATTTCTTCAAAACCATTCAATAACAAATTCGAAATTTATAAGACCCGTTTTAATCGAACCGTTATTCCTCAAACTCAATATCAAACTCCTAATTTGTAAAACCCATTTTTAATAATACCCGGAATTTGTCAAACCATTATTTTTCAAAATTCGTGGCCCTCATAGACCTAGTCAAAGTATTTTACTCGTTCAACAGAGAAGCTTTTTGGAAAATACTGGCAAAAGCTGGATGCCCCCAAAAATATATTCAAATTCTTATAGACTACTACACGACAAAATGAATTCAACAGTCCTGAGCAACGATGGACCAGGAGAGTCATTCCAGATTACGCCAGGCGGTAAACAAGGGTGTGGTATTGCGCCCACCCTATTCTCTATATTTTTAGGTGCCATGCTTCACCTTGTTGAGGAACATCTACCGCCGGGAATGGAAATTCTATATAGATTCGACGGTGGCCGACTGCGAGCAAAAACTAAGGTCTCGACGACCTCGGTAATCGAACTGCAGTACGCCGATGACAACGTCGTTATGGCCGATACAGAGGAAGGTCTACAGCTGGTAATCAACGCATTTAACCAAGTCTACAATAGCATTGGCCTAGAGGTCAATCTTGCTAAAACTCAAATTCTTCAACAACCATAACCAGGTACGAATCCCCAAGCTCCAATCATTTCCATAAATGGCCATCCCCTGCAGAACGTGGAACATTACCCATACTTGAACAATCACGACATCAATGCGGAGACCAAGCTTCGTGTCGTGTACAACACAGTTATAATACCAACAGAAGGCATATCAAACGACTAGAAAAATATCACCAAAGTTGTTTAAGACGAATACTGAGAATCAAATGGCAAGACCGACGAACAAACATAAGTGTTTTAGAAGAAGCCGGAACAACTAGTATAGAAGCCCCTATCTTCAAGCACCAGCTTCTTTGGACTCCGAAAGCAGATATTTTATGGACAACTGAAGGAGGGAAAGAGAAATAAAGGAGGTCAACAAAAAAGGTACAAGGACGTTCTCAAAGGCAATATAATGAAGGGTCACATCGATATAAACAAATTCGAGACCACAGCAAACGATAGGGCTTCATGGCGCCGAAGAGTCCATGAGGGAGCACAAACTTTTAAAGAGCAACGACGTAGACTAGAGACGCAAAAGAGAGAACATAGAAAGGAGCGACAAAATGGAAGAATAGATGACCAACAACATCCGGCTGCTGCCGAAGACTGGGTGTGCCAGGACTGTGGAAGAGTGTGCGGCTCGAGAATTGCACAACAGATAGCGACGATACAGAATAGAGGAAAATCATACTCGGTATCGAGTGATCGCCTATGATGATGTATGATGATGATTTTTCAAAACCGGAATTCGTAAAATCCGTTGTTTATCAGAAAATTTTTGCAAAATTGATTGCGCCTTCGTCAATAATACATGAACCGGAGGCTTACACGTAGGTGGCGCGGCGTTTCGGTGCATTTGACGCTGCTACGCACGCATACTTGTGTACAGGTAGCGTTCAATAGTTTTTGTATAGATGACTTGCATTCCAGTTAAGAACACTAGAGTGACATCTATAGACAAAGTATTGAACACTACCTGTGAATACTTTTAGCCAAGTGTGCGCACGTAGAACGACAAATGCATCGAAACGCCGCGCCGCCGCGCCACCTGCGTGTACGCTTTCGGTTAATGGTTTGACAAATTCCGGGTTTGAAGAAAAGGTTCGGATAAAAAATTCGTCGCAAATTGCAATTTTTATTAAATACGGCCTGATAAATTCCTGGTTGGATAAACCATTGGCGTTCTTTTAGAATAGGTAGGTAGATACTAATAAAATAGAAATTTACAGGTTAGCTTTTATTTATTTTTGATCTGAATTAAAATTAGATAGGCTGACAAAAAAAAAATAGATTATGAATCTTTGGGTTCTTTTTTAACATATATTTTAAATTCCTCTGAATCTATAAACTGTTGGAAGTTAACACTATTATATTTAACAGAATCCGGTGGTCACTCTCATTGGATCACCTTCAATATACAAAAATTGGATCATATTTATCGTTTTTAAATTAAGTTTTGTGGCATAGATTTAAAGATCTTTTTTAATTTACGAATAATCCTGGTGTAGTAAATCCATGCGTTCTGGTCACCAGGATATTGCCAATACCCGAAATATCGCTTTCCGACCATTTAACGTAGACACCAGAACGCGTTCTGGACCTTTTGCGATTGCCAGAATGCTTCTAGCCCACAAACAAACCGTCCAAAAACCGATTTTGTGCGTGTCTCAGATTGTAAACCATACCAATCGCTACTAGCCTACTAGTCCGGTCATCAGAGAATTTTAGCTTGCAAAGGGTGGGGTAGTAACGATTTTGACATATGTTGTTTAGATTGGGACTCCAAAAAAATTGAAGTTTTCGACCTTGGGGGGGGTGAGCTCATTCCGCCATCTTGGATTTAGTGTGCATACATTTGTTTTTTTTTAAATAACACGAAAACTATAAACTTTAGGACAAAAAGTCTTATTAGGAAGTTAAAGAGGATACAATTTCCTACAACTTTGATGTACACATTTTTTTGTAGCTATTAGCTGTATGCTAGAAGTTTCGGCTCCAGTATACATCTGGTGTTTTCCAATTGCGTTAAATGATGAGGTAGGTATTTTCTCAAAAAAAATCTGCAAGAAAATTAAAAAGAACAGCCGATTCCTTGCTTTGGTTGGTTTTAGACGGCAATTTTTTTAACAGTTTAAATATAATAGCAAGTAGTTTATGGATGGAGCGTAAAAAGGGCCCATGGAGGCCTACTTGACAGGCTATGAAAATCAAATTTCTACTTCCACTACTACTAGCTTATGAATCTTCAGGTTCTTTCTTAACATTAATTTTCAATTCGTTTGGATCTACAAACGGTTGAGATCTATCACTATTAGTGTCAACTAAATCTTTTATACTACTATTTTTGGGGATATCAATTGTGTGTTTGGACATTTCTACGTATTCTACTACGCGTTCGGCATCGAAAGTTTGTATACAATAGTTGGCCCAGTTTAGTTTGTGTTTATTGTTAATATGTAATTTAACATGATGTACTTGTCTTCCTTTGTACTGGCATCCTTTAATGGGGCACTTAATAATTTCATTAAACTTTTTCGAGAGTTGTTTGAGTATATCGACTAAAACAAAAATATTACCAGTTAAGTAGTTAATATGGAGAATGTTTTGATAAAAATGCATGTAGAATAACTATTTAACTAAAAATATTTGTTCGATAAAGCTAAATTGACTTGTGCCACCCTAATGAGATCAAAATAAGTTCGAAACACGATTCTGTGGCGAGTTTTAAGGTTTTCTAAGCTTTAGTATGTTAATGAAGTTTTATAGCCCGCATACATATCCTATAAAATAAAAATTTATTTTTCTGCTGAAATGTATATATGTTAAGCCTTTCCTTAAACTTCAGACGTTAATATATAGTCATAAAAAACAAAATAAAACATTGCCGAAAAAGATGCATTTTATTAAAACAGTTGTGTAGGATTATTTAAAGCTTATTTGTACAATAGATTAATACACTAAAATGACTAGATCAATATCACTCAAACCTAAAAATTACCAGATTTCTTTTTAAATTTAACACATCCAACTAAAATTTACGTCTTCTCACACAGAATTTTTCTTTTATTTTTTTTTCTTTTTAGTTTGGAGAACTGATACATTCCAAAATATCATGTTTTTCTAATTTCAACTCCTTGTGCTTGTTAAGAACGTGTCCTACCACCGTATATTTTTGTTTGGCTCTGTATGGGCACATTGGGCATTCAAATTTGGGAAGTTGCTGACATTCGAATTTCAGATGTCTCCATAGAGATCGTTTTGCTTTATAAAATCTTGCGCAAACCGGACAGGGATAAATAATATTTCCTAAAAATATAACATTTAAAACTGATGGGTGTAGAATTTATAATTGAAATCTACAGCATTCTTCTAAATTCTCTTCAATTTTAACTACAATTTTTAAACCAAAACAACGTTATAGTAGGAATAAAAGTTTAAAATGTATGTTAAGCAAATCCCACGCGAATCTTAAACATGTAAAAAAAACAGTAAACATCACAATTATTAAATTAAAAAAGTGTTTATTTTTTACATGCACCACTTTTAAAACAAAAAACTTGTAATTCGAAAACTTTAAAGTTGAATTTCACTTTAGAATTAAAAATTAAATTATATTGGTTATTCGGATATCTAAAAAATAAAATTAGAATCATAAGTTGACGTTAGAAAATATAAATTGGATTTTAAGAAATAAATAATTAATTTTGGGAATGGTTAATTGCAATATGAATTGGCAGAGTTTAATTTGACATTTAAATTTTAATATTCGTTTCCCAAATTTAAAATCCTCGTTTTAGGAAATTTAACGTTTTTAAAGATGAATTTGGATATTCTAAATTTTACCTTACCGAAAATAAACCTTTTTTAAAGTTTCTTTTACTTTTAGTCATAAATTATACTTTTAAAAATGAAATTCATGATTTTATTTTTATTTTACGACAAAAAATCAATTAAAAATATGCACTATAAGTTTTAATAAATATCAATTTTTCATAAGGAAGAATTTATTATCTTTTACCAACGAAAAATTCACACAACTTGTTTATACAAGTAAAACAAAAATAGAAGACCATCTAATCACCGAACAAGTCTGTTCGGTGATCTAATCTATAAATGACATATTTAATAAAAAAAATGTTTTGGGGATGTGTTCTTCTTATCACAAAGCACCAAATTCTCCCTGATCGTCTTCGTCGCTGCCACTTAAATTCCCAAAACTACCTCTGCCGCCATAGCACCAGTAGCGCTCGTGCCGAAAAATGTGTACTGAGGCAACACCGTTCTAAACTATAAAGCCTGTTAACTCCTACCTCCTCAGTGCCCTTTAGCCTAATGTGGCTGCCATTTTTATAACCAAGTTGACAAGTAAAACATGGATTTTCAATTCGGTATCAATATGGCGCCGATCATAGGCTAAAGGATACTAAAATGAAAATGAGTTAACTGGCTTTTTCGTTGAGAACGGTGTTGACTGAGGACAACACGGAGTTTGTCAGTTACTCAATAGAACACAAAAAATTGCACTTTTTTACGAGTAGTATTTTTTGGAATTGGAATATATTAAATCTAAAAATTAGGATTATTAGGGACTTATCAGTACATAAAGTCAGAATATATAGCCTAACTCGGCACTATTTCTGACAGTTCCGCATGAAGGTTGAAAGATTTCTGACATTTTTGTCATATAAACATGTCATCTAAACATGCTCATATTGTGCCATTCTTAAAGTTGACAAATTAAAGTTAATGCCGTCCTTTATTAAAAGCAGGCACAAACATTATGAAAGTCGACATTATTTTGATAGCAAAGATGACATATTTGTCAAAAATCTTTATTAAAGACAGGCTATGTCGACTTTATGTACCAATAAGTTCCTATTATAAAAATGTATTAACAGAATAATAAAGATTAGTTTTATATGGATACCATAGCATTTGAAAAGCTACCAAAAACTTTTTTTTTAACAATCGAATGGATTTCTTAACCGAACACCATAGAGAAATGTCTGCCGGAAAATCTAAAAAGTTTATGTAAGGGAAAAAAGTAAGAGACTCGAAAATTATCGAACCGTTTAAGTGGTATAAGCCACACAGGAATAATGTTTTTTGACTTTATGTTCTGGGCGATACGCTTTAATAATATTAATGTTGCAAACTTTTTATCTTTTTAACCCTTCGTTGTTTGATTGATTGGTTTAGATTAACTGACGCCTGTCAGCGGACCTTTTGGTTGTATAGCATATTAGACATATGCGTTCAAGAGTTCATGTTCCTTACATTTTGTTGTTTTGCTTTCCTAATAAAAAGTGCGGTTTAAACATTTTAAGGTTATTTTCACCTTTTATAGTTTAGTATTATGGTTCCCAGTTCATTTCACAGGACAACTCTATATTCCCTACGAATTACGATAAAAATCGTTTAATTTAATTAATAAAAAGTGTGTGGTTTCTTATGTTCCTATACCTGCTATAGGTATACAGTCCTATGACTCTCTGATGATTCCTTAGTAAGGATGAAACAATGTACACTGAGAAAACGTGGGTTGAAAATTTGGGGCTACCAGAACTCACACCGTGCGTTACTATAGCACACGGTATAATTGTCCCAAACCATTTGAATTTAGCTGGGAGAACTCAGCAAGTCGTGGGCTACCATAATTCAGGCTTCGGATTGCCTCAACCCAGTTTAATGTATTAACTTTTTGGGTCTGTGGTAATTTACGGTCTGGGCTACGATAACTCAGGGTCTGTGTGAATCCGATTATAGGCGATACTTGCCGAATGTCGAGTTTTACACATATTCGGCCTTGCGGGTTGCTTTGGCTGGCAGTTGCTAGCTTCATTTCCAGTGGTGATGTACAGTTCCGGCCACATAAAATGCATACGCCGAGTTTATACAGGGTTCCTAAGCAAATCCTTAGGGGGCCAAGCAGCCGTGTATAAGACGCAGACAAACGGAAAAGCACATTAGGCAGAAAAGGATGGGCATGGGGTGATGTTGTCACTACATCTTACACGTAGTAAATCCATTCAAGGTTGTTGTTTTCTAATGTTTTCCATTTTCATAACTTTAGGACTGGAATAAAAATTGTTTTTGCTCGACTTTAATACCAAACTGATGAAAGATATCGTAAAAAAAAATATTTTTCGGCTTTTCATTTTGTAACCATTGTCCTTACGCACTGTTTACAGGCTGGGGACTGAGATACATGCAAATGCCTAACCTAAAGCGTTCATACACGGCCGGAGCAAATAGAACGGGTTGACGCCTTCGAACGTCCAACTCGGGTTTTGCACTTTGATTCGAAATCAAAAAGGAGGAACAGTCAGATGTGGGGCCGTACACACATTACGTAACGGTGATTTTACCAATTTTTGACCCCCTCCCTATGTAATGTTTTGTAACGGTTTGGCACGCCACTCCCCTAATATTACGTAACGATTTCAAGACCACTACCCCCCAAAAAAATTTTTTTCACTTATTTTCATTCCAAATTTTCTTAGTTTCACACAAATGCAAACGCTGTCGAAAACCCCCCTCCCCCCCTACGTAACGTTTTGTAACCCCCCTCCCCCCTATGACCATTACGTAATTTGTGCACGGCCCCTGTAGTCCCAGTGGAGGAGGGCGAGAAAATTGATATTTTTTTCTTAAAAATTATACTCTTTAGACCTATTTCTTTGCGTTCCCGAAATTACGTAATTTTTGAAAAAAATTGTAAGCGGCGCCATTTTTATTTCGTGTTTTGTTTTTCTAACATTTTTGCGTTCGGCTAATTTAATTGAAAAATTTTTGCCTGTGGCGCCCTTTATCTTCTCACTCGATACCAACATCCCCCGTTTTAGGAAAACTGATCCCGTCTCTGTTTCTAAATTTTTTCGAATAAAAGTAGGGTATGACCATGGGGGAAATAATTTTTTTCTACGGTATGACGAAAATTTCCAGAAAGTTGAATAAAAAAATTAAAAAAGTGGCAGAGCTCAAGTTTTTCGTAAAAAAAACGTTTTTTGTAAAGAAACAGAGCAAAATAAATCTTTTCACCCCTTTTTGGGTGTTACAAATATTGGCAGCCCCTTATTTTTCGCTCTTACCCTCCCGCTAGTTTTGAAGAATTGGTTCGCTACATGTTTCGAGATCATGTCATAAAACACCTCGAAAATATCAAATGTAGTGTAGGGCCAGCTTTATTTAAAATCAATAATATCGCAAGCAAAGAGCTCTGCAGGAAAAACAGCGCCGTTTATTGATTTCTTTGGCTGCTAGTGCTAGCTGCATGGTTTGGCCGTTTCCGGATAGATGTCACTAGTAGAACATAATGGAAAGAAATTTAATTAAAAGCGAAGATATTTCTTTCTAATGTTAACAACCTCACGAGTTTATCGCTCAGTATCGTAAATAATGGACCCTGCCGCCTCCTTTAAGCAAGAAAAAGCTGTTGTTTGGACCTGAAAACATCTAATTTTTAATTAGATTAGATGGTGTGGCCGCCATCTAGCGGAATTTGCAGACATCTTGTCAACGGTTATTATTGCAACTAAGATTTATGCTCACAATGAAAGAGTGGCTACAATTTTTTCTCATGAAAGCAGATAATAACAAACAGAGATAATAACAAACTGGCACCATTGCTCAATATACCTGTTTCTTTTGTGCGCGCAGAACTTTCTATGCCATTTCTGTTTGATTTATTGAAATTCTATCCCTAAGGAAAATCTTAGGAACCCTGTATTAAAAAATGCCCCAACTAAACGAATTCGAAAAAGCCCAAATTTTGGCAAAATTAGACGATGTTTGGTCGGATCGAAGAGTAGCGGCCCATTATGGACGAAACAAGGCTACAATTGTAAGAATAAGAACAAAGTATCAAGAAGAAGAAACTGTAAAGTATAGTAAAGTATGGCCAGTCTCCTTATTTTTCTGTTTACCAGGTCAAAAGATCTAACCTGTAATTCGAAAACGTCAAAGTCAGTTGCAATAAGCAACGTAATTAGCAAAACTTAAATTCAACAGACCTGCAGCTAAGTTCTGCTGTACGCATTTTATGTGGCCGGAAGTGCAGTTAGTTTAGGTCATATGTGCCGGTATCCTGTCCAGTGCAGCTACAGGTTCACGAGTGAAAAATATTAACGTGTTTTATTGTATTTTGTTTTTAAAACACCATATTTATATTAAAATATTTGATTTTGTTTATATTTTTCACAGTTAAACATTTTCAAACGCGATATTTTAGATTTTTTTAAAGTTTATTTTTATCCATCCTTGTCGTGTTATCTGAAATTTGACATTTATAATTTACAAATAGCATAGATATGTTTTGTTATTTTCAACGTACCACCTTGTTTATTGTATTTTTTTTTTAATTTAAGAGAAATTTAAAAAATCTCGTTTAGTTTTTGAGTTATTTAGCATTGTTGGCAAAATACAGGGTGTTTCATTTAAAGTAACAAAATGCATGTACAAAGCCTAAGTATTCTTATATCAAATATGTCAAAAAAAGTACGTATGATTTCTTCTTCTTTTCTTTAATCTTAGATTAAGAGTCAAAAATTCTATATTTGTTTATAATGGATAGCGCTGTATAGTTATCTATTTATTTATTATATTTTGTATACAGTCAGCCGGGGAGACTGGAGAATCAAGGCTTCGTTGGATTTTGTTTTATTTTTAAATCACAAAATCTTTTTTTTTTTAGAAAAACACGATCCTAATTTTTAATGCTCCCTAGTTGACGCAATTTTTTTATCTCTAGTAGCGTTCGTGCTGAAGATGAAGATTAAGATTTTTTTTTGCATTCGCATTTATTTCGTTTCGTTTCTTATAAAAATAAAATAAAAATAAGTTTAATTTTTTTTCAAAATACTAGTACAGTCATTTGGGGTAACTTTGAACCTATACTACTACTATACTATACTACAACTCAGATGCTGAGTTCTGGTAGCCCAAAGGCAGGGTTCTCTCAGCCCATATCATGGGTCACCACAACCTAGATGTTGAATTCCGGCAGCCCAAATGGCCAAAAAAATACATTCAGTGTTTATGCATATTTTGGGCTACCAAAACACACGAACCGTGTTTCCCTGCAATCCCTTGAACTTGGTTCTCACAGCCCAGACGTCTGGGCTGTCCTCTATTGGCAACACGGCTGCGTCTAGGAGATGTAGATGAAAATGAAGTCAGTCGCAAAAAAGTTGGGCAAAAGTCAGCTTTTTAGCTTCAAATCATTTCATCTCCTTCTTTAAAACGAGAGAGACATAGCCTCTCTTCGCAAGACGCTGATTCAAAGCATAATGTCCTTCATTTCATTGGCGAAGGGAAAATTAATAACCCCTCCTTCTTCGCTTTAACTCGTTCTCGTACCTTCATTTATCGATATCTTCCCGCTAATAGAAAAGCAACGTTTTACTTCATACTTTAAATGGCAGAATCGTGCCAATCAAATTGTAGAGTAGTAGAGGTGGAATGTTACTGGGTGATATTTTTAACCAATTACATACGTCCACTAAAATGGTTGCCCAGCATGCCTTGTTATTTGTATAGTTTATCAAGTAAATTTTTTAAATATTTATTGATGTGCTTGCTTAAAAAATGTTGGCAGATCTAGTATTAAAAAACATGGCGAGTAATAGGAAAAGGAATGTTTTTAAGTTCACCATTAAAAAAAATGTGATCCACCTAATCAAAAAAAAAAAGAATTGAAGACCGTGTATGGGCATATAAAGAGGGATGCGGTGCAAATAACTTTAGTTAAGTTATTAATGTCGTAGAACCAATGTGGGTACTACTTTTACCAAAGCAACTGATCCTAATTTTAGAAATCGTTTTCTTAACTAAAAATAATAATACCTAATAAAGTAATAATAATGTGACACTTAACCATAAATAAAGTACCTTGAAGTGATGCACTTATCTAAATAAAATAGATGCACTTCTTATCGTTTTAAATTAGTAGGATTCATAAAAATTAAAGGTGTGCATCTCGTGTAATAAAACAGAAAGGTATTGGCAACAGTTTTCTATCTATTCGAAAACTGTCCTCACGATCAATATTACGCAATAATAAAATATAAAAGGCGATCTAACACGCGATACCGCGACCAGTACACGGGATCCACTACTAAACTAAGCGTTCGGTACCACCTTCTGGCCGTCCTCTGGGCTTCGTTACCAGTTTCTGGACTTCGTCTCTTTCTGTTAACTCTGAACTTGTGGCTCCTGTGTTCTGGTTCTCCACATTTTTTTTTTAGGTATTTCAGATCAAATAATCGTATTTAATCTTTGAAGAAGTAACAAAAATATATATGTATTAAACTTCCCCTGTTTTGATCATATTCTACCCCCACAGTATATTACAGTCTCTAAGTCCATTTTTTCGTTGTGAGAGATTTAGAGAGGGTGCTGGCATTTCGTGAAATATTTTGTGAAGGTACCGTTTTTATTAATGTTATTCTGACAGGTGTCAAAGTAAACGTGACAGTAATTTAACAGTGCAGAATCATCTTGGATCAACACCGTTCTTAACTAAAAAGCCTGTTAACTCCTACCGCCTCAGTGCCCTTTAGCCTAATGTGGCTGCCATTTTTATAACCAAATTGACAAATAAAACATGGATTTTCTGTCAGTTTGGTGTCAATATGGCACCGATCATAGGCCAAAGGATACTAAAACGAAAATGAGTTAACTGGCTTTTTAGTTGAGAACGGTGTTGCTTGGATATCAATTTTTTTAAAGGAACTAAGCAAGCAAATAAATGTTATATATATTATACTTTGAGTACTTTTGATCTATTACTCACCACTGAGTGAAAATTGAGTCAGTTCACTCCATTTCGAGTGACCTTTGATATCTCTAACTTATGTTGGGAATTTGGAACCTTTGGTTGCACTAAAACAAAATTATGATTGTTTTCCACAAAACCAAAACTACACTTTTTTACACTCGACGCGCGTTTCGCTAACAACGTTAGCATCATCAGGAGACGATAAACAATGAACTAAATTAATCTACGCTCTATCTTCTATACAATCCTTTGGTGGGCGGAGATAAGACTAATAATTTGTGATTGATCACGATTTTTAATCCTATCTCCCCTCAACCAAAGAATAAAGTGTACTAAACGGGATAGGTCCTCTATCTTTATTTAAACTATTTCTGGATTTAATGATTTCCATACTTTCATATGCATTCAAAAGTCTTTTGTTTGGTACACTTTTTAGAAGTTTTAGGTTATCTAATGTGAATCTATGATTGTTTTCAAAAGCATGCTCGGCCACACTTGACTTTTCTGTTCTTCCGTATTTTAAGTGTGCTAAGTGTTCTTTAAAACGTGTTTGAATAGAGCGTCTCGTTTGGCCAACATATTTTTCGTCACAATCCATGCAACTAATTTCGTAAATACTACTTTTTTCTAGAACTGTAGTTTTATCCTTGGGATTTCCTAGTAAGCTTCTTATTGTGTTACCGGATTGATATACTAATTTAAGACCGGTGTTATTAAATACTTTGTGTAATCCTTTCGTATAATTAGGATTATAAGGAATTGATACAAATTTTGAGTCGCAGGTATCTTTTTGTCTGAAAAAGGTAGAATTCCGAAAGGTCTTTTGAAAAGAATGTCTATTTATCAGCTTATTTATTAAGCCTTCGTCGTAACCGTTTTCGCCAGCTATATTCCTAATCCTATTCTTTTCTGCTTCAAATCTTTCTTTGTTTAAGGGGAAATTTACTAATCTATATGTTAAAAAGTGCAAACTTGCAAGCTTATGTTGTAAGCAATGAAAAGAGTCATTTGGAATATACCTGTTGGTGGCCGTGCCTTTAATAAAAAATAAAAAAATAAAAATAAATTGGACTTTGACCTATACAGAAAAGGCACGGCCACCAACAGGTATATTCCAAATGACTCTTTTCATTGCTTGCAACATAAGCTTGCAAGTTTGCACTTTTTAACATATAGATTAGTAAATTTCCCCTTAAACAAATAAAGATTTGAAGCAGAAAAGAATAGGATTAGGAATATAGCTGGCGAAAACGGTTACGACGAAGGCTTAATAAATAAGCTGATAAATAGACATTCTTTTCAAAAGACCTTTCGGAATTCTACCTTTTTCAGACAAAAAGGTACCTGCGACTCAAAATTTGTATCAATTCCTTATAATCCTAATTATACGAAAGGATTACACAACGTATTTAATAACACCGGTCTTAAATTAGTATATCAATCCGGTAACACAATAAGAAGCTTACTAGGAAATCCCAAGGATAAAACTACAGTTCTAGAAAAAAGTGGAATTTACGAAATTAGTTGCATGGATTGTGACAAAAAATATGTTGGCCAAACGAGACGCTCTATTCAAACACGTTTTAAAGAACACTTAGCACACTTAAAATACGGAAGAACAGAAAAGTCAAGTGTGGCCGAGCATGCTTTTGAAAACAATCATAGATTCACATTAGATAACCTAAAACTTCTAAAAAGTGTACCAAACAAAAGACTTTTGAATGCATATGAAAGTATGGAAATCATTAAATCCAGAAATAGTTTAAATAAAGATAGAGGACCCATCCCGTTTAGTACACTTTATTCTTTGGTTGAGGGGAGATAGGATTAAAAATCGTGATCAATCACAAATTATTAGTCTTATCTCCGCCCACTAAAGGATTGTATATAAGATAGAGCGTAGATTAATTCAGTTCATTGTTTATCGTCTCCTGATGATGCTAACGTTGTTAGCGAAACGCGCGTCGAGTGCAAAAAAGTGTAGTTTTGGTTTTGTGGAAAACAATCATAATTTTGATCTCTAACTTAAGCGAGAGTGATTTAAATCTGTTATTTAGTATTCTGTGGATTCCGTGACTCTAATTTGATTACATCGGGCCCTCGGCAAGTTCCGGCTTTCATCGCGCCGTATCGTAAACGGAGACGATCTACCCAGAATGCACCGGAACGCAGTTTGTGCGATGCGAAGTGCTCGTGGGTATCATTTGTTCAGAATTTTTGTGAATCGGATAATGATTTTCAAAATAAAATTTTTATCGGTCACCAAGTGGTGCAAAATTGAATTGACGGATGACGTAAGTATGGCCCATTTTAAGGAAATTGGTAAGTAAATAGCTACCTTGTACCGCCGATGCCCAAACTTCCAAAGGATAGTGCACATGTGCATGTTTTTGCAGTCTCTCAGGTATGCTTTACTCAAGTTAAGTAGTGACCTACTGGTAGTTTGGAAGGTATTCTTATGTATTTTTCTCATGGCTGTGGCTAAAGTCCCATCAGTCGGAAACGATACACGACAGCCTCTTAGGTGGTGATATATCGGCAGGTTAGCAATTTTGATTTGTTGGGTTAGGTTAGGTTAAATTATAATAAATATGATGAAATTTTATTAAGTTCGGTTTATACATGGCATAGTCACAGGTTTAGTTCTAGTTTTTGTCAACTCATATATCCCTGTCACTGTCTTTTTCTTAACAAGACAAGTGACAGGGATACAAGTTATGACATAAATTAGAACTAAACATGTGACTAAGACGAGCGTGAACGATACATTAGTTTTTCTGAGGAAAATGGCGTTTTTTGCCACTGTCGTCACTGTAGCAATTTAGCTAAATTCACGACAGCTCGTGTAATACCTAAGGATATACCTATAGGTAGGGACTGTCGGGAAACTAGCCACAGCCTTTTCTTATTTCTATTTGATTTACTATCAAACATTTCTTTACACAAATTTCTTCTCTACTTTTCATCATGTAGTCGTACATAATGAAGTGATGAAAAAATAGTGTATAAAACTTGCTGCTAAATGTGCTCAACAAAACTTGCTGTCGTTTATTATAAGAAAATTTGGTTAAGTACCTAGTGAAAAAACAAAACATTGAAATGGTAATGAAAATGAGTGTAAATTACGATATAAACATATAACAATGTAATCTAAATTGGAGTTAAATTTACTCAAACTTTGAATGAATCGAGCGAACTCCACCCTTTTTAGAGTAAATGCACTCCTTGAACCTGAGTGATATTAACTCATAAAATGAGCGAAAATAGAGCACTTTTTCACTAAAAATCAAGTGAAATTAACTAATAAAACGAGTGAATAAACTCTATTTTAAGAAAAAGTATACTCATGAATCGAGCACCATTCACTAAAAATCGAGAGAATTCACTCTACTTGGAGTAAATATTATCCTTGAATCTTAGTGAACTTGACTCAAAATAGAGTAAACATACTCAAAACCAGCGTACTTTTTACCTGGATATTGAGTTAAAGTGACTCAATATTGAGTTATTGGTACTAAATGATGAAGTAAACTCCACTCAACAGTTGATTAATATGATTTGAAAATCACTCCCACGTAATTTCCTTAACTCATAAAGTCACTCAAACTTTGAGTTAAACCGCCTCTATTATTTCACTCCCGCTTCTATAATTTCACTCAATTCTGGTGTGGAACGAAATTCTTTTTGAGTAATTTTTGAGTGAATCTTCACTCATTTTTTTTTACCAGTGCATGCACAAGAGTCTATTTTTAACTTAACTTTAACTTGCCAAAAGTAGCAGTTCAATACGATAAAAAAATGGTATCCGAGGTGGTTCTTCATTATTCAACATCTGCTGTTAGCAGTGGTTATCGCTTTCTTGCATGGTTCTGAATTCTTTCGCAGGGCGCCGTATATATCTGGGGGACTTTGACACACTGAAAAAAAGGATCTCAAAATTGGCCAATCACCTTGAATTCCTTCGTTTAAGGTCGAGATTGCTCTTAAACAAGATAAAACCTCTTTTTTGAAAAGAATCATGATAGTCGTAATTCAAGAACTCAAGGGGATTGGTCCTATTCAAGATCATAAGGATTCATTCAAAATATCTTTTTTTTTCAGTAAATTCTATGGCTCTGGTCGTATTAATCGGTAGCCTAACCTAGCTGACAAGTCTCAATAGGACAAAACTACGTCGTACTAGGATCGACCCTCCATCAGTAGAGGCAATTGATATTATATTTTCCTACGATCGTGCGGAAAAGTTGCTTCTCCGCACGATTTTTCGTTTTGAAAGCTGTACTTTTCTCCACGGTTTTACTTTTCCGCACGATTTTTTTACTTTTCCGCACGATTTTTACTCTTCCGCACGCTTTTTACTCTTTCGCACGATTCTTAATTCAAGATATACTTTATATCATATTACTATCTATGTGTCCTATTTTTCATTTAGAAAATTCATAGCCTTAACCAATAAACTTAAGTCACATGCATCAGGTACAGTAATAAAAAAATCAGCTTTTCTGCACCACCAATTAAATGATTTATATAACTATTCTATCTTATGTGTCATATTGTAGCATTATTATAAAATCTTTGCGTATTAAAAACGTTTTTTTTTATGAATAAGATAGACAAAAACACTCATACGAAAAATATTGTACCTAACTCTTGCGGAAAATGCCTTTTCCACCCTTGACGGCTTGCCCGAATTCCACATTTTTTATTGTTAATTTTTAACAAACTCCCAAATAAACAAAACATTATTTCTGAAGACTTTTATCCTCGCTATTATCGCCTTTACTAAAAAGTTGTAATTTTCGACTTGTGTCGGGTTAGATTTTTTAAGTCTATGTTTATGTCTGACACCAATCCGATGTAAACTGCCCAAGCATTATTTGTCCGATATCCCTTACAATTTAAAACTAAGTCTTTAAAACACCCTTGTAATTCCCTGACTTGACTAATTTTTATCAAATTCGGCTCTAGTTGGTTCCATTTAGAAAAAAAAATAAAAAAAATAACCGCACAAAAATGTCTTAAAAGCATAAACATGCTTGTTGACTTAGCATATTACTTAGATAAATAGGTTTGTTTTCACAGCAGTTCGAATTGATGATAAAATTTTAGAGTAGGTAGATTTTAAATATAAAATTAATCTTAGAGAACCTTCATTTTACTTCTGATTACCTAATATAATTTAAGTTAATTAGATTGTTACACTTCTCTCTACTTTCTCTTATCCAATTTGTGACTAATTTTTTGAACACACTAAATTTTAGTATATTTTTGAAGTCAGTAGGCAAGTTATTTAATATTCTTGGGGCAAAGTATTTGATTGAACGTTGCCTTATTGTTTTGGAAGCCTGAACATATTCAACATTTCATTTATTTCTGGTTTTGTACGTTAACACTTTTTCTGTAAGTTTTATTTTATTTTTGTGTATGTTTTTAAGCAGCTCCAAGCAGTTCATTTGTCTAACATCGAGAATCTGTGTTTCCTGGAAAAGCTGGTCTGAAGGATATGTTCTTCTTTTGCCATAAATTAATTTAAGAAACCATTTTTGCGTATTCTCAATCCCACATAAGAGATGAGATTGTACAAGAGACAGATAAAGCGATTTAAGTCGATCTACCTCCAGAAATTCCTTCCAAATTTAGGTAGTAATCCCCGGATTTTTTTTCACCACATTTTTTATTTGCAGATCCTATTTTAAGTGTCTATCAATTACTACTCCTAGATATTTTATAGATTTTGATTCTGGTATTTGTTCTTTATTTTCTATTGTTAAAGTTAGTTTGTTTTTTTGCAACCAAGATCTTATTGTTTTGAAATCATTTTCCGCCACTAGTTTAAGGTTTTCTCAAGATTTTGACTTGTAGAAAATGGCGGTGTCATCAGCAAAGCTTATTATTTTTCCGATGGTTTTTAATTTAAGCAAGTCGTTTACATATAAAGTAAAAAGCAATTGTCCCCTGGGGTACATCATAGTTTATTTTTTCGTAATCACTTCTGACACCTTCAATTTCTACATATTGGTTTCTGTTGGTCAAGTAGCTTTTGAGAAGATTTAAAACATTTCCCCGCAGGTCATACCTCTCCAGCTTTTCCAGTAAAATCCCATGCGAAATGGTGTCGAATGCTTTCGAGAGGTCGACAAAAATACATAAGCTACGCATATTTGCTTCAAAAGCATCAGTTATTTGTTCTGTTAATTTACAGATTGCGTCTTCTGTTGACTTTCCCTCTCTGAACCCGTACTGCCACTCCGATATCACATTAAATTTAGACAGGAAACTAACAATTCAATTTTTTAATATTTTTTCAAATATTTTTGCAAAGACAGACAACACTGGCCTATATTTGATCACGCTGTCTCTGGTACCAGACTTTAGAATAGGCTTAATTTTTCCTATTTCTAGACAGTCTGGAAAGCTGCCGTTTTGAAAACATAAGTTAATTAAAAAAGTTAAAGGTATTATAATTTCCTCTTTTATTTGTCTTATTCTGTCTGTACTAATTTCGTCCCAACCAGGAGCTTTTTTTTCCTTTAAAGATTTTATTGCATTTAACATTTCTTCCTGATTGGTTAAATACAAAAGCATGCTGCTTTCCAGTCTCTCTATTTGTACATTTTGGTCGTTGCAAAGAGGAATCTTTTCTGCGTATTTTTGTCCCAGTGTGCTATAATGTTTGTTAAACTCGTTTGCAATTTCTTTTTTTTCAGTTAAGATTTCTCCGGTTTCAGTTTTTATAGATTTAATTTTTGTTTTACCGCACAATGAGTTTACCACACTTCACAGCAATGAGGAAGACGCTTTATTTTTTTCTATTTGTTTTTTTGTAAAATTCGTTTTTGCATCTCTAATTAAAAGTCTTAATCTATTTTTACAATTTGCGTAACGCTGTTTTATTATGTTATTTGTTGGGTTTTGGATCGTTTGATTATACAAACAATGCTTTTCATTTTTTGTATTTTGCTCGGTTATTTTTGTATTTATTTTAATATAGTTTGCTATTTTTGTTACAAATATTTTTACAGCCCCGTTTTTTCCTTTTTCGTTATCTTCTAACAACATTTGTTTTTAGGTCATTTTTTAGACTTTTGTAGTTAATATGTATTTTTAACTTTATTAGTTTCTTTAGTTTTATTTACAACTAGTATAGAAACCGCTAAATATATGGTTAAAATAATCAACCCTATATGCCAAGAAAATGTAGTCTTTTTAATCTAAAAAAAAACTTGTTGTGCTCCTAATCCTATACAGTTAATTCAACCGCTTTTCTTTCCTGGCCGTGGTTTAACTGAGACTCATAAAATTGAGCAAGTTATTTCCAATGGTTTAATTCAAAGATTAAACTCAAGTTAAACTATGGTTTAATCTATAGTTTTAACTATGGTTGAAAAATTAGCCCTTAATAATTTTTACTATTCTCCTGAATAACAGTTCTAGAGCACAGTGTTTGTTCTATATTCTTATAGTTCATGGTGAATGCGCTGGGAAAACGATATCTACTTATGGATTGAGGTTGAATTATACTGGAATTACGAATAGTTTAAATGGAGGCATTTTATTCTGGTTAACTTTTTTTTGTGTTTGTTTTAAAGAAAGCTAACCAGAATAAAATGCCCCCATTTCATATAATCATATTCCAATATAATTCAAGCTCAATCCATAAGTAGATATCGTTTTCCCACCGCATTGCTCTAGAAGTGCTATATATTCAGGAAAATAGTAAAAATTATTTACTTAAAAAAAAATATTTTACCAGGGTATTACAAGGGTATTTTAAAGACTTATTTTTAAATTCTAAAGGATATTGTTCGGGAAATGTTGAACCGTTACTCCATTTTTCCTCAAACTCCTCGTTTTGACTAGAGGCCCTGTATACAATTTTTGACAGTTATTGTTTTACCAGAGGTAAGCAACTCGATTTGCACTTGTTAGGGAAATGTTAATAATTTATTTTTGTATGTTGGCAACCATAAACGTAGGTACAGGGTGATTCATTATATTTGGATACCCCGGTTATAGCCGTTAATTGCTATGTTTTCATGGATATTGAATTCGTTTTTAATATGTTTTAAAAACTTTTTTTTCATGAGTTTTCATGACAGGTTTTCAAATCGATTTGAAAACGGTTTTCAAATTTTGATATTTGGCAGCTGACCTGTGTCATAGTTGTCAAATATTCATTTTTGAGTTTTGGTACTTTTTTAAAAAAAATGTATTTTATTCAAAAGATGATGTTGGCCCTTGCCACACATTTTTTTTAAATTTTAATTACTACTCTGTTTGCAAGTGGAAGTGAAGAAAGAAATGCTGGACTGGCATATGTGCATAGCACATACACTTTCGAGGCAAATATTTCTTTTATTTTCTTTCTTCTTTAGTCATTTAAGTAAGGTTATGTTATTAATCTTCTTTTTTCTATATAATCCACCAAATTTTAGAATGCCAGTTCCACAGTTTCACTTATATTTCTCTCTCTCTCTCTCAAAAAGAGTGAGAGCAATAAAATATAATTTGGCGGCTGTCTGGTAATCCGACGCAATACGCATGTGTAAACTCAATCCTCGTTTTCATGGAAAATCGGTATTTCGATCTCAATACGATCTTGATCCAACCCTAAAAATTTTCAGGGTCGGATCTAGATTGAAATCGATTTGAATATTGGAAAAACAGGCGTTTTCATGGACGGTATCGGATTGAAATCGTTTTCAGAACGAACTCAATTCCTATGAAAACGTAGAAAATATTAGATATAAAAAAAATATTTTAATGTAAGATTTGAATAATTTTGTCCAAATTTTTTGAAAACTTTGACAAAAGCTGTCAAATGTCATTCCATATGTCAAATTTTGACATTAACTTTATTTTTTTTATTTATTTTAAATTGAACACCCTGTGTTTTTTTATTTCGTTCAATTGTCTAGGTGCGGTGAACAGTTTTCGAGATATTGCAAATTTTTTTGTAGATTTTTGCACTCCCGTTAGTGCCGTTAATATTAAAGATAGAAAAAACATTAAAAATAAAAGTTGTTGAGATTTTTACGGACTTCATATATATATCGCCAGAAAATGTCAAATGTCATTTTTATGCCAAATGTAAAAATAACTAAACTGAATTAGGACTACTCATTTTTAAATACGAACGACAACAACCACGACCACAAGAAATTTACTAATCTAACAAATGCTCCAACACATCACCATTTACAAAGTTCATAACGCCTTCTTAGGCCAGAAATCGTGTTCATTATTTTATGTCTCAGGCTTCTATTAATATTAATTTCCTCATTATTTTCTCGATTTTCAATTTCTTCTAAGGTGTTCGGGCGATTTGAGTAAATAGTCTCCTTTAAATGGTCTCACAACCAAATATCCGGATGTGTTAAATCTGGGGAGTTTGGAGCCATATGGGATAATTTTTTGATTTAGAAAATGTGTTACTGCGGAAGCTAACTGATGGAATTTTCAATATCACCTTCCAAAATGCTAAATATCTTATTCCGTTAAAATATCCTCGGTAAAAAAATTCCATCAATAACCTTTCATTGGATATCCAAAAGCACCCAATAATATAGCAGCAATTCAAAACTCGAGCAATAAAAATTTTTCTAAATCAACATTATCCCATATGGCTTGGTTCAAATGGCCACCAAAAATACCAAACCAAAATTATTAAAATCTTACCTTAAAACATTTTTTCTATCGTTAATATTAACAGCTATAACCGGGGTGTCCAAATATAATGAATCACCCTGTACATCAAATTTTCAATTTGATTATTTACATGCGGTTTAAAAATCGAATATTGAGGTATAATGGTAAAGCCATGATGAACCTAAAAATAATTTAGTTAAATACCTGTTAAATTATTTTTAGATGTGCTAAAATACAATTATAGTAGGATACGTTTTTTCACAATTTTAAAGACTGTAAAGAACTTGAAAGATATTAATATCACCTTATGTCTTACACACTTAACGCTTTGAACAATTACAATTTTTGTCGTTTTCTGGATAAAAATGGCAAAATAAAAATCATATGCCCCACACCACTCCAGATGACAAAACAGAAATTTTAAAAAAACCATTGCCTTAAATTATTTCCATCTTTCTCTAAAATACTTTTTATAGCCTGCTGTCTCTCTTCAACAACCTTAAATATTTTTCATTTTAACAGAGAAAAATTGCTTTTTTGCAGCACTTTTTTGAATGATAAAAAACCAGTGAAAACTTAAAGAAAGCTATACAATGTGAGCAAAATCATTGCATAAAAATTTGAAAAACATAGAAAAAATTGGTGAAAAAAAAACGTTACCCCTTAAATTATGCTAAAATATTTTAAGCCTTAAATTACCATCATGGATGACTCTTCCATAGGAAACTACGACTTTGTATTGTTCCATTGTCCAATGGAAAAAGAAACGCAAGAAAAATACAAAGAGATCATGCATTTACCCACGTGGAAAATTCGAATTTGCGAGGTAAGTAAGATTAGTAAACTTATATAATATTACGTATTATTATTTTAAGAAAATGAGTAACAAAATGAGTTAATTTCTGTGTATCTACCCCATTTTTTTTGTGAAAGTTTGACATATTTTACTAACCAAAAAAGTCATCATCATTCAAAAACTGTCTGGGGAAATAAAAAGAGACAAAAAAACATCAGTCCATTTCATAAAATCGGCTCTACATGCAAATATGAACAATACTAGAAAGAGAGGGCAATATGAGTTATCCACCTCTGGTAAAACAGCAACTGTCAAATGCATAGAGGGCCTCTAGTTTTGACAAGTTATTTCAAAGCCATTACTGCGGCTCATCTCTCAATCTCGCTGAATTGATCTCAAAACCATGTCGTCACACCAAAAAACAAGAAGCGAATCGACGCGCTTCGATCAACACAGAACGCCGGAAAACAACTCTCCAGGGCCCCTATCTTTCAAATGATAGAAATTCTGCTTCCATTCTCCCCTATTATGCATATCATTGGTCCAAATCTTCGGTTTAAATCGGTTTCTCTCACATTTGCCCGATATTGATTCTCGAACTTGAACTACTCGGTACTCGGTGCAGCTCTATCCTAAATATATATTATGCAATAAAATACAATTTGTCTGATACTACAAAAAAGAATTATTATACTGATATTTAATATAAAATTCCGAGATACCTGCAAACCAGTTTTTATTAAAAACGCTTTGTTAACATTTCCGGCTTTATAAAACTAACTCTCACAATACAAGCCTCTTGCGAATAAATCATCATAATGGTGCTCTATGGGAGAAGTCACCAGAACACATTGCTATTAAACTTTATAATAAATGGCCTTCAAAAATTCGAAGTATAAATGATATAACAAGCTTTAAAAACATCTAAAATCAAAGTTTTAGGTACTTGGGTACTTATTTATTTGTTTAACTATTTCTTTTCTTCTGACGCCATAAAAAAAAAGAAAAAAAATCCTAAATCATAAAAATCCAAAATTAAATTTTTAGGACACCAATAGCTTGGTCAATACTCTAAAATTCTTATTTTATGCATGTAATGCAAAACACCAAAAACATAGATAATTTGGTGCTCCTTAATTGTAGGGTATCAAACCAAAGAAAATAAGTCTAGAATCTAAAACAGTGTTTTTATAGGTTTCTTCCTAATTTTTTCAAAAGTAATAATAATAAGAGTCGGGATTGCGGTTTGATATTAATACGTCAAATTATGTGTTATGAGATTTTAAATAAGTGGCAAATGAGGGAAATTTAAAAATTAGTATTTTTATAGGGTAATTGGTACTTATTTTATGCATACGCAGCAGGTTAAATGCCAGTACCCAAATAAATAAAATAAAATAACCAAAAACAGTAACGGTTAAAAGAGTATTTGTTAAAAATAATGCAGATTACAAATATTCCAATAATTGCCATTTCATAAAAGACTTTTATTAGTGTAAGGTCGGCAATTATAGTGGCAGTATTTCAATAATTCCCTAATATTTTTAATTATTAGTCACTGATATTCGATATTTTATTCTATGTGTGGTAATTTTTTCTATATCACCCTGTACATTCTCGAGTAATATCAAAACCTCGATCAAAACTAGTTGGCCATAGTATAACATGCTAGACAAGTACAATAGTTTGGGTAGTTCTTTGCTCAACACCAAGCTCAACACAAAAAAACTGAAAAACCTTGCAATAGCGTGGTAATAATCTAGAATGGTTTGCAATAATAATATATAATATAGGGTTATTATGCACTATATGAACAAAAATCTGCTGATGATATCTATTATACTAAAGTTTGAAATTTTGAAATTGTACATTAATTAGATACATTATTTTATATTTATATCTGATCTAAAACAAATGATCAACTGAATGTTTTTTAGAAAATCCAAAATATTTTGTGTGTAACAACGGCTCCATAACTCAAGTTTTATTATTACATTTATTACCAAGTGGGTCTCTAGTCTAGTTTATTACAATTTAAAATTATAAAAAAGTACCAAGTTTAATTATTTCTTAAGGCAGAAAGCAGTAAATGATTGTAATAAACCTTGTTTGGTGGAAAATAAATAGAGTTAAAACTAATAGTCAACTTACAAAGGTAATAACATTATAAAACACGAATCTAAGGCAAAGGAAAAAATGGCTGGTTGTTTGTGAGTGTTCAAACATAAAGTTTGATAAGTCACTTTTTTATGATTTTGACATTTCTGCATTTTTGAATTAGTTGGATTGGCAAGAGAAAAAAAAAATGTTTTCCTTAAATTTTACAAGAAACAAAAAAAAAAGCCGTAATCGTGCCATGTCACCTTAACTGCATAATTATTATTACTTAAATATTATACTGTCATTACATGCTAAGAATGAATGCAGTAAAAGTGATTCATTGATTGATTTATTTACTTCAACAGCAAGGTAAGGTAAGTGTGCCACTGTAGCTGATTGTATCCCTTTCTGTATTCTTTCACCTAAAAGAGGTTCGATGCCTTTGCTCGGTTCAGCACTCTCTTTACAAGTGTCCTCTAAGAGCCTCCGTTCTGAGAAGATGCCTCTTCTAAAAGGTGGCAAGTTATCCAGTAGTTAAATGCCAGGCACTCAAGCAGTAAAAGTGATTGCTAAAACCAAATGCAGTCTGCTTTTGCAAACTGGGGCTGTTATAAAGATAAAAAACCTAAAATATTTAACTAAAACAAAAATAAATCCTCAAGATTAAAAAGAGAAAATATAATATTCTACCTAATTTTGACCACTAAAAACATTCTTTAACACCCTCGAGTGTTAAATTTCCATTTATTATGAATCAAAATTTGAGCACTAAGGTACACTTTATTACTAGATATAACTACAAGCATTTAAATTATCTTTTTATAATTGGCCAAAATTTTTTTTTGGTACAAAAAATATTAAAAAAATATAAGGTGATCAATTGTGTGTGCCATAACTTGCACACTTTATGGGAAACCATGTTGATGACTTAAAAGAAAAACTAAGTCAAAACAGAGTAATAATGAATATTTATTATTTAAGAACAGAATTTAAGTAAAATAAATAAGAACAAGAATTTCAGTTAGTTTTTATAACAGTTCTGAAAAAAAACCACACCAAAAGTGTTTTAAGTCAAAGAATCAACCTCAAAAAGTTTTTGATATTTCTCTCAAAACTGCCATTTTCGAACTTACTGCTTTTTGAATTAGGACGGCAGAACACCAGGAGACTGATTTTACCTGGACAGAAAGTCTCAGTAAAATACAAAAATTAAAATTTTTGAGATGCAAACTAATACCGAGATGTCCTCCATATGAATCAAATTAACTAACGTAAGAGCTTAATAAAACAGGTCACAAACTCATTACCAACTTTATATTAGATATTTCGCTAAATCGCAACAAATTTTTAGTGACAAAATGGTGGTTGTTGGCACCCTCATCAATAAATATATGCACACAGATTGTAAAGATGTTGTTGAACCAACCAGTGGGTTCGGTGAGCGTGAGCTGTTACCCCCTACGGTAAATTTTGATTGAAATCCAGGACATATTTTTTTCGGGTTTTTTTACAGACTTACTTTGCAAATTACCACAAGTCTCCTGTTTTTCAAATTTTTGCGAGACCACAATTGACACAAAGCGACTGGATCCAAGACAAACTGCTCACCTAGATATACTAAAAGGCAAGCCCCAGATTAAGTTGAACAAAACACCTCTGTAACTTCCTTAATCCTTTGAAAATCTTCCTCAGGACGTTCCTATAGACTCCGAAAATACAGAAATTCTTCAGGGGTCCAATTTTTGTCGAAATTGACTTCCCGCTGTATTTTTCATAAGTTTTAAACTATATTTATGTACAATCCCCAAGACAACCAAACAAACAGCTGTCGATTCAGTCACATCGCTCAGTCACGCCACATCATCCGCATTTGGTTGGGCAGGAGGTACGTTTAAAAACAGAAGCGCTTTTGAACTGGTGCTGTCCGGATTTTTTTGGGCGAGAACACTACCTTCTTAAGTAAAGAAAGCCTTTTACATCTGAGTAATTTAAAAAGAAAGGTAAGGTTAGTTGGACCGTTCTTTTTGCCACTTTGTTATTATTATCATTATTCTATTTTAGCGCATTAACTTTCTGTCACGCTGTTGGATTGGATGTTTGTCTTTAATCAATCTTTGTTTGCACGCGCAAAAACGAAGTTGATACATATATACGCCAGTTCTTTAAGCCTGTCATCGGCAACCGCCTCTACCTCTGCACCTGCTTATTGGGGTTCTATCTATTATGGATAATATACATACACGGTCGTACCGTTAATTTTCGTTCTCATAGCCACTTTGTTCAGATCCCCAATTAAAAATAAATAAGAATTGCTTTGGGTTTTTTATTGTTTAAAACTTCTAAAAATTAATAATAAAAGTAGTTAATCTGTTTGAGCCAGAAGAAAATTAAATTTGCTGGGTTTTCTTAAGCCCAGCGGATTCGGAACGTTATGAGAGGTAAGTAAAAAAATACGGGAAAGTAAAAAATTTCCTTTATTTTACATTCTTATAATAATGCGTATAAAATTCTCAAAATTTAAGAAATACAAAAAAATCTAACCAAGAAAACGCACGTCAGGGACAGCCGTTAAATTTGATTGAAGCTAGCAAACTGATCTGATAATAAAAATCACTTTCACTTCCTATAATAATAATTAGGTCTATCAGAAAGAAAGAGTATCTGTGTTGCCATCTCTTTTTTACCTGCCAAAAATGAAAGCCTTACCAAAATTTCAGAAGGATGCAGGCTACTTGCATCTCAAATCGAAAGAGCCTCAGGACTCTGAAGTGGTCCTCTGATACAAGCAGCGACCGATATACTCTTAATGCACAGTGGTCGTATAAACCTGAAGTCACCGTAGATCCGGATTTTCTACAATTTAAAAATCCATGCTTGACAAACAGCTGTTGAATCTGAAGACATCAAACTGATCAAATTCCCATTGTTTAATTTATTTTCTACTCGCATAAGAAAAATGCGTGTATCTCACCTAATCGCTCTGCTTTTTTGTCTTTTTTTTGTTATAAAACTAAAGCAAACTTTCAAATTAACTTTTTTTTTCAGACTTCAATTGTCTCTATTTCATTTATACACGACGTTTCGATCAATACAATCTCTGATCGTCTTCAGGTGCAAACTTGTTGCGCTAGTTATATAACTAACAAAGAGTGACAACGGTTTTTAAACTAAAAGTTTACCAGCAAACACAAATCGTCGGTATAAAATCGGGCCAACGTCGGTGGTGCGTCGGATGTGGCAACTACTTTATGGCCCAATGCTGGACATATTGCAATTCGTGGTTTTCATTCCGACATCAACTTTACCCGACGAAGGACCGACAGGGCAGGTTGGGTCGGATTTAAGGACCCATTTTATAGGAACTTCGTAGTCTGATATTGCGTCGCCTTAGATACCCTCAGGCGATCATCGCCTACAAAAAATCCTACTGGCCCGATGACAGCAAAGTCGGCTGCCGACATAAACATGATACGTATTCCTTTTTGTTTTTTTCTAGCAAAGAAGAAGACAGAATTAGGCGTGTACGAGAAAGTTAACAATATAAAGTTTTTGTAAAGTGATAACAAATCAATCATTCCCTCTAAAGGTTCCAGTCGTCTTAGTGCTAAACTTAATTGCTTGCTACTAACTTGTTTGTTGATTTATACAGTACACTCTTGCTTAAAACACATAAGCAAATCATAGAGGAGTACTTAAAAAATATATTTTAAAATATTAAAAAGAGAACAAATAGAGAATAATAGCGTTTGATATACACTGCTCTGACCACCTTCAAAGCACTTCAGTTAAAAGCATGTATATCTTTCCGGGAGCACTTACGAATTGATCTAATAATTTGCCTTTTTTTGGGGCACCCTGATTTTGTTCATAGACTCTGTGTGCCGAAATGCTTGTGTCTGAATAAGAACGCTATTCAATTCAGATGCACTGAAGAGGGATAGTTTTTATTAGCGTCACTCTCATTCATAGTGCAATTGTCGTTAAAAGCACAAGCGCCACTTGTCGCGAGACAAAGTTAAGCATAGGCCATTGATCGCTCAGAGCAAATAAATTTTCAGTCGCTTTCCTTCTGAGTACGTCCAACGTTTGTTAGCGAGGTTTGGTTTGCCAAAAATGAACGCATTGACAAAAGAAAAGAGGATTTTTATCCTGAAATCCTACTTGAAATCCGAAAATGTCCATGAGATTATTGGGCGCTTTGAATTTGAATTCCCTGGTCGACCGAGTCCTTCTCAATAAACCGTTTATAACAATTTCCACAATTCTGAAACACATGGTTCCATCAATGGTTATCACAATTGTTATAACGATGGAGTCGCACCAGCTCGTTCCATTCCTCCTGAGAGGGTAGGGTATGTTAAGGAGCATGAACCGTGCCTCACTAGGGCAATTTCTGAGGCGGTAGGTGTTGAGAATCTTACTTGCCAAAGGATTTTAAGGAGGTACGGTTAAAAATCCTACAAGGTAGAGTATTGTCAGGAGCTGTCTGAAGATGGTTGTTGCATTTGACGTTTGCACTTTTGCGAAATTATGAGAGAAAAATGTGATAGGGATGAAAATTTCCTGAAAAATATCCTGTTGTATCCCATAATAACACAACTCATACTCGGTATTGGTCAAGAGAACATAAACACCTTGAGGCAGCTGTAAGAACACAATACCCCGCAAAAGCTGAATGATGGACAGGGATCATCGGTGATCACATAATTGGACCTTATTTTATCGATGGTATTTTGTAAATTGTAGCAACAGGTTTTACCTAGGTTGCAGGAGCACTATATAAATTTAGGAACAACGTGGTTTCAACAGGACGGTTGCACCTCTAATAATTCAAGTCAAGTTTCAAATTATCTTCGGAGGGCGTCATCTTTGAATTATCTCATTTGAGGTCTTCAACGCTTGAAGAGTTGAGGGCCAATATCCTGGATGCAGCCGCTACCACCACCCCAGAAATGTTGCCAAGTACCCGACAAGATTTTTACGATTGGTTCGGATATTGCGAAGCCCAAGTGGGAGGACGAGGAGTCTCTTTTGTATAAAAAGTAGACATAAAATTGTGCAACAGTTTTTAGGCTTGTGTGTGTTCATTTTTGAAACACCAAATTTTTTTAACTGAAAGAGGGGACTCGGAAGGTTTTTAATGAATAATTAAAAAATATTAAACCCATTTCTGCATATCGAATATTTTTTGCACTTACTTCGCCACCTTTCCAGCATCTGCAACAATCAGGTGCAACAATCGATAGTTACCGATCGATCGATAATTCCATCCGCAATCCGTTTAGTAGCGTCAAATTCCTGGGGTAAAATAAATGTGGTCTTATATTTTTTTAATCAAGATCATATTTTCAACTATTTATTTGACAAGAATTTTTTTTTTCTAGAGCCAAAAAAAAAATTGTATTTTGATATGTATGGTCCCTTCAAATCGCGTCGATTGCGAGTAAACAGCTGACAAAAAATTTTATCATATGCTTTTTACATGCTTTTATTTAACTTGCAATGTATCTATGTAAATATGTATGTTTGTTCGGGTGGAATCTTGCAACTTAATGTTGACCAACTTTCCAACATCTGATCGGCCTCAAATTTGGCATGCTTGTATAGTTGCGGTGCCAATAAATTTTTATTAAAAAAAACTTTTAAAGAACAAGCTTTTATTAAATGCACTCAAAAGTTGAAAATAATTTTTTATCTTTCTTATACCATAAATAAAAGCGATGGGTGCAAATTAAAAATTTTAACTTTACGCTGGCAAAGAGAGAACTACAAAAGAAGAACTAAATTCTTTTTCTCTTCTAATTATTCCATCTAAAGAAGCTGAGAACGGCTGAGATTGCCTTGCTTGCCAAGCCTTTGAAAATGTATTTAGGTTATAGAGTAATACAACTGTTTTTTAGGCTAATCGTCGATGTAACCGATATACGATACCTAAAGTTAAAATTTTTACAGAAAAGATTTGTCGCGTAGAGGGCAAAGCGTGAGGGAATAAATCGGAAAAAAGGTTTTCCTAGACCAGGATTATTACTAAACAGTTTTATTACTCTACTCCTTTGTAAATTTATTAGGGCGCTAAATTTTCCCTTCATTTTTAAAAATTTGTAATTTGCGCCCATGGCTTTTATTACGGTATAGGAAAGATAATTTTTTTTTATTTTTGAGTGCATTTTCTTTGAAAGTTTTTTTTTTAAAAAATTTTTGTTTATTTTTTTGCATCAAATATTTACATTTATAAGAAATTAAGCATTCTTTGACGATCCTAAAAAAAAAACAAACAAATTAAAAAAGATAAAACACACATTTGATTATCCGTGAAACTATAATACTTTAAAAAGAAAACATCATCAAAATAATTTGGTCTCAAAATTAATTAATGCTTCTAGAAAAACGCCGGAAGAAAAATAATTTTTTTTTAAATAAAAAACGGTCATTCTAACTTTTCTTTTTTAAGGCAACCTAGGGTATTCGTATTGCCCTTACATACAGATAGTGGCTATTTTCTGGTCGTTTGAAAAAAAAATATATTTTTTGAAGTTTAATATTTTTATGATGTAAATCCACGTTGAAACGTTTATATATTTTTATTATAAAACTATTAAACTTCATAAATATATATTTTTTAGTTTAAGTGGGCCATCGAGCGTTTTTGTCTTTTACATTTTATTACCATGTATTTATATCTTCCTTTCCTTGGTTCGGCCGCTCGTATTACCAAATTAATTTTTGGACTTCATCCAGCAAAACACGGGCTAGGTTTTCTCGTATCTCTGCGTTAGCAACACAGAGCAGACGTTATAGAACGTAAGCGTGTGCCTGGTCTGTACGTTATACATGCTATAAACGTGACCTCGATGAAAAAGCTCAATGCTAGACCGCAGAGATTGAACTCTGGTATCTGTATTCGGCAGAAGTATTTCTTTTTTTGCAGATAAAAGGAAGAGAGAAAAAAATTGCATTTATATTCCGCGTTTTCGCGTAATTCCTATAAACAACTTAAACTGTCTATTGGTTGGCATAAAATTCTTTATATAAGGTGGCCCAAAAAAAACCGTAACTACATTTTTTTTCGTCTGTTTTTTTGTGATTTTAGCTTCTGCAAAAAGCTAAAGCTTCAAACTATATGAATGAATGAATGAATGAATGAAACTTTTGTCAAAATTGACATTTCGGTAAAGTTCAAGATGGCGCATGATTTTTAAATTTTCCCATTTTTAACACCCCCTGCCAAAATTTAATATGAACTAGGTACTGTACTCGATTTTAGACATTTGCCATAAAGACACGTCTTTGTCGTGCACAGAAAGGTGTCACTTCTAAAAGTCGGACAAGAAGTAATAAAGCTTAACGTCAACGAAGTAAGTGGTATTTTAGGCCTTTGTAAAACATATGTCTAAAAACCTGTAGAATTTGTTCTACTGGGCATTTTTTATTTCTCGCTCGATTCTTCAGATTTTGAGCTCTGCGGGAAGCTAAGTCTCTGCTATATACGCTATCTGTCAAATTTGACACTTTATGAAAATCCCTAATGGCGCATGCTTTTGAAACTTATTATCTATTTTACACAGCTTTAAAAACAGCACCTGTTTCGTTAGGCAAAGCTTTTTTAGTTCTTGAACTATTTTTACAAGTAATACCTGGTACATGAAAAAATCAGGTACTTTGACATACAAAAAAGTTTGGCAAGAAGGAGTGAAAAACTTTTGAGTTTCAAAAGCAAGCGCCATTATGGATTTTCATAAAATATCCAGTCCAATTTGACAGATAGCGTATACAGACCGCTTCAAGCTACTGCGAACATAGGGGGAATCAAGTCCAATTTACTCTCCGTGCCGTACGACCGAGGTGGATTCGAAGCACGCTATGGATATTGGTCGAGGGAAAATTTGCATTTGTATTTTGACGTAAGAACACAGTATCCCCAAAAACTAAATGTTTGGGGGGGGGGGTATTGTAGGGGAACACGTAATTGGGCCATTTTTTATTAACGGCAATTGCAATTTGAATGGTCCTAGATATTTGGATCTACTGCAGCAGCACATTATTCCAACTGCTAGGCAGTTGTTAGGTGTAAGATTGGGTGAAACATGGTTTCAACAAGATGGTTGTTCCGCTCACAATGTTGGCCTTGTTAGGGAATATCTTGATAATGTATTTCCTAATCGGGTTATAAGTACACGGGGAACTATTTTATGGCCAGCTCGATCTTGCTCCTAATGACTTCTTGGAAACGTTGGAAGGGGTTTTTATAGTAGGCTCGGATATTGTCTAGCCGAGCAAGGAGGACTTTTCGAACATTTGCTTTAATTTTTTTTTGACTGGGAGAATCTTTTTGGTTTTTAGAATGTATTATTTTATTTTGAGAACTTGCTTTTATTTTGTTTCTCCTTATTATTTTCATTGTAACACGTCGTCACTGATAAATCTGAGCAGTTGACAATAAAACGCTCTTATTTATCAGTGACAAAAAATAAGAAAATTACGTTATAAAAATGTGCGTATTTATTGACCAAATTCCGGTTTCATTGACTACGCTCCACCCAGCACCGTGGTTAGAGGCGTACTAAATATAAGGTGAACGGCGGCGAACGGCTGCGAATGGCGATCGGAAGCCTGAGTGTTGGTTGCTTCACTGATAGGCGTGCGGTGTCTCTGCACGTACGTACACTGGCAAATTAGACTTCTTTCGCCCTATGTTCGCAGTAGCTTGAAGCGGTCTGTATAGGCCAGAGCCTTAGCTTCCCGCAGAGCTCATAATCTAAAGAATCGGACGAGATTTAACAAATCCCTAGTAGAACAAAAACTAGAGGTTTTTAGACCTATGTTTTCCAAAGGGTTAAAACACCACTTACTTCGTTGGCGTTGAGCATTATTACTTCTTGTCCGATTTTTAGAAGTAATACCTCTCTGTGTACGTCAAAGACGTGTCTTTATGGGAAACATCTAAAAACGAGTACAGTGGCGCAGTGGTGGTGCTAAAAATAAGGAAATTTTAAAATCATGCGCCAATTTGGATTTTAACGAAATGTCAATTTTGACAAAAGTTTCATATAGTCTGAAGCTTTAGCTTTTCGTAGAAGTTAAAATTACAAAAATCCCGCCATATATTATATAAAAACACATAAAATCAAACATTTTAAGTAGCAATTACACAGGCGAATATTCCTTTGATTTTCGAAATGCCGCCAAACATTCGCGCGAATTATTTATTAAAGATTCGCACAAAAGGTTTGGGCCCAAAGGTTCGGGTTTCGGGTAAAAAGGTTCATGGTGTTCGGACATAATTTGCTGAAAGAAATATTTGGAGTAAAATAAAAATTAGGAAAATTATTTACCGTATATCATTGAACTGAATTGTAATATAAAAATTAAATTTTAAAACCTTTCCGATTACTTTATTTCATTTTGTGGGGTTTTGGTGGTGGGGTTTGGTGATGGCGTTTGGTGGTGGGGTTTGGTGATGGGGTTTGGTGGTGGGGTTTGATTATAAAACCTAAACACTTAATTAAAGAAAATCAAAAAAGTAAAAAAGCATTTTTTTATTTTTATCACCCAGCAAATAATAATTTTTCGCTTTCCGTCGAATTTAGGTCAGTGATGTGAGACCAAAAATATTATCTATTCCCACTTTCAAAAATATATTTTCAAAAAATCTTTCGAAAATGTTCGTGGCAAATGTTCGTGCAAATGTTCGAGTGTTCTGGCAAATGTTCGTCGAAAAAGGTTCGCCAGATCCGGCCCGAATTTTTGGACGAACCTATTCGCTCTGTGTAAATGCGCCTTTAAAATATGTAAAAAAGTAAAAGTAGTAAAGAACCTCGCACAATTTAAATAGAAACTGGATTTCAGTGGGATTTCAACGATGTTTAAATATTTTATTGGCACAGGGGCCGATGTCTACAGGGTGAGCCAACATTATCTGCCAAAGTTTGGGATGAGCTTATTACTATCTTGCTTATGATGACCGATATGGGCAAATAGAGTATAAATTCCCAGTAAAATGACAACGCTGAATTTAAAAATGATATTTATTTTGACGTCTGTCTAACTCTGTCAACATTCCGGAAAAATTATTGACCTTCAAGTTTTTGGAAAAGCAAATACCTTATTTTTACTCTATTAAACATATTATAATATAAAACTGACATTTGCCTTAACTGTCATTTACTGTCGTGGGGAAAACTAATAGTGCGATGTGGGGACTCGAACTATACTAATTTGAGGTCGATGAACTCAAAAATGTTATTAATTTTGGCACCTGTCACACCCTGTCAAAATAACGAATGAATAATTTATAAATATGGAGGTTTTAGAAAAGCGAATATCTTTGACAAATCTCTTAACTCTCATGGGTGCGATGATATATATATATATATATATATATATATATATATATACGAGTGTTGATGCAACTTATTGCCATAAATAAAAAAAAGCTTTAAATGTTCCTTTAGTGGTCTAGTCAGTAATTTTTTAAACGTTATGTAAGGCGGGCATCTGAAGTTTGTGTCAACATTCGTAGAAATGTTTTCGTCTATGACAGTTAAGTTAAGACAAGTATCACTCATTTTACAGACAGGTCTGTCCCTACTGAAAATTTTAATTTTTTGAAAAATCGTTTACGACTTGCAGAGTTATGAGTTTTTTCGACTATAGTCTACGCACCTCACCTTACATTTGAACGAATTAAGATATCGACTTTAAATAGAAAACATGCGTAATGATGACAATTTTACCACTTTCTGACGTCTTTTAGGAATAGGATAGGAAGGGGGGCCGAGTGATACCTTGTTTAAGAGGTATTTTAATTCCCTATTTAAATCTTAATTTTTTAAAAAATCGGTATTTTACTTACAGAGTTATGAGTATTTTTAACTATAGTTTGCGCACCTCTCATTTTATTATTGAACGAATTCAGAGGCGTTTTCTCGCGTTGAAATTGTTTAAAATGTTTTTAAAAAGTTTAAAACATTTGTTTTCTTGCGTTGCAACGGTGACGTCACATCGAAACGGGTTAAAAATATTTTGAAACGGAATCCACTCTAGTTTCAAAACTGACGCGTGCGTAGAAGATACGTCAAAATTCTACATTCTTGTTTTAACCGATTTTTTTTTGTTTTTGCGTGAAAATGTATGAAAAATCGTATTCTAGATATCTTGTTAGCCATTCTTCATGGTATCCCTGTGGTCTTATATGATTTTCTTGACTTAAAAGAACAGTAAATAAAAAAACTTCACTATCCATGTAGCTTCCATTGCTTGCCATCCATGCTACTAAAACGGGCCGTACACTCGAAGGTCTTGTTAGATAAACCAGTAGTTGATCCATTTTAATTTTAAACACCAAAAAAAATAAACAGAAAAACGAAAAAAAAGTGAGGTTACACTAAACTATGTCAGCGTTTTGAACTACTCATTTTTTCTCGGTTCTAAATGATGACGTCACATCAAAATAGTTTCAAATAATATTTCAAAATAATTTCAACGCGAGAAAACGCCTCAGTTGACTTCAAATAAATTTTTTGGGGTAAGACCATAAGGTCTCTAGCCAATTAAAGTTTTTATTATTGTTGAGTAATACTAGACATAATACGTAAACTATAGCTTTTTTAAAAAAACTAAAAAATACGTCAAAACGTAGCAAAAGTGTCATCATTAGACATGGATTTTATTTGAAGTCGATACCTCAAGCCGTTCAAGAGTTAGCAGAGGGGGGGACTTTTTACGTCCGCACTGTACGTCATCGCACAGTGGTTTTCCCCATAGTAATAGATAGTCAAGACAACTGTTACTTGTTTTATACGGTTTCCGATTCAAAATTTTCAACAGAGTAAAAATAATGTATCCGCTTTTCCGAAAACTTTAAGATCGTTAATTATTTTTCCGCTATTTTGACAGGGTTTGACAGGTGTTTCGGCGTTTAAATTGTGCGGGGTTCTTTTAAAATCACTGACCAAAATGGTGCTTTTTGGGCAAGCGTGTGTAAGAAAGATATATAAAAAAGAATAGTTTATAAATTACACAAATAGTATTAGTAAGTAACTAAAATGCTAATCTAAACATATAAAATAAAAAATTACATGTACAAAAAAAATCTTATAAACTGGATTCCAGCATATAACTATGAGATACTATCTTGGAACATTGAACTACTAGAAGGAGTCTGGTCTGTCTGGTTACACTGGTTGTTTGAGTGCAACATCTACAGTGGGGAAAGGGGAGGAAAAAATCTGTGTTGCCAATTTTAATAACAGAATTATGCAACAAAAAACTTATTAAATTTGGATTAAGTTACGACGCTTATTTATTAATTAATTAATGAGGTTTCAGATATATTTTGAAAAAGCTAATATACACTATATATAACCTATTTAAAACTTTCGACGTTTTTTGAAAATATAACATGTATTTTCCTTAACCATCTTCTTTTGTAGTCAACGTGGCAGCATTGATTGTTTATTGCAGTTTCTCGATTTTTTCTAGAATGTCATTATTGTTTTGAAAGTAAAAGTTTCAGCACTTGTCAATAGTGTTTTTTTGATATTTTTGTGAAAAGTTTGTGGGGAAAAATGGTTCCCAACTGTATTATTATATGCAAGTTGAAACAGAATCCGGGGACCGCAGTGTTTTCACAGGTACGTTAAATTAAAATAATAACTAAATATTTGGTTAGAATTCGTCATATTTGCCAATTCTTGGTAAACAAAGTCAAGAAATCTGTGTTTCCGGCATGTCATTAATTTCAGTGTAAATAGGGATTTCCATAGCACCTTTTTCTTATTTTTATAGTTGTATATCGTACTTGAATACATTTTGAGCTTTTTTTTATAGAAACATAGATTTTTATTACTATATCTAGACCATTTAATTAAACGGAACTAAAAATTATTGAAGGTATTTTAAATAATATTAAAAACAGGGGAAAACGTATTAGGTTAACATGACAACAAGGTCTGAAAAAAAGCTCCTACTAGTAGTTCAATGTTCTAAGGATACTATAATGGCCCATATTTCGCAAAATGTGTAACAATAATAACTTTGAAAAACAAAGAAAACAATGAAAAAATCAGGATTAGCAAGGCCAAAGGCGAAAAATCTACTACGCATGCCTGACGCAGGCTAACTTGATTGCAGGGGATCCTTATAGTATCTTATACACTGAGAAATGTTCAACTTTGCTTGAGCCTATGTTACCAAACAACCTTTTTAGAACAGGAAATTGTTTTGCTAAAACAGCATAGGTTTTTTTTCTAGAATGTTAAGTCACAAAATTTTTTCGCTGCCCTAACTATTTTTTTTGCTAGGGTTACTAAACATTTTTTGTTGTATTGCATTTGTAGTATAAGACTTTGCTGGTACAGCAAAAACTTTTCTGTTACAAAAAGGTTGTTTGGCAATCTAGGCGCCAGCCCAAGAAACAGAAGGTGCTGAAAAACATTAGCAAAAACGTTGAGACAGCAAAACTCCTCTACTATTGTGTTTTTGCAGCACTTTTTGCAAACGACATAGCTTTTTTAGTTAACTTAATTTAAAAAAAAAAACATTTCTAACAAAACCCAAAGAAAACTGGCAAAAAAACAAAAATACATTTTTATACAAATAAATGGTTGATGCGCTTTTGAAAACACAAGTATGGATGTAGGGATGATGGGACTATTTATTTATACACACACTTAATATCCAGTTTACTGATAATATTTATCACGAAACCTCACCAAAACACGCGCGTTTCATATTAAATATATTTAAAGTTTTTTTTTATTTAATTTTTAGGTTACATTTTTTTGTTTTTGGATTGGAGCCAAAATAACCAAAAAAAAAATCTATACGTTAAAACTAGTTTTGGTTCAAAAATCTACTCTTTTTATAGAATTTTTATTTTATTTTGGAAAAAATAATGTTTATTTTTTGAAACTAACAACGAGACCTAAATCGACAGCTAATATTGCTGTACTTTAGCAAATAATGTTTTTTTTACACTATTTTTTCTACCTAATATGAATAAGGGCGGGGCTTTGTTGGGCGGCTAAACTTACTGTGTTTTACCTGAAAATGTTTTTTTTATACCTTCATCAAAAACATGACTTTAGTAACTGTCTGCAGATAACTAAAGCATGGCTTTTTTGGTTACCGATACAAAAAAAACTTTCTTTTTTTGATCACGGGTGTAAAAAAAGATTTCTGTCCGTTTTTTACCCAAAATTAAAGAGAAATAGCGGAATGTAGTAATATTGAAAAAATCTAATTATTCTTGTCTAAAAATTAATTAATTTCTGCCAGTTTTCACCAAGTATTTACGAAAAAAGCATTTAAAAATATCGTCAAAATATCAAACTGTCAAAGATTAAAATGTCGTAAGAATGAACGCCATCTAGTAAAAAGGCAAATCGCTATGGAAACCATAGTTATTTCATTCACCAACCTCCTTGATTTATAGTATAAAGATGGCGTGTTGGAGGAAGTGATCTTCGTTCGAGATTTTTTTAAGTATTTTCCTGTTTTTCTTGGACTTTTTGATAAAGATATTAAAAAAAAATAGTGTTAACAACTCGCGGCGAAACTGTGCTTTTTTTTACTCGCGTTTTTAAATACTTCGCTGCGCTCGGTATTTAAACGAACGCTTGTAAAAAAAATCACTATTTTAGCCAGTAGTTGTTGAAACTACTATTCTCTAACTATTTTGACAACTTCCTGCACAGAAAGCGCATTATTGGCAAAACGACCCGAAAAAGCCCGGGAGCTAAACTTAAGTGTTATAGCCAAAAATTTAGTTTTTATTGGTGTCAGAACTGATTTAAAAAAGCTACAAAGTTTGGCTTTAATGTATAGCCAACATTCTGCATATTTTTCTGCCCAAAGAATACTATTTTTGATGAAAGTTTAATAAATACTTTTGCTTTTGATACCAGTATGGTCATTAAAATGGGTTGCACTTACATTATGAAAGCAAGAATAAGTTACAAAAACTAAGCAAGCTAATTTACAACCAAAACGTTTTCACAGCTTTACTTTGGCCAGGAATTCTAATGTGTACAATGTGTGTTACTTGGGTAAAAAAATTCTCAGCGTAGTTATATGGATAAAATGATGAAGCTTTTGGCCTTTTTTAAACCATAGTTGTTTCGAAATCTCAAAAACTTTTTTTTATCACCCCATAAACTCAATTATTTTTACTTATAATTAGTTTCTAAATATTCTAAGAGAAAACTCATCTTGGGACGCTGAGTTTATATATATAACATATAAGAAGTTATTTGTAATACACTTAAAATATGTTTGACTTTAATTTTTGCCAAACCGAAGACGTTTTTTGAAACGCCTTCCCAGTATAAGCTCGAGGATTTTCAAGCTGCAAGAACTCAGCAATTTTACTAGGTATAGCGCCCAAGGAATGAGCGCCTGTGGTACCAAAATATCTTCCTTTACGTACTGTATAAAAGAACTTCGAGGAAGTGGCTTCCGCGGGTCTCATCTCTAAATATTTTCTGAGAATCGGTAAAAGCTGGATGTCCTCAGCGGGTTGATCAATGATCGTGAACGTTCTTTTTCCAGAAATATTGATAACGATGACCGCCCCTCTGTCCTCGAAATCGTTCAATAACATGTTGTGGAGTTCGTCACGGCCACAACCGCCCGCGATGCCTATTACTGCAGCCACCTTAAACAAGTAATTAGAGTGTCAATAGACCATCAAAATCGGAGATACCGTAGGCAAAATTGGTTATTTTTCTCCCCTATCCAAAAACAACCGAACTGAAATACGTTACTTACGGAGGCTCAGTTATTTTTGCAACTAACCAGATTTATTTCTGTGCAAAAGTTGCAGTTGGTAGGTGATAATTCGTTAAGGGGGTGGGCGGTTTCGATACAAAAAAAAAACTAGAATACAAACATAGTTTTTATGAGGAAGATATCAATATATGCAAACAAAAAAAAACTTAGTAACTACGCGGATTTGGCTTGGTACTCAGATTTTAAGTTGTTTAGTTCATATATTTTTATTTTAAAAAATGTTTAAATGTGACGAAAATGTATGAGAAAATTACAATAAAAATGCAATTTTTGAGTCAAATTAAACTAGAATCTTATACATATACACTGTGTTTATAGTGTACGACGTCCTCATCTTTTAAACCTACCGATCCCCTACTCTGGTAGGATTAAAGACTCTTTTGTATAACGAGGAAAAGATATGTAATCACCTAGGTACCTGTTATCATCAGATAAATAGAATGCTACAAAAAATTTAGAAATAAAACTAAAGAGTTTTTATTTTCCAAAGCCTGTTACACACTGGACTTACTTTATTTGTCAAAAATATTATTGTTAGTCACTATAAACCTTTTTTTTATTGTTACTTTGAAACTTACTGTACTGTACTAATTAATCTTAAATGTTATTTTAAAAATTGATTTTGAATGTTATTTTAAAAATGAGTGAATTATTATTTCTTTTTAAAAAATGTGTGACTGGATTCGACTTGTTGTTTGTAATTGTGTGACTTTTATTAAACTTAAAGGTATTGTCAATACGTACAAAGTATTCAGTCAATCCCCGTCTTTTGATTGATTGATTGAATGATACGGAACAAACAGTCTTGCTTCTCAAAAGGTGGTTCATTTTCCCTTTTTATGTGAGGAGAAGTCCCATCTCATATTTGATTTATAATTATATAAGATATTTATATAATTTGAGAATACAGTATGATAATTAATTCCATTGAATCATACAAAATTCCAGCCTTTAAGTGCTGTGCTGAACCCTTAGACAAGAAGAGGTCAGGCACAGAAGTTAATTTTTGGTGAGGTGGAACTACCACTATCTAGAGTGTTTCGCAAGTTGTGTCAGAAACTTTTAGAGCGTAGTAAATTGGCTGATAGTAATATAAAAATATACATAATAAAACGAGTACTCCGTTTTCAAAAACCTCTTCAAAAATGTTTCAATTGGGGAACATGACTGTACCACTAAAGTAAAAAAAACCCTAATTGCTGAATATTCTCAAGACCAAATAAAGAGGTCAAATAATGACTTCTTCATCTTCATTATTTCCAAAATCACTAAAAAAAATTAATACTCCGCGCCACAACGTGACGCGACATTCAAAACTAAATCAGCTAATGTTGCAGTTTGTTTACTTTCTGGGGTACGTTACGGCTATAAGAGCGGGACAAGCAACGCACTTGCTTGCTTGATACTTGTTTCCTGCTTTGTTGATAAGCTTCAATGTACAGTCAACGGCAAGGAAAATGTTTTAGCTTATCTTTGGATATTTTTTGAACAAATTTAAGCAAAATGAATCGTAATTTCAAACACCAACCAGTATTAGGAAGCACGTCTTTTATTTTTATACATAAGTTGTGAAACACCCTGTGTATGTCTGATGTCTGATGTATCACAGGACCTCCAAAATTGCTTACCTTTAGGGTGGTGTGTCGAGCCTTTAGCCACAAGTTTAACTAGTTAAACTTCCAAATCAGTTACATCAACCGAAAATAATCTAAAAAAGAGAAGATCAAAAGATCTTTGGAGGAAAGAACCAAAATTCAAAATTGGATGAGTGTCCCACAAGGAACACACAAAAGACCAAAGCGAAAGGAGAAACAATTAAACGATGTTTCGCCCGGAGTGACCAGCGTGGGCTCGTCAGTGGATTCACTAGTCACCCTCAATCCAGACATCATTTAACACCCACACTCTGACTTCCAACTCTGAATCACTCACAAATAGGCATCGTTCCGCATGGTACTTATTATAAGTCGCCTGATACGGGTTCGTCCTGAGGTGTTAATCTTTCTATAATAAGTACCATGCGGAACGATGCCTACTTGTGAGTGATTCAGAGTTGGAAGTCAGAGTGTGCGATGGTGTTAAATGATGTCTGGATTGCGGGTGACTAGTGAATCCACTAACGCGCCCAGGCTGGTCACCCCGGGCGAAACATCGTTTAATTGTTTCTCCTTTCGCTTTGGTCTTTTGTGTGTTCCTTGTGGGACACTCATCCAATTTTGAATTTTCGTTCCTTCCTCCCAAGATCTTTTGATCTTCTCTTTTTTTTTCACAAGTTTAAAGTTCATATATTATAGAGAACGGAAAAATGCAGCTATCAGCGAAAAATAGTAAGGGTTAACTATCAATCATATTTTATACCCCAAACTCAAAAATCTGATTTCACGAAAGTTTATTGAATATCTCTTAAACTTCAAAATAAACGAATTACCTACCTTCATCATCAGATATTCACTGTCCGGCGCTTCCAACAGAAACTTGTTAATTTGGGGTCTGGTGAAAGCTTCCGAAGTTTTCGGCATTTCTTTAGTCTTCTTCGACTTTATGAAATCTGTCACTCGTTTATACTGCGATATGTCAATGCCATGATGCAACTGGATCGTTTGCTTTAAACTCGAAAACTCGACCCAGAAGCTTGAGATCGTTTTGATAATGCTACTCCTGTCAATAAAATAGGCCAGTAAACTGTCTTCGTTTATTTCCAAACTTTGCTCGTTGATCCAGTTCGTGAATTCGGTATAACGTCTTTCGTATCTTGCTTTGGTACTTTCGCGGATCTGAGAAAGTACCACTTCAGGAGTGGTGCTATCTTCGGCCATGGTGGATTCTAAAAACATTTTCTGTTATTTTTCTGAAATTAAAAAATGTAGAGAAACATGCAAATCTATTTCTAGGGCTTATCCTAATATGGAAGAGTTTTATTTACATTGCATGTATATATTGTAATAAAAACTAAGATAAATACCTATATAACTTAGTTGGCATCCTCTTTATTCTTTTTTCCTTTATTTCAGTTTTTTAAAATAATTGTTTAAACTATAAGTTTTTTTTAAACAACTCATTGACAAAAACAATTTCTTATTATTTTTTTAGATAAAGTTATACAATTTTACAAAAAAATATTTGTGTATATATTATTATGGAAAAACCACAAATATTACAATAATCTCGAGTTAACTTGGCAAAATGTTATTAAAATTAATAATTTACAACATTATATGTTTTTTGCAGTGCAAACTTTGTGCTTCCTGCAAAAATGTAAATTTAAATGATAATTAAAATAAAATTTCATGCCACATAGAGCGCAAGAAAATACAGATTCTTTACCACAGCGATACTTAACATGGCGGGAGTAACTGCTTTTTTCTCTGAACTGCTGACCTTAAGTTCAGACAGTCTCTGATATAAACTAAAAAATAAACAACACGCTTTTTTTACTTCCTAAATATTTACCAGGGCTTAACAAAGGCCCATCCAAACTTTATAAAAAATAAGAATATTTTTTGCATAAAACCCGGAACGAATCAGAGAATTTTAAAATAACATCCTTTTAAAACCCTGGCATAAGATGTGTTAAATATATATTTTTTAAAATTACATCAGGTTGTGTTTTAGCTTATAAGAAAATTAAATAGTTATAAAATTAATTCTGATAGCACTATAGTTAATGAAAACTACTTTTAAAAAAACTTGCCAAGAGATTTGTTTTAATTTTTTTTTCAATTGAATAAATATTTTCTTCCTACCGCTAATTTATACATCATAGAGGCATCATACAAAGTATTATAATTTTATAAAAATATTATATTTTGCTTTAAATAGGTCATTATTTCCATACTATTACTATATCCATTAAAACAAAATGAGGACAAAAACATAAATTTATTTTACTTTAGTAGTACAAAATTTAAATATTTGAACAGTAAACATTAGTTCTCGGAATTTTCAGTGCTCTTCCCTTCTACTTTTTCTACTTCGTTCTCCACTGTTTTTTCATCCTGTTTCTCTCTGGGCTTATTAATACCTTTATTATCCCCTAAAAACAAATAATTTAAAATAAGGTCTTAGTTTAGTAACTTTAGGTAGGTATAACAGGATAAACTGTCTATGGTGGGTAAATATCATTACCAAGGGTATGCACGGACAGTATGCAATACTGGCATAAAGCTACACATTGCCCCAATTTAACAACTCATAGCACTTACACTCATATATCTTTTCTTTTTCTATGGATGTACCATACAAAACACATTAAAAAACATTCATATAATTAAATGTTTTAAACATCTGCCACAACTGATCACTTTTTTTAATTTAATTTTTTTAACTTAATGTCGGTTTCACAGTCTCTCTAAGTATTTAAGGTGTAAACAATATCATAGTCATACTTTTAACTGATGAAAGGGGGGGTCAAAAAATGGGGCAAAACTCAACAGATTTTTGTCTAAATAACTTTAAAGTTGAAAAATTTAGGTGCTTATATATCTACCAGAATTTTAAATCCTATAGTCCTAGAGTCAGAGATTTAAAGAAACACTTGGCAACAACGCAATTCGCTGCATACGCGAATCTCTGACATCCGACACTCCACGGCCTGGGCACTCGTAGTTCCTGCACCGCTCGTGGGTAGCGCTAGTGGTCATTTTATCTGTCAAAAAAATTGTTTTTTTTTTCGAGATTTTTCCCGCTTTCGTTTTCTTTGCGCGTCATTGAAGTTTTGTGCAAATTATTCTTGATTTTTTTTGTTTCAACAATCCAGTTCTTCTAGAAAAGACTTTTATAAACCTTTCAAGGGTGTTAGAACATTATTGACGAAGTGATTTTTGAAAGTTGCAAAAATGCGTTGTTTTGTGCCTAGTTGTGAGGTTAATTCAAGACCCTTTCATAGATTTCCGACGAATGCTCAAGTAAGTGTCCCGTATTTTAAACCTTTATTATGATTTGTTCAGCAATAAGCTAGGTAATTATGCAGTATACGGTTTTCTGCCATTTTTGATTTTTTTTTGAAAAATTCTTTATGGGGGCACCTTCTAGGGTCCCTAAGACCCCAAATCCGCCTGCGCCCGATTTTTTTTTTAACGAGAAAAAAGGGTGCCCAGGGGGGTTGTAAAGTGTTTTTTTAATTGTTTTGGGTTGGTTTGGATTAGGTTGGGTTGGACTGTGTTGGTTTGGTTTGTTTTAGTGAAAAAAAATTAAAAAAAAACAAAAAAAATCAAAAAAAAAACCAACCGGCGCAGACGGAGTTGGGGTCCTAGGGACCCTAGAAGGTGCCCCCATAAAGAATTTTTCAAAAGAAATCAAAAATGGCAAAAAACCGTATACTGCATAATTACCATAAGCTATTCTTGCATGTAAAAAACTGTAGGATGTGGGCTTTCAAAGTTATTTCCCCAAGTTGCTTAACCTAACCTAGAGACCCTGTACCTAAGGCTGGGTTTATAGACGCAAATAAAAATAATAATTAAAATAAAAGATGAGCTTATGGGAAATAGGTGTAGGCGTTTATAGAGCAGAAATAAAAGTAAGAAATTGAAATAAAAATATGAGCAACTTTATTTTTATCTAAAAATGGATTTTTGCTTGCTGCATTGATGCACACAAAACAGTATAATGGGGTCTAGTTTAATTAATTCAATTCACTTTGGTTTGCATGTGCAGAAGCTGTGTGCTGATTGGTTCAAAGTTATTTTTTTTCTTCCCTATTTTTATTTGGCTGTATAAACTAACATACAGTTAGTGCTTCTTTCGTGTATCAGCAATACTTTCATTTACATTTTACTTTTTTTAAACCTTTTTCTAAACATATAAAAAGTTACAGCAATTTTAAATTTTTTCAACATTGAAAATCATGTAACAGACATTGCTTAGTGGGTTAGCACTAAAATGAGTTGGGTAAACTTGCCTTGCACTGAAACTGACATTTTTTGGTTAGGTTATGGAAGTCATTATCATGCTTAAGCATAATAATTTTCCTTGTGTCTTACTGCATAATTCTTACCACTTATCTTACAGAACTCTGAATCTGCCTTCACGTTCCAGTCATGTTCTGTAAAGTAAGAAGTATGAAATATAAATTATTGAATTCTTACTGTCTACCATAGACAACAGCATATTTCTATGATAATTTATTTTTTCTTCTAAATCAAATCAAATCAAAAGTAGTTTGAATACTTGGTACACATCCACAAAGCCATGCTTATAATAAGTAAATAACTTAAGAGTAATAAAAGTCACACATTCAATCAATCAATCAATAGGTCGAATCCAGTCGCACATTTTTTAAAAAGAGATAATAATTCATACATTTTTAAAATAACATTCAAAATCAATTTCTAAAATAATTTTTAAGATGATATGATATTTAAGTACAATCTCATCAGTCATCTTACTTCGTGCTTTACAGAACTGCTGCACTTTCCTGAAGCAGAACTATGTATTATAAAAAAACTAAACCTTAAAATTATTAAGTTTTTTAGCACATAACATATCAAATAAGATAAAGGTTGTGTTTGATATGTGTGGTAACATAGGTATGTTATCTGTAGCAAATATTAATTCTTACTTTTTATTCAAAAATATGTCCAAACATAAGGTTTCACAATTTGCCCTATTTTTTAATTTCAATATTTATTTTAAATGTTTTATTAAATTATTCCATTTTTTTTAAATTCCAAAATCAATAATGTAGTTTATTCGTTACTTTAAGAATATTATTTTTTACACAATATGATATTTATCCTGGGTTTTACCTAAATCAAAAAATGTGTAGATGTTCTTGTTTTTGGAAGGCAGGATTGGGTGTACAATTCCATAAATTTGAAAAATAATTTTGTATATAATATAAGTTAATAGTTTTGTTTCTTTTTTAGCGTACTCATGAATGGCTTCTTGCTATTGGGCGGCAGTCTTGGCTAGGACAGAAACTTGACAACTACAGAATATGTGATATCCACTTTGCAGAAGAGTCAAGAGTGCCAACTTTTCAAAAAAATAGGACTAATTTAAGAGTGGATGCAATCCCAACTCTGCATCTCGGAGTGGCTGATCCACAAGTTGTTGGCAAGGACTTAGTGGAAAAGACAGTTGGTGCGCATAAAGAGGTGGTTGTGACACAAGAAGATATGGTTGTGGCATGAAGAGGTGGTTGTCGCACATGAAGAGGTGGTTGTGGCACATGAAGATGAGGTGGTTGTGACACAAGAAGATATGGTTGTGGCACATGAAGAGTTGGTTGTGGCGCATGAAGAGGTGGTTGTGGCACACGAAGAGTTGGTTATGGATCAAAAGGAAGTTGTGCAAGAAGCACAATCTTTGCATAAGGATATTTCTATCACGACATAGCCGCAGAGGGATCACACAAAAACTAAGTAAACAGGCAATTTATAAAAACCTAAAAATTATCAATTAAAATTAATCAGTTCAAATGTTATATGTATGCCAGCAAGTTATTTTTGCCTTATGGAAGACCCTTTTTAGGTCTTTATAAATTGCCCTTTTTCCCAGCTTTTGTTTGTTAAATAATGAATAAAATAATCCCAGGGAACAGTTATAGCCGATTACTCTGTGCAGTGTTGGTAAAAGAAAAAACACTTAAGAAAATAGTGGTTTAAAATTTTTTGTGATTAGTATTTGTTATTATTATCCTTTATTATTATACTGTAGATAACTATAACAACTAATAAAATATTAAAAACATATTTGTCTTTTATTTAAAAAATAACGTTCGAACTGTTTTAAAGACACCATTTCTTGCTGTCTTTAAAACTTCAACTTATTTTTTTTTAAATTAAAAAATATATAAGAAACCTCTAACAGCCTGCTTTTAAATTTCCCGCCAAAATACTTAACGCGCAGCGAGGCGCAACTGGCGCCGCAGACGACCGGTGCACGAAATATTGCGTCAGCTGTATTCTGGGAGTGGCCTATCTTAAATTATATTAATAGTATTTAATCTTTGCGACACTCTCTCCTCTCTATAGCACAGTGCATCTTCCGCTATTCGTTGTCAAGGTTAGCAGTCGCGCAAGTCTACCTGACGCCATTATTTTCGGGAATTTTTTGCAGTTTGGTGTGAAATTAAACTGAATTAAAAATTTTCTCCAATCAGGAAGACGCTGACATGCTACTACTCAATAATAATCAATAAAACTCAAATCTTGTAGCTCAAATGTATCGCGACAGATATCCCTAGCGGCTTAAAAAAAGTGTTTTTTGCTCGGTTTTTTGAGTTTTTTCAAAATAAAAAAAGATTTTTGACAAAATAAAAAGTGTGTGACAGGTGTTTTTATTCTAAAAAAGGGAGTTGCCCTGCAAGTGTACAAAAAATGCTTTAAAGAAAAAAAAATAATAAAAAAAGAGTTTTTACAAATTAATAAGAGCTTTTAAAATTGTGTGACAGGTGTCGTACTTTTTCATAATAAAAGTGGACCATAACTATAAAACTTTGCTTTGCTTTTCAAAGGAAAACTTTATTTCAATACCGGAAAAGACTTTTACAAAACTTTTACAAACAGACGAGGCGCTTAAAATTTTTTTTGCTTTTTACTATTTTAAAATAATTAATAATTAGTAAGATGTGAAAAAAAAGCATCTCAAAGGTTGGTGATATGTTGATATTTACGCTGCAGCCCGCACTCTACCATGAGATCTCCTTTAATTTTCTATATTCTCGCACCTAAAAGCGCATTGTTGCCAAACTGTGTTTAACTTAAAAGTCGTATATCTCCGAAACCAGTTTTGATGCCCATATTATAAAAAAGTTTTTGCTTCTTTTGCCCCCCCCCCCTTCTGTCACCCATTTAAATACACCCTTATAGCTATCAATTACGATTTAAAATTTTGCAAAACTCGCCTGCAAAACAACAGCATGTTTCTATAGCTACTTACACACTGTGATTTGGCCATTTGCAGTTTAGCCTGATCAGATTACAAACGACATGCACCTGAGTTAATGTAACAATATATTGTTTATATTACCTTTTTTTGTTCTTGTAAGATCGTTTATCTTACTGGCGATGTATGTTTTTACATTGTGAAGCTCCTCGCCCACCTTAAAATCTGTTGTGCCTTTTGCCTCCAAATAATATTTGTAAGCGTCTAAAATTAAAATTATTATTTTTCCTTTCTTTCCTTCCAACTTTTTTTGTCAATTAGGGTGAGGTTAACGTGTCTGGCAAAAAAAGTCTATGAAGTTTGTAACAACTAAATATTTTTCCTACGAGCGCATAAATAAGATGGACAAAAACACTCGTAGGAGAAACATTGTAGAAGGTGTTTGTTTATAACTGGAACACTCAGTATCTTTTTGATTAATTAAAATAAAGGGTAGATTTGAATTCAAAAATTTCCTGGCAAATTGCAACGAACTTAAGCGCTATAACAACTTTTTTTTGTTCCCCTTGGTATAGAGGGTGTGGCAATAAAGCTAATTTTTTTAAATAAAATACCCAATATATTTTTGCATTTTTGAATTTTTCAAAAAATTAGCTTAGCAAAAATACCAAACGCTATTACAAAATACATTCCTTCTTGCCTTCAATCATTTTTTTTTCGAGGCCACTAGATTTTTAAGTTTATATTGTTAAAATAAAGAAATACATTCATAACCCACTTGGTAGGTTGATCAGTCATTTCCAATATATTATCGTTTTGACAATTATTAAAACTTAAACGCAAATATCTCAGTAACTACAAAAGATATTGAAATAGTGTTTGATATTTTTGTAAAGCTAATTTAAAAAAAAATCAAAAATGCAAAAATATACAGGGTGTTCTATTAAAAAAAAATTGTCTTATTGCCACATTCTGTATACCAAGGGAAGCAAAAAGAAGTTGTTATAGCGCTTAAGTTCGTTGCAATTTGCCAAGAAATTTTTGAATTTAGACCTACCCTTTATTTTTAATAATAAAAAAGATACTGGGGTTCCAGTTATAAGCAAACACACTGTACCTAACTATTGCGGAAAATGCCTTTTCCACCCATGACGGTTTGCCCGAACTCCGATCCGCCTCGTTCGCGCAACTACCGTCGCGTGCGGAAAAGTACCACTTTCCGCACTTGTTAGGTAAATAAATATACAGGGTGTCCCAACGAGAACAAACCAGAGGCGTTTTCGTGTATTTATCGTACGTTTTTAAAGATATTTTTGTAAGATGCATCCCCTACCAGGGGTGACTTTCGCCCCTATTTTTTAGATAGGGAACATGGGTCGAGTGGCACCTTATTTTGAAGGGTTTTTGATTGTCTTTATAACGACGTATTTTTTTCGGCAATCGGTTTAATAGTTTTCGAGATATTTGCTGTCAAACTTTCCATGGACACATAAAAAATTTTGTTTTGAGCATGATATCTTCAGATATTATCTTTTTCCCCGGACACGTCGATTACAGAGAGACACTTTTTGGTTGTTTCGGTGTATCCATAGAGTGCAACCCCTAGGAGGGGTGACTTTCACCCCTATTTTTTAGATAGGGAACATGGGTCGAGTGGCACCTTGTTTTGAAGGGGTTTTTATTGTCTTCACGACGCCATATTCTTTTCGAAATACATGGGCAGATTTAAAATTGGTTTCTTGAGTATCTACCTTTCAAATTAAGATTAATTAAGCAGATTCCATACGCCCAGAATTGTTGATATTTTTGAAAATGATGCCACTTATGAAGAACAACTTCTTTATTTCCAAAAGGATGGGGCTTCCCCTCATTACACCAAGTACGTAATTTTCTGAATTTTTTCCTCGGTGGATAGGAAGAAGGGAAACTATTGAATTGCCGCCACGTTCACCAGATCTAACACCATTAGATTATTTTTTATGTCAAAAGTTTACGCAACCCCACCCAGAAATTTAGACGAATTGAGAAGCAATTCTGGCAAACGAGAGTGCCCGATTCGAGCAAAATTTCTATTATTGTATCGAAGAAAGCGGTAGGCATTTCCAAAGTGATAAACTGTGCTAATTTCAGTTTAATTCGTTTGTTTTAATTTTCTGGTGACAAGAATAATTTTTTCAGTTTGATATGTTGATTTTGAAAGAGATAAAGATTTATTGAAATTACGTTAGAAGCAATACAAGTTAAGAATAAATCGTTACCAGTATGAGTATATGGGAAGAAAATAACACTTATATAAATTCGAACAGATTGGAAAAATGACATAAAAAATGAGCATTTTTGAAAAACTAATTTTTAATCTGGCTATTGTACGTTTGACAACAAATATCTTCAAAACTAATCAACCAAATTTAAAAAAAAAATATGGCGTCGTAAAAACAATAAAAACCCCTTTAAAACAAGTTGCAACTCGATCCCTGTTCCCTATCTAAAATATAGAGGTGAAAGTCACCTCTCGTATGAGTTGCAATCTATGGGTACACCACAAAGTTAGTATTTGAAGATATCATGCTCAAAAAAATCATTTTTTATTTGCCCATGGTAAGTTTGACAGCAAATTTGTCGAAAACTATTAAACCGATTTTCGAAAAAAATACGTTGTTGTAAAGACCATCAAAAACCCTACAAAATAAAGTGCAACTCGACTCATGTTCCCTATCTAAGAGATAGGGGTGAAAGTCACCCCTCGTAAGAGGTGCATCCTACAAAAATACCGAAACTGCCAAAAAGTTTCCGCCTTGCAAACAAAATCGTCGTCTCCGAGCATTTTTCTAAAAACGTTCGATATATACACGAAAACGCCTCTGTTTCATTTTTGTTGGGACACCCTGTATAGTACCTAATACGATTGTTACCAGTGACAAAAGTGGGGACAACTTCGTTTTCAAAGAATCTCCAAATTTTCATAAAAAAATTGATAGAAAGAAATTACTTTTTTAAAAACTTTTGCCTGCCGTGACGTTTGTCACAAATTATTTGAAATTGAATTCTACTTTGTTATCTTTCTACGAGCGTGCCGAACATACCGCTTTCCCGGCGGCATTTTAGTTCTAAAATTACCGGCAGTCGCGTGTGGGAAAGATTAACTTTCCGCACTAGTTAGGATAGTACCTATTATCTGTAACTATGTAGTCTTTAAAAACTATGAAAATGCCACATTTTTGAACTATTTGAGAAATGTTATGCTAACAAAAAAAACATTTTGAAATAATTCAGAAATGTCTATATTAAACTCTTGAAAGATCATTGGATTAACATATAGGGTGGATTCTTTAAATGGAACGGTGCTTCTAGCGGCTTGTGGCACCTTTTTGGAAATCTTGTTAAAAAAGAAATTTAACACACTAGTTTTTTTTGACATCTGTCAACCAATATGTCAAAAATTTAAAAAAACTTATAACTTATAACAAAATAAACTACATATTTTTCTATTTACTAAGCGGAATAAAGAAAATTCCACACAAGGACCTTATTGGCGGCCTATTTTGGGGCCCTCACTGAAGGCCCAGGGCCTACCAACATTTTTTTCATGAGAAGGTGTTACTTGTGGCACCTTTTTTGGAAATCTTGTTAAAAACGAATTTTAGCTTCAAAATGATGTACATATTTCTTTATTTACTAAGTAAGTACTGGCGCACCGAGGGAAGGGGGGGGGTTGGGGTCTGGTTATGGTCACTTTTTTACTTCATATTAAGTTTTTTATTATTTATCCTTAAAAACTCCCCCCTGAAGTAAATTCCTGGGTGCGCCACTGTTAAGAGGATATTATTGGCGTGAAATTTTTAATGGGTTGACAAAAAATTATTTATTCGAGTTGGTTTTTTAAGAAGCTTTCCAAAAAGGTGCCTCAAATAGTACCTCCTCGCCTCATGAAAAAAATGTTGGTAGGGCTCGGGCCTTTAGTGCGGGCCACCAAATGGTCCACGAATTATGTTCTTGTGTGGTATTTTCTTTATTCAACTTAGTAACTAGAGAAATATTTAGTTTATTTTAAACGTAAAGCAATTGACAAAAATATAAGGTTATTTAAAATTTTTGACACATTGGTTGACAGATGTCAAAAAAAAAAAAAAATTTCTTTTTTAACATATTTTCCAAAAAAGTGCCACAAGTGGTACCTTCTCATTTTAAAAAAATACTTGGTAAGCCTTGGGTCTCCATATGGGGGCCCCAAATTTTTTTTTATCATGGGCCCAATGTCCGTAAAAAATCACTAAAGATTTGCTTTTAGATTTTTTTAAAACCTCTTCCCTAAAGTCGCTAGAAGCACCGTTCCATCTAAAGAATCCACCTTGTACATATATTACATTCTTGAAAGATCATTGGACTCATAATTATAAGCAAAATTGGAAAAGCCTACTTACTTGTAACTGCCCTTAATTTTGTGGGATCTAGTGGGGGTTTACTCTCCCCCTTAGTCCTGTTACAAACTTTCCCAGTTACGGAGCTTCTTTTTAAAGTTTCCAGCCCAAAAACATGGGACGCAATCATCTTCACAAACATGATGCCCCTCTTCTGATTAAAGCAGTCATCAAAGTAAATTTTGGGGATGGTAATACCTTCTCCAATGTAAATATTCTAAAAACATTTAATTATTAATGTTGAAATTTAAAATGTTTATAAGCTTTTGCGAGGCAAAATTTTAGGATTATAAAAGATTTTAATAATTTGTGAGGTATGTCTATGATTTTGGTAAGAATTTATGTGGTTTCATATGTGTATTTTTTATCTGATACTATAATAAGACAGACTTAGGAATGTTTATAAAATTTGATAAGTGGAGGTATTTTTTTAAAAATATTTTATGGTTTTATAAAAGCACCCTTTTCTAAGGGATTTTATAGTCAAACCGACACATCAACATTTATGAGTTTCTATAATTAAATTCTTTTTCTGTTATGATGTATTATGGGGTTATATAAACCGATGTTTTTATGAGATTTCTGAGAGATTTTATAGTCATAACAACTCATAACTTTTATGGGTTTCTATGATTACATCCTTGTTCTTTTATAATGTTTAAAGAGTTTGTAAAAAACGTTTTTTTATAAGTTTTTTGGGATATTTTATGACTCATAAAATTTAATATATTTCTATGAACATTTATAATTTTCTATGAGTTGGTAAAAACAATTTTTTTTTATAAGTCTTTAATTAAATTATAGATTTTTATGTGTCTACCCTGCCAAAAAATCAGTTTTTGGCTTATGAAATCTTGTAAGATTTTATAAACAATGCCTCAAACAATCTCATAGAAATTTATCAAAGTAACATCTCTGCCACAGCTTCTGGCGAAAAATAAGTACTTATATGAGAACAATTTTCTATTAGATATGTAGATATCATCACAAGAACTACTACTACAACTGCTAAAGTTATGCCGTAATTTTCTATTTTATAATGGTACAGGTAGATCTGATAAAATCTTTTAAATCTTTATGAGGAATTGTTATATTAAAAATTATAAAATATTATAAACTTTTATAAGCCAACTGGCTGATAATATATGATGAATATGATGTTTTACCTGTTATTTGCTGTGATCTTTTATGAGGTTTTTTTGGCAGGGATATTTTCAATAAAAAAATGCTACTCTCTATTACTTTCTTATGCCCGTGTGCACGGGTTCGGCTTGACATGTAAGTCGAGCTTAAGCTTTAGTTTTGGTTTGCAATGGTGTGGAATATCATGTAAAGGGCACTTAAGCTGCAGTTAAGATAAGCCGTAAAATTCCTTCGGCTTAAGCGCATTTTGAGGTTATGTAAGGTATTTTTCCGTTATGTTTTTAAACAAAAGCCATTAATTTTATCACCTCATAAAATTGTTTCGTTGCCTTAAAATCTTTCTCTGATTAGTGGTCTGTTCTTAAAATGGAACTTCTTTGGGATGCCGAAGACGATGAAGAATTAGACTTTGTAATTAATATATCGAGAAGTATTAATATACCAAGAAGGATTTTTCAAAGAATGCATTTATTTTAACACTTTTTATGAATATACCTTTTTCAAAAGGTTTAGAATTATAATATTTTTATTTGCTTTTTCCTTTTTTTTTAAGTACCTCAAATTTTACGTTGTTTCTTGACAACTGACAGGTAATAATCATGGTCACCACACAAAAAATGCAGATAACTACCACGTGGCCAATAATTTCTTTTTCCAAGTGGGACATATTCGGACCTTTTGCAAAATAAGTAAGGGGAAGTGGTGCACACGGGCATTAGTGCAACATAGATCCAAGGCAAACGAAAAATTAAAAAAATAATTACCTGTGTCCCCTCCACAATGTGGCCCACAGGGGTCATCCCACCATCTGTTATTGGCTTTTTGACATTAAGCTCTAAAATAAATATGCATTAAAAAAAACACAAAGATAAACACAATCATGCACTATAAACTTGGATAAGAAAGTAAAGACAGTTATATACACTGCACCATAGTTTGTAAAATTTAAGGTGAACGGAGCCTTAATTCTTTAAAAGTCAAGATTTTCTGTTCTCTCGGTTTTGCTGCTGACCAGATGAGATTTTGCTGACCGGATATTTCTAAACTGAAATAAATTCTGCTTACCACACGTTGATCCTGGACTCAAATAGAATATCCCTGCCCAAATGTTACTCCCCCCCCCCTGTTAAGATATTTACAAAAATAATATAAAACCTTACTGACCGGGTATTTCTAAGCTGAAATTCTGTTGACCACTGTATACACGTTGACAGCAGAATTTTAGCTTAGAAATACAGGGTCAGCTTTTATATTATTTTTGTGAAAATCTCCTCGGGGGGGGGGGGTAAAATTTGGGCATGGGTATTCTATTTGAGTCCAGGATCAACGTGTATACAATGGTGAGCAGAATTTCAGCTTAGAAATACAGGGTCAGCAAGCTTTTATATTATTTTTGTGATTATCTTCACAGAGGTGGGGGGGGGTAACATTTGGAACATCTATCTATTCAGTTCAGCATCAACGTGTATGTGGTGGTCATCAGAATTCCAGTTTAGAAATACCCGGTCAGCAAAATCTCATCTGGTCAGCAAATTAGGGAGTCCTTAGATAAAGTACTGTTTTTCCTGGTTAAATTATTTTTGCAGATTTCGTTTTTGGAAAAGAACTAGTATTTAAAATTAGGAGCAGTGTTTTAACAGAAAACGAAAAAAAATATTTACCCTTAAAGTGGTTTATGACGACCTGTTGAAGCTGTCGATTCAGCTTATTTACTTGCTTTAACTCAAGTTTTAATTCTTCAATCTTCTTCAATAAATTGGCCTAAAAAATTAATAAAATTTAATGTGAACAAAGTCTCATGATATGATAACGCCTACCTCTTTTTCTTAATTTAATTTTTGCTACACACAGATAAGTGTGATTTTACATAATTAAAATCTCAAAGACTACTAACAAAAACGTTATTTTATGGACAAAAAATAAAACATATTTCATAAAAAGACTGTAAATAAGGAAGATTAACAAATTCCTTTAAAAGTTAATAGTTTATATAGGGGTATTCATATTTAGTAAAACAATTCAATGAAAGCAAATCATTTTAAATATTTTACGCATAAAGAGACAAGGTCCCAACCTTAGGGCTCGTTTAAACTTAAAAGTTGCCAAATAGCTCTACAAGGGTTTACGTTGCTAGACCGGAAAAAGGAACTTTACAGTTCAACCCAGAAAGTTTACAGGACGAGCCGTTGGCGAGACTTGTAAATCTGTGACCTGTAAAGTAAATTTCCGGTCATTATCGTATTTTTTTTTTTCAACCAACTAATATTCGCCTATTTTTACACCTAGAGGTCATTAATAAACTTTTTTGTATAAAAATAAAAAAAGAATAAAAAACAATTAGAACAAGAAAACTCAAAAAGAAAAAAATAAAAAAAAAATATTTAAAAAAAAATAAAAAATAACAAAAAAAATAATATAGTTATATAATTAATAATATAAAAAAGTTTTAAAACTGCGAATATAAGTTATAGCCAACTTGACTAAATATGGGAAGGAAAAATAAAACATAGACCAAAAAATGATCTGTTTGGGTTGTGTCTTCCATTTGGGATCTATGTTTTATTCTCCGGTCCCATCTTTGTAACCATCTTTGTAAAGTTACACTTTCCGTACAAAAAAGTGTACGGAAAGAGTGTAGTTTCCGGTCCGTCGAAAGAAAAGTTAATTACCTCCATCATGAGATATTCACTGTCCGACGCTTGCAACAGAAACTTGTCAATTTGGGATCTGGTGAATTCCTCCGACGTTTTTCCGCTTTCACGGATCTGAGACAGTATCACTTCAGGTACGGTGCTATCTTCTATCGTGGTGATTTCTAAAAACCCTTTTTGTTATTTTTCTTCATTACAAATTACAAAGACGCATGCACGCATGCAAACTTAAATTTTCCGGTTCGTATTCCAATATAAAAAAACTTTTATATTGCATTGTATATATTTTATTAAAAATTCGCAAAATACAAGAGAAAAATTCAAAATAGACAAATCAATAACTTAAGTCATTATACCCTTAAAGTTTTACAAATAGAGAGTGCTTACTCGTAATCCTAACTCAGTGCGCATGCTCAGAACTGATACGTCGTACAACAGAGACTACGTCTCACTTATTTCGACGACCACCCTTGCAGTATTTGTATACAGAGCACTTTAGGCTACTGCGAAAATAAGCCGGAAGAAGTCAAATTTGCCAATATACGTACATGCAGGGACACCGCACACCTATCAGTGGAGCAACCAACACTCAGGCTTGCGATCACCGTTCACGGCTTGCGTTTAGTACGCCTCTAACCACGGTACAATGTGAAGAGTAGTCCACGAAACCGGAATTTGGTCAATAAATACGCAAATTTTGATTTGAATTAGAGCGTTTTATTTTCTACTGCTCAGATATATCACCAACAACGTGTTGCAATGAAAATAATAAAGAGAAACAAAATAAAAGCAAGTTCTCAAAATAAAATAATACATTCTAAACAACAAAAAGATTCTTCCAGTCAAAAAAACAAATAGAGCAAATGTTCGAAAAGTTCTCCTTGCTTGGCAAGACAATATCCGAGCCTATTATAAAAACCCCTTCTAACGTTTCCAAGCATGTTAGGGGTGCTAGTTTAAAAAGCTTCTTCAATTTTAATCCGAAGTTCTTCCAAATTATTAGCCCTTTCATGCCCGTAAACTTTATTTTTGACATAACTCCACAGATAGAAGTCATTAGGAGCAAGATCCGGTGATCGAGCTGGCCATAAAATAGTTCCCCGTGTACTTATAACCCTATTAGGAAATACATTATCAAGATATTCCCTAACAAGGCCAACATTATGAGCGGGACAACCATCTTGTTGAAACCATGTTTCACCAAATCTCACACCTAACAATTGCCTAGCAGTTGGAATAATATGCTGCTGCAGTAGATCCAAGTATCTAGGACCATTCAAATTGCCGTCAATAAAAAATGGCCCAATTACGTGTTTCCCTACAATACCCCCCAAACATTTAGTTTTTGGGGATACTGTGTTCTTACGTCAAAATACAAATGCAAATTTTCCCTCGAACAATATCGAACGTGTGTTGGGTTATGACGATTCAATAATGGAAAAGTGCTTTTATCTGTGAAAAGAATAGATCTCAGAAAGTTTTCATCACGATTAGCTCTTTCCATCATTGTTTCGCAAAATTCCATACGACGATAGTTGTCCTATGGAGAAATCTGATGCGTTTTTGACGCCTTGTAAGAATGATGACCATTTTTTTAGAACACGTAAGACAGTAGTTGAAGACATATCAACTGCTTCGGCAATTTGGTGGCTAGTTCAAACAGTGGGTTTTTTATGGTTTCTTGGCGCTACACAACAAAACTTGTCGAAATTCTGCATAAATCTATGAATCGTTGATAAACTAGGTTCTGGGCGATTTACAAAATTCTCCAAAAAAAGTTCTTGACTAAGTCTCAATGGTCTGCCTTGGTAGTAGCATTTCAGCATCTTCACTTTTTCGGCAACTTCGTAGACATCCATTTTTAGTTTTAAAAATGTATTATTTCACTTAAGATCTTACCAATCGATTTCTCGAGCAAGGCAGAAATAAAACAAAATAAATTTCAAATAAAACAAATTTCAACACTGCAGCGTGCTTCGACCCTACCTCAGTCGTACGGCATGGAGAGTAAATTGGACTTAATTCCCCCTATGTCCGCAGTAGCCTGAAGCTCATTGTTTATGGGTATGTTTCACTCCTTCTATTTTCCATTTTATTGCCCTCCCACTTTTTTCGACAAGGAAGGAAATATAAGTGAGCGGCATGAAGTAAAACAGTTGCTAAGGTTTGAGCTTTATCAAATTCGAAAAGATGCAGCGGCATGTTTTTAAATTTTGATGACACTGACATGCAAAAAATCATTGTCACCTATAGGAAGACAATGCCGCTAACAGCCTGCTAACTTCTGCTGCACCAGTTTTATGTGAAGAGAAGTATATGGTAACAACAAGGAATCAAAAATAGCTTGCCAACTTTAAGCGTCTATTAAACAATAAGCATCTCCTAACACCTGCTTAGAACAACACCTGTTGAGAACGGCGTTGATCCGTGCAACAATTTAGAAAGTTATATTCCGGAAACCAAAGCTGATACTCTTGCCCTTTTTAAGGTTCTCTGTATTTTGTCAAACCTAATATTTCTCTGATCAAGTCCAGCCTTTAACATTTCTTCATCGTAAATTTGTCGAATAAGGGTATTTTCTTTTATCGCTCTACTTTTGCATTTTTCAAGAAACATCTCATAGTTACTTCTTGCAGTTTCCGGAATGCAGCTGTGTTCTTGGATTTTTGTCATTGTCCTAAGGGACGGATCCGTTACAATCTTTCCTAAACAATCCATTGACGTTTTTTTTGAGCAGGTCCACAGTGTGGAACCATCTGTATACTTTTTCTTTTGATAATGCTTATAGCCGTTATGGTACACCACTGGCTTTCCGCGAGAAGAGTTTGTTACTTGGAACTCTAACGCTTTTACTAAAAATATACGTAATGTTAATGGACAAACAAAAGAGAGTATACTATTTACGGTTAAGAAATTTAACAGACCTTCGCCAAGCCAAATTAATTTATTTTTCCAACACATGACAGTTATGACATTATTAATATCATTTCAGACAAGAAAACCATCAAATATCACACTAGTGTTTTATAATCCATAACTCACTAGTGAGCTGAGCGCTCCCATATCGGTACAGCTGCTGATAGTGATGGAAGACGCTGACGCATTAGAACCTTGTATTTTTTCTGCAATTTGTATTTTGTTATGCACCGACTTTTCTAGGTATCCTTCTGCTACGGTCGAGGACTTCTATCCTCCGTGACGCTTAAAAGTAGTCATGTTAACCCCTGCATTGGTCAAAAGAGTCGCCGAAGACCTTCTCAGGCAGTGTGGCAATTTATACCACCGGTGTAGAGCGCTGGTTTTATTACGTATTTATTACCACACACTGGCTGGTACACCTCCTATTTTTGTAAAAAACAAAAAAGCGACTTTGTCACGTTGCCTAAAAAACATTCAGCAAAGAAGTGTAGTGATTACCGCCTTATCAGCCGAAAGAATTAATGGGAAATGCAAATCCTTTATGGGCGACACGCAATTTGGATTTCGTGGTGCGTTCGGGACAAGACAGGCCTTAAAACTTCCAAATCAGTTACATCAACCGAAAAGAATCTAAAAAACAGAAAATCAAAAGATCTTAGGAGGAAAGAGCGAAAATTCAAAATTGAATGAGTCTCCGACAAGTTGAACATCTAATTTTGAATTTTCGTTTTTTCTCCCAAGATCTTTTGATCTTCTCTTTTTAAGATTCTTTTCGGTTGATGTAACTGATTTGGAAGTTTTAACTTCTTGTTTTAATTGTCTTAGGAGCATATTCTTATTAGAAAGATTAACACGCCAGGACGAACCCGTATCAGATGACTTATAAGTACCATGCGGAACGATGCCTATTTGTGAGTGTTTCAGAGTTGGAAGTCAGAGTGGGGATGGTGTTAAATGATGTCTGGATTGAGGGTGACTAGTGAATTCACTGACGAGCCCACGCTGGTCAACCCGGGCGAAACATCGTTTAATTGTTTCTTTTTTCGCTTTGGTATTTTGTGTGTTCCTTCTGGGACACTCATCCAATTTTGAATTTTCGTTCTTTCCTCCCAAGATCTTTTGATCTTCTTTTTTTTAAGGCATGCCTTGTTTAGCATTCAAGTCTTAGTTCAGCGATCTAGAGATGTGGCGGTGCCAGTATAGTATATGCCTGTTTCATAGATTATGAGAGAAAGCATTTGATCGAGTCCAACACGAAAAGGTCATAGAATGTCTAAAAGAAGTTGGTCTAGATGACCGAAATCTATACTGGAATCACACTGCTCAAGTAAAGGTTGATGACCAACTGTCCGAAGAGGTCCGAATAAGAAGAGGAGTACGCCAAGGTTGTATATTGTCTCCGCTGTTGTTTAATATCTATAGTAAACGAACGAAGAGTACTTTTCGCAACACACCATCTTTACACTATAAATCAAGACGGCTGGTAAACGAAATAACAATGGTGTCCATAGCGATGTGCCTTTTTACTCGGTGACGTTCATTGTTGCGACATTTTAATCTTTGATACTATGATATTTTGACGATGTTTTTAAATGATTTTTTCGTAAATACTTGGTGAAAACTGGCCGAAATCGCTTCATTTTTTAGGCAATAATAATTAGATTTTTTCAATATTACTATTTTCCGCTGTTTTTCTTTAATTTTGGGTAAAAAACGGACAGAAATCTTTTTTTGCACCCGTGATAAAAAAAAAAGTTTTTTTCATCGGTAACCAAAACCAAAAAAGCCATACTTTAGTTATCTGTAGACAGTTACTAAAATCATGTTTTTGATGAAAGTATAGAACAAATAATTTTCGGCATTTTTATTACAATCTAATGTAATTGCTTCCTATTTCAAAAATTACATTTAAGAAGATGATGTTTTTCTACACAGTCGAAAACATGATTAGTTTGTCGCCATGTCTGGTTTTAAAATGCCTCCTAACGTTTCCTATAAAATGACTTTTGTAGTCACAACCCTCGAAAGAACAGGAAAATGTTGGACTCTTCTTATTGCACTGGTATTTTTGATGAACGTAGAGGGAATGTTGCTTGTCGTATATTTTTTCGCAGGTATCGCATTTATATTTTGAATCTAAAATTGAAGTCAAGTTAGCAAATTTTATAAAAACAAGTTGCTTGAAAACTACTATAATATTTTACAGATATGACAAAGGAGTTGCAATTTTTTATCCTATTATTTGTTTAAAGCAAAGTGGAGAAAGGGCCTTGAGTGCTTCTTGTAAGTTTTACGAGCTCACTGGACTTTAGATTTGTCTTTTATACAATTTAGTTGATTTTTGTTTTTAAATCTTAGTATTTATTTGCCCAAAAACACTTGAACTAATTTGAAAATTAAAAAAAAAATATTAGCAAAATATTTATTGGTTACATCCAAGGACAATCAAATCTTCTCTGAGTGTAGAAATATAGAAGACACAATAAGATGTACGGCAGGGAAAGGGAGTGAAATGAAAGGGAACCAAAACAAAAGGCATTATAATTAGAACCTAAATTAAAAAAAAATCTTGAATTTTAAAATAGTAAATTATTTTATTGCATTTTATTAGATGGCGTACTAAAATAGAACTTTGTTAGCGGCGCAAAATAAAAAAAACTAAAATCTGGACCCTGTTACAGATACTATTTCTAAATTTCAGACCAAAACCAGGCAAATGCATTCCTTAGAATTCCATACATTAAAGGAGTATCAGGGAAAATTCGAAGAGTAGCAAACAACTTTAATATTAAAACAGCTTTTAAAGCTAATAATACATTTCGAAGCCTTCTTAGTAAAACAAAACCGGAGAACAAACAAAATAAGGAATGCATTTGCCAAGTTCCTTGTGAGTGTGGTAAATCATACATAGGTGAAACAAAAAGACCACTATCCGTTAGGCTTAAAGAACATCAGACGAATACACAAAGAGGTGAAACAACGAAATCAGGAATCGCCGAAGATACATGGACAAAACAACACCGAATGAAGTGGACAGAAGCAAAGGATTTGCACAAGGAGTCACACTGGAAGAAACGAAAATTCCTTGAAGCCGCCTTTATTGGGCAGAATCAGGGTGTTTTCAGTAAACCAAGTGTTGAAATTCCAAATATTTGGAAGCCCCTCCTCTTGGGCGGGGCCTACTTCTTAAACTTCAGGGTTGAGTGATTTCCCATAGTATATAAGTACGTAGCCTTAGAAATAGATTGTAGTTTGCACCCGAGGACGATCAGAGATTATGCTGATCGAAACGTCGTGTATACATAAAATATAGACAATGGAAGTCCGAAACACAGAGTTAATTTCATCATTGTCTCAAACTTTCAAACAAACAGGGGTGGTCAAGATGGACACATTCCTCAAAATCTGCAGGATAAATACCGATTCCTAAAATTATTCAAAAACAGAGAACAAAATTAAATTATTGAAGAAATATTAGGAAAATTAAACCATACCAAATAACTGAAAATTGTAGCGTCAAAGGAGAGCGAATTGCCTTCAATTTGGGTCGCGTTCAACGTCATCTGAAATTTAAAAGGAAGGTTTTAAATAAAATCGCTTTCTTCGAGGGTTCATACATCCTCCATTAAATGTCATTAAATATATCAGTTTAAAGAAAAAACAAATAAAACATATTAATTAACAACAGATTTTTCGGAAAACACAAAGGACCAAATGGAAAAGAGAAATGATTAAACGATGTTTCGCCCTGGGCAACCAGCGTGGGCTCATCAGTGGTTTCACTGGTCAGCCTTCCAGGGAGAAACATCGTTTAATCATTTCTCTTTTCGCTTCGCACCCAAGTTCTTTTGATCTTTTGTTTTTAGATTCCTTTCGGTTGAAGTAACTGATTTGGAGGTCTTTTAACTTCTTTTTTCTTTTCTCTTTTTTGTGTTAATTGCCTTAGGAGCATAACCCCATTGAAAATATTAACACGCCAGGACGAACCCGTATCAGGTGACTTAGATAAGTACCAGTGCGAAACGATGCCTATCTGTGAGTGATTCAAAGTTGGAAATCAGTGAAAACACTGATGAGCCCACGCTGATTGCTCAGGGCAAAACATCGTTTAAGGATTTCTCTTTTCGCTTTTGTCCTTTGTGTGTTTCTTGTGGGATGCTCATTCAATTTTGAATATTTGTTTTTTCCACCCAAGATCTTTTGTTCTTGTTTTTAGATTCTTTTCGGTTAAAGTAACTGATTTGGAGGTTTTTTAACTTCTTTTTTCTTCTTTCCTTTTTGTTAATTATTATTGATGGTTATTATTATTATTAATTAAGGATGAACCAAGAAAACCATCATAAAAATGAAAAAACGATAGTCGGTGTGTAATTAATCAATGATATAATTACATTCAAAATTATTTTATGTGGTTATTCCCTTAGAAAACAATGTAAGCACTGCTGGCAATGTTGTTTCAAAGTGTAACTTCTTGCATAGGTTTTTCCAGGACAACACAGGCACGAGTGTTTTCTAGTTTTACCACAATCTTGTATCATGTGAGCTTTTAAAGTATTTTTGTTCTTATAATATTTTCCACAATTGCCGCACTGTAAACCTAAAATTTTAAAAATAAATAAGATTTAATTGGAACAGTTAAATAAAACATGGAATATAGAACAGTAGAATTTTTTGTAGTTTTTTGAAAAGTGCCGTACTATATCTAAATAAAATTATGTTAAATAGGTTAAGGGTTAATGAATTAAAAATGTAAACTGTGTTAGCACCTGTGTTAGTACATCCAAAATCATTTTTTGTAGGACATTGCACTCAGTTCACTTTTTGATTGATTTTAAGAAAAAAATATACTCTTCGAAAGTTATATTTTTGTCCCTGAAAAGTTATTTTGATAAAAATTAAAATCTTCTATATACGTCCTACTGTCAAAACCTGTCAAAAATATGCCATTTTTTCCCAAAATGCAAAAAAAAATATTAACAAAAAAATAAAAATAGGGCTTATAGAGCATTTCATTTCAGACAAAAAAAGCCAAACAAGCATTTTTGTAGTACTAACCGTTTTTTCTATAATCGTCATTTAAATGTTTGAAAAATGGAAAAAATTCTAACATTGTGAATTTTAATGCTGTTAATTAAAAAAAATATATTTTATGAAAAAGCGATGTGAAACTTGAAAGAAAACATATTTTCGCTAACAAAAGTTACAATATTTTTTACATCACTTATAGTTTCTATATAAAAATAAAATTAGTTGAAAAAAAAGGCTAAAATCATGTCGATTGTATTGAACGTCTTTGCAACAAGATTTTTCTATAAACCTAAACTTCTAAAAAAATACAATTATGTGCTAAGTAGGTATTCTTATTAGCTATCAAACGACAGTAAAAAAGTTTTGACTTTCTTATGTTTATTAAGTAAAAATAAGAAATAACCAAATTTCTGCAACATAAGAAAAATAAATTTTTGAATGACCATAATACTGACTAGTACATTATGTTCTATAAGACCCTTTGAACTCACCGGGACTAAGGGGGCAAGATAGAAGCAGGAATAACGGAAGTACCTTATATAGTCAATATTTGTTGTTATTTTATTCTATATAAAAAGATGTCTTTCAGAGAGCTCCTCTTATTTAATTCCGCCAGAGGTTACCTTTTCAAATCTAGTCGAAACTTTTTTACTGTCGTCTGATAGGTGATAAGAGTAACTATTTAGCAAATAATTGTTTTTATAGAGTTTAGTGTTATAGAAAAATCTTGGTGCAAAAAAGTTCAATACAATCGACATGATTTTACCATTTTCATCAACTTATTTTATTTTTGTATAGAAACTATAAGTGATGCAAAGAAAGTTGTAACGTTTTTTTATCGAAAATATGTTCTCTCTCAGGTTCCCCATCGCTTTTTCGGAAAATATATTTTTTTAACTAACAGCACTAATATTCAAAATGTGACAATTTTTCCATTTTTTAAATATTTAAACTACGTTTATAAAAAATGGTGAGTACTACAAAAGTGCTTATGTGACTTTTTTTGTCTAGAATGAAATGCTCTATAAACCCAAATTTTCTATTTTTTTAAATATTTTTTTTTACATTTTGGGAAAAAATTACATATTTTTGACAGGTTCTGACAGTAGGATGGAAGATTTTAATAAGAGTATATTTTTTTCTAAAAATCAATCAAAAAGTGAACTGTGAGTGAATAGAAAATTCAATAGAAAGGAAGGCATATTTTTACCAATCGCGGGGTGACCACTGACAAATTCATTATTTTCTTAATGAATTTATGAATATTTCAGAAAAATTATGACTTCAAGTGTCTATTGTCTTTCAGGGAACTCGTGAACACGGTCCCCAGAATAAACACGTTCTAGTAAATTTTTTGCTCCGCTCAACCTGATGACGACACACAGACATCAGCTTAGTTTGTTTTTTTGATGGTCGACATTTTGTGTTATGTGATTTTTGCAGAAATATTTGTAATAAAAATTATATTTGTTCATAATTTCTTTTATATTTTGGCACAAATTAAGTACCCAGCGATATTACTTACATTATATTTGTATTTATGAGTTTTTTATCAGTGAAAAGGTTCATCATCAATGAAAAAAACCAAAGAAAGAAGGCACCTTGTTTTACATTTGCAATCATATTTTTTGTATTAAATATACGCCTTACCGAGGTCAAAGTTGTAAGCAACGTCTATTAATCTAGCCAGCCATGGAAATCCCAAAACAAAAGATATTTATTGATGCGAGGGGTTTTAGTCAGTTTCGCGCGGCTTCGCGATGACATTTTTGTTGTTTAATGGTTTTGATTCCGTGTTTTCGTTTGTGCTGCGCATATTTTTCACTGTTAAAAATTACAAAAAAGTAAGTTAAAAAATACCGCGGCGATAAAAGACATGCTGTGTTTATGGAGAACATCAGAAAATGAAAGAGGAGAGACGCCATCGGAGGTATCGAGTGGAGAAGGTCTAGAGGTTAGTAGTTTTTTTTTGTTTTGGAAAGCTACAGTTAATGGTCAAGCCATGATGGTAATTTAAGGCTTAAAATACTTTAGCTTAATTTTAGGGGTAACGTTTTTGATAAAGCAATTTTTTACTACGTTTTTTACATTTTTATGTCATGATATTGCTCACATTTTAAAGCTTTCTTTCCAAAGTTTCAAGTTTTTACTGTTTTTGAGGCGTTCACAAAAAGTACTGTCAAAAAACATTTTTTGGTAGTAGATGGAGAGATAATTTAGTGACGTGCCAAAATATTTGAGGTTGTTGAAGAAAGACAGCAGACAACATAATTTAAGGCAAATGTTTACTAAAAATTTCTGTTATGTCATCTTGAGTGGTGTCATGCGTATGATTTTTATTTTGCAATTTTTATCCAATTAACAGCAAAAATTATAATTTTTCAAAGTGTACAGTGTGTAAAACATAAGGTGTTAGTGCTATTAATTTCTTTCAACCAAAGTTCTTTACAGTCTTAAAATTTACCAAAAAACGTGTCCTACTAGAAGTGTATTTAAGGACATCTAAAAATCATTTAACAGGTATTTAAGAATAGTATTTTTCTCAACTAGTGGCTAAAATAGTGACTTTGTTTACATGCGTTGGTTTAAATAACGAGCGTAGCAAGGTATTTAAAAACGCGAGTAAAAAGAAGCACAGTTTAGCCGCGAGATGTTAACAGTATTTTTTTAATATCTTTATCAAAAAATCCAAGAAAAACAGGAAAATAATTTTAAAAATCTCGAACGAAGAGCACTTCTCGAAATACACCATCTTTACACTATAAATCAAGGCGGCTGGTAAATGAAATAACAATGCGGTTTCCAGAGCGATGTGTCTTATTACTCGGTGACGTTCATTGTTGCGACATTTTAATCTTTGACAGTTTAAAATTTTGTCGATTTTTTTAAATGATTTTTTCGTTAATACTTGATGAAAACCGGCGGAAATGAATTAATTTTTAGGCAAGAATAATTAGATTTTTTCAATATTACTATATTCCGCTATTTTTCTTTAATTTTGGGTAAAAAATGGACAGAAATCTTTTTTTGCACCCGTGATCAAAAAAAAAGTTTTTTGGATCGGTAACCAAAAAAGCCATGCTTTAGTTATCTGCAGACAGTTACTAAAATCATGTTTTTGATGAAGGTAAAAAAAAAATTATTTTAAGGGTCATCATGGCTTTACCAGAATCCTCAACGAGATTGTGTCACTTTCTCAACTCATTTATATTTTTTGCTGCGAAAAAAATAAGAAAAACCAGGATTTTTCAGAAAAGTAAACAAATACATGATAAAAACCGAATAATTTGCATGTGCAGAGCAGCGTTACTAAGCTAAACGAAATAATAGACAGAGAAATGGAAACACTTCGTGCATGCTGAAAGGTTTGAAAGGGCGTATATTTAAGCTAATAGTGACTTGTTGGGCGTTATTTTATAAAGTTTTACCATAATAAGCGGAAACCGTAATTTATTTAGGTTGAACCTTAACCATACATTAAAAAAAAGTGTTATTGGAAGTCGCATTACTTTTCTTTATTTCTAACCTAAAATTTCTAACCTTGTTGCGATTTTCCCTGATAAATTCTCGCAAAAGGATTACATCGTCAGTGTAGCTGAACCTCAACCTTGTAGGTTTCTCTAATTTATTAATTTTTTCACATAAATTTTAAAAATCCATAAGACTGTTTTTGTTTATAAACAAAAAACTAAAAATGCAAAGAATATTAAACGGTCGTGTCGAAAAACAATCCAACCATCACTATTATCCGTGCTAATTGAGGTTATGTTTAAAGATAAGGGACGTACGGTAACTGTACCGAATTAAGGGAACACCGTATTTTATTACGGTGCCCTTAATAAAAACGCAGGTCACGCGCATGCTCAGATGTCAAATTTCAATTTTCCTTAATAAGGGAACGCCAAAATCTACGCCCAATGCCCTTGCCATGCATTTTCCGAAAAGAAGCCATAGCGATAATAACTCTCACAGCTTAGCGTGGAAAAAATGCAGAGCCAAAATCTCTTTTTTTATACCTTCATCAAAAACACGATTTTAGTAACTGTCTGCATATAACTACAGCTTGGATTTTTTGGTTACCGATACAAAAAAACTTTTTTTTATACCTTCATCAAAAACATGATTTTAGTAACTGTCTGCATATAACTAAAGCATGGCTTTTTTGGTTACCGATGCAAAAAAGCTTTTGATCACGGGTGCAAAAAATGATTTCTGTCCGGTTTTTATCCAAAATTAAAGAGAAATAGCGAAATATAGTAATATTAAAAAAATCTAATTATTCTTGCCTAAAAATTAAGTCATTTTTTTTTTTGGTTTTCACAAAGTATTTACGAAAAAATCATTTAAAAAAATCTTGAAAATTTCAAAATGTCAAAGATTAAAATGTAGCAACAATGAACATCACCAAGTAAAAAGGTAGATCGCAATGGAAACCGCATTGTTATTGCATTTACCAGCCGCCTTGATTAATAGTGTAAAGATGGTGTGTTGCGAGGAGTGCTCTTCGTTTGAGATTTTTAAAAGTATTTTCCTGATTTTCTTGGATTTTTTGATAAAGGTATTGAAAAAAAATAGTGTTAACAACTTGAGGCTAAGCTGTGCTTTTTTTTACTCGCGTTTTTAAATACCTCGCTGCGCTCGTTATTTAAACCAACCCTTGTAAAAAAAGCACTATTTTAGCCACTAGTTGTTAAAACTACTATTTTTTATCACGGGTGCAAAAAAAGATTTCTGTCCGTTTTGTACGCAAAATTAACGAGAAATAGGGGAAAATAGTGATATTGAAAAAAATCTAATTATTAGACACTTAAAGTAAATATTTCAACGCATCGGTATCGGTATACGTAACGCGTTCGAAACAAAGTCAAAATACACTACATTTTTGACTTGTTCATGTCATGTTTCGAACGATGCCTGCTTCTTTGACGGGTGTGATGACAAAATATCGTTGCGTACGGAAGGATGTACGTATCGTTACGGACCAACGAACATACGCAACGATTTAAATCAGCAGTTCTGTCATCGCAACCTTCAAGAAGGCAGGCATCGTTCGAAAAATCGAATAAAAAAGTCAAAAATGTAGTGTATTTTGACTTTGTTTCGAACACGTTACGTATACCGATACCGATGCGTTGAAATATTTACTTTAAGTGTCTATTCTTGCCTAAAAATTAAGCCATTTCCGCCAGTATTTACGAAAAAAATCACTTAAAAACATCGTCAAAATATCAAACTGTCAAAGATCGCGCTATGGAAACCATTGTTATTTCATTTACCAGCCGCCTTGATTTATAGTGCAAATATGGTGTATTGCGAGAAGTGCTCTACGTTCGAGATTTTTTGATAAAGGTATTAAAAAAAATAGTGTTAACAACTCGAGGCTTTTTTTTACTCACGTTTTTAAATACCTCGCTGCGCTCGTTATTTAAACCAACGCTTGTAAAAAAAAGCACTATTTTAGCCAATTCTAAAACAACTGCATAACCTAACGTAACCTAACACTCATCGGATGAGTTTTGGTGTAAGATCAACTCATACAGACCAAAAATAAATGATATTTACTTGTACCTACACAAAAAAGTTATAATACAAGAAAAAAATGGAAGTTGCATCAATCATTTAAACAAAAAAAAAGAAAAATCCAAAAGTTTTTAATTTAATTTGTCTCTTACAGTAGACTGGGGTAATCTGTGAAAGAGCATTCCTTTCTTGATTCAGGCATTTAAGCCCAAAGAAGATTCTTTAAAATTATTACTTTTTCATAAAAGTTTTGATGGGACATCAAAGGCACGAGTGCTTTTTAGACTTACCACAATCTTGTATCCTGTGAGCTGTTAAAGCGTTTTTGTTTTTGTAGTGCTTTCCGCAATTGCTACATTTTAAATCTAAAAATAAAGAAGATTTCAACGAAAAAAACTAATAACTTCTGAAAATTTACTAGAAAGAATTATTAATATTCTAAAAATTTTTTCCGAATACTACTTCTTGTATTCGAAAAAGGAAAAAAAGACACAAATACCAGGGGTCTGATTTTCGAATCCATACCAAAATATCCGCATACGTATACTGAATAATCAACAATTTTTATGTCAGTCTCTTTCTATACCGTGTGAAATGAGAAACGAAAGATAAGCCGGTATGTGGGGACCGCGTTCGAATTCGACTGGTTTAAGGCAATATTGCACGAGTGGGTGGAGGCATTCGTGTTGTTTCGCATGAAAAACCGGTTATTCTTGCACGTACTACCCATGAATTAGCATATCGGCATATCTTTTGCCTCCATTTCTATACGGTATAGGAAGAGACGGAAGTAGTCGCATGCGAATAATTTCGTATGGTTTCGAAAATACGACCCCTGTACTAAACTGATAGTGGACCCATTCATTTATATCCCAAACAATTTACCTACGACCCACGAATAATACTAATTTTACTTAATAAAGCTTAGACGTAAACCACAAGATGGCGTGACAAGCGATGAAACTTTATTTTATAAGAGCACTAATTGATGCAAAAATGTGAATTATTTTTCTAAATCCGATTTAATTTTAGGATCTAACCAAAAATAATTCCCGTTAATTACACATTTTTAAGAAAAATAAACTTGTTTTTAAACAGATTCTCTCAGTAACCTTATTTGTTTTGACGTTTTAGATAGAGCGTCATTGAAACTTCAGGGCTACGTTCAGAAAGCCCACACCATGGTGTGAGTGCCCGCACTTGGTGTTTTTTTGTTTCCTCGTATTGTCAAAGTTGGGTTGTTTTCTGGGGTTGCTTTTCTTATGTGACATTATAAGAAATGACCCAAAAAATATATTTTTTTTGCGCTACAAGTGGGTAGAAAGATGTCTTCTCTTATTTTCGAATGATGGGTTTTAGGTTTGTTTCATCTCAACACGATTTTAATGGATCATTTACTGTGCTAGGATAATAATAAAGCTTAGACAAGCGATGAAACTTTATTTTATAAGAGCGCTAATTGACGCAAAAATGTGAATTATTTTCAACTATGTTGGGAATTTAATTAAAACTACAAGTAAGCAATCCCACTATGCCGAAACTATATTGTCTTCCGAAAATCCACAAGCCTGGAAAATCGGTTAGACCTATAGTTTCTGCTGTAGGATCACCTACTTACAGCATTTCGAAATGGCTAGCAAACGAGTTTGAAAATTTACCGATAAAGGAAAAAGGTTTTTCTGTTCAAAATTCCCTTGAATTTATCAACAAAGATATTTCACTCCAAGAAGGTGAAATTTTAATCTCGTTTGATGTTAGTTCGTTGTTCCCTAGTGTGCCGATCCCCAATACCTTACAATACCTGGAGAAACTACTAAGAAAAAACAATCTAGAAGACAAACATACTTTAGAATACCTATCTTTAACAAAACTCTGCATGAATCAAAATTACTTTCAATATAAAAATAACTACTACCAGCAATTAGAAGGAACCACAATGGGTAATAGTTTATCACCTTTTATCGCAAACCTATTTATGAGCAAATTTGAATCAGATATAAGTAAAGAATTTGAGTATTTCCCCAGAGTATGGTTCAGGTATGTAGACGATGTGTTTGCAGTATTCAACACTAAAGTAACTAGTGTTGAAAATTTTATGGAAAAAATAAATAACAAATTTCCCACTATTAAATTTACTTATGAAACAGAGAACAACGGTACATTGCCATTTTTAGACACTTTAATTATAAGAAATAAAAATAAATTGGACTTTGACCTATTCAGAAAAAGAACGGCCACCAACAGGTATATTCCAAATGACTCTTTTCATTGCTTACAACATAAGCTTGCAAGTTTGCACTTTTTAACATATAGATTAGTAAATTTCCCCTTAAACAAAGAAAGATTTGAAGCAGAAAAGAATAGGATTAGGAATATAGCTGGCGAAAACGGTTACGACGAAGGCTTAATAAATAAGCTGATAAATAGACATTCTTTTCAAAAGACCTTTCGGAATTCTACCTTTTTCAGACAAAAAGATACCTGCGACTCAAAATTTGTATCAATTCGTTATAATCCTAATTATACGAAAGGATTACACAAAGTATTTAATAACACCGGTCTTAAATTAGTATATCAATCCGGTAACACAATAAGAAGCTTACTAGGAAATCCCAAGGATAAAACTACAGTTCTAGAAAAAAGTGGAATTTACGAAATTAGTTGCATGGATTGTGACAAAAAATATGTTGGCCAAACGAGACGCTCTATTCAAACACGTTTTAAAGAACACTTAGCACATTTAAAATACGGAAGAACAGAAAAGTCAAGTGTGGCCGAGCATGCTTTTGAAAACAATCATAGATTCACATTAGATAACCTAAAACTTCTAAAAAGTGTACCAAACAAAAGACTTTTGAATGCATATGAAAGTATGGAAATCATTAAATCCAGAAATAGTTTAAATAAAGATAGAGGACCCATCCCGTTTAGTACACTTTATTCTTTGGTTGAGGGGAGATAGGATTAAAAATAAATTTATTAGTCTTATCTCCGCCCACTAAAGGATTGTCTCCTGATGATGCTAACGTTGTTAGCGAAACGCGCGTCGAGTGCAAAAAAGTGTAGTTTTGGTTTGTGGAAAACAATCATAATTTTGTTTTTGTGAATTATTTTTCTAAATCCGATGTAATTTTAGGATCTAACCAAAAATAATTCCCGTTAATTACGCATTTTTAAGAAAAAATAAACTTGTTTTTAAACAGATTCTCTCAGTAACCTTATTTGTTTTGACGTTTTAGATAGAGCGTCATTGAAACTTCAGGGCTGCGTTCAGAAAGCCCACACCATGGTGTGAGTGCCCGCACTCGGTGTGTTTTTGTTTCCTTTTATTGTCAAAGTTGGGTTGTTTTCTGGGGTTGCTTTTCTTATGTGACATTATAAGAAATGACCCAAAAAATATATTTTTTTTGCGCTACAAGTGGGTAAAAAGATGTCCTCTCTTATTTTCGAATGATGGGTTTTGGGTTGGTTTCCGGAGTTGCTTTTCTTTTGTGGCATTATCCAATGACCCCATAAAAGCATGTTTTAGGCTACAAGTGAGCAGAAAAATGTTGGATAGTTTTTAAAACCGTCCCCACCACTTTTTTATTTCTTAACGGATCATTTAAATATGAGCTCATTGAAAAGCTACATAAAATCATCCCAACATTTTGAAAATGATCAAGTATCAGCAAGAACTTTTTGAGACCTCCTACAAATAAAGTATACTTATATACAGGGTTCCTAAGCAAATCCTTAGGGGGCCAAGCAGCCGTGTATAAGACGCAGACAAACGGAAAAGCACATTAGGCAAAAAAGGATGGGCATGGGGCGATGTTGTCACTACATCTTACACGTAGTAAATCCATTCCAGGTTGTTGTTTTCTAATGTTTTCCATTTTCATACCTTTAGGACTGGAATAAAAATTGTTTTTGCTCGACATTAATACCAAATTTTTCGGCTTTTCATTTTGTAACCATTGTCCTTACGCACTGTTTACAGGCTGGGGACTGAGATACATGCAAATGCCTAACCTAAAGCGTTCATACACGGCTGGAGAAATCGACTGAGATATTTCCGTAGAAACTTTATCAAGCAAATAGGACGGGTTGACGCCTTCGAACGTCCAACCCGGGTTTTGCACTTTGATTCGAAATCAAAAAGGAGGAACAGTCAGATGTGGGGCCGTGCACAAATTACGTAACGGTGATTTTACCAATTTTTGACCCCCTCCCTATGTAATGTTTTGTAACGATTTGGCACGACACTCCCCTAATATTACGTGACGATTTCAAGACCACTACCCCGCCCCCCAAAAAAAAAAAAACTTTTCACTTATTTTCATTCCAAATTTTCTTAGTTGCACACAAATGCAAACGCTGTCGAAAACCCCCCTTCCCCCTACCTAACGTTTTGTAACCCCCCTCCCCCCTAGGACCATTACGTAATTTGTGCACGGCCCCTGTAGTCCCAGTGGAGGAGGGCGAGAAAATTGATATTTTTTTTTAAAAAATTATACTCTTTGCGTTCCAGAAATTACGTAATTTTTGAAAAAAAATTGTAAGCGGCGTCATTTTTATTCGGTGCTTTGTTTTTCTAACATTTTTGCGTTCGGCTAATTTAATTGAAAAATTTTTGCCTGCGGCGCCCTTTATCTTCTCACTCGAAATCAAGATCCCCCGTTTTAGGAAAATTGATCCCGTCTCTGTTTCTAAATTTTTTCGAATAAAAGTAGACTGTGACCATGGGGGAAATAATTTTTTTCTACGGTATGACGAAAATTTCGAGAAAATTGAAGAAAAAAATAAAAAAAGTGGCAGAGCTCAAGTTTTTCGTAAAAAAAAACGTTTTTGTAAAGAAACAGAGCAAAATAAATTTTTTCACCCCTTTTAGGGTGTTACAAATATTGGCAGCCCCTTATTTTTCGCTTTTACCCTCCCGCTAGTTTTGAAGAATTGGTTCGCTACATGTTTCGAGATGATGTCATAAAACACCTCGAAAATATCAAATGTAGTATAGGGCCAGCTTTATTTCAAATCAATAATATCGCAAGCAAAAAGCTCTGCAGGAAAAACAGTGCCGTTTATTGATTTCTTTTGCTGCTAGTGCTAGCTGCATGGTTTGGCCGTTTCCGGATAGATGTCACTAGTAGAACAGAATGGAAAGAAATTTAATTAAAAGCGAAGATATTTCTTTCTAATGTTAACAACCTCACGATTTTATCGCTCAGTATCGTAAATAATGGACCCTGCCGCCTCCTTTAAGCAAGAAAAAGCTGTGGTTTGGACCTGAAAACATCTAATTTTTAATCTCATGGTGTGGCCGCCATCTAGCGGAATATCTTGTCAACGGTTATTATTGCAACTATGATTCATGCTCACAATGAAAGAGTGGCGACAATTTTTTCTTATGAAAGCAGTCCAGAGATAATAACAAACTGGCACCATTGCTCAATATACCTGTTTCTTTTGTGCGCGCAGAACTTTCTATGCCATTTCTGTTTCATTTATTGAAATTCTATCCCTAAGGAAAATCTTAGGAACCCTGTATACTAAACTAATAAGTCATCACATTTAAAAATAGAAAGAAAAATAAAAAAGTAACGTTTTTTCTCTACTTCCTATATTTATTAGGTGTATTGCCTTAAAAACGACTCTAGAAAAAGAAATCATGAAAAACCATATGTTATGCGGAGTTGGTTAAAAAAAAATTTAAACGGTCTTGTCGTTAAAAATTATCCAAATTTCACCATATCATAACCTCATTCCAGCACACTATCATCGCCCAAGTCTGGACTGGCGTGACGGTGTGGTGTGATAAGCTCACTAAAACAGAATTAATTATGTACAATTTTGACCTCTATTGCCGCTTATTAGTGGCCTTACTGATGGTGCTATAAGCGCCCCGGTAGACACACCACATTTTCTGAACGACGAAGATGAGACGCACCGCTCATTTTCATATTCCTGAACGGCGACACACCACACACCGGTGCGTTTTTTACACTAGTGTGGGCATTCTGATCGTCGCCCAGGTTACAAAGATTGTTGAATTAAAAGTGTTCGCGTTTATAATTTATGATGACATTTTCATTGGTCGTAAGTAAAGTATAGTACACTATTATTATGGTCATTACATGCTCAGATAAATTAATCAGTTTAATGCCCATCATAACATTCTTGTTATGTAAACTACTATTACCAATTCCGACAATAATGTCCCAAATTAAAACTTCTTGTACAAAATTTGCTCGGACAACACCGGAACGAGTATTTTTTTGATTAAGCACAATCTTGTATCCTGCGGGCTGTTAATGCGTTTTTGTTTTTATAGTTTTTCCACTAAAATTAATAAAATATATCTAAATCAGATATATAACGGAACACTAACAGGAACATAATTATTAATTCTGAAATATACCGGGTAGGCCATAAAAAACCGGACAAGATGTTTTTCGTTATAACTTTTAAACCATACCACCGATTTTAATTCAACAAACTGTTCTTTGCAGGGAATTGAGCAAGACTTTGATTGGAAATATTTGTTTTTCCGGAATTTTTTTTGATTTTTTTATAAAGTCGTAAAAAACCTGCCACGCAGAACGAGGTACAAATCATTAAAATCGGTTAACTGGTTCCCAAAAAAAAATAAAAATTTTTCAATCAGTGTTTTACGGATTATGCGATTGCCGTCTCAATTCTGTCTGCATACATTTTCTCATAAATTCATTATTACTAAACCGATTTTGATGAAATAAAAAGCCTACTGCTATTGAAATTTGTAGCCGTCTTGAAATCCAAGATGATGGACAAAATCAAACTTGTTCCTTTAAAGAGGCTCGTTTATTTATATGTTCTGTAAACTTTTAAATATTTTTTTAAATTTGTACAAAAGTTCTGGTTTTGTACAAAAACGAGGTATAAATCTTCAAAATCGGTTTAAGGTTCTCCAAAAATTAATTTTTGTTCCCATCACTGTTGTCCAGATTATACATTCCAAATTAATACTCAACCGATTTCAATAAAATAGAAAGCATCATGGCGAAGATCAAAAACTCTTAAAAGATCAGTATCGAAATTTGTCGCCATTTTGAAACCCAAGATGGCGGACAAAATTAAATTTATCTCTTCAAAGGAGCTTGTTTATTCTTAGGTTTCAAGAACCTAAAAATGCTTTTTCTCCAACGCGCATAGCTAGGTACGAATCATTAAAATCGGTTTAGTGGTTTTCAAAATATTAGTTTTTGTTTTAACCATTGTTTCCTCATAAACTTATTATTACTGAACTGATTTTGATAAAATCACAAACATCATGGTAAGAATCGATTTCTCTGTAAAGATCGCCATTGAAATTTGCCACCATTTTAAAAAGCCGATCTTTTTTTTGTTGCGAGTAATTTTTTTACCCTTTCTTGAATTTATAGTATTTTTTTAAGTTTGCCACGCCTTGGTAGTTCTTAAGATATCAGTGTTTTTTTTAACGATTGTTTGCATTTTAGACTCTTGCATTGATTTCTTTATAAAATCATTATTACTAAACCGATCTTGATGAAATAAAAAGCATCATGGTAACCACCGATCCCTCACAAAAATCACGAAAGAAAAATACTAGTTATACGCGGCGGAGACCGAGCTTTTTTACGAATTTAAAAAGAGTCGAAAAGGTTCTCGAAACATAAGAATAATCGAGCGTCTTTGAGGGGTCAAACTTGATTTTGTCTGCAATATTGGGTTTACAAATTACGACAAATTTCAGTAGTGGTTTTTAAGGTTTAATCGACCTTTGTCATAATGCTTTTTATTAAATTAAAATCGGTTCAGTATTTACGAATATATGAGGAAATTAACGCAGACGGAATTGAGAAGGCAAACGTATAATCCGGAAACAAAAATTAATTTTTTAAGGACTATTAAACCGGTTTTAATGATTTATATCTCGTTATACGTGGCGAAAGCAGAATTTTTCTACGAATATATTTTTTTTAATTTTCAGAAAATATGAATAAACGAGCCTCTTTGAAGGGTCAAGTTTAATTCTGCAGTGGTTAAAAAACAATCGATTTTCGCCATGATGCCTTTTATGTCATTGAAATCGGTTTTCTAATAATGAATTTATGAGAACATGTATGCAGACAGAATTGAGACGGCAATTGCATGATCCGTAAAACACTGATTGAAATTTTTTTATTTGTTTTGGATACCACTTAAGCGATTTTAATGATTCGTACCTCGTTCTGCGTGGCAGAAACAGAGCTTTTTTACGAATATAAAAAAATCCAAAAATCTTCCGTAAAATAAGAATAAACGTGACTCTTTTAAGGGTAAAATTTGTTTCTTTTCGCGGACAAAGAAATATTTTGACTCAAAGTCTTGCTCAATTCCCTGCAAAGAGCAGTTTGTTGCATTAAAATCGGTGGTATGGTTCGAAAGTTATAACGGAAAACATTTTGTCCGGTTTTTTATGACCCACCCGGTACTTAAGATCATATTTTATAGTATAAATATTTGCTTCGAGAGTATATATTCCTTTTTTTTCTGTCAGTGACCTTAGATCAGGAAATATCAAAATGACGTTCGAAATGGGTCATGTGATGTCCATACATTTTGAATGGAAGGCACAGCAATCTAAAATAAAAAAGTGCTCCGAGTCATGTCTTAGTTTTTACAAAATGTGCCTTTCATTCAATGACCCGTTTTGAACGTTATTTCGATATTTCCTGAGCTAACCACACTGACAGAAAAAATAGAATCACTAATCTTACGTAAATGAAAAAGTAAAACGTCAAAAAGATTTTAAAAAACAAAACGTAGGTATTTATTTTATAAACACAAATTTTTAAAAACCAAACTGGATAAACTTATATACAAAAAATCTGGTTATAACCTGAGGCACTTAAACAGTTTTTAATGATAGATGCAATCGGGTCACTGTCACTTTTATCGAATGACATTTTCATCAATCGATCAAACCAACTAACCAAACCAAACAACAAAAACAACCAATCAAACCTACCGGCATTCGATGGAAGTGTTTTCGATCATTCAATAACAATGTTTTCGATGAAAATGTCATTCGATGAAAATGATTTCGATGAGAATGTCCTCGATGAAAATGTTTTCGATGAGTGTGTTTTCGATGAATGGACAGTGACCCGATGCAATTTTAGATTAATTGATTAAATAAAGAAAAGATACCCGAAGCTTACGGAGAATTTATTTATATTTTTATCTAAAAAATCTTGGGACCTAATTTTTCAAGCCGCAAGAGGAATCAATCACTCAACAGCTAAAGCACATTAAATGCATGCTCACATTTCATTTAGGCTTGTTTTGGTTTTGTCGGGTGTGGGCAAATTTTGTAAATAAACTTTTCTTTATTTAATCTAAGGATACAACATATTAGGCTAAATTCTAAAAACACTGGTGGTATAATACAAATCGTTGGACATATTTAAAATGTGATATTTAATTTTATCATAAAAAAATATGTTTAGGTGAAGCACCTAAAAAAAATATTATTTTTTTGAAAGGGCGTTATATTTTTATAATGTAATGAGAACCAATGTTTGTTCGTAAGAGAAAAAAATTAGCACAAAAATTGTTTATCTTTGAAATTAACTCTATGTTTCCGAATTCCATTGTCTATATTATATTTATACACGACGTTTCGATAAGTACCAATCTCATCACTCAACCGTGAAATTTAAGAAGTTGGCTCCGCCCAAGGAGGTGCTTCCAAATATTTGGAATTTGAACACTTGGTTTACTGAAAATACCCTGATTCTGCCCAATAAAGGCAGATTCAAGGAATTTTCGTTTTTTCCATTGTGACTCCTTGTGCAAAACCTTTGCTTCTGTCCACTTCATTCGGTGTTGTTTTGACCCCGTATCTTCGGCGATTCCTGATTTCGTTATCTCACCTCTTTGTGTTTTCGTCTGATGTTACTTAAGCCTAACAGAGAGTGTTATTTTTGGTTCGCCTATGTCTGATTCACCACACTCACAAGGAACTTGTTAAATGCATTCCTTATTTTGTTTTGAAAAATCTGTTTTAATGTTAAAGCTGTTCGCTACTCGAATTTTCTCTGATACTCCTTTAATGTACGGCATTGTAAGGAATGCGTTTGTCTGGTTTTGGTGTTGTAATTTCTGTCCTGTTTGCTGAAATTTAGAAATAGTATCTGTTGTAGGTTATCGATATCGAAAGTCTATAACCAATATCCCGATAAAGGAATCGCTAGATATTATTCGACAAATCCCTTTATGAGCGTACCAGCCTGCCGCATAACTCTTACTTTCAGGTAAAAGATAGGTTTTATGCTCAGAATCATCGCTTTCACCAGTGGTGGCCAATATTTACATGGAGTGGTTCGAATCACACGCGGTTGACACCGCATTATATACACATAAGCTCTGGCTAGGATATGTTAATGATACTTTTATTGTCTCAACCGGGAACGACCAACAACTTTCAGAATTTCTTCATCACCTAAATAATATAAGACCCACAATTAAATTCACAATGGATTTGGAACACAATTTTCAAATTCGTTTTCTTGATGTACTTGTCCAACGAGTAGAAAATGACATCAGAACAATAGTCTATCGTAAACCCACTCACAACAGTCTTAAACTTATAATAGTTCTTTGTGAGTGTGGTGAATCATTCATAGACTAAACAAAAAGACCACTATCTGTTAGGCTTAAGGAACATTAGACGAACATACATAGTCAAAACAACACCGAATGAAGTGGACAGAAGCAAAGTTTTTGCACAAGGAGTCACTGGAAAAAACGAAAATTCCTTTGTTTTCAGTAAACTAAGTGTTGAAATTCCAAATATTTGGAGCCTTAGGAATAGATTGTAGTTTACACCTGAAGACGATCAGAGATTGTACTGATCGAAACGTCGTATATAAATAAAATATAGACAATGGAGATCCGAAACACAATTAATTTTAAACACATCATTGTTTCAAACTTTCAAAGAATTGTTTATCTTTATTGAGAAATATTAACTAAATATAAGGCCATTTTAATGAGGGAAGCTATACAACATTACAAAAAATAACATACTTTATTATTAACAAATCCTCACCGAAATATAATAAGTCTCGAGAAAACCCATTTCTATGTACTGAAGATTTTATAAAAATTCTTGTCTATACATTTAATATATTTCCAGAAAAATCATTTAAGTATTTTTTTTTAAATTGAGTTGGAGGAAAAGGGCAAAGATACACTTTCACGCAAGCGAAGTTGCGGGCAATAGCAAGTCGTGTATTTTAATAAAAAAATTAAAAAGTTATGTAAGCACTAAAATCTTGGAGAAAAACACAGCAAGGTTAAGCTAATGTACTCTTTTAATATGAGCGGTGAGGTTTCCTTTTAAATTAAATTTCCTATTACAAAGCGAGCAAAGAAATTGGGGTTCCACTCCACATTCATATCTTAAGTGCTTGTTAAGGTTCTTTCTCATTTTGTAACTTCTTCCGCATTTTGGACAGGCAACTCTGGAGTCGTCTAAAATTAAAATTAAAGATTTTACTGATTCAGTACAAAAACGACATTTTCTTGTTTCGGTATATGATAGTGCCCCTTAGTTACAGTGTTGCAAATTTCTACTGATTTAAAAACTCCTTTTATACTAAGTTATTGTCGCAAAAATGTAAGGTAATTTATCACATGTAACATAAAACAAAACTTTAAGCTGCGTTAACCCGAAAGACATATCTCAGGAAAATTTAATTAATAATTATGCTTTATTGAGACAATCATTTACGCCAAAGTAAAATCCAAATATATATAATAAAAGCTCGCTATTCATTGATGTACTTGTCAAACGAGTAGAAAGCAACATCAGAACAACAGTCTAGCGTAAACCCACTCATACAGGACAATATTTAAATGAAGGTTTAAATCATTCTGCTACAACTAAACGAGGCATAATAAGAACTTTGTATAACAGAGCCGTTCAAATGGAAATCGAAATAAGAAACATTAAGATAAGATTAAGATCTGCAGCAGAATGGTTACAACCTTTAACTTACAACAGATACTATTTCTAAATTTTAGTAAACAGGACAGAAATTATAAGAACAAAACCAGGCAAATGCATTCCTTACAATTCCATACATTAAAGGACTATCAGATAAAATTCGAAGAGTAGCGAACAACTTAAATATTGAAATAGCTTTTGAATCTAATAATACAATTCGAAGCCTTCTTCGTAAAATAAAACCGGAGAACAAACAAAATAAGGAATGCATTTACCAAGTTCTTTGTGAGTGTGGTAAATCATACATACGCGAAATAAAAAGACCACTATCTGTTAGGCTTATTTAACATCAGACGAATACCCAAAGAGGTGAAACAACGAAATCAGGAATCGCCGAACATACATGGTCAAAACAACACCGAATACTGGAAGAAACGAAAATTCCTTGAAGCTGCCTTTATTGGGCAGAATCAGGGTGTTTTCAATAAACCAAGTTTTGCAATTCCAAATATTTAGAAGCTCCTCCTTGGGCGGAGCCAACTTCTTAAACTTCACGGTTGTGCGATTTCCCATAGCATATAAGTACGTGGCCGTAGGAATAAATTGTAGTTTGCACCTGAAGACGATCAGAGATTGTACTGATCGAAATGTCGTGTATAAATAAAATATAGACAATGGAGTTCCGAAACGCAGTTAATTTTAATCACATCATTGTCTCAAACTTTCAAACAATTGTTTGTTTTTATTGAAAAATATTACGTTACAATCCCTTTCAGTGACGGAAGCTACACAACATTAAAAAAATTAAAATATTGAAAAACATACTTCTTTATTAACAAATCGTCACCAAAATATAAAAGTCTCTAGAAAACCCATTTCTGTGTATTGAATATTTTTTAAAAATTCTTGTCTATACATTCAGTAAATTTCTAGAAAAATCGTACATTAATTAAAAGTTATGTAAGTACAAAAATCTTGGAGAAAAATACAGCAGGTTAAGCTAATGCACTCTTTGAATATGAGCGGTAAGGTTTCCTTTTAAATTAAATTTCCTATTACAAAGCGAGCAAGGAAATTGGGGTTCCACTCCACATTGATATCTTAAGTGCTTGTTAAGGTCCTTTCTCAATTTGTAACTTCTTGCGCATTTTCGACAGAAATTATAATTCGTCTCGACCTAAGTCTTAAAATGGTCTAAAATATAAAAATTAATATCTCTAGATACAGACATATAAAATATATTTATCTTTTTTATATGGTGGAGGATATATATAGAAATAATCAGGTAAAGTTTTGTTAAAATTGACCGAGTCGTTTTAGTTCAGTCAAATTACGATTTGATTATGCAATCAAAGCGGGAAAGACGGGATTTTGTGTGGGTATTAGGTGGTCAATGGTGAGTCTAAATCCAAAAATGCGACCTTTAAGATCGAACTGATCCAATGGTCTGAAAACCTTGTAATTCTTTTTTTAAAACTAGAAAATTTAAAAATATAAGAATGTTACATAATTTTGTTATTTGGAAAATTTAGATCCCCGGAAAATATAATTTTGCAAGTTGAAATACCCACAATTGGATATTATAGAATTCCAAATCCCTGAAACCGAAAATCTTGAGATCGAACAGATCTAATGGTTTGAAATTTCTTAATTTTTTTTAAGATTAAAAAATTTTAAATAGTACCGGAATTTTAAATTAGAACGTAAATTTTGATATTTGCATTTCCGATGTTTCTATTTTTGAATTTCAGAATCCCTAAAATTGCAGATTCTAAAATTCCAAACCTCCCAATCAGAAAAATTTGAGATTAAACAGTTCCAATGGTCTGGAAACTTTTTAATCCTTTTTTGAAGACTGGAAAATTTAAAAAATATCAGAATGTATCAGAATGGAAAATAATCGGAATGTTCAATCAAAACGTAAATGTTAAATTTCAAATTTCAGATAATCTTATTTTTGAATTTCAGAATCTTGATAGATTCTACAATTCCAAATCTCCTAATCCGAAAATTTTAAGATCGAACAGAACTAATTGTCTGAAAACCTTTCAATTGTTTTGTGAAGAGTAGAAAAATTAGAAAATATTGAAATATAAGAAGGAATCATAATTTTGAAAATTTAGATTTTTAAAAATTCTATTTCTGCATGTTTGAATCTCCAAAATTGGAGATTCGGATCTAAAATACCAAATCCCGCTTCCAAACTGATTTGATGACTTTTTTCAGGAAACCTTTCAATTGCTTTGTGAAGAGTAGAAAAATTAGAAAATATTGAAATATAAGAAGGAATCATAATTTTGAAAATTCAGATTTTCAAAAATTCTAATTCTGCATGTTTGAATCTCCAAAATTGGAGATTCGGATCTAAAATACCAAATCCCGCAGTCCGAAAATCCTAGGATTTAACAGATCTCATAGTGTGAAAAATGGAAAATTTGTAAAAAATCGGTATTAAAAATTGAATCGCAATTTCTGATGTAATTTCTGAAGTAACGCCATAATAAATTTCTATCGATTTTTGACATGGATCCCGAACACTGTGGAAAAGATATTAAACATTCGTACAACTATTTAAATACCTTGCAGCCAGTGCCGGCTTTGGATTAGTGTCAAAACGTCATTTAACATGAGCTCATTTTCTACGTCCCCCCTTATATTCGCGGATTTTATGAGAGTTCTTACCCCTTTTTCTTTCATTATGCGATTTTCGCTGAGCCTCAAGGCCTCGTTACAGACGAAGCAGTCACTCATTTTGGAACGCTGGTCGCTTCCAAACTGATTTGATGACTTTTTTCAGGCGAAGTGTTTCCCGATTTTCACAGACGAGCGAATGTATTTACAAAAGAGCATACATTTTTTCGGCTTGTCTAGACACGTTTTTTGACAAAAATATCTTATCTGATCGATAATCCGGTAGCGAGCCGGGGTATCGCTCGCCTGATGGACCCCGACTTAATGACTTTGACGCGCTATTGCGTGATGATCATTAGTCCGATCGATGAGTTATTATTATGAAAATTTTAATAATTTCAACCGCTACAACTTTTGTTAAAAGGATTTTTGGATCGCGATGAAAAAAAGGTAGTTGTTCCAAAATAAAGGATTTTTTATCCCCCTCTTCCTCAGTTAATTACCTGTAGTTAATTGAGTATTGCAAATATCGAAAAATTGCATAGATGCAAATTTGTAGAGAATTTTATCCTCCGTAAAGTTAGTTATGACACTTTTTTCGATAAAAAGTGTATTAACGTCGTAATATCCAAAAAACAAATTCATCCCTTAAAATCAAAATGGCGGCTTTTCCACAAGGGGTAGGAGGTCGCATTTTTGGATTTAGACTCACCATTGACCACCTAACACCCACACAAAATGCCGTCTTTCCCGCTTTGATTGCATAATTCATCACGTTTTTCGTCTAATTTGACTGAAATATTTTTAAAAAATGAATTAAAAGTCCTACATAAAAGTAAATACTTAATTTTTTTTTTTAACCGACCCTGTATCTCAACCAAAGGCTATACAACAATTTTTTGGTAGTTAAAAGATTGACTGTAAACTATTTAAAAAATATTACTATCGTTATTCACAAAATGGTTTATTACAGGTACAGTCAAATGTTGTCGATTTTATTTGGCAGAAAAATTTACGTATAAAATAAAAGGCATTATCTAAGAAAGAAGAAGCTACTAGAAAACCATACTTATTTTTTTCTTTAAAAATGGATTAAAACTATTATTTTCTGCTTAAATACAACATGTTTTTTTTTCAAAATTCGGTAGTAGCAGAAGTATAAAAAATATCAGTCTTTGACTAGGCCCTGTATATTACCTAATGAACTGTTATAAATGTATTATGGGGTTGTCTACAAGCTTCTACCATTTTAATAGTATGATAACTTACTTTTTTTTAGATAAGTGTTACGAGTTTTTATTGATAAAACAAACGGATAGGATTGACAGTACATCGATCAGTTGTTAGAAAACGATTTTAATGAAGGAGAAAGATACTTTATTTAAAACCGTTCTTATATAAAACCGGTTTTAGGCGCGTATAAACGTAGTAAATTAAATACCGTCTCCTTTTTATTTTTTCGTACAAATAGATGTTGTAATCGGTTTTTAATTTTTTTTTAATTGAAGGAAATTATTAACAATTGCTGAAAAATTCATTGTTGCAAAAGCCATTATTTGTTTTTTTGCATTTCTGGACATGTTTTTTAATTGTAACTATAATTTTTTTTTTATCCGACCACAAAGTATGTCAAAACAAAAAAAAATGAGAAATGTCAAAAAATACTACGAGAATTTTCCTGAGTAGAATTTTTGATCGAAAAAAAAGTGATTTGGACTGAGAAAATTTAATATCGTAAAATTTTTTAATCTTTTTATCTAAAAAAATTTATCTAAAAAAAATTGTAGTCATTAAGTGACAATGCAATTATTTTCCCTCCTACCCTCTTGCCATCTCTCTGCATCTGGTGACAAAAAATGTTTGTGTCAAATTTGATAAAAATCGGTTTATCGGTTTTTTAGTTATTGTGTTACAGACAGACCGACGATCCGATTAGCCTCCATAATATGTATGAATGGCTTAAAAAATGGACTACGAGTCAAGAATTTTTATTTTTTTACTTTTGCATTCGACAGCACAAATGTTAGTGTTGTCCTATTCTTAGCCATCCATATCCAAAAAAGACTTGGTTTTTCCAAATTTGATCGTTTATATCTCAGGAACTAGACATAGAGAAACTTTTATAATTTCACATTTTTTTAGTTATATATCCCTTTACAACCTATCATAGTTATAGTGAATTCCACCGAAAAAAAAACTTCTCATATAATCCTATTTAATATATGTAAAATAAAATTTAAGGAAATAACTATCAACTCAACTCCAGAACCATGGAAGGCTAGCGAAACGCGGTTTTCGAATTTGGATTAAGAATAACATTTCCAACGAATTTATAACGTTAAAGTATGTTTTTTCTTTGCGGCAGTAAAATCATAAATTATTATTATTATTTTTATTACTAGCTAAATATCCATCGCTTCACCGGCGCCTTTTCCTTGACGTTTTTTTTTGCTCTAAAAGGTCATAACTTTTGTTTGCGTAAACCGATTTTGATGAAATAAAGCCTTCCCAGGGATCCCAGGAATGTTTCAGTGAAACTTCTATTTCAGTAGTTCTCGCGTAATGCTGAAACATCACATCCAGCATCAACAATCTTCAAAAATATTGCAAGTTTTATTTCTCTAAGAGGACTTAATTTTGCCTGACACCTCTTTGTCGAGGGCAGGGATCTTTAGACTGCGTAGCAAGTATACACAGTGGACCGCCGGCTTTACACCCCCTCCGAAGGGTGGTCCTGCTAGCAGCAGAACTTGGTTTAGACTTTTCTTCTCAGCAGCCCGCCGTCATATAGGTTGACCCGAAAATCGAGGTCCCGGTTTCGCTGGTCGAGGTCGCCGTCGGAGTCTTCAGATCAAGTCACCCTTTGTCCACTCCCGCTACCAAATCCAGTCGCGTCCCATGGAGTCCCGATCTCGGAGAAGTCCAGGTCGTCCTTTCTTGGGTCCGCCGCCTACTTCTACCTCGTTTGTTGTTACTCTATGCACAACGTCAACTGCGGAGCTGTTGAGAAGTGGGGCCGCCCGTCGTCGTCTCGAGTCGCATTCGGCGTTGTGTGAAGCAATGTGTACTTGCCGAGATCCCTTCGTGCGATCTCTATTCTGCAGGCTAAGACGCTGTTCACTGGTCTACGACGGCCCCAAGATTTATAATCAGCTGTGCTAAACAAAATAAAATAAACAAACATGCTTAGCGCGCCAACCCTGTTGCCTTTTATTGCGAAATTCATGACATAATTTATTTAGCTTTGACTAGAAGCATTTTGGTGTCAGTCCCGACACTGACAGCCAATGTAAATTTTTCATTAAAGCGATCCCAGTGATATTTTCAATACTAAAAACGGTCGTGAACTAACAACCACGAAATGACCTACAAACATGAAAAATGAATAACAGTTTGGGTTTGTAATGTACCTGCTAGGCAAACATTTTCTTCGGATTTTTTTAAATTTTTAATCGGTGCTTAAGAAATAGGGGATATTTGTTCTAAAAGGGGTTTGTAACCCACAATTGCTGGAAGTTCCAAATCAATGTAGTGTTGAAAATGGGAACCACTTTTGGAAATAACAAGGAAACAGATACAGAGTGAGCTCAAGAAATGGGCGAACAATAAACTAAAGATGTCCTGGGTGTCGATTCTTTAATCAGGGAGTAGGGAGCACTCCCGAGGAGCTTTGAGGGACTGTTCCCTTCTCCCTGATCCCGGGGCATGCATATTGGTATTCTTGAAACCCGATGATCGGATAATGGGGAGCGCTCCCCAGCAGCAAGGTTGCCGGTTTTATGGCCAACGAAAAAACGGAGAATTTTGACAGCGGCAACTAACCAAACGTGTAACTCTGCGGTAAAACCTCACTGTTTTTTCGCTCCAAAAGTTGGAGGCCTACAAAAAGCGCCACAAATTATTAGCAGCTCCTGTCTCTTTTTGTTGTAGTGGAGAGGGCGGAATCCCTAGTTGGAGCTGCGACATATTTTTCGTCAGGCGAAATAACTTAACAAATATTGGTTCAGAGAGATTAAAGGGTGACCTCTTTGGAACACCATCCATAGCTTCTTCTGTGTCTCCTTGGATGTTATCAAACCAATAATAATCCATTTTTAATTTTCTTTTTGCCAAACAACTTCGAAAAACCTAAGTTAGAAAACCCGAGGAACACTCACTGTCTCTTGGTTTCGAGTAGGAGAGCATATCTGCTCCCCGACTCCCCGGGAACCATTCCCTTGTCTCTTCATTTATTTCAAGAATACAGTGTTTTCATTTTTAAGTTCAACCACGCCTACCTCTCTCGCTCTCTAGCTCCCTGGAATTCAAGAATCGACACCCTGGAGGCAAGAGTCAGAGTACAGACAGTCCAAGCCATTTGTGGATGACCCGAAAGGACATTGGACTGCTGACAGGGATGCTGACTGGGCACAATCGGCTGAACGCTGACGCAAATGAGAGTAGCAGGAGATCCCGCGTGTCGGCATCGGCACAGCACTTAATAGCAGAGTGCGATGCATATGCCAGATCAAACCAGCTGAAGTGTGGATTTCCCACGATAGAGGAAGAAGAGTTGCACTCGCTCAAATGGGTCGACATACTGAACTGACAGGGAGGTCCGGAGAGAGTTGCAGCGCAAGTAAGGCATAGGGGAAAGGAACGGGGTACGGCACAAAGGGACCATTAAGAGGCCTAATGGCCAGGCCCACAGGCCGTCCCTGTACTACTACTACTACTAGTCCTGAAAATTTGTATTTAGGTTTTTTTTTAAAAGATAGTCGATGGGAGTTGTTGGATTTCTGTAAAATCTGAACAGAGGGGTTGAAATTATCCCTTTTATATCCGAGTATTTAAATTCTTCAAAATAGCGGTTGTGGGGTAATAAACTAAAGGAAATATAATCTGGAATCTAAAAAAAGTTGTTTTTTCTTTAATTACTAAAAATTATATTGTAAGGGGGAGAAAGGGGATTGAGTTAGTTCGGGTGTTAGTCAAAATATGTAGTAAGTATCTCCGATTTCCTTCACTATTGATATGTAGGAGGGATTACGAATTTTCGATCAGATCTTAAAAATTATGAAGTCGACAGCTACCCAAGGGGGGAGGAGGGCACTATCTTAGTATACGTTAAAAAGTGGATTTTAGTGTTTTTCGTGGTTGATGATAACGAATTGTAGATCGAATTTTAAAAATTATGAAGTTGACAGCTTCTCAAGGAGGGAGGCAGTACCTATTATCTAAGTATCTCTATATTTGTTCAAAATTGGTACATAGACTTAAAAAAGTTTAATACAAAATAAATGGATAGGATTTTGAAACCTACAAAATTAATTATTAAATTCTCATTTCATGATTGATTCACATTACCTTGTTGCTTTAATTTATTTTTTCGTATATGACACACAGAGAGGTGCTTTCTCTTCGGCATTCGTATTGAAGATGTCTATATACGGCTTTCTTGTATTTATATGATCTTGTGCACTGGGGACACGGATATGTTACTAAAATTAGAAAAGAGTAAGAATTAAAGCTAAGTGGAGACGGCTTCGTTGACTACTGTAATAAAAAACATAAAATCTGACAAAACAAAAGCTAACATAAAAAACATACCAAAATTCAAAAATAGTTTCAGATAAAGTGGTGAAAACATTCCATAGCATGAATTATCAAAATTTATTGGCATCCATTCTACTTATCAAAAGACAGATTATTATGTAACTCGACTTATTAGACGGGCCATCTCAACAAGTGCAATAGTCCAGCTAGCAATATAGCCGAAGAGCTAGAGCTGCTCTCTCCAATCCTTCTCCCTAAAAAAACACTTTTTCGCAACAACAACATCAAGTTCGAAATTAACTCGAACTTCCATTGCCTATATTGTATTTATACACGACGTTTCGATCAGTACAATCTCTGATCGTCTGCAGGTGCAAACTAAATAGATCTTACTTAAATAAGCCTTCAAATTTTATTTCCAACAAAATACAGTGTCTGATCCAAAACTTTTAATTTTGAGTAATCCTACTTCAGCTCATTTGCGATGCGCTGTTGCTTCAATGCAGGTATCTATTTATTCTTATTTTGCACCTAGGCATGTGCTTTGTTAGGTTACTTTTGAGATGCATCCTTTTTGAACAAAAAACACAAACGAACTGAGGTTCTTTTCCGCATTCGTACTTAAGATGTGTGTTCAAGTCTCTCTTGTTTTTGTATATTCTTGGGCACGTGGGACACGGAAATCCACCTGAAATAAAAATTTTGTTTTCGCAACACAAAGTAAGTTTTACTTTCTTACTTAGACTACTTAATTTGCGTATGAAATCAGTAGTTTACAATATTTAAATTTTAAGGTTAGATAGTAGAAATAGGGGGCGGAAGGTATAGTGTATATAAACTCACTTGACACACCGCGATATACAGGGGACGTCCGCACTTTTAGCATTTACGATACTCTTCTACTGGGAAAAATACGAGATTTAGCAGCAGATATCACTCGTATAACTCCACGGACTAAACCAGTCGTGCGAAAATTTTGATTGGTCAGCGTTCAGGTCAACGGTCAAAGGGGAAATACAACCAGGCATGTTTCACAAAGCAAACGCCGACAAGCGTTTTTATAATGTTTTTATGCTGTTCTAAGTGACTTTAGATTAACCATAAGATAAAAGGTGATTTCGGCAAGCTTTCCCTGGTATACAAATTGGTTAACCAATTGGTACCTGTGACGTCATAGTAATGACGTAACATACCACTTTCTTCCGAATTCGTTCGGTAGGCCTTAACGTTTATTTTGCTCAAAAAGATTTAACAAATGGCTAAAAAAGGTTTTGTGGCTTTAAATCTGTTCTGTTCAAGAACCTCTCCAAGAAACATAAACATCAGACAAAAATATTCACCTTTGAGTAACCTATGAACTCAGCGTTTTCTGTAAAAGTAAGACCAAACAGGGTACCAAACCATGTACCAAAGCTGGCCGAAATCGCCTATATTCATGTAACCATTTTTGGCTTCCAATAAACGACATTAAAAGATCTAATTGCTTTATTTAAATTATCTTCTGATATAATATGCTTTTTAGAATCGATCCCTGTTTAAACTGACCCCTGTTGGCTGTCACAATTTTTAGCTAAAAAAACTATATTTTTTAAACTCTAAAAATGCTAGGCTACTCACAAACGCACACTTTTTTTATTTGCAGAGTTTTTAAAACTTTTTTATGGCTGATAGCTTTTTTCAACGCTAAGCTTCGCGTCTGTATTGAAAGTTGACATTTGGTTTAAATCCCAGATGGCGGGCGCGTTTAAAAAATAGGTAAATAGGTAAAATTTATGCACGCCACAGCGCTTATTAAAAATAATAACAAAGCCACATCCTTCCGATTTACACCGACAACTTAACATGCTCCTAAAGATTTGATCACAGACACACAAAAACATCTGGGTACCTATAGGAAATGCTTAGCAAAAAACATTTGTATGAATCTAGTTATTTAGAATTAAAAAAATGTACGTTGTGGCTGATTTATATTTAGTTGGGACTCTTGAATCGTTTAAAAGAATTGAATTTGTTTCAGCAACAAAATCGATAATTACACAAAAAAGCAATAGTTTTGAATTTGGAAGGGATAAGGTTGAATAAATCAAAAATTTATGATGGTGTGTACCTTAGATTAAATAAAGAAGAAGAGAGGAATCGATTACTACACAGCCAAAGCACATCAAATGCATGCTCACAGTTCAAGAATGACCGCGGCAAAACCGATGCTCGCTCTTCGTTTCACCTATTCATTTGGGCTTGTTTTCGTGACTGCGTCACACCCTACATATCTCTGTCCCTTTCCCTCTAACGTTTAGAACGATATGGAATTTATTCCAACTCATTGTTTTGTCGAATGTTGGCAAATTTTGTAAATGAAAAGTGGTTATTATTTGCCAAAAAGTTTTCGTTGGACCAGGTATCTTTTCTTTATTTATTCTAAGTTGTAATTAAATGAAAAAACCTCGGAAGAACCTTTTAATCTTATTCACTTTTTTTTGGCAATGGAGAAAAAAAAAGCTTTGATTTAAACTTTGTTTCAAAGTTATTACCAAAAAGTTATTATTTACCAGTGACACTAGAAAATATGAATTCACTGGCTTTGATTAACTCTGTGTTTCGGACTTCCATTGTCTATATTTTATTTAAACACGACGTTTCGATCAGCAAAATCTCTGATCGTCTTCAGGTGCAAACTACAATCTATTCCTAAGGCTACGTCATTATATACTTTGGAAAATTAGTCAACAGTGAAGTTTAAGAAGTTTAAGAATTTCAACACTTGGTCTGCTGAAAATACCCTGATTCTGCCCAATAAAGGCAGCTTCAAGGAATTTTCGTTTCTTCCAATGTGACTCCCTGTGCAAAACCTTTGCTTCTGTCCACTTCATCACCTCTTTTTGTATTCGTTTGATGTTCCTTAAGCCTAACAGTGGTGTTTTTGTTTCGCCTATGTATGATTCACCACACTCACAAGTAACTTGGTAAATGCATCCCTTATTTGGTTTTTTCTTCGGTTTTATTTTGCTAAGAAGGCTTCGAATTGTATTATTAGATATAAAAGCTGTTTTAATAGTAAACTTGTTCACTTCTGTTCGAATTTTCTCTGATACTCCTTTAATGTATGGAATTGTAAGGAATGCATTTCTCTGTTTGCTGAAATTTAGAAATAGTATGTAGACAGTTGTTCTGATGTCGCTTTCTACTCGTTTGACAAGTACATCAAGAAAAGGAATTTGACAATTTTGCTCCAACTCCATCAATTTGATTGATTGATTCGCATTCAGTTTTGTTTTGTTTTTAACACGTAAATGTTTTTTTTAAATGTGTCTATGTTATTGCGCTAAATTGCCTTTTGTATACCGCACTTTGTAAATGTGTTAAATTTGTGATCCAACTCCCCCCTTGAGAATGACGTTTTAGTCGAAACTGGTCGGGGATTTCAAATAAAATTTGTAAAGGATTACTAGGACTTCTCCTTTTCCTATTAATATGAATAATCTTTACCCTGGAGACCTCACTCAATTTAAATCAAGGTTCAAATCATTCTGCAACAACCAAACGAGGCCTAATAAGAACTTTGTATAACAGAGCAGTCAAATTCGTAACAATTCTCATGACTTAAGAAGGATCTGCGGCAGAATGGTTACAGCCTTAAACTCACAGATAATATTTCTTAAGTTCAGTAAACAGGACAGAGATTACAAGACCAAAACCAGGCAAATGCGTTTCTTACAATCCCATGCATTAAAGGAGTATCAGAGAAAATTCGAAGCATAGCGACTTTAATATTAAAACAGATTTTAAATCTAATAATACAATTCGAAGCCTTCTTATTAAAACAAAACCGGAGAACAAACAAAATAAGAAATGCATTTACCAAGTTACTTCTGAGTGTGGTGAAGCATACATAGGCGAAACAAAAAAACCACTATTTGTTAGGCTTAAGGAACATCAGACTAATAATATATCAAGAGGTGAAACAACGAAATCAGGAATCGCCGCCAAAGGTTTTGCGCAGGGAGTCATACTCGAAGAAACGGAAATTCTATGAAACTGCATTTATTGGGGAGAATATTTCGATAGATATTTTCAACTTCCTTAACTTCACGGTTTAGTGATTTTTCATAGTATATATAAGTATGTAGCCTTAGGGATATATTGTAATTTGCACCTGAAAACAATCAGAGATTTTACTGATCGAAACGTTGTGTATACATAAAATATAGACAATGGAAGTTCGAAACACAGAGATAATTTGTTTGACATCTTAAATTATGGAATAAAATATTTTTTAGAGCCTTATTAATTAGCTACAGAGCGTTTATTTTATAAAAATCGCTACAGGTTCTTGCACAAATGGACCCATTTTATTCTAATTTTCCTTTAACATGTATTAACTGCATGTGTCTCACTACCGCTGATTTAAAATGTGACTTGTACGAACATGTGTTACAACAAAATTGCCGCTCTTTACCACATTGAAATTTCTGGTGCTGAATAAGGCCACTGATATATCTATATATTCGTTTGCAGGTAAAGCATCTAAAGCGCCCTAAAAAATTTAATAACAATATTATTTTTTTCAACAAGGAAAAACCTTTATACGCGATTATAAAAATAGAATCATGACGATTTTAGTATGATATGTTAAACTAGCAATTACCAAAAAATTAGGGTTGGTCTGACCGGAAACCCAACCGACCACCCACTCCTCCAGTGTATAACATAACTTTAATTTTTTGAATTTACCGAAAGGTGCACATTGCAACACAACTTATGTTAGTTTTGGTTAAATCTTTATTTTGGCGACCACTGGCCCTGGGCGCCGTGGGCAGGTGGAGTACCTGTCATTCTATTTTTCTAGTTAAATTCTGTTTCAGATGGGTTTTTATAGTTTTCGTGTTATCTTCGGCAGGTGCTTTACCAGTATGTACACCAACACTGTAATGCATTGTAAGAATTGAATTGCTAATGTCAATCAATACGTGAAATAATTATTAATATTATTTTATTTAAAAAAAGTGAAATACACGAAAAAAAAATAACAATAAATAAATAAGTTCAAGACTCAACTTTTAGTCGCTGTCGTTTGAATATATATTTCACGAATATTCAAGCAATATACCAATATTATTTTCTTTTAAGTTTAAAAACCACTCTATGTTAAAGTCTAAAAAAAAGATTTGTGGCAAAAACAAATATGCTTATAAATCTAATTTTAATTACAGTTTATCAAAAATCACTTTTGTGTCTAAATTTTTAAACGTTAAAAGAAGCTTTGAGGTGGTGGAATACAAATAAAAGGAAAATAATATCCTGTAAATATGACAAAGGATATGGGCCAACACTTACATTATGTTGTAGAAAACTTCTTCCTGAACACTGTTTAAATTGGAAAAAAGTGCCGCTGGGCCGTAGGAGCTTCACAATTTCAATCCAAAGTTTGGATTTTGAAAATGTTTCGATGTCAAAAAATGGCAGAATTTGAACTCATTTATTTTTGGATAGCCGAGGACACTAAAATTCTCTTACTTCACTCTAGGTAATTCTAACATAGAGTCACTGATATTGAAGGTAGGAATTTAACCAAGGAGTGTGGCGATTTTACACAATAATTTGAATAAGTGTAAAGGATTGGACTCGATAGAGAAATAATTGAATTTAAAATAACTAGAAAATCTTTATAGATAAGTGGCTTTCATCAAACTTCAAAAGTAAGTTAAAATAAGTCAAAGAGTCAGCGTCTTTCAGACTTTGCTTTTAGCTTAGAAAGTTTTGGCGTGCCCTTGCTGTTAGTTCGTTCGTTCTCATTATATCATTTATTTTGTTGTTTTTATATTGTTTACTTGTTCAGTTCCGTTTGTAGCCTTTTTATTTTTTTGTTGAATATGGTTCATCTTACGGAACCGAACCTGTTATGAATAAAAATATTTTCTGGGCATGTTCAGGCTGTTCAACATTGCTCCTTTATAATGTTTAATGCAGAAGTAAATATAAGAGATCCAATCATGTCCACCTATTGTACATGCAAAGTCGGAGCAAGGACATTAGGAGACAACAATGACAAACAGTATTTCGGGATTTTTCAAAGCAACCGCGGCTTTTTTCCACTTTGTAATGAATGCAGCGCGTTCAACCTCACAATATTAGTCTTATAGACTACGTTCTTTTTAATTACAATAACAGCAACAATTTATATTCCCTTCGGGAGCAAGGAAGAAGCCTTTATGCTTGCATTATTATGAAATCACCAAATCAAAAGATACCGGTGCTCCCTAGTGTCGAGTTTCCGAGAAGGGAAGACCCGTCAGATAGCAATGTTTCGTTTCCCTGTATCTCAGTGATAACATACACCAAGCTATTTCTTTAAAATTCCGCAACCTGACCTTTTAAGGCTCATTTCGAAACCATTTGAAAATAATACTGAAATTGAACTTTGCGTACAAAAGTAGATAAAACGTCACAATCATCCGATGGTGAGTTAGGTACCAAAAGTATGATTAGTACCCTTAACATTAAGTCTGACAGTACAAAGTCAAAATATTCTGACAGTATCAGTCATTTTTGACATCAAAACATTTTCAAAATCCAAACTTTGGATCGAAATTGTGAAGCTCCTATGGCCCAGCGGCACTTTTGTCCAATTTAAATACTGTTCAGAAAGAAGTTGTCTACAACATATGTAAGTACCAACGCATTCCACGGAAGCTCAATACCTATGTTATTTGGCTTACGTCCTTTGAAGTTAAAAAAAACTAAAAATATCGTAGCTGGAGTTATTTCAGAAAAAGTGACGCTATTACCCTACTCTCCCCAACACCGTTCTTAACTAAAAAGCCAGTTAACTCATTTTCGTTTTAGTATCCTTTAGCCTATGATCGGTGTCATATTGACACCAAACTGATAGAAAATCCATTGTCAATTTGGTTATAAAAATGGCAGCCACATTAGGCTAAAGGGCACTGAGGCGGAAGGAGTTAACAGGCTTTTTAGTTAAGAACGGTGTTGCTCTCTCCTATAACCCGCCGTAAGACAAAAGTAAAACCAACTTTTGGCGTTTGCAAATGCACCCAACGTTAAAATATATATCAATATCTTAACTCACCCTAAGGTCTAAATATTTTAAAACAAAAAAAAATTTACGGAACCAAGATTTTTACACATTTTTAATATATACTAAATAGAGGAAAAAGTATATTTTTAAAAATTTTCCTAAAAAAATATATTGAAAATTTTGAACTTAAATCATAAACCGTCATACAAAATATTTAATTAATTTTATGGAAAAAGATTGGACTTTAAATGACAGATTTTTATGTGCTCCTGTAAACTCTGGTTATATGAGTAGGCTTTTTCGCATTTTTCACACTGAAAACGCTTTTTGTTACTTCCGCAACCGAAGTTGATGTGGTTCCTTAAAGAAGTTCTCAATGGATATCTTTTGGGACAGTTGGGGCACTTATAGGGCTTATCTAAAAGAAAACGGTGTTAAATGTGAGATTTACGACCAGTAAGTACAATTTCAGCCCCGTTTTCGCCATGCCTTTGTGTTCTGACACCCCACTATAGAACAAAAAAATGTTCACGACGATCAATGGAGGACAAGTTTAAACCAAAAATATATAACATAGGTCTGGCCAATTTTTCTTTAGTAGAGTCTTTTAAAAATTTTCGCTCAAACAAGAGAACTCAACCTAGTCGAAAAACTGACAGAAAGAAAGTGGGGATTCTGGATCCACGTAAAATTTGTCGAATTATCTTTGCAGTGAGGTGTCGGGGTTCTTGATTCTTTCAACACAGTGTTTACTGGATGTTTTTAATTTATCTTTTTAAAAAATACTAAAGATTTGTTTTATATTTTTAGAATTAAAAAGCAATTATTAAAAAAAATTTATTTAAAAAATATAATAACTAAGTACATACCTACTTAATAATAATATTTTAAAAGAAAGACGATATAAAATAGACTTAATATAATCTGAGCTAGATTCAAATATTATAATTTTCCACAGAGAATTAAAATATCCTTAATAATAAGTTTTTGAAACATATCCTAAGCCTAGAGAAACAAGTCGTTAGTTTAAAGGTCAATCATCAAGATTGTGTCAAAAATGACACCCGATTTTTCATTTAAATATTCATGAATGATAATTTGGCACCATAGTAATTTCGAATTTTGGAGCTCTCCCAGAAACTTCCCAGGGGCGTCTGGCGAAGCCGGCTAACTTGAGATTTCTTAAAAACCCTCTAATGGACATTTTCACCAACCGACCCAGAGCATTGACCTTGGCAGGTCTCACCTAATTCTAGGTGATAACTAGTATTTTTAACCAAAATTACTTAAACTCCACTTGTTACAATAAATAGATTATAGATTTATTTATGGTGGATTTAGAATTCTGTAATACGATCATCTATGAACAATATTTTTTGTTCCTTAAGCAATCAGAAGCCATTTTAAATAACCAAAGCACATTGAAAATTGAAACAGCTGGCATATGAAAAAGATTTAAGAAATCATCTCGAACGGCAAGCGCAGACGACACCGGCGACACTACAAATCATTTATGCCTGATTACAGATCCGTCACCTACAATCTTCAAATAACCAGAGGTCATCATCAAACCCCTTCACATCGTTCAAAATGTTGATTATTATGCAAAAAAAAATACTAAAACGTCCTAAAATTTTTTTTTAGGTTAGGTTTAGTGTAAGTGGACGTTAGGCAAGGGTTAGGGGGCCGATATCCACTTCCTAGATTTAGGGATCATCTAGAGGGTTTAGGTGTCACCTAAACACTTAAAAAAAACGAAAAAGAACCCCTACATAAATTTGGGGGCTCCTTAGTACTAGGGCGAACCTAAATTGGTTGGTGCAAATTGCTATAAATATCAAAAAGTTTTTTAAGGATAACTGTGGCAGACCACTCAAAAAATAGTCAATTTCCGTAAACAGAAGCCATTTTAAATAACCAAAGCACATCAAAAAATTGAAACAGCTGGCATATGAAAAAGATTTAAGAAATCATCTCGAACGGCAAGCGCAGACGACACCGGCGACACTACAAATCATTTATGCCTGATTACAGCATCGATTTGTTCATGAAATCCGTCACCTACAATCTTGTAATAACCAGAGGTCATCATCAAACCCCTTCACGTCGTTCAAAATGTTGATTATTATGCAAAAAAAATACTAAAACGTCCTAAAATTTTTTTTTTAGGTTAGGTTTAGTGTAAGTGGACGTTAGGTAAGGGTTAGAGGGCCGATATCCACTCCCTAGATTTAGGGATCACCTAGAGGGTTTAGGTGTCACCTAAACACTTTAAAAAAAATAAAAAGGACCCCTACCTAAATTTGGGGGCTCCTTAGTACTAGGGCGACCCTAAATTGGTTGGTGCAAATTGCTATAAATATCAAAAAGTTATTTAAGGATAACTGTGGCAGACTACTCAAAAAATAGTCAAATTTCCGTAAACACGTTACACTAACTATTTCGTTTTTGGCTTAAGCCTTGCGTTGGCATACCGAAAGTGATCAATAAGGATGTGATCGTACTCAAAATCACTTACTTCTCCATATTGCTTTCTGGCGATATCTAAAACAAAGACTGATATTAAATTCAGAGATCATCTCATGAATAAAAATTAGTTTTATCAAAAATATAGAAATAAGAGTCGTAGGAAAATTAAAATATTTTTTTATTTCATTTGAAGTAAGAAGGTAATACAAAAAGTAGGACCGAAACTATGAATGTTTACCTTTAATCATTTGTATGAGTGCTAGATCTGAAACTTTGAAATTTCCCTTGGCTCCAGTTAGGGAACACTGGGTCGCCAATTGGTCTGTAAATAATTTCGAGAGCATTCTTCTAATTCCTTTTTTCGGGGTGGCTCCTCCCACCATGGAAAGCAAGGCCTGCTAAAAATATAATATTTTGTTATAAAAACCACCCCTCAATTTTAACTGACACTTTTGTGGTGCATATCCTGTGGTCACGGATGTAAAAAAGAAAGGGATTGATAATACCCTTGTGGGAAAATCACTGCCGTGTGTCTTCCGCCATTTTCGCCGCCATGTTGTGGAGATTTAGGTTGGCGACATTGGTTCCTTAATTTTAAATAGTAGTGTGGGAACACTGACTATCAACAGTGTCAAAAAATTACGTTTCTAGAAAGGTTATTTTTGTTGTTGTTTTTTAATACAAAAACGAAAAAGTGAAGAACCAAGCAATAAAAACCATTTAAAAGACAGACAAATGCTTAAACGGCTAGGCCATGATAATCTCTCTCATTTGGTCTGGGGAATGTGCAACATTACCCCCAATTTATAAACTCAAAGGGTACTGTCAACCATTGCTGCTGGCGCTCCCGTTCAAGATAAACCTTCATTAAGTTGATCTGAATCTGAAACAGGAACTAAAACGTCCAGGGACAGATATGCGCCAACAGTTTATAAATCCGAGGTTGCTATAGGTCTAGAAGACAAGAAAAATAAATGAATAGAGGGAGATACGGAGTTTGATAATATTTATTTTTCTTAACTGTCTCTGTTCCTTAATAAATTAAGAAGGTACGTCGTCAAAGCAAGAGATAACCAAATTTATTTTTTATTATTTTTATAAATTATTTAAATTTAATTAGTTTGCATAAACCACAAATACTAGCCACAAACATACACATAAATTAAAATAAAAAACAAAAATATAATAATCAACAAATCTAAGGATTTGTTGGCATTTCTTAAAAATGAACAATAATTGCCAAATAAAATGAATAAGAACAGTAATCAAAAATAAATTTAACAACAACGCTGCCTATTTTTAATACCAAAATCTACACAGAAGCTTGTAATCATGTCAAAAAAATTATCGTTGTGTACAATTTAATTAAAAGGTGAGGGTTTTTGTTGTTTTTTATTTTAATTTATGTGTATGTTTGTGGCTGGCATTTGTGGTTTATGTAAAGTAATTAAATTTAAATAATTTATGAAAATAATAAATCATAAGTTAATTTATCTCTTGCTTTGACGACGTACCTTTAATTTAATTAAGGAATAGAGACAGTTAAGAAAAAGAAATATTTAGTGCAGTGACTAGTAATTGCTTACCAATTCATTCAAGTAGGTTTTTATTGATTTAATTAATGTTTGTTTAATGTTTGTATTATGTTAATAATAAGTATCTGTTTTATTTTATGGTTTTAAATCTAGATGTATATTACTCTTTTAGCCTCAGGAAGAATGAATTAAAATTGTATACCAAAACAATCACTGGCCTTATTTCCCACAAAAATCTTCTCTAGCAAAAATTTTCAAGGACACGAACTACTGTAAAAAGTTAACAATTATTTTAATACTTACCACAGTGGAAAACACCTTCGAATCAGTTTTTAACTTTGCATCAAGTTCCGATAATTCCTGTAGGGAGACAACCGGCAAAACTATGCTCGTTTCATTTAATGCAGGCAAACTTGAATTATGTCGTTCTAGAATACTTAAAATTTTGTCGATTTTGAATTCTAGTGCCTCCAGTGTGGTACCATCTGTTTTTTTTGTTTTTCCTAAAAATAAAACTGTTAGTGTTTGAACAAGTTTAGTGAAAAAACTTAACCTTAAACCGGATATCATCGTCACATATTTCAGAAAGCAGCTACTAGCTTCCGGCCTTTGTTATAATAAAAGGAACCATCTGGAGGAAGATTACTGAAAACACTTGTAATAACGAGACTGCTGCACCTAGCGAAGGTGCCAAACCCTTTTTAAATAGAAATAATACTAGAGACACTTTTTGTTACTATTTGTATTTGCATGTAGAAATATGTTGTTTTTGATTGTGTTTAAAATAAAATTTTTTCGAACAATATAGGCACTGAAACTGGGCCTCTTTTCCACACTCAAGTTTAACATGTCTGGTTAATTCAGATTTCCTTTTGTACGATCTTGAACATCTAATGCATCCATATCTTTCGGTACCTAAAAGTTATGAAGTTACTAAATATTTCTGTAAATATTTCGAACACTAAAAATATATTTATTATTCTCGTTCCTTTTTGTTTTAAAACTTTTGGCCCATGGGAACAAAAAAACTTTACCAGAAAACACTGCATTTATGAAAAAAGGACCTCGCATCAAAGAAATTGGAAAAATACGTTTTTTGGCCGATTATAGGAAAATTTTCCTTCAAATTGAGGGTACATCTGCCGATTCTGCAATTGGACAAATGGTTGTTTTTTACATGAATCCTGATGAGCACCGCAGGTGCAAAACTCGTGTCTACGGTTACCATTGCCCTTTTGAGGGAAACTCGCTATTCGTTGATTTTTTTCTTTATTCACCCTCGCTAAATCCCTTTTTAAATTTAAAATAACTCATATTTTGGTGATTTGAGGATAGTAATTAAAATTGTGTTTTTTATGAAGATATAAAATAGTATATTACATAACGAAAGAAGAAAGTGACATATATGTCACTCCGGAAATCACCTCGAAATTTCGAAAAACCGACTAAATGGGTTATGTTGAGGTTCAAAGGCACTACTGGAATCCGGTACTTTCTCGCCTCTATACTGTTCGGTGATGGTGTGGTGAAAACTTTTTGGTTCGTAAAATATCGTCACACTCTTTTGATAGAAAAAATAATTTTGCTTAACACATGTCAATTGCGTTATCCAGGGCTAATAAGAGTGCATCTATACCATGCAGTATTTACCAAAAGTTATTTTATTATTTAAGCTGAAGGCACAATTGTTATATTAAAATGATTTCTAACCTCAATTTTTTGTGCGATTTTCGTTAACAAGGTTCATATTACAAGATAAAAAATATTTTGACTCACGGCTTTGAAATACTGTCGCTAGTATCTAGTAGTATTTTGAATTGTGTCTTCAGGTCCACTTAAGTAAAAATTGTTTAAAAACATAAATTTCTTTAAAAACTAAAAATTTATCGACTTAAAAACCACAAATAAATAATTTTCATTACACATACACATCACATATTTACTATTTTTTACTTACAAAGTGCTCTTCAAACGAACCACTGTACCACTGTGAAAAAAACGACTGCAAAATGGCCGCCTCAGGTGTGTTCCGGTGTGTTACAGCCATTTTACCGAATAAACACTGAGCATTTTACAATGTAAAATTGTAAAAGTAATATGTAAAATTTTAAAGTTAATATGCAACGTGAAACTATTGTAGTAAAACTAGATTTGTAAATATACAAGTTTACTTTGTAAGAACAAGAAACAAAGGGGTTTACAAGAAAAGTGTAAACGAAATAAGTTAGGTAATTTTTACAAAATATGTTTTGTACTTTTCATACATTTTTATAGTGTGGGACTAGTATTATACGCTTTAAACTTTGCGACTGTCAATTTAAAATGAGAAGTAAACTATGAGATTTAAATTACATTTCGTTATTTAAAAAAACTTACATACAGCCTTATTTTAAGACCAATAAAAAAACGGCTGTTTTCAATAAATTATCCCGGAGTAAAAATGACCCCGAGTTAAAAATGGAAAGTTTATCCATTTCATGCAATTGAAAATGTCCTAATTTATTGTAATAAGAAAAAAGTAAACATAAAATAATACTTAAATCAAATAATAGGGAAATTTTGCCACGCCTAAAATCTCGACAACCGTTATGGTAGTGTTTAACAACCACTACCACGCCTTGATTATACACGAATTTGTGGACACTCTTAGAACCTGGTAATACTTGATAATTTTTAAATTTAGTTGCGCCAAAATTCTCTAAAATTAAGCAAACAAATTATTACGACCAAAACGAAATAGATTCGTAGCTTACGGCAGTGTTGGTGGTTTAATACCACAACAGAATGACAATAATCTATTGCCTAGACTCAGCTACTACCACAACGACAACGAAGTGTCCAATAACCGTTCCAAAATTTTCCTAATATCATGTCATTTTTTAACTCTATGATATTCCTAACCTAATCTTAACTAGAAAAACACCAAATTAACAGTTTTAAGAGCGATACAGTTAAATCTTAATTCTCATTAAATCAGCACCATGTCCGGTAAAGCTTTCTGCTGGAACGTCTATATCAAAAATTACTTTTTGTATGGCGTAGTAATACGACTTACATTGTTTCGGATATTCTATATTCAAACCAAAAAAGGTTTTAAACAGAATATCCAAACCTGCAAGAGTGCCCCCCTGGATTTGCCATTGTACTTTGTCAATTATAACATACGTGTTACGTATGTTTTTTAGGTCTGGCCCTTCTACCAGCAAATAGGGTTGAACTTCCATATCGATTTTTCTTTTTAAGGCTTTCTCCTTCTGTTCATTTATTTTAATTTCTATGTCTTCTGCCGACTAAAATGGAATAGGAGCTTAAAAAATAGATTTCGATCACCCCCATTAACCTAGCGACCCCACCTCAAGAAAATCAAAATTTAGTCACACCATGATTATGTGTTAGTTTCACCCCCAATCAAAAAATTTTGTGCTCCTCTGGTTTCTGAGAAAATCTAAAAAGAAAATGGGGTAGCTAGAGCGCTTCAGGTTACTGCGAACATAGGCCGGAAGAAGTCCAATTTGCCAGTGTACGTACATGCAGGAACACCGCACACATATCAGTGGAGCAACCAACACTCAGGCTTGCGCTCACCGTTCGCTGCTTACGTTAAGTACGCCTCTAACCACGGTGCCATGTGAAGAGTAGTCAATCAAACCGGAATTTGGTCAATAAATACGCATAATTTTCTTGTTTTTTGTCACTGATATATTAGACCGTTTTATTTTCAACTGCTCAGATTTATCACTAGCAACATGCTACAATGAAAATAATAAGGAGAAACAAAATAAAAGCAAGTTCTCAAAATAAAATAATACATTCTAAAAACCAAAAAGATTCTACCAGTCAAAAAAAATTAGAGAAAATGTTCGAAAAGTCCTCCTTACTCGGCTAGACAATATCCGAGCCTATTATAAAAACCCCTTCTAACGTTTCCAAGCATGTTAGGGGTGATAGTTTGAAAAGCTTCTTCAATTTTAATCCGAAGTTTTTCCAAATTATTAGCCCTTTCATGCCGTAAACCTTATTTTTGATACAACATCACAGATAGAAGTTATTAGGAGCAAGATCGGGTGATTGAGCTAGCCATAAAATAGTTCTCCGTGTACTTATAACCCAATAAGGAAATACAATATCAAGATATTCCCTAACAAGGCCAACATTGTGAGCGGGAAAACCATCTTGTTTAACTATGTTTCACCAAATCTCACACCTAACAACTGCCTATCAGTTGGAATATAATGCTGCTGCAGTAGATCCAAGTATCTAGGACCATTCAAATTATTTAGTTTTTGGGAATACTGTGTTCTTACGTCAAAATACAAATTTTAATTTTCCGGCGACCAATATCGAACGTGTTTTGGGTTATGACGATTCAATAATGGAGAATAATAGATCTCAGAAAGTTTTCATCACGATTAGCCCTTTCCATGATTGTTTCGCAAAATTCCACACGACGGTAGTTGTCCTCCGGAAAAATTTGTGGCTAGTTATCTTTCGATTTTCCTCCATTGCAGCGCAAATCATTACATCTCGTACTTCCTGCTCGTCATTCAAAACAGTGGGTTTTTTATGGGCGCTACACAAGAATCGTTGATCAACTAAGTTCTGGGCGATTTACAAAATTCTCCAAAAAAAGTTCTTGAATAAGTTTCAATGATCTGCCTTGATAGTACCATTTGACCATCTGCACTTTTTCGGCAGCTTCGTAGACATCCATTTTTAGTTTTAATTTTACTCAAGAACTTACCGAGCAAGGCAGAAATAAAACAAAATAATAAAAACGAAATAAATTTTAAAAAGATAACACTGCAGCGTGCTTCGAATCCACCTCGGTCGTACGGCACGGAGGTTAAATTGGACTTGATTCTCCCTATGTTCGCAGTAGCCTGAAGTTTATTATATACCTTTTAAAATATTAGAGCCGCATTTTAGGGTGAGGTCGCTAAGTTAATATTAAGCTAACCGACCCACTAAAAAACTGCACTGAAAACAAAAAATTCGGATTTTTCTTGTAAATATTCATGGAGCACATAATTTTGGACTCACAAATTGGCACTTTAGAATCGAGCTTGGGCGCGACTGGGAATGCTAGGTTATTAATAATAATATAATGTGATATCCTTTTTATCGATTTTCTCGGAAACCAGACGAGTACAAAATGTTCTGATCGTAGACGAAATTAGCACATAAAATGCAGATAATACTAGTTTTTGAAATTTTTAAATTCCGTGATACCTATGGGGTCGTTAAGTTAATGTTATAGCTACCTCACCCTTCTTTTTTCAAAAACATAATTTAAAATGAAAAATTCGATATTTTTTCTTATATATTCGTAGAGCACATAAGTAGCACATAATTTTAAAACCAAAAACTTTTAGTTTGGCGCCATATTTCCTGGTGGGGTTGCTAAGTTAATATTAATCTAACTACCCCATTTTCTTTTTCGATTTTCTCAGAAACCATAGGAGCACACAGTTTTTTGATAGGAGACGAAATCGGCATAACTAAATTTTGATTTTCTTGGGGTGGATTCGCTAGGTTAATGGAGGTATTTTGATCATTTTCAGTAGGTACCTACAGAAAACACACTGCGATAGCATCAATAGGTGTTTTCATCCATATAAACGCTTTCTTTATATTAATAATGTGCGTCATTGAATTAATAACATTATTTAATTAAGTATTTTATTAAAATTCTATGACTTCTTGTTATGGATTTTTAGAGTTATTGTCATTAAGGCAATTTCTAACTGATGTTATTTAGAAAATTGGATTGTAACTTTCATTAAGGCTACTAAAGTTTTTTTTGTTCTGTGTTCAAAAAAGGTAAAAAAAATGCCAACACTGTCTTCAAAATACAAACTTTGAGGGGTGGAAGAAAAACGACTAAAAACAAAATTTGAAGGCAGAAAATATTATCAACAATCACTCTCTTTTGCTCCTTCATTTAGCAGGAACCTTTAATCCAATTCTAATTTTTAGGTGATAAAAGTCTGAAAAATATTTATGGAAATTATTACTTTTATTAACGTACTTGTTTTGAACGACTTTTTCTTTGCTAAAATTACCCTTAATTATTTTACATATAGCCTACCGTTGCATGTACAATAATTCCATCAACCGCCTCAACAGTTGAAAACTTCCAGTGATTTTTAGCAACTTTTGTTCTCCCTCTTGGAGGAAAAAGTCTCGGTAGAGCACAGAGTTGTAGTGCAACCCTTGAATCTAAAAGATCAAGTAATTATATAAAATAATAATAAAAACTGTGAATAACGTATATATTACAAATAACATCATCATCATTTAAATAGCCATTTATTTGATCACACCAACAAGGCCTAAAGCCCTCCTTATACATCCTCCCTTTTACGAAATAACCTGATCTGATAATTTGGGAGGGTGGTGATTTAACCTCACAGCACCTAGGCCTCATTAGACCCGTTGTGCATCCTCCTAAAGGGCTTCCCCTTAGTTCGTCAGCCATCCTACGCTTCGAACGTAGTTGATAACGGCACCAAGGGGAGCCTCACGTATGTTGGCTAGTGTTGGCCAAAACTCGTCGAAAATAGACTTTCGGGTAGGTGACAGTGCTGGACAGTCGCAGAGAATGTGTTCCATGGTCTCATCTTCTTGTTTACAACCTCTACATAGAGGTTTTTCAGATAACATCAGTCTATTGAGGTGTTTATTTAGTTGGCAGTGGCCGGTTAGAATGCCCGTGACAAAGCGCAGGTTCTGTCTGGTCATTGATAGGAATTTTTTTGCTGATGCTTGGTTAGGGTAACGTAGTAATTCCCTGGCAAGGTTGCAGTTTTTAGTTTCATCCCATCTTTTTCTAAAGTCTTTTTGGGAATGGTCTCGTATTTGATTCGCCACTGTTAATGCTGTTATACTGGCAGAAGGTGCAGGTTCAAAGAGTGTTTGTCCCGCTGCCTTCCTGGCCAGCGTATCTGCAATGTGGTTTCCCTTGTATTTGCCATGACCTTTGATCCATTTTAGTGTGACCATGTTGTTGTTTTCTGATACTCTGACCAAGGTTTCATGGCATTCGAGTACTGAGCCCATTGTAATACGTGATCGTTGTAGAGCTAGTAATGCTTGTCTGCTATCTGTGTAAATGCAGATGTTTTTTTCCGAAATATTTTTCGTAGATAATTCTTTTGCTGCTATGTGGATCCCATTCAATTCTGTTTGAACTACGCTGGCGTGTTTGCCCATAGCCCATTTAATTTTGAGGTTTAGTGATGTTGAGTATATTCCACATCCAGAACCGTGTTCAGTTTTGGAACCGTCCGTGTCGATACAGATAGTACCTCCCATGACCCTTCGCGCCACAAACGTCGTCTAGTTTCACCGGCTTCTACTTTTCGTTCTATGCCAACCATGCGGAAACGATACATAGTCATCAAAACAACTTCCTTGATGTGAATGTCAAGAGGGGTGAGACCAAGAAGTGGTCCATAGGTCGGGTTGGCGTAGTTAGCTCCCGTTGTATAGAGACATGCTATTCTTTGGATTGGTTCTAATTTTCGGATTACTGTTGTTTGTTGTGCTTTTGGACCCCAAACGACAGCGCCGTAGGCTAGCATAGGTCTTATGATCGCCGTGTAAATCCATAAGGCTATCCTAGGGGATAACTCCTAAATCTGTCTCATGGTTCGGCAACATTGTTCATATGATATATATGCTATATAGATATTTTACCTCTGTAGAAAAGTTTAGTTTGGTTTTTAGAAGTTATGGAGCTTTTAGTCCCGGTAACTTTCTTTTTCTTGTAAAAAGGCTTTCTGGGATTTACCGACAGCGAGTGGTCCTCACACCCTTGTTCAATGGATTTGAGAGCAACCTGCATTCTTTCGCAGAGTACATTCTCAAATCTTCCTGTTCGCAGGACGACTAAGTCCTCCGCATAACCCACAGTGTAGAAGTTGTCAGTATTCAGGCGCTTGCGCAGGGTGTCAAGGACCATGTTCCACAATAGAGGTGATAGCACCCCTCCCTGTGAACAACCCCTTACAACCAGGCCTTGTAGTGTGATATCATTTACCTTAATATTTATTGCTCTTTTTGAGAGCATATTGTGTATCCAACCACTTATCACCCGAGGAACGTTCCTGGCGGCAAGCGAGTCGGCTATTTTTGGGAAGGTGGGGTGTATGCGTGCTGATTAGGGTACAGTGGATTTGTAGTAATCACTGTATCTCTTATATATCTTTTACATAGTCTTTCTAATGTCTTCATAGAAAATGAAGTAAGGTTAATAGGGCGATAATATTTTGGAGTGGAGTAGTCCATTCTTCCTGGTTTGGGTATAAAAACAACCTTCACCTCCCTCCAAACCTTGGGAATGTATCTTAGAGACTCCTATCAGAAGTTTGGTTTGCTTGTAAAACTTAATAATTTAACATAACAGTATTTTCTTAAATTTGGCAGCCCTTGTTGAATAATGATTGTATGTAATTTAAGCTTACCTGCTGCTAAATCATTAACTTTCAGTTCGTCAAGAATATTTTGGAGTATGGGGTCCCTCACTGCTGCCAGGTCCTTCAACGTTAAAGCATTATTAAAGAATAATTCCCAATTTTGCAAAAGCGCCAATGAGTTTTTGCCTGGGTATAGTTTTGTAAAATCATTTTCAATCTGTAAGGTAAGAAAGTAATAAAATGATCAAAATAACGAATTTGCATGCTCACGCCGAAATTTCGGTGCTTTGTTCGTTCAAAATTTTTTTGTTTGTTTCAATTTTTAAACAATTTTCGCTATTTAAAACAATTTGCTTGGACTGTCTTCACTCTTGTTCTTGTCCGCTTCTAAATGCCTCATAGGACCAGTCAAGTCTACTGTGTACTTGTCACCTTCCTAGTGCCGGTTCAGGTCTCCGGGGTAGTGTCTGAAGTGCATCGGCACAGTCTTCCACTAGTTCGTTAGAAATGTTTGGTGCCTTTAGCGTCTTAAGGGCCGCTTGGCTGTAGAAGCATATATTATTCTCCTCTAAGCTTTGCTGTAGCCGGTCTTGATTATTGCGTATACATCTTCTTGGAAACCCGTGGCGTACTTTTCAAAAGAGTTACCCTTCTTTTGAACTGCCTGGTTCTCCACATACACTCCCGTAACTGTTTGTTTTGCCAAAAGTTAAAATACGTTATATTTAAATTATTTAAAAAACATGACCTTACCAAAGAGGGTGCTCTGGGATCATTTAGGATTGACCATTCATTTATTACATCAGATACTTTTTGGTGGTTGCCATTCTGTCGTATAGGAAATGTTTGGTTCCATTTGGATTTAACGTCATCCCAAGGTTCTCTGTGGTCTCTTAACCATGCAATGGCCTTTATTTCATCTAAAATGCAAGTCAAATTGTGGTTAGCAGAAGTGTCGAGATTCGTTTATATACACTGTCTGTTTCACACTTAACATTTTTCTTTTTTGACGCCACAGCAACTACGTAATTTCTCAGTTTAACCTGTTGCGTCGGCCTGATTAATAAAACTTTTTAAATCACACTCTGAAAATTAAACATTATCTACTTTTCAGTACATTTTCACCTTTGGAGTTATACCTTTTTTTTGATGCATTATATTATTTGGTCAAAATTTAAATTTACATTAGAAGTCTGAAAAACTTGAAACTGAAAAATTAAGCAAATGTGCCGTTTTAAATGCTAAATAGGAAATAAAAAATGTTCTACATTGCCAATTAAACTAAGAAATTTCGCGGGTCAGAAAGAAGAACTGTGAAAATTACCTTCTGTGCGTAATTTTTTTCGCTCGGTTACCCCGCTTTCATTCTGTTTTCGCTTTCTTACATAAGTTTTTTCTGGACATTTACTCAGCATGTTGGATAATTTGAATACTAGTTTTCCTGATGCTCTGGGTGCTAAATTATTAACCCTAGGACCGTAACGATAATAGTCACTAGCTGCTTCATTCGGAAATAGGTCCAAAATTTTGCTGCATATCAGGTTATATTGTTCTGGAGTCAATCGACTAAAAAAAGTTTGACAGTGGGTGTATTGTAATTCCTTACGCAATAAAAAATCCCTATGTGGAAAAAAAAAATTAAAATTAAATACATGTGTTTGTGTAAATTATATAGACCGCTTCAAGCTACTGCGAACATAGGGCGGAAGAAGTCTAATTTGCCAGTGTACGTACATGCAGAGACACCGCACGCCTATCAGTGAAGCAACCAACACTCTGGCTTCCGATCGCCATTCGCTGCCATTCGCCGCCGTTCGCCTTATATTTAGTACGCCTCTAACCACGGTGCTGTGTGGAGCGTAGTCAATGAAACCGGAATTTGGTCAATAAATACGCAAATTTTTATAACGTAATTTTCTTATTTTTTGTCACTGATAAATAAGAGCGTTTTATTGTCAACTGCTCAGATTTATCAGTGACGACGTGTTACAATGAAAATAATAAGGAGAAACAAAATAAAAGCAAGTTCTCAAAATAAAATAATACATTCTAAAAACCAAAAAGATTCTCCCAGTCAAAAAAAAATTAAAGCAAATGTTCGAAAAGTCCTCCTTGCTCGGCTAGACAATATCCGAGCCTACTATAAAAACCCCTTCTAACGTTTCCAAGCATATTAGGGGTGATAATTTGAAAAGCTTCTTCAAAAACAGATAGAAGTCATTAGGAGCAAGATCGGGAGATCGAGCTGGCCATAAAATAGTTCCCCGTGTACTTATAACCCGATTAGGAAATACATTATCAAGATATTCCCTAACAAGGCCAACATTGTGAGCGGAACAACCATCTTGTTGAAACCATGTTTCACCAAATCGTACACCTAACAACTGCCTAGCAGTTGGAATAATGTGCTGCTGCAGTAGATCCAAGTATCTAGGACCATTCAAATTGCAATTGCCGTTAATAAAAAATGGCCCAATCACGTGTTCCCCTACAATACCCCCCCCCCCCAAACATTTAGTTTTTGGGGATTCTGTGTTCTTACGTCAAAATATAAATGCAAATTTTCCCTCGACCAATATCGAACGTGTGTTGGGTTATGACGATTTGACCATTTGACCATCTGCACTTTTTCGGCAACTTCGTAGACATCCATTTTTAGTTTTAAAAATGTATTATTTCAATTAAGAACTTACCCATCTGTTTCTCGAGCAAGGCAGAAATAAAACAAAATAATAAAAACAAAATGAATTTCCAAAAGATAACACTGTAGCGTGCTTCGAATCCACCTCGGTCGTACGGCACTGAGAGTAAATTGGACTTGATTCCCCCTATGTTCGCAGTAGCTTGAAGCGGTCTGTATACCCGTGCGAGTCTACGGACCAATTCCTTACACTGAGGCAGCTCCTAGAAAAAGGATGGGAATATAATAGAATGGCACATAACCTATTCATAGACTTCTGACAGTCATACGATAGTATAGAGAGAAACCAAGTATGGAACGCCATGGCAGAATTCTCAATACCAAAAAAGCGAATTCAGATGACCCAAGTTTGTAAAGTACCAGTAAATAACAGTCTATCCAGTAATTTCGAAATACACAGTGGGCTTAAACGAGGCGCTGTCCTATCACCACTGCTTTTAAACTTAGTCTTAAAAAAAGCCGTGAAATCGGCATATGCAGATGGCATTGACCTCATTGGAGACTCCATCGTAATCGTAAAAGATATTTTCAACAAGATCAAAAAAACAACTGGTGAAATGGGACTAAAAGTCGACGAAGAAAAAATGAAATACATGTGTATAAACAGAACGGGGCGAAGAGATAGAATAGAGTACAACTTCACAAGCCGCACCCTCAATTTTGAGCCTCGAAGCTACAATAACTGCTGATAATGACGTTCCTGAAGAAATCAAAGGTATAATTTAATCTACAAACCGCTGCCTATACGCACTTAACAATCTTATGAAGTGAAAAAACCAGAACATCAAAAACTAAAATCTGTAGAACCATTTTCAAGTAATAACATATGAAAACGAAACGAAAATTTTCGGAGCTCACCACGATCACCACAAATCGATATCGTGTTAGAACGAATATTGAAGTACAGGAGCTCTCTCTAAATAGCGATATTATGCAAGAGATTAAATCCCAACGACTAAGATGGGCAGACCGCATACACAGACTTGCAAACTTGTAAGATATAGATCCATTGACTTCGAGATTCTTTACGTGTAGCCTGCAAACCGATTTTAATGAGGTTTCGTTCTTTGAGACCCTTATTTTGGTAATTTTTCAAGGCAAGTTTTGTAAAAATAGGCTTAGTTGTTCTAAAGGTATTCAGCTCGTTGTTGTCAGCTTTTTGTTAAATGATATATTTTAGTTTATAAAAAAATAACTTACTGTTTAAGAACATACGGATATATATGAACGGCAATTACATCCACCAATTTATTACGACAAGAATCGCTTAGCATCTGCTTTTCTTGGTAGAAATTTAGTACCTTAGGCCCATTGGGGCTAAGATGCAGCAGTGCCTGCAAATCAAAATCTGGAAATTCATCGGGTTGATTTAACAAATCTGTTAAACCATAAACTGGAGCAGGTATATTATAAGGCCCTAAAACATTTACCTAAATTATTTTTTTTCTAAACCATACATCTCTCTGTTCACAAACAAATACTACTAAGACTAATATGGGGCTGAAAACTTTTTTACAAAGCAGTGGCCTTTTTAAAATTTATCAAATGGCAAAACATAAGAGAATGACTAAAAATTAAATGGCTTCGAAACTAAATATTTCAATTCATTCAATTCAAGTCGTCGCAAAACTTTTCTAAAATACAATTTCCTAAGAAAATAACTAACCCTTAAAAAATAAAATAGCTTATTTTTTATTAAGGCTTACAAAGTATACCTTAAAATTAGCTTAGATTTTTTCCGCCACACATTTATGCCAAAGCTTGGCCTATAAAAAGTTTTGATTACTTATTAAGCTAGTTAATTGGTTTCAGTTTGTTCATGTTTCAGGTAATTTAACAAGTCAGAATGTTTTCTTTTAACATGCCTATCCACAGTTCCTTTCTGATGACTTTTGAATTGACACCAAGCGCATTAAAAACTAGCCATCTTTCTGCATTCGTATTTCACATGTCTACTTAAGGTATGTTTGTATGTGTAACTACGTCCGCAGTCACATCGAAATTCTTTACCTAAAATGCAAAATTTTCAGTATATAGCAGGCAATAATACGCCAGTTTTTCATTTTCTTTGGGCCTCTCTTATCACCAACTAAAATATTTGCCTTTTTCATTAATATTTCAGGTATTTAAAACAACATGTTTGCCCAAGCAGCAGCCCACTGGTAAAAACTGGTATAAAAATTCCAACTAATTTTAGAACCAGTACCACTAGTACCAGTGGGTACCAATACACCACTTCTTCTATAGTGCAACAAATATCCATGACTGTGATCATGTTTTCATTTTAATAATTCAAAAAAATAGGACCAGTCCAGAGAAGTTTGGGTAAGATTTTAAACATCTTTATTGACATTAAAATTGATATTCGTAATAGGAAGAATATTCACACCAAATACCACAAATAATACACACAAAAGGAAACCTCACCCCTCTACTATAACTAGTATTACTACTACTGATACCATTAAAAAATTACTACGTCGTCGTCTGCAGTTTGAGTCACATGTTATTCATGCCAGAAGCTTTTTAACGATTAGCGTGATTTACGCAATCCAACACCCCGTTCACACCTAGCGTGCCCACGCTGCCGCTGCATCAAAAAATGCATCACGCGACTATTTATTACAACCGGAAATTAATTTCCCGTCACGTGGTACTTTTTTTGAAGCAGGGTAGGCACTGTCATATACATGGAGCAGTCGTTTTTTAAAATGATATACTCTTGGTCTTGATCTTCGATTCAATTGGCTATAAGTAGGTATCTACTTATGACAAAATATTAAGGGTTATAATTCTAAAATCCGTCTTTAGCAGCGGGTGAAGTATTATTTTTAGGATAGATCACTATCCTGATATTTATCATTAATTTATTCGTAAAAGACCATGTTGCTCCATGTGTTTTGACAGGATGTAATTGTAGAGAAACCTTTTACCACATATGGGGCATGCAAATTTAGGATTCTTATTACATTCGAATTTAACGTGTCTTTTTAAAGTTTTTAAATTCTTATAGGAAGAAATACAATTAGTGCATCCATATCGCCCGTTGACGGCAATCCTGTAGTGATTTATTGTTACTCCTAAAAAAGTATTAAAAAAAAAATTAATAATTAGTTATTTTTATATTTTTTATATTCAAAATGCAAATTAGGTTTATTGTTCTACACCTACCTACACGTAATGAAAACAAAGCACACTTATACAAATATCTACTGATTTGCAAAATTTAGTTCTAATCTCAATATAACAGATTTTTTGCCGCTTTCTTTTGAAAATTCTTACGGATTTACTCCACTAAGAATCGTAAATTATTTTTGAGTAGTTTATTACAGAAAGCACAACCATACGATTGTTTTCGATTTTTTTTTCTCTTGCTAGCAGTATTTAAAGAAGTAGTGCTGTTACCTTGTTTAATACACCTTGTTGGAATAACATCTCTTGTAGAAATAGTATTAGCAGAGTTATTACTTCTAACCTTATCCTTCAAAATAATTTTTGTTGTATATATCTTCTTATCTAGCAAAATAAGCTACTCTTATATTGTTTATATTATATATTTTATTTAAAGATAAAGCATTGTAAACATTTTTAACAGCAACTTGAGTATAATTGCCAAAGTCTGAGTTCAAAATTCAATCTTCCATAACGTCTATGTAGTTTAACTCATCGTTTAAAATATTGTTATTAGAACTATAAACTTGGTCAATATTTTTTTGTGTAATGATATTTCTTTTAGTTTTTATTTGATTAATTTGACTTTTTTATTACCGTCGACTTCTGCATTATTTGTTGGTATTTCGAAAGTTGGACTAAACTCGATTCTGTCGTCTAAAGATCCATATTTAATCCACAGAATATCCACATTATGTACTCTGTCCATCCAAGATATCCTGCGCATTTTACGATAGCGTCACATCTCGAATGGTCTTGTTGGCCGTTTATTTTTAATATGATTCTATCTATTTTGGTTTTCCAACATTCAAATTTATACCACATTGCGAACTTTGGACTGCAAATCGATTCAACAATTCTTGGATACCTTTACACGTATCTGCAATTAGTGTCGTTGCTAACTTGTATGTCGCTTATAGTCAGAACCTCCTCGCAGTTGTGAAGCGCATTTTCGACTATTTTATTACTATAGATATTACACAGCAGCGGAGACAATATGCAGCCTTGTCGAATACCCCTCCTTATTCGAACATCTCCGAACAGTTGGCCGTCAACTTATTTGAGTGGTCTGGCTCCAGTATAGGTTGTAAATTATCTGTGGATCTCGATCATCCAGACCAACTTCTTTACGAGATTCTATGAGCTTTTCGTGTTGGACTTTGAAACTTGTTCTAGATAAATTGGTTTGTTATAATCGTCATAATTTTTTTGGTATGTAAGATTGTCCATTATTGAATGAGTAATAACGATCCTGTTATTCAGTACGTTATCGTTTACAATAATTTTGATTGATGCGTACACTTTTATTTCATCAGTTGTAATTTAAAACGTAGTTGTTTGAATAAATTCATCTTTATAACATTCTTCTTTACTCTCTTTAGAGTCGTAAAAGATAGTTGTAGAATCCAAATATGTAAGGTCAAGTCATCATATTTTTTGCCGACCCTGACATTTTATGACTTTTGAAATGTTAAAATCTAGAATATTTTACCGAAAAAATGTCTTTTTCTTTTTATTAGTCAGTTTTTTGTATCTACGCGATTAAAGGGGTTTTCCATCAAAAATAAAAGTGGGGTTTATTTTGAAGTAGAATCGATGCCAAGTCTAGAAGTGAACTTTGATTTTTGATATCACTTGTAGTAAGCGAGATATTCAATTTTGAAAGTTAAATCCTGCTTCTATTTCGTCATTATATCCTTAGATATAACGACATTTTTAAGTGAATAAACATTTAAACAATAAATTAGATGTTTATAATAAAAAAGCTGTACAAATTTAGGAGTAACATAAGAAAACAATTACATTGAGGCTATTATATTTTATATTTTGTTTTATTTTTAATATTTGGCCAGTAATACAACGCTGCACTACTACTAACTAACTTAAATGTAATTAATATGAATATTGAAAAATATGGAAATATCATACATGAAATTCAAACTAAATAGTAAAACACAAGAGGCATTTCTCACAAAGAAACGCGAATAGCAAAGCAGGAAAATTTTTTAATAGTAAACAATTAAGTAATAGGTTATATACAAAAAAAACCTTTCACCTAGCATTCTCATTTTTTTACGTATACGAGCTACTTCCACAAACTAAGGAAGGCAACCGATTTAGGGGCTTAATGGTATTCCATTTCGAAAGAAAATTTCCCGAGGATAAATAGATATTATTACATACAGAGCTCATAAATATCGTTGCACAGTGGGTTTATGGTTGCCCTGCAATAGTGTAGAAAGTGAAAAATTTCACACAAGTGTGGATATTTTTGCGCAAAGCGCTAGCTGAGTGCAAAAACACACGAGTGTTAGAAAGTCACTCTCTCGCGAGTTATGTACGCTATTTTTCCTACAATTAGACTAATTTCTGTAGTTGTTGGTCTTTTGTTTTGCACAAAATTGGTTAAAATTACTTTCCCATACTGTCTACGAGTCAAATTTAAGCGTCTCTAACAAACCAAAGCGTATGAACTTCATTATTTTCGTATTATATTTCTAATTTAAATTTAACTCATTTAAATTCGATTAATAATAGTTATTTTTTAAGACTTTAAGATCAGCCCTTGATTCCTACTGATAAACCTGCATAAGTAAGTCTTATTCTTGGTTCCGCCGTTATGTAGGAAAAATTGGCAAATTAAGTAGTACATTAAGGTATTTCGACTTTAGTAAGCTTAATCGGAATCATTGGTTTGATCTGATTGGCGTTCATTTGATTTGGATTCAATTGATTCTGCTTAAACCAAAATGCGCCTCTAATTTGCATTTCTTTCACTCTTTGTAACTTTTCTTTTGATCCTGATTCGAGGCCCTTTATATCTACTACTTCTGGTTCGTCTGCATGAACCATATAGAGATGCATTGGCAATTTTTTAAATAATTTATGACAGAAAGGACAACAAGACAAAAACTGTCTCTCTGACCGTTTAGTACAAGAAGCTTTTGCAGTTTGGTTTGAAGAACCTGACGAATAGTTTGTCTGATATGATGTACTTAGAAGTTCACCTGACGGCAAAACAGACCACCATACATTTTTTTCATTACTTAATTTATGTTCAGAAGATTCTTTTTCAACATCTGAAGTAACCTCTTCACGTAAGCATTCCGACTTTACAAAAACTTTATGAATTCGTCCTAAATGAGTCTTTAAATGGACCTTCTGCTTGGCCGAATATTCGCACAAATGACACTTAAATCTTGGCACGACGCACCCACCTTTCATATGATTGTCAAGATTATAGCTGTATTTGAACTTTTTACCGCATTTATTACATCGATGATTCAAAGCTAAAACACGAAAATTTAAATGAAATATTAAAAACCAATAATATAAAACATCATGCAAAATAAATAAATAACATCTAATTTGTGTTATTATCACCCGTTTGCACCGAATTTTTTTTATGAGACCAATAGGTTATTGATGCTTTAAAGTACCTTTATTAATTTTCTTGCCTTGCACCGATTTTTAGGGGAACTTTATGTATCCATTAAACCCTTATTAAGTAAGTGGTGAGCGTTGGCCCCTTAAAGCTCCATTAAGGTGTTTTTGAGGTTAGAAAAGTGCTATTGAGGGAGAGGAGATTAGTTAATGGTAAAAAAAGTAAACATTTTAAAATATCTGGTTGTAATTTTTGGCTATTATGTACCTACTCGTACTTATACACACAACAAAAATTTGTAAATTTTTAAGGTTTTAATCTGCATGCTGTACCTTAAAGACAGATTCAGACTTCTGTAAGGTAAGCGATATGAAGTATGCGGTAAGGAAAAAAACTATAGCAAATGCATGCTATTGTTTATAGTATTCCATAAGCCGCGAGCGGTAGGAGCAGTATACGATTGCCATAGTTTATTTTCCTTGTGTCTTACTGCATACCTTAAATTGCTTACCTTATATACAGAACTCTGAATCCGCCTTTATAGTACCTATCCTCAATTTTACCTAGATATAGGTACGTCTTTATCTTTTAGTAGTTTTTGCCCCTACCATGGAATATGTAAACATTTTGGAAGAAGAACTGTTGCAGGATATGTATGATGATGACAGTGAAATTGGTGACTTCGTGGACTTTGGATTTCCTAGGAGATTCAATGAAAGGCCAAATTATTACGAAGAAATGGACAACTTGGAGGTTTTTAGGAGATTAGAATTTTTTTAGAGATTTGAAAACAACAAATTTTACTCACGCGGATTAAAATTAACCGCTCTCTTCGTTTTTTTTGTGTCTTTCACATTCTTTTCTTAAGATTTTTAAAAATTAAAAATCAAAACACAAGATATCACAGATTCTCTAACGTTTAGTTAGCCGAAAGGGCGTTCCAATAAGACTATTCGCATAGAATCCCATTCGAAATTGGCTAAGTTAACACCGTTGCCGTGTCGAATATACAATATGGGTGCCAACAGCTATGTATAGAAGAAAAAGAGTTGGTGCAAATAATTCCCAAGTTATGAGAACAATCAAACTTATTGATCTCTTAGTTAAAAATCCAATAAAAAAAAGTCGGTTCAAATGGGTGTAAGGTTTTTAAAGCACCAATGCTTCTACCCACCACCAATAATTTCGCAGCTAAAGGATCGTTTATACAAGGCATAGGCTTAGTCACTTGATTAGTTTGGTTTTGTTATAGTGTTAGTTATAGTTTTAGTCTTAAAAATTGCTCGCTGTTTGTACTTGTCTTTATTATAGTCACAACAATCACTAAGCAAGTGCATCTAACCTCCGTTTTTGATGTTTTATTTTATTTAATTTTATTTTTTGTAATTTGTTTTCAAAGAAAATACGGTTTAATAGAAACAATTTTTGTTTGCTTACTTTACTTTAAGTTAAGTGAGGTCTCCAGAGTGAAGATTATTCATATTAGGAGGGGAAGGGAAAGTTCTATTAATTCTATTGAGACTTTATTTGCTAAGAATAATTCTAAACACTAATTACATTTTATCATTTTTGCGTTGCTTAATATTTAAGAAACAACTAATTAATCTAAATATGCCTTGTATTACAAGGTAGTAGTTTTTCTAAAATATTTTGATAAAATTGGGCATTTTTGCCACTATACGTAAATTTGTCAACCAAAACTTATAAATAGGAAAAAATCACTCAAAAACAACAATAATTAAATAAATCATTATATAATATTTAATTTTAAGTAAATTTCACCTGGTGTATTCTAAAATAATGACTTTTTAGTTGGTTCTTTCTTACAAATGCTTTTAAACAGAAGTGACAAATAAAATTTTTGCCTTTTCCACAATCTTTTGAACGGTGATATTTAAGCGATAATTTGGAGGTGTATTTTTTTCCGCAACCGTCACAGAAATGTCCTAAAAATAAAAGTAATAATCGCAAAAACAAAACTATAAAAAAAGAAATATTCGCAAAAACAAAACTATAAAATACACTGACACACATTGCACAAACTGAACTGGTGGAACATGAAATTTTGCACAGCAATTCTTTATAAAAAAATAAACTATAAGGATTTCCGGGAATTAAATAAGGAATTATAATAATAACAAAACCAGGTGTATTTAATTTAAATAGATCTATATATTAAATAATAATTTCTATACTTTTCCCACCCGAAATTTAAATCTGAGGTTAAGGTGGGGAAGGGGGGAAGGGGGGCAGGGGTAATAGATAAAAATTAAAATTAAAATATGAAGCAAGAAAAATCAGAATTTCTTCCTCACCTAAATAAATAAGACCCATCATTAAATTCACAATGGAGTCGAAGCTAAATTGTCAAATTCCTTTTCTTGATGTACTTGTCAAACGAGTAGAAGGCGACATCAGAACAACAGTCTATCGTAAACCCACTCACACAGGTCAATATTTAAATCAAGGTTCAAATCATTCTGCTACAACCAAATGAGAAAAAACAAAAAACAAAAGATCAAAAGATCTTGGGTGGAAATAACGAAAAATCAAACTTGAATGAGTATCCCACAAGAAACACAAAAACGACCAAAGCGAAAAGAGAAATGATTAAACAATGTTTCGCTCTGGATAACCAGCGTGCGCTCATCAGTGGTTTCACTGGTTACCCTCTCCATTAAACACCATCATACACTTTGATTTCCAACTTTGAATCACTCACAAATAGGCATCGTTCCGCACTGGTACTTATCCAAGTTACCTGATGCGGATTCGTACTGACGTGTTAATATTTCCAATAGGATTATGCTCCTAAGGCAATTAAAACAAAAAAGGAAGTTAAAAAACCTCCAAATCAGTTACTTCAACCGAAAAAAAAAACAAAAAGCAAAAGATCTTGGGTGGAAATAACAAATAAATGACAAATAAATAAAAAATGCCTCCACAAATTTCTTTATTTGATAAAGCCCAACTCCTGGCAAAACTACAACTAGGATGGTCAATTAGGGACGTGGCTAGATATTATAAACGCAGTAAAACCACGATTATAAAAATTAAAAAACGATGGGAAGAAGATCAGACAATAGAGAGAAAACAAGGGACTGGTTCATTAAAAGTTTCAACTGATGAACAAGATTATGACCTTATCGCTTTTATGGAAAAAAAATCCTTTTCAGGATGTGTAAGAGTGGCACGAAATCGCGTAAGGAAAGGCTCTAATTTAAGATGCCCTTAATAACTCTCTAAAGGATCCAGAGTTTTGGCGAAAGGTAATATTTTCCTATGAGAAAGTTTTCCAGTCCTGTAGTGATAGAAAACAAATTCGGGTGTATCGTCCACAAAGAACGCGCTATGAGATCGCGCTGGAAGATTTTCGGTAAATATGTGGGGTTGGATTTCTGCTAGTGGTCTATTTCGAATCAATGGAAGGCTCACAGCACAGCTTTACGTGGACATTTTAGAGAACACCATGCTTCCAGCCGTCACAGAACTTTATCAAGACCAGTTTATTTTTCAACAAGACAACTGCCCTGCTCATACGGCCAGAATTTGCCAAACTTGATTTCGGGAGCAAAATATTGAAGTTCTTATAGTCAATGCTTATGAAGAGGTGATTGGTGAAAATGAAAACCTTTTTGAAATTTTGGCTGATTCTCTACCAAGAAGGTTAAACGGTATAATTGAGGTGAATGGCGCAATGACTAGATATTAAAATTTATATACCTAATAATTTGTTTCTATTGTTTTATAATTTTCGATACAGTGGTGTTTTTTAATTTTTGTTACAGTTGTTTTATGCGTTAGCGTATTATTGTAATATAAAAATTATTTTTGAAAGCAATCTTTAATGTCAATATTTTCCCATTTTAGTACCAGTCTGTCACAAAATATAATCCGGTATTTAACCATACAATTTAAGAAATACCTATGTTTATCACGTACCACTTTTATGATGCCGATAGTGTACGTATACAGGCTAACGCGGGGTCAAGCATCCATTATCAGTTCATATGAAACTGAGCATGAAAGACTTGAAAACGAGCTCAAAAAAGATCCTATACTGGGATTTCTAAGTGACGTAATGGTCTGCAAGTACAATTTCGAAAAGAAATACAAAGTCAAAATTCCATGTAGAGCCGACTGGGAGGGAGGTCCTCCCTTTGGGGCGGAATCAATCTGGTACACAGACGTCTCCAAGACCGGCGAGGGTGTAGTAGCTGGCATTTACGGACAAGAATACGAGAGTTTAGTCTCTATAAGCCTGTCAAACGACTGCACGGTGTTCCAAGCTGAAGTAGCGGCAATACATCACTATGCCGAAGAAATACAAAGAGTAGAGGAAAACTCTCATTCGGTCGTTATATATTTAGATACCTAATAAGATACACTTAAAGCTCTAAAAGCAGTGCAAGTGAAGACCAATCTGGTTTTGGACCGCAGAACAGCTCTAGATAGACTGGCAAGCACCAAAAAGGTGACACTAGCCTGGGTTCCAGGTCATCAGGGACAAATAAAGCAATTTATTTATCGTCTTGAAGATTCGAGGAAAGTATCCTCCTGGTTTTTTCACATTTTAATGAGAACCTGTGCTGCTTTAGATGATGGCTCTGCTTGAATCGAGTAAAACATCTTTCGCACTGATAGCGGGGACGAACTCCGCACTCGTTTTTTAGATGTCGCAAAAGGGAGGCTCGTAAGTTATAACAGCGACCGCAGTTTTTGCATGTGTTGCCTGAAACTATAAAAAGCGTTAGTTTTAAAAATATGCACAATATTTGTTCATTCAAAGAGAATTGGGGGAATAAACGTAAGTATTATGACAATTTAGCGGGACTCATTTTTGGTTAGGTACTAAAATTATATTAGATTTATTTACGTTTAATAAATATTTATTGTCTTAAAAATTTAGAAAAATGGTTCACATTTTTGCATCAATTAGTGCTCTTATTAAATAAAGTTTCGTCGCTTATCACGCCATCTTGTGATTTACGTCCAAGCTTCATGATTATCCTAGGACCGTACCGTAGGTAAAGAAAATTTTAAAAAGGTTGCGTAAACAAAATGGTGTCAACCATAAAAAAAATATGACTTGATAAATTAATTATTTTTGCTAACTTCCCATTATCTGTAATAATCACATTTCTATTAGAACAGATGGTTGTGACCGTTCTTAAGTCAAGTCTTTTCTGTACAGTGTGACCATTTATAAAGTTCCACTTGAGAAAACTTTTTTGATATTTGTCACAAGAGGATAAATCAAAATTTGAATGACTTATGAAATTATAGGTAGATTTCTGTAATATTTTCAGTTTTTTCCTTAATCACACGCCACACGCAGAGTGGCCGTGAGGTTGTGTTTTTTTAATTGAAGGCCCTGTATATTTTATAAAATTTTGAAAGATCTTATCTTTCTGATTCCAAAAATATATCATATGTAGGGTTTATCTTTGGCGGCTCTCGCGTAAAATCAAAAATAATTTGCAATAAGAGCAATGTGTTAGCCAAGAAAAAATAGTTGTTCAATACATTTTGGCAACGTTTTTGTGAATTTGCTTAATGACCATTCAAGACAATGGGTATATTTTTGGAATAAAAAAAGTCTATCGAAATATTAAAAATTATACAGGGCTTTCCATTAAAAAAAAAAGGACCTCATTGCTCTCCTGCGTGTAACGGGTGATTTAAAAAAAAAGAGAAACTGCAATAGAAATGTACATAATCCCATGAGTAATTCACTTTCATAATTCACGAATCATAAAAAAGTTTTCCGAGGTGGATCTTTATAAACAGTCACTCTGTACAGTGTCTTGTTTTTAAATATTTAAAAATATTTTCTCCTAACTACTATAATTATCGGTCGGGTGACGTCTAACGAAATGAATTTTTAGATCTCCCTTCCAATTGGTTTCATAGACACATTTTGAACATTTGAATTTCTTGGGTTTGTTGTTTTTGCCCCATTCATACTTAACATGCGGGTGTCGGCTTAAAAAATGTTTTTTTAAATTTGCCTTCCAATTGGTTTCATAGACACACTCTGAACATTTGAATCCCTTGGGTTGGCCGTCTTTTCCACATTCGTACCTTTTATGATTGTTCAGCGCTTGGTTGGATCTGTAACACTTTTTACAGTCTGAGCACGAGTAAGGAGTCGCTAAAATAAAAAGTCTATTTAATTTATGTTGAAAATTATTTTTCTGTCGATAGCGGCACTGGCGATGGATAAAATTCCGATAAGGTAAGTGTACTGCATACAGGACTTTGTAAAGACAACTGATAGGAAATATACTCCAAGTTAAAGGAAAACGGTGACAGGGTATGATAAATTACTACTACTACTGGCTACACTGCTACTACATAGTAAAAAATTAAATTGTTTGATTCCAAATAGAGTGAGACACTCATAATAGTGTATGTTAACTTAGAAATGTGTTAAAAGTTTATGACATTGACAAGTTCAAACATTGTGGCAATGATGTTCACAAAACTTGAGTTTAACCCCTAAATTTTATTTATCTCTATACCTCTCTTTTTTGTGATAGTTTCTTTTAGCTAGATATTAAACAATTTAATAACGTGAAAAACCATAATAATAGAATCTTAGACCTGGTTATTTCACGCAATATGTTTAAGTATAAACTTAAAAGTGTGTAAAAATATTTTCTGCAATTCTTACACTAAAAAAAAATTCTCTGAAGGTAATTATAATTTAATAAACAACAAAATTAGTAGCCTCGAATGGGACAAAAATCTAAACTCTAATCTTATTGAACAGGACGTGGCTCTTTTTACACTTATATTTCAGATTTTATTGAGGACCACATACCAACTAAAATAATTAACAAGTCTGAGTTTCCCATTTGTTTTACGCACAAGACGAAAAAAATGCTAAAAGACAAAGAAAGGGTTAGAAAAAGGTGGAAAAAATACAAGAACGCTAATGATTACACATTGTTTTCGCAATTAAGAAAAGACTTTAAATCAAGCAAAGTAAATGATTACAAAAATTATCTACTAAATACAGAAAAAAATTTAAAAAAGGGTACAAAATCATTTTGGTCTTATATACACAACAAAAAGAATACAAAATCTTTGCCATCTAAGATCAACTACAACGGTAATAGTGCAACAGACTCTCAAAGCATATCACAGCTTTTTTGTGACTATTTCAGTAGTGTGTTTGAGCCTAATGATACACAATCTTACACTCCATCTATTCCTTCAAATCAAAACGTTGAAATATGTATTTTTTCAGAGGAAGCTATTCGAAAGATATTGATGGATCTGGATCCCAGAAAAGGACCTGGCCCTGAAGGCATACCTTCACAGTTTTTAAAATGTTGCCCCACCTTGGCACTACCTCTTAAAATTATTTTTAATAAATGTTTATTACAGGGCACCTTTCCAACACGTTGGAAAGTAGCTCAGATAGTGCCCATTTTAAAGTCTGGCGATGCCACAGAAGCAAAAAATTATAGACCCATTTCACTTTTATGTCACTTTGCCAAGGTCTTCGAAGCCGCTATTTATTCTCAACAGTTTTTTTCAGTGAAAAATGATATTAATGTTAACCAACATGGTTTTCATAAAAAACGCTCAGTTACTACAAATTTAATTCCATTTATTCATAATGTTAATCTTTCTATGAATAACGGATTCGAGACCTGTGCTGTGTACACCGATTTTTCCAAGGCTTTTGACAAGGTACATCACCCAACTCTGATAATTAAACTTGGAATCTTCGGTGTGCACGGCAACTTTCTTCGGCTTCTGCAGAGCTATGTCACAGATAGGACTCAGTTTGTGGTTGTTAACCGTGAGAAGTCTCTTTCAGCAAATGTGACCTCTGGAGTCCCTCAAGGGTCGCATTTGGGACCTTTACTCTTTAACATTTTTATATTTGACATTGGAGATTGTTTTCAACATTCTGAACATGCTTCTTTCGCAGATGATTTAAAAGTGAGGAAAGAAATTCGATCTTAATCTGACCTTTCCGAACTCCAGAATGACCTTAACAGCTTCACTAACTACCGCAAAAATCACCGACTCTTTTTAAATATCGATAAAGGCCAAGTAATTTTATTTACTAGAAAGAAAGAACCTACGCGAATTAATTTAAAACTAGAAAATACAAAACTTGAAGAGGTTAGTCAGGTTAAAGATTTAGGTATGATTCTGGACTCAGAACTGACTTTTGAGGCTCATATGGAGAGTATTGTCAAGAGGGGTTTAAGAAATCTGGGTTTTGTCTTAAGGGTTACTAAAGGGTTTAGCAACCACAGGTCAGTCATCCTTATTTTTAACAGTATCATCAGATTAATTTTAGAATACTCGTCCATAGTCTGGAACCCGATTTATCGCAAATATATCGGTCGAATAGAAGGTGTTAAAAGAAAGATTTTAAAAAACTTAAACTTTAGATACAATAGAGATAGACACTTTTATTGTTGTGAAAGTAACCTACAGTTTTACAACCTAAAGTCACTTGAGAGTCGCCGAAACTGTACCGATGTAGTTTTTATTTACAAAGTTGTAAACAACCTTATTGATTCTCCTTTCTGCACTAATTACTTATCTTTTAATGCCAATCCATACGTACGAACTAGGTTAACATTTTGTATAGAAAGATTTAAATCAAATTATTTTTCAAATTCTCCAATTATTAGATGTACTCGTACATATAACAACTGTGTTTTTAGTAATAACGAAGATACTGATATGTTTTATTTAAGTCTAAATTTGTTTAAAACAAACATATATAAAATAATGTGATTTCTTGTTAGTATTTTTAGCATTAGAAATACCTAGGTACTAAGTTTTTTTCTTACATTCCCGATTATGTAACTAGATTTAGCTTATTATGTGCTATCCTGTAATTGGGCAGCCTCGTCTGTTTGTTGGATAGCCTTTCGATTTGTAAATAAAAATAAATAAAATAAAATAAAATGCACCGTAGGCACCTAATCGCGATTGGCTATCTAATCCATTATTTTTCTTTCTTGATCCCACATGAACAAAGAAGAAGCATGGATTAGCTAAACTAACCCGAATAATTTTACGGGGCATCTGGGGATAAATAGACACTTAAAGTAAATATTCCAAGGCATCGGTATCGGTATACGTAACATTTTTGACTTGTTCATGCCATGTTTCGAACGATGCCTGCTTCTTTGACGGGTATGATGACAGAATCTCGTTGCGTACGGAAGGATGTACGTATCGTTACGGACCCACGAACATACGCAACGATTTCAATCAGCAGTTCTGTCATCGCACCCTTCAAAAAAGCGGGCATCGTTCGAAACATCGCATAAACAAGTCAAAAATATGTGTATTTTGGCTTTATTTCGAACGCGTTACGTATACCGATACCGATGCGTTGAAATATTTACTTTAAGTGCCTAATGTATGAACTTGCCAATGTCATAAATGTTTCACAAAAAATGAGTTACCTTGCACTATTTTGAGTGACTCACTCAATTTTCAGTGAGATATTTTTTCACTCAAAGACCTTTTCAATTTTTTACTGTGTGCTAACTGGCCACACTCCTATGTGTTTTAAATGTTTGGTTCTAAATCTCATGCCTAACACGTGCGATGGTGTTTTTTTGCCTCTGGGAGCAAGGCACAGTTGTCAGGTGCAAAAAAATCTCTTTTTGCATTTCTTAAACATTTTGCCTCAATATAGTAGTTTTAACAACTAGTTGGTAAAATAGTGCTTTTATTTACAAGCGTTGGTTTAAATAACGAACGCAGCGAGTAAAAAAAGACACAGTTTAGCCGCGAGTTGCTAACACTATTTTTTTTTAATACCTTTGACAGTTTGATATTTTGATGTTTTTAAATGATTTTTTCGTAAATATTTGGTGAAAACTGACGGAAATGCACAGTTGGTCTAGAGAGGGGTTTTAAGAAAAAAAAAATATAATCTTTAAAACATACACTTTTGTTTTTGACCCATCGCCAACTACTATTCACCGTAAAAAGTAAAATCCCCTATGCAGCCTCTTTCTGGGGGCTATTTTTGAAAAATATTCTAGGAACCTTAAATAGCAACCCCCTATTTTGACTTCATATTTGAATTTTCGCTGATATTTTCTTTCTAACGGTACCGCATATCATTAGGTTTACTTTACTAATTTTCTAGATATTGGCTTAATGATACGAAGAAAAAACGAGATTTGGATATACTAATTTATATTTTATCCAGTGTCTTACTTTTAAAAAAAAATAAGGCGTGTAAGACCTAACTCTTTCTAAAATTATCCGCACCATGAATTTTTCTTCATGTCAAAATTTGACAAACAATATATATTTTTCTAAAATTAAGTAATCAGGCCATAAGTTAAGCCCAAACACATCTAAACGCTTATAACTTGTTCATTTCTCAACCCATTTAATTAAATGATACGGCAATATACACATAAGCAATGAGCGATTGTAGTGAAAGCTTTAGACTTTGTTCATTGTCGCACATAAACTTTTTTCAGGTGGGGTAAAAATTATACATTCTTAAAACTGCCCGCCATCTTGGATTTTCGGGAAATTTTAAATTTTCAACTGAATCGAAAAAGTGCCGCGTTTTATCTTTTAAAAAAAACAATATTTTTAAAAATCGAGCACTTATGTCAAGTTATCGGTAGGTGCCTAACTGGTGTCAGGAAAGCAAGACAAGAATACCAACATTTTATTTATTAGTAAATCTCAATATTAAAAAAAATGCAACAGTAATTTGTTACCTACTGTAAACCGGTGCCAGGAAAATAAGAGAATAATTTCAAAAATTTAAAAAAGCTCATTTAAAGAAGTTTTAAAAGTGAATAATGGCAGGGATCGATATAAATGTCAATGGAAAACTATTGTTATTATCTGTTGCTATTTATAATTTACTGACTCCTTAACTTGATGAATGGTGAAACTGAGCACCACAATATCTATCGTCTTGTTAACGTTTTAACAACGTTAATTAAAACACGTTTACACCTTTTAGGTGATTTCTATATTTAACCTAACCACACTTAAAACACAAACTTAATTAATTTATCGTTGCTATGCATACCTAATTAAATATAAATTTGGCTGTTTTGTTGTCACTTTTTTCCTTACTTGTTATTTTTTTAATTAAAATCTCTTATACAGACCGCTTCAAGTTACTGCGAACATAGGGGGAATCAAGTCCAATTTACTCTCCGTGCCGTACGACCGAGGTGGATTCGAAGCAGCTGCAGTGTTATCTTTTGGTGTTGTTTTTATTATTTTGTTTTATTTCTGCCTTGCTCGAGAAACAGATGGGTAAGTTCTTAATTGAAATAATACATTTTTAAAACCAAAAATGGATGTCTACGAAGTTGCCGAAAAAGTGCAGATGGTCAAATGGTCAAATCGTCATAACCCAACACACGTTCGATATTGGTCGAGGGAAAATTTGCATTTGTATTTTGACGTAAGAACACAGTATCCCCAAAAACTAAATGTTTGGGGGGCGGTATTATAGGGGAACACGTAATTGGGCTATTTTTTATTAACGGCAATTGCAATTTGAATGGTCCTAGATACTTGGATCTACTGCAGCAGCACATTATTCCAACTGCTAGGCAGTTGTTAGGTATAAGATTTGGTGAAACATGGTTTCAACAAGATGGTTGTTCCGCTCACAATGTTGGCCTTGTTAGGGAATATCTTGATAATGTATTTCCTAATCAGGTTATAAGTACACGGGGAACTATTTTATGGCCAGCTCGATCTCCCGATCTTGCTCCTAATGACTTCTATCTGTTTTTGAAGAAGCTTTTCAAATTATCACCCCTAACATGCTTGGAAACGTTAGAAGGGGTTTTTATAGTAGGCTCGGATATTGTCTAGTCGAGCAAGGAGGACTTTTCGAACATTTGCTTTAATTTTTTTTTGACTGGGAGAATCTTTTTGGTTTTTAGAATGTATTATTTTATTTTGAGAACTTGCTTTTATTTTGTTTCTCCTTATTATTTTCATTGTAACACGTCGTCACTGATAAATCTGAGCAGTTGACAATAAAACGCTCTTATTTATCAGTGACAAAAAATAAGAAAATTACGTTATAAGGTTGGAGTATTGGTTGCTTCACTGATAGGCGTGCGGTGTCTCTGCATGTACGTACACTGGCAAATTAGACTTCTTCCGCCCTATGTTCGCAGTAGCTTGAAGCGGTCTGTACACTGAACTTTATTTTTTTTTATACTATTTTTCGTCATTGAAATGTCGCAATTTGAAGTACATTAATCGAACTTTTTTCTTTTTTGTTACTAACCATTTAGCTGTACTTAATTACTTTTACATGTTATTACAAACTGAACCCTTCTTATATATATTTTATACATTAAATTAAATTAAATTAAACAAGTGGCAGTGACAGACCTGCTATCTGCAAAGTATCTTACATAAAATCTATTTTCTCATTCATTGCTAACGATCGCATGTTGTTTAAACAAATGCCTTTTGAAGTTTCCATGCCGATTCGTTTCATAGACACACTTCGAACATTTAAATTTTTTCGGTTTGCCTTCTTTTCCACACTCGTACCTCTTGTGGTTGTACAGCGATGCCGGGTGTCTGTAATTTTTTGCACATTCTGAACAAAAATAAGGAGTAACTAAAATCAAAAGTGCACCTAACTTAGGTATGTGTATTTTTTTTATTTTCATAGGCAAGCTCGGAATATGTACACTTCCGATCACATAAAATGCGTACAGCAGAAGTTAACTGTAGTTAGATCTCTTGACATTGTAAGCACAAACATAAGGAGACTGGCCACACTTTACTAAAAAACTAATATACTAATTATTAAAACAACTTTTCTAAATTATTCAACATTTTATTATAAAAAATTATTCTTGAAGCTCATTATGGACAAAACAAGACCACAATTGTGCAAATAAGAAAAAAGCGTCGAGAAGAAGGAAGTGTTTGGAGAAAGGAAAGCAATAACGTAGTCATAGTCAACGCACCTCTGCAGGATCAGTAAATTTGAGTAATCTTAGTCTTTGCAGCCAACCAAAAATGTTCAAAATCAAAAAGAAATTATTAAAACACTACATAAATTAAAAAACAACAAGGGAACGTTTCCTTAGTAGCGTGTCATTGCCCCGTCAGACTCGATAATGTTTGCCAGTCTTCGTGGCATGGAATCTGCTAAATTTTGAAATAAATTTGGATTTGAAACAATGAATTCGTCGTACCCTAATATTCATTCGTGTTTTTCCTTGGGACTGGCGTCAGGAGTTTTTGCCGACCATGGCAAAACCTCGATGTTTTTTTGCTAGAACCACTGATTAGAAATGCGTACGGTATGGATAGGATAGTTATCTTGTTGATACAAAAACACCTTCTGAATGAAGAATGATTGCTTCTGGAAGCATAATATACATAAACCTCAGCCGTAACTATTTCATTCTAAAAAGAGCCCCATGTCCTCTCGCCGATATCCATCTCCATACATTTACGGAAAATCTTCCAGCCCGGTCTTCCGTCCCAGCAATATATTTTTCGAGATAACGAGATATACCAAAATTTGTTTGCTGACCACTTGTTGCCAAAATTCTTCTTGTAGGGAATAGTTTAGTGCAAAAATTAACCTGGCTGGCCTCTCTAAGTGAGATTTTTTTGGCAGCAACGCGCAAGTCTAGAATGGCTTATCCATCTGAGCGTTGTCGTCCTTATGGATCCAGGAAAACCTCAATTTTCGCCTCTGTCGAACAGTTCCTTTTTCTTGATAATTTCCACTTATTCTTACAATTGTAGCCTTGTTTCGTCCCTAATGAGCCGCTACTCTTCAAACCGACCAACCACCGTCTAATTTTGCCAAAATTTGGGCTTTTTCGAATTCGTTTAGTTGGGGCAATTTTAAATATAAGCGTATGACAACAACAAAATCTGACAGTGACATTTTTTGTCAATTTGAAATACCTAAAAAGTTACTGAGTTGCGAGGCCCATAATAGACTATATAAAATCGGCGTACGCATTTTATGTGGCCGCAAGTGTACACTGAAAAAGATATCGTACATAGTATTTGTAACAGGAGTTTATTAATTTTGTATAGATATTTGTACATCAATAACATGTAACAAAAATCGGAGGAAAGTTGTAAAAATCGTCATATGAATGAAATGAATAAACGGAAGTTACGAAATCAATGAAAAATGTTTCTTGACATTTTATAGAGAGTTGGTATTAATGCTATGTACAGGTTATGGATATATATGAAATAAATGAAACACGTTAACGATTTTAATGAATGCCCTAAATAAATTTAAAAGTTGTTATGGAATGTATGGACAAGTTGATGAAAACTATGAACGGGCATACAAAACAAGGTTATGAAATTTATGTACGTAACATTCTTTTACGAAATTCATTCTTAGTTGTAACTAAAAGCTATGAAAACATGTCTCTTAATCCTTGATTTCATAACAGCCTTCATAAAAATCATTTTTGATATTGTAACAACTTTTATTTGACACTGTGTCTTGCGGAAATAAAATCAATAACTCGTTTTGGCTATAAAATTTATGTAAACTTGATTATGATATTAGTAAAACTGTACATCGAAGTAAAAATCATATACAAAATACATTGGCTCAATGTATTTTTTTTAGAAAATGGTGCCTTTTTTGGTTCAGTGACATACTAGTATTTCATCCGCTGCGTTGCTAGCAGCGGAATTAATAAAAAAATTGAAACAAGCTAGATATTTTAGCGGGTCAATATTTTTATCAAATAAAGGAGTGGGGGAAGGGGTAATAAAAAATTGCATGAGTTATTGAAAATAATATATTTTTTATGTTGGGCTCAATTTTCTTCGATTTGATACCCCACAACCCATATTTTAGTAGGTCAATATTTTTATCGAAAATGTGGGATAATCCCCCTATTAATAGAGGGTTGGTAGATAATTGCTGAAACACGTGTCCATCTATTCTATCAGTACAGTCTATAGTACCAAGTTCTAAACCTCTGTGACTTTTCAGATCGGAGATATAGAAAACCTCTTTAAAATATCAACTCCTATATTTACCCCCTTAGAGGTAACGATTTTTTCGTTTCGTTTTCTTTTTAAGCAACATAACGTTAATGCTAAATTAAACTAAAACTTAAAGACACACTGGGCATTAAGAAATTACTGGGATTATCTGTAGGGGACATTTGAGTTTTAGTTGTGGATTTTTTGCAAATAATGAGTTTTACTCAATAAAATTAACCAATTTTTGTGCCGTTGATGTCACCATCTTCTTTATAAACCAAGAAGCTGTTTATTTTTATCCTTAGAACATAGAGTTTTCCTCTTTGCGTTTCTTGCATCTCGAGCAGATTTAAACTCAATCTGTTCAAATGGATTTATAATGATTCCATATTCATTAAAATACTTTTCCATCAATAATTTAGCAGTTACATTCCACATTATTTTAACGGTAGAATGTGTATATTCTGCGCCATTTCGCTTACGCATGTTAAAAGCCCAATCCTTTAAAATGGAGGAAAGTTGGGAAACGTCTTGATCTAATACGTAGTTTTTTTCAGTACAAAACGACATAAACTGGTTCCAGACACTCTTCCTACTTTTTACTGTATTTTTCGGTATATTTTCAATAACATTTGTGTTAATTTCTTCTTCTGCAGCGGTTCCAAAACGATTCATTCCTACAAAATTTTAATTGTCAAAATATTGCTACAAACACTGTCATCTTCATATACAACTATGTTTCTAATACCATTTAGGTATCAATAATGTACGCTCGTCTCGGCCATAACAAGGCCGGACTGGAATAATTGTGAATAGACTTAAAAACATAACAGGTATTATTATGAAATTAAATTTGGTCATATCAGGCAGTATATATTTCGGACGAGAAATATAAAAGAGAATTATGGGGCACCCATGCCAAAATACTGATAAACTATCTTCTAGTGTTTCGGTAAAGAAAAAGCATTTATCTGTCGATGCTACAGAAATTCTAAAAAGTGTATATAGAGGATTTATTGCTGGTGCTGCAGTGACTAAAACATGTGCTCTTACTAAAGTATGGGCCAACGATGCCATGGCGACCGCTTTGAGAGGAGGAACAGGATGCAGACAGGGCCCGGATGTAGCCAGACAAAAATGGCTTCTGAGGAGATCACGAAGGGACGCTGGTCTGCTGACAGGAATCATAACAGGTCACAACCGGCTAAGGAAGCACATGACCCGGATCGCGGTGGAAAATGACTTGACCTGCCGGGCCTGCGGGCGGTCAGAAGAGACATCTCGACATGTTATAGCGAACTGCGAGGCATACCAGAGGACGAGATACCTGGTATTCGGTTCCCCGACCCTGGATGAGGAGGACCTGCACACGCTCAAATGGGATAAAATACTGGACTTTGCAAAAAGAACTGTAAAACCAGATGAGCAAACTGCTAGACGGCGGATTAGGGGCAGGGTCGGGGTAAGGCAGAAAGGGCCCAGGGAGGCCTACTTGCCAGGCTTCGCGCCGCCCTTTCTCTACTACTACTACTACTACTAAGGTACCTCTTACTACAGTGAGGAGAATTGTGTCAAAGTCCATCAAACCAAGAAGAAAGCGTAGAGAATCCGGTTCCACCAAATGTGCGTCACTAACCTTTGGGAGTTCTGTCTAAAATGGGCTTTAAGTATCGCACAACTAAGAAAAGGCAAATACTTATGGAATCCCACAAACTGCAGAAAATGAGTAAATAACTGTTCTGAAAATCGTCCTGTATTTATCTCGACGAAACGTGGTTCGATGCAGAAGAAACACCATCCACAGGATGGTCCGATTTTTCCGGTAAATGCAACACAAAAGCTCCATCAAATAAGGGTAACGGATACAGAAAACGGTTGGGTTCCACACGCCTTATGGCTCTCTGCAAAAAATATTAAAGACTCCTGCGTGGACTATCTCGAAGAACTGACTTCTACCAAATATTTCTCCAAACAGCGTGATAGTAATGGACAACCATACTCGCCAATTACATAAGGCTCCAAAATTGAACAATAGCAAATTGGAAATTCAAAACTACATGGCGGCAACTGATATATATTTTGAAGAATGTTTACAACAAGTTTTAAAAGAATTTGGCATCAAAAAGGTATTTATCTGGGATACACTAGCAGAGGAAATGGAACATAAAGTGCTAAGACTCCCACCCTATTATTGTATATTTAACCTAATAGAGCACATATAAGCATGAATTAAATTCGAAGGTTAGGTCAGAAAATATTTCTCCGTCTCTAGAGACGAAAATGTTTTCTTCTCTAGTGACGAAAATAAATGACAGCACACCATCCAAACAATGCAGGTATCTAGAAGCCTCGGAAATAGACCGAAACCATTTTCGTCTCTAGAGAAGAAAATACTTTCTTCTCTTGAGATGAAAATGAAAAAAATTTTATAATAATAAAAAAAAAGTGGTCGTAGGAAAAATAGCGTACACAACTCGAAGGAAAAATACTTTCGCACATTCACGCTCGTGTGAAATATGTCACAATATACCACGGTGCTTACAGATAATCCTTTACGATTACCTGAAACGGAGCCCAAAAGTCTTAAAGGCGCCTCAGTGAAAAATTATTTGGTTAATTTTGAAGCTCGAGAGGTGTTTAAGGGATTTTTTATGAACTGAAACACAAAAAATTAAATAACTATTTTATTAAAAGATTTAAACAAAAAACTTTATTATGGAACCGGTTGCTAATAGCAACTTTGTTGCTATTAGAGTTCCGTTGTAGAAAAACGCAAATCATTTTTTACAAAAATATAGCAACTCAGAAAATGACAGGGAAAAAAATTACTTATAATTTCGAAACTCTGTGTTTCGGACTTCCATTGTCTATATTTTATTTACACCCGAAGTTTCGATCAGTACAATCTCTGATCGTCTTCAGGTGCTAACTACAATCTATTTCTAAGGCTACGTACTTATATACTATGGGAAATCAGTCAACCGTAAAGTTTAAGAAGCTGGCTCCGCCCAAGGAGGGGCTTCCAAATATTTGGAATTTCAACACTTGGTTTACTGAAAATACCCTGATTCTGCCCAATAAAGACAGCTTCAAGGAATTTTCGTTTCTTCCAGTGTGATTCCTTGTGCAAAACCTGTGCTTCTGTCCACTTCATTCGGTGTTGTTTTGACCATGCGTGTTCGGCGATTCCTGATTTCGTTATTTCACCTCTTTGGGTATAGTGGTCATTTTGTTTCACCAATGTATGATTCACCACGCCGACAAAGAACTTGCTAAATACATTCCTTATTTTGTTTGTTTCCGGTTTTTTTTTTACTAAGAAGGTTTCGAATTGCATTATTAGATTTAAAAGCTGTTTTTATATTAAAGTTGTTCGCTACTCTTCGAATTTTGTCTTGTACTCCTTTAATGTATGAAATTGTAAGGAATGCATTTGCCTGGTTTTGATCTTGTAATCTCTGTCCCGTTTGCTGAAATTTAAAAATAGTATCTGTTATAAGTTTTAGGTTGTAACCATTCTGCTGCCAATCCTTCTTAATGTTTCTTATTTCGATTTCCAAGTCATGAGAATTGTTACAAATTTGAACGGCTCTGTTATACAAAGTTCATATTATGCCTCGTTTGGTTGAAGCAGAATGATTTGACCCTTACGATAGACTGGTTCTGATGTCGCTTTCTACTCGTTTGACAAGTACATCAAGAAAAGGAATTTGAGAAATTTGCTCCAACTCTATTGTGAATTTAATGGTGGGTCTTATGTTATTTAGGTGGTGAAGAAATTCAGAAAGTTCTTGGTCATTCCCGGCCTAGGCAATAAAAGTATCATCAACATATCTTAGCCAGAGCTTAGGTTTATATGTTGCGGTATCAACCGCGTGTGATTCGAACCACTCCATGTCAATATTGGCCACCATTGGCGAAACCGATAAACCCATTCACATACCGTCATCCGGAGCGTAAGTGTTGAAATTCCAAATATTTGGAAGCCCCTCCTTGGGCGGAGCCAACTTCTTATATAATAGCGTTAGAAATAGATTATAGTTTGCACCTGAAGACGATCAGAGATGGTACTGATCGAAACGTCGTGTATAAATAAAATATAGACAATGGAAGTCCGAATCACAAAGTTAATTACAAAAAAAATGTTCTCAACTAAAATATAAAAAACATGATCTTTTTAAAAATTATTTTGCCAAAAAATTGCATTTGGTATCAATTTCTCAAAATCAAATGAAATCTACAATTGAGACTAGATCCGCACATCCTTCTAAATATAAGCAATTATTATTAGGCAGTAAGTTAAGTAAAATACTGCTAAAATAAACCCTTAAATAATTTTTTTATATCCGTGCATTCTAAATTCATGAGCTTTTATGTTTGACATCTGGTGACACCGTTTCGGACAAAATCTGCATTTAAATTTCGGTTCTTTTCCACATTCTTGGCGCAAGTGTGCAGTCAAAGATTCTTTTCTTTTGTACGTTCTACGACAGTTTTTGCATTCGAAGTTAAAATCTAAAACAGGACACTAAATTAGAATTTTTTGCGACGTCGATAAAACGAAGAAAAATCACCATTGCATATCACGCCACACTCGAGCAGAGTACGCCGATTCTGGTACCGTGACTTCAATTTCAGGGTGAGCGAAGGTTCAACAGGGCACCACAGTTGTTGGTACCTAGGTACACACACACTATTAGTGTATTATGGGCCTCGCAGCTCAGTAACCTTTTATGTATTTCAAATTGACAAAAAATGTCCCCGTCAGGTTTTGTTGTTGTCATAGTCATATAACTAAACGAATTCAATAAAGCCCAAATTTTGGCAAAATTAGACGGTGCGGTGGTTGGTAGGTTCGAAGAGTAGCGGCCCATTATGGACGAAACAAGGCTACAATTGTAAGAATAAGAAGAAAGTATCAAGAAGGAACTGTTCGACGAAGGTGAGGCACTGGCTTGACCCAAGTCAGTACGCCTCAGCGGGAGCAGCAACTGATCAACTTCTTGAAGACCACCCATTTGCGATGGCTCCAGAGGAAAAAATTGAGGCACATTGTTGTCAAGAAAATCCTACTTAGTGCGGAAAAGAAGCAAGCCAGGATAATTTTTGCACTAAACTATTCACTGCAAGAAGAAGAATTTTGGCAACAGGTAGTCTTCACGGATGAAAAAATCTTTCAGTCCCACAATGACAGCAAACAAATTTTGGTATATCGCCCGCCACGAACACGCTATCTCGAAAAATATATTGCTGGAAACGAAGACCGGCCTGGAAGATTTTCTGTGAATGTGGAGTTGGATATCGGCGAGAGGACATGGGGCTATTTTTAGAATCCATGGAAGGTTTACGGCTGAGGTTTATGTTGATATGATGAGAAATGTTATGCTTCCAGAAGCAACCATTCTTTATCCAGAAGGTTTTGTATCAACAAGATAACTGTCCTATTCATATCGCACGCATTTTTAAACAGTGGTTCCAGCAAAACAACATCGAGGTTTTGCCATGGCCGGAAAGAACTTGATTCCAAAAATTCTAATCACTTAATAGCTCTTAGTCAGAGGGTACGACGAAGTCATTCTTTGAAATCCAAATTTATTTCAAAATTCAGCAAATTCCATGCCACGAAGACAGGCACACATTATCGAGGCTGACGGGGCAATGACACGTTACTGAGGAAACGTTTTCTTCTTTTTTTTTTAATTTATGTAGTCTTTTTTTAATAATGTCTTTTTGATTTTGAACATTTTTGGTTTTCTGCACACACTTAGATTACTCAAATTTACCGATCCTGCAGAGGTGCGCTGACTATGATTAAGTTATTACTTTCCTTTGTTTGTTTTATTTATTAGTATATTAAAATGTCAAAATATCTAACCTGTAATTCGAAAAAGTCAAAGTCAGTTACAATATTACAATTAGCAAAACTTAAATCCAACAGACCTGCACCTAACTTCTGCCATACGCATTTTATGTGGCCGGAAGTGTGTACAGACCGCTTCAAGTTACTGCGAACATAGGGGGAATCAAGTCCAATTTACTCTCCGTGCCGTACGACCGAAGTGGATTCGAAGCACGCTGCAGTGTTATCTTTTGGAAATTCATTTTGTTTTTATTATTTTGTTTTATTTCTGCCTTGCTCGAGAAACAGATGGGTAAGTTCTTAATTGAAATAATACATTTTTAAAACCAAAAATGGATGTCTACGAAGTTGCCGAAAAAGTGCAGATGGTCAAATGGTCAAATCGTCATAACCCAACACACGTTCGATATTGGTCGAGGGAAAATTTGCATTTGTATTTTGACGTAAGAACACAGTATCCCCAAAAACTAAATGTTTGGGGGGGGGGGGGTATTATAGGAGAACACGTAATTGGGCCATTTTTTATTAACGGCAATTGCAATTTGAATGGTCCTAGATACTTGGATCTACTGCAGCAGCACATTATTCCAACTGCTAGGCAGTTGTTAGGTGTAAGATTTGGTGAAACATGGTTTCAACAAGATGGTTGTTCCGCTCACAATGTTGGCCTTGTTAGGGAATATCTTGATAATGTATTTCCTAATCGGGTTATAAGTACACGGGGAACTATTTTATGGCCAGCTCGATCTCCCGATCTTGCTCCTAATGACTTCTATCTGTTTTTGAAGAAGCTTTTCAAATTATCACCCCTAACATGCTTGGAAACGTTAGAAGGGGTTTTATAGTAGGCTCAGATATTGTCTAGCCGAGCAAGGAGGACTTTTCGAACATTTGCTTTAATTTTTTTTTGACTGGGAGAATCTTTTTGGTTTTTAGAATGTATTATTTTATTTTGAGAACTTGCTTTTATTTTGTTTATCCTTATTATTTTCATTGTAACACGTCGTCACTGATAAATCTGAGCAGTTGACAATAAAACGCTCTTATTTATCAGTGACAAAAAATAAGAAAATTACGTTATAAAAATTTGCGTATTTATTGACCAAATTCCGGTTTCATTGACTACGCTCCACACAGCACCGTGGTTAGAGGCGTACTAAATACCAAAGGAAAGTCATGCAAGTGGTGATCGCAAACCTGAGTATTGGTTGCTTCACTGATAGGCGTGCGGTGTCTCTGCATGTACGTACACTGGCAAATTAGACTTCTTCCGCCCTATGTTCGCAGTAGCTTGAAGCGGTCTGTACATATAATAGTACAGTCACAATTTAATGTAGAGCGTAAAAAAATGTATTAATAAAGTAGTTATGAATAATAAAATTTTTTACATTTTATCTTATCTTTAAACTAAAAATTAAGTCTGCGAGTTTTTACCGGTATCACATCGAAATCAATAGTAAGTATGACTATATTTCCGCTCAATACTAATTATGAGGAAGCTGTTCTTAAAACAGTTTTTATCATAAATCGCAAAATTTCTTCGGGTTTCCAGATTTTATTTTTTAATTCGGATATCAACAATCAAAACGATTTATATTAATCTATAGTAGTACGTTCTAGATCTAAACTATAAAATAAAATTAAGTCAGATAGATTTTTTTCTGAATCGTTTTTCATTAATTAAACAATAAACTTTTTCGAAAACTTATGAATAATCTTGAATCTGATGTCATATACAATATATTTATTTTAAAGTCTAGATATACGGTTAGGTGAACACTACACTGTAAATAATAGCAGTTACCTACCTACCTATCCTAACCATATTTAAATATAGAAAGAAATATGGACACGGTAAAAGTGTAATTGTTATATACATATATTTTCTGTTTTTTGTTGTATGTAATTAATTGTAAAATGTGACAAATTGTGTGACTTTTAATGGATAAACATTTTTAAAATATTATTATTTCTGATGGGTTAATTATTGTTGCTGTTGCAGTATATTATTGCTATTTTCTGTATTCCAGGTATTTTCAGGTTACATAATTACAAGGTAAAAACAAAAATTGTACAAACAATTTTTAATGTATGTAATTTCTATAAATGAATGCTTTATATTTAAATGTGATTTAAATTTAATTAATATTGTATTAATGTATTATAATATTTGACAGGGTTGTAGTAAAACAACTTATTTTTCAGACAATTTTATTATTGTAAAAATGCTTTTAGTATTTGTAACTACAAAGTTTGTAACTATTGAAAATTTCTAGATTTTAGGTTTTTTATAGAATGTTTTTCAAAATTTGAATTTTAAAAATACTAATTTAAAAAAGGGAGATGTGATATTATTATCACGTGATGTAGTTTTAAAATAACCACGTGATCAAATTGTACCTAACCAAATTATACTGTGATATTAGACTAACCAATTATACAGAATAAACAGTCACTTGTCAACCATCATGTCCGTCTTTCATTTTGTTCTTGTCTTGTCTTAAATAAAAATTAAAATTAAAATATAAATAAAACATGGCACATTTTCACATTACGAGCTTTTCCAAAAAATTCAATAAAATTTTTGGACTTTTTAGATTCAACGCTCTTCGGCAACCTTTTTTGCCTTTCCAAACGTAACAAATTTTTTGTTTTTTTTACCAGACACTTTTCTGCCACTGTTTCAAATCATTGGGAAAACAAGAAAAACATTTTTTTTAACGACAAAAGAAAAAGACTTCTGATTATCGTTTACTCATTAGTCAGTAATTACGGCACTCCTTACAAATAACCTTTATTTGTGGGCGACTTTAAAATATAAACTGCTTAAAATAAAAATCTTTAATTACCTTGTTTTATATTATTGTAATGGTTATTGTTTTAATGCATAACTGAGGGCACCCAAAGAGCGCCAAGACCCAGAGTGCAGAGAAGACGAGGAACCCCCTGCCTCCCCCACGCTACGCTGCTAAAAGGAATCACTTCCCTAACATCGAACAATAATGCTGGGTTTATACAGAAAAATAAGATAAGATAAGACATAAACTAAGACATAACATAAAATGAAATAAGAGTTGAGCTTATGACAAACCCTGTTGGTGTTTATACAGAAGAATAACATAAAATAACATAACATGAGACATAAAAAGATGCCAAACTTTTATCTTTTTGTGTTATGTTACGTTATGTCATGTGAAATCACATTTTGCGCATGATCACGACGCCATTTTTACGAGTTTCTACCATAACCCTACTTTTTTTTAAAGTGTTTGGATGTTATTTTTGTTTAAAGAAAACGAGTTTTACGCAAAAAAGGTAAGCAAAACATCCCACGTTGACAGGTAAGTTAGGCTGTTCATTAATGTTGCAGTAAATTGGGGCTCAGTTATCTTATGTCATGTTATTTCCTGTATAAACAGCCATTTTCCTTATGCTATTTCATGTTATGTCATGCTATGTCTTATCTTATCTTATTTTTCTGTATAAACCGAGCTTAACACGCTTTAAAGCTATCACGAGTTATCCTAAAGGCGCATTTACACAGACAAACTTTCCTTTGATGTGAAAATGCCGACAAACATTTACACGAGCCTCTTGAGCAAAATGCTCAAAGAAATGTTCGAGCAAAATCTCGTACAAAAAAACACACGTAAATTTTGGAGAGAATGTTAAGCAAAATTTGTTTGAAGAAATGTTGGTATAGAAATTGCTTACAAATTTAAATTTTATAGTTTTATGGGAATTCATTGAACTTAACAGAAAATAGAAAGACTAAGTTTTAAAACAAGGTATTTTTAATTAAGTGCTTTCCGACGGAAAAACGATATTATGTCGAAATTCACATTTTACCTCATAAGCAACTTCGATTGACCTGATTTTTATAGGGGATATGCCAGTATACTTGTAACTTTTTTGGGGTTGTAGAAAAACTAGAATAAAAAAATAATAATGGCACTTATTTATTGCTGTTGCCTGTAAAATGTAATGATAAAAAGTTACGTTTAAAAGAATATATCTTTATTTTACTTCCTAGTTTAAAACACAATACAATAATAATTAAGTCAAATTAAAAAACCTATATGCATTTTATTAAATCTCAAATATATGAACAAAAGCACGTTCGGTCTAAATAATACCCGTTTATTACCCACTTTTACAATCCTACAGGCGCATTTACACAGACAAACTTTCCTTTGATGTTGAAATGCCGACAAACATTTACACCAGCCTCTTGAGCAAAATGTTCAAAGAAATGTTCGAGCAAAATCTCGTACAAAAAACACACGTAAGTTTTGGAGAGAATGTTGAACAAAATTTGTTTGAAGAATTGGGGGTATAAAAATTTCTTTACAAATTCAAAATATATATTGTTATCGGAATTCATTGAACTTAACTGAAAATAGAAAAACAAAGTTTTGAAATAAGGTATTTTTAATCAAGTGCTTTCCGACGGAAAAACGATTTGATGCCGAAATTCACATTTTACCGCATAAGCAACTTCGATTGATCTGATTTTTATAGGGGGTATGCCAGTATACTTGCAACTTTTTTGGGGTTGTAAGAAAAACGAGAGTAAAAAAAATAATAATTGGCACTTATTTATTGTTGTTGCCTGTAAAATATAATGATAAAAATTTACGTTTAAAAGAATATCCCTTTATTTTACTTCCTAGTTTAGTCTTTTACAATAATAATTAAGGCAAATTAAAAAACCTGTATACATTTTATTAAATCTCAAATATATGAACAAAAGCACGTTCGTTTTAAATAATATCAGTTTATTACCCACTTTTATAACCCTACGAATCCGACCCTTGACTAAAAAATATAATTTAGCAGTAACTTAGTAGACTGAGTCGCTGATCTATCATCCCGCGTTTTGGATTTCGCAGGTAGTAGGCCGGCCACCCTTTTGAATCGCAATTTTGCCCTTTGCATACTGTTGGTTCAGTGTCAGTAATCGACCTTGATTATTACATTAAATTGACAGTAAATATCTATATCTTCACCATTTTCATAAACCTTTTGCTTTTTTAAGCAACCCTTGGGACCTTAAACTAACTAGATAAATCTGGTGTGAAGAATTAAAAAACAACAATAAAAGCTAAAGGTAAAGTAAAGTTACAAAAATGTTTTAAAAAAATCACCCTCCCCACCACTCCTCATAGTCGTGAGGCGCGGATTACCGCTTAAAAGTGCAATTTTTGAGTTTTTTGCCGATATTTGAAAAACTCAAAATTTTTTTGGAAAAGAAAAATTTTCCTTTGTTTTTTTTGTCTTTAGGAAAAAACCCTTGGAAATAAAAAAAACTCGCAAGAAAATCCCAAAAAAAAACCTCTGGCAGAAAAATGCGGGAAAAACCCTAAGAAAAATATATTATAAGTAACCCTAATCCATGTGACAAAACTGATAGTAGAGTAGAGATAATGTTTCGCTTGCCGTCGGCTTTTTTTCACAAAAATTTTAAATAAAAGTTGGTGTTCCATTTTTTTAAAGAATTGAAATCACTGATCACTGATGTGAAATTTTATTTATTCTCATCTTTAAAAATATGTTTCCAAAATAGATAGCAATAATTTGCTCAAAAATTTACCCGAACAAAATGTTCAAAGAAAAGCTCAAAAAAATGTTCACGCAAAAAATTTTAGATCTTTTGCACGAGCTTTTATTTGAGCATGTTCGTCTGTGTAATTGCGCCTTACAACTACTCGACCACGGCCGAACTTCACCCGATTGCCATGTATCGAAGGAACCTTCCTACACTTTCATGCATCTGCCTCTGAGCAGGAGAACGAACACTCTTGAAAAATGATAATAATAATAACAAAAGGTTGGCATCTTCTGAGCCTTCTTATTGGTCGAAACCAAGAAGAACCTTGTGTAGGAAGGTATTATTCAAATAAAACCAAGAGGATTTCCATCATATATTATAGGGTATTTGTTAATAAAAAATATAAATTCTAAGCAAGTAATAAGGTAAGTACTAAAAATAATTCCCTAATTCTATTTACCATCCACCAAAATTGCATATTTTAAAATTAAATATTAAATTGATACATATTCTAACCAATATTATTTTCCTTTTTATACTTTTTAATTCTCCTATGCACCTCACTTTTTGAAACTTTCATGATTGCCGCAGTTTGTCTAAACGATAAACCGCTGTTAATATAATTTAAGGCAACGCCAATGAACAAATCTAAAACAAGAAAAAATAATAATTTAAAAAAGCTAAAAATATTTTTTTTTTTCTTAGTTTTGAGTCATCCATTTGTAAACTAGAATAAAGAAAAAGAATAAATATAAGCATAAAAAGTAACAAAAGTATCTTCAAAAATAATAATATACAGGGTGCACAAGAAAATACATTTCTAACAGTGCCCGATTCTACTTCAAAACCGACAGAAAAACTAAGGATAGCTTTTGCCACCGAAATGTCACGCATGAATGAGTAAGCTTATGTGTAACATGAAACTGCATCCTGTTTATTTTTATTCTCATGTGCTCTGCCACCTTCTCTGTCAACGGCGTTCTTATCATATTTTTTGTATCTCTTGGTGAGTTTAATCCTCTCAGATTTAGAGTATTTAGCCTTTGCTGCTTGTTTCAGCCGAGAGTATTTTAAACAGCTCCACTTCATTTTTATGTGCCCATTCCAGGTTCTTCTATGTCGGCTCAACACGTGTTCCTGCGAAAAATTCCACACCAAAAGCGTAGGATATGTTTTACCTTCCCATTATTTTGGATGATTTTATATGTAAAATATTATCACAGAAGAAAAATCCACCAATAATACCGGGAAAATATTTGATATATACAGGGTGTAAACAATACTATAGTCATCCTTTTAACTGATGAAAGGGGGGGGCTAAAACAATTCAAAAAGTTCATATGACTTATGGGGCAAAACTCAACAGATTTTTGTCTGACTTTAAAGTTAAAAAATTTAGGTGTTTATATCTACCAGAATTTTAGAAATATTCATGTGTAACTTTAACCATTTTACAATAGGGCCATTTCCAAATAAATAAAAATAAATATTTCCTCTAAATCCTCTAAATTTAAAAAAAAAATAATAAAAAAAATAATGATTTCCTTTGAGTTAAAGATTTAAAAAACACTTGGCAAAAACGCAATCCGCTGCATATGGTAGTCTCTGACCTCCTACCCTCTCTCTCTACAGCACAGTGCATAGTGTATCTTCCGCTGTTCGTCGTGCGAGTCTACCTGACGCCATTATTTTCGCAAGTTTTTTGCAGTTTGGTGTGAAATTAAACGGAATTAAAAATGTTCTCTAATCAGGAACACGCTGACATGCTGTTAGTATACGGTGAAGCTCGCAGAAACTCAAATCTTGCAGCTCAAATGTATCGTGACAGATTTCCCCGGCGCCTTAAAAAAAAGTGTTTTTTCTCGGTTTTTTTAGTGTTTTTCGGAATATAAAAAGAGTTTTTACAAATTAAAAACAGTTTAAGCACTGTGTGGCAGGCGTTTTTAGTTTAAAAAAAGGGCGTGTGCCCTACAGGTATACTAACAAATGTTTAAATGAAGTGTTCTTTTGAGTGTTTGCCAAAAAAAAATTAATAAAAGGACTTTTAAATACACTTTTAGAGCGAGAAGAGGCGCTAAAACCAATTTTCGGTAAGTACACATTTATTGTTTTGCTTTTTACTATTTTTAAATAATTAATAAATAATTTACAAGATGTGAAAAAAAATCATCTTAAAGGTGGTACACTTTTTGTTGATATTTATGTTGCAGCCCGCCACGCCGCGCTACTTCATCATCAGGGCCTGTATTCTTGAAACCCGTTCCCGTGAACAAATTTCGAAGTTTTCACCTGCTTTGAACCATATGAAAACTGAGAGAGGCAAATACTCACCGGTGACTACTTACCTCACAGGCCGTCAAGAATACGGGCCCAGATCTCTTTCAATTTTCTTGCACCTAAAAGCGCCTTGTTGATAAACTCTGTTTAACTAACCACTAAGTTTTGACGCCCATATTATATGAACTTTTTTGGTTATTTTGGCCCCCGCCCCCTATCACCCATTTAAATAATGATATCGTTTATACCCGTATAAAAGATACCCTATATGTATATTTTTATGAAAAATTATACAGCTTTTGTACTTACTACAAATATGTTATAGCTCAAGCTTGTATAATATAGTCGAGTGGCATAGAGTCGAAATTCGGCTTCCGTGGGCCTTTTGATGATGATTTTACGAAACCTGTTTTAATCGGTTACTAATAGACCACTTAATATTACCTTGCCTGTGAACAGCCTCAAGAGTGCTGCAGTTAAAAAGTGAGGTTAGGGCGACAAAATATTTTTTTAAATATTAACGGTTTGACCTACGATTATGAAATTTGGTACACATATTGGCCTTCTGACCAGATTAAATAATATAATTTAAAAAATAACATTTAGTGCATCCTGAACGACTTATCCTGCATACTTGAAACTATGTGGTTTTGTAGTACATACCATTACCAATCAGTCTGATATTACAAAAAAAGTTTTTAGACTGTGAGCGGAGGGCCCTGACCAGACGTCATTTTTTTGACAATTTCCAAAAAAAAATCTATTTAGGCAAAATTAACTCAAGGGTATCGAAAATCTATATAAATCGGTTACTTATAGACCACTCAATATTTCTTCACCTATGAATAGCCTCAAAAATGTTACAGTCCAAAAGTGAGGTTAAGGTGACAAAATATTTTTTTAAATATTAACGGTTTGACCTACGATGATGAAATCTGGTAATCATATTGGCCTTCGGCAGTATTGTGGGTGATTTTAAAAATTGTGAAAAAAATTCTTAATGTGCATGTTGCATAACTGAATCATAATCACTAATTACATTTCTTAACAAAAATACGCACTCATTTTGACGGAACCGTACTAATAAGACATATTACTTACCTAAATTTTAGTAAAAAATCTTGATAATTGTTACTTAAATTGACACATCATCGCCATCGAAGCGGAGATATGGCTGTCAGTTAGCTGATATTCCATGGTCTACTGTAATTTAAAAAATTTAATTTTATGATTTCTCTATCATGCTGCATAAAAAATAAATATTCACCACGACTAGGACGAATCAAAAAACACGTTTTACCCCCTTCCACCCCCTATTTCTCTAAAATTCATAACATATATTGCTGTCAGGAGACCAATATACCTATTAAGTACCAAATTTATTTGCAGTCTTTATAAGTAACGAAATTAAATAAAATTTTGTTCACCTTAAGTAAAATTTGCTTAAATAATATTTTGGGTTTGAATCAGAAAACATTTTCGCCTCTCTTTAGGGATCCCTACTACAAAACCACTTAGTTATAAGTGTTTAGGTTTAGTCGTTAGGGAAATCTAATTTAAACAAATTTTGCTCCCTTCCGGTCCCTAAATGATATTTTTACATGTGCTATATATTGCTATATATATATATTTATATATTTATATATATATATACAGGGTTCCTAAGCAAATCCTTAGGGGGCCAAGCAGCCGTGTATAAGACGCAGACAAACGAAAAAGCACATTAGGCGGAAAAGGATGGGCATGGGGCGATGTTGTCACTACATCTTACACGTAGTAAATACATTCCAGGTTGTTGTTTTCTAATGTTTTCCATTTTCATACCTTTAGGATTGAAATAAAAATTGTTGTTGCTCGACTTTAATACCAAACTGATGAAAGATATCGTAAAAAAAATTTTTCGGCTTTTCATTTTGTAACCATTGTCCTTACGCACTGTTTACAGGCTGGGGACTGAGATACATGCAAATGCCTAACCTAAAGCGTTCATACACGGCCGGAGAAATCGACTGAGATATTTCCGTAGAAACTTTATCAAGCAAATAGGACGGGTTGACGCCTTCGAACGTCCAACCCGGGTTTTGTACTTTGATTCGAAATCAAAAAGGAGGAACAGTCAGATGTGGGGCCGTGCACAAATTACGTAACGGTTTTGCACGCCACTCCCCTATTATTACGTAATGATTTCAAGACCACTACCCCCCCCAAAAAAAAACACTTTTCACTTATTTTCATTCCAAATTTTCTTAGTTTCACACAAATGCAAACGCTGTCGAAAACCCCCCTCCCCCCTACGTAACGTTTTGTAACCCCCCTACCCCCTATGAACATTACGTAATTTGTGCACGGCCCCTGTAGTCCCAGTGGAGGAGGGCGAGAAAATTGATATTTTTTTCTTAAATTGTAAGCGGCGCCTTTTTTATTTCGTGCTTTGTTTTTCTAGCATTTTTGCGTTCGGCTAATTTAATTGAGAAATTTTTGCCTGCGGCGCCCTTTATCTTCTCACTCGAAACCAAGATCCCCCGTTTTAGGAAAACTGATCCCGTCTTTTTGGGTGTTACAAATATTGGCAGCCCCTTATTTTTCGCTTTTACCCTCCCGCTAGTTTTGAAGAATTGGTTCGCTACATGTTTCGAGATCATGTCATAAAACACCATATCAAATGTAGTGTAGGGCCAGCTTTATTTAAAATCAATAATATCGCAAGCAAAAAGCACTGCAGGAAAAACAGCGCCGTTTATTGATTTCTTTGGCTGCTAGTGCTAGCTGCATGGTTTGGCCGTTTCCGGATAGATGTCACTAGTAGAACAGAATGGAAAGAAATTTAATTAAAAGCGAAGATATTTCTTTCTAATGTTAACAACCTCACCAGTTTATCGCTCAGTATTGTAAATAATGGACCCTGCCGCCTCCTTTAAGCAAGAAAAAGCTGTGGTTTGGACCTGAAAACATCTAATTTTTAATTAGATTAGATGTTCAAATCTGTCCCCTTCTTGAGCCTCACAATATCCCAATCTATTGTAAAACTCTTGGCGCGTAGCAGCGAACATTTCAGGGGTGATAGAGTTGCCCGCCTCCAAAATTTTCGCCCTCAACTCCTGTATAGTCGTAGGCCGTAAGTGAGGGTGTTGGAAAATTTTGTCGTGCCAACAACCCCATAAGAAAAAGTCATTTGGCGCAAGATCTGGTGATCGAGGAGGCCATCGGATATTTCCATACATGGAAATAATTCTATCACCAAATACCTGACGAAGGTAATTTGTAGTCTGGCGTGAATTGTGGGATGAACAGCCATCTTGCTGAAACTACAATTCGTCCAAATTTATGTTGAGTTCCCTCAACCGTAGTAAAACCTGGTGTTGGAGAAGATCAACATATTTTTGGCTATTCAAATTCCCTTCAATGAAAAAGGGTCCAATAATGTGATCCCCGACAATACCGCTCCAAACATTTAATTTTTGAGGATGTTGCGTTCTAACACTTGCGTGCAGATGTTTATTTTCGCGGGACCAATAGCGGCTATTTTGTGGATTGTGAGAGCTATGAAGTTCAAATGTCTTCTCGTCACTAAACAAAACTTTTGATAGGAAATTTTCGTTCCTGTCACATTTATCCCTCATAACCTCACAATATTCTAACCGGCGAAAATAATCACCTGGTTGCAATTCCTGCGACTTCCCAATCTTAAACGACTTGTAGCCGTATTTTTTTAGGATCCATTGGCAAGTACTGTTGGGAATATCCAGTGCCTCCGCAATCGGTTTCGTCGAACATGGTTCATGTGCCTCAACGTAAGCGCATACCATTTCGTCTCGTTCCACCCTGTGTGGAAGAACGGGATGCTCTGGTATTTCACCGTCGTGGTAACAATTTCTACAACCATTTATGCACCCGTACCTTTCAAAACGATGATAAATATTGTAGACAGTTTGAGCCACAGGAATCGGTCGATCTGGAAACGCAAAAACAAAAAGCCCAATGACCTCGTCCGCACTGTCACTTTTTATATAGTTTTTAATAATAACAATCTTTTCTTCTCGAGTATACGGCATTTTAAAAACACAAAATTTACGAAACTGAAGCGACTCGAAAGGAAATAAAAATGCAATGCCTGTGTATCCCAGTTTTTCCTCGATCATCTCATGGTGTGGCCGCCATCTAGCGGAATTTGCAGACATCTTGTCAACGTTTATTATTGCAACTATGATTTATGCTCACAATGAAAGAGTGGCAACAATTTTTTTCTCATGAAAGCAGTCCGGATATAATAACAAACTGGCACCATTGCTCAATATACCTGTTTCTTTTGTGCGCGCAGAACTTTCTATGCCATTTCTGTTTGATTTATTGAAATCCTATCCCTAAGGAAAATCTTAGGAACCCTGTATATCACTTTTGGACTGCAACATTTTTGAGGCTGTTCACAGTTGCGTAAATAGATTTTTTCTTCGAAATTTTCAAAAAAACGGCGTCTGTTCAGGGCCCTCTGCTCACCGGCTAAAACATTTTTTTTTTGTGATATCGGGCTGATTGGTAATAGTATGTACTACAAAACCACATAGTTTCAAGTGGTCAGGATAAGTCGTTCGGGAGATACCGGGAAAAATCTAAAACCACATTTCGCCGCCTACCGGATCCTAGAAACACTAAATGTTACTTTTTTATTTTTATAATAGAATCTGGCCCGAAGTCCAATATGATTACCAAATTTCATCATCGTAGGTCAAACCGTAAAGATTTAAAAAAATATTTTGTCACCCTAACCTCACTTTTGGACTGCAGCATTTTTGAGAATATTGATAGGTGGAGAAATATTGAGTGGTCGATAAGTAACCGATTTATATAAATTTTCGATGACCTTAGTTAAGTTTGCGTAAATAGTTTTTTTTTTCGAAATTGTCAAAAAAGTGGCTTCTGTTCAGTGCCCTCCGCTCACACGCTATGTTAATATTGTTAATAGGTTGTACTACAAAACCACATAGTTTCAAGTGTGCAGAATTAGTCGTTCGGGAGATACAGGGAAAAATCTAAAAACACATTTCGCCCTCTATCGGTCCCTAGATGCTCTAAATGTTAGTTTTTAAATTTTATAATACAATCTGGCCAGAAGGCCAATATGAGTACCCAATTTCATCATCGTAGATCAAACCGTTAAGATTTAAAAAATATTTTGTCGTCCTACCCTTACTTTTTGACTGCCGCAGTTTTGAGGCTGTTCATAGGCAGGGTGATGTTAAGTGGCCTATTACTAACCGGTTAAGATAGGTTTCATAAAATCATCATCAAAAAGCCCACGGAAGTCCATATGCCCCCCCACTAATAATCAAGCTAAGATAGGTGTTAAACATAAGGAATCGCCACGTACCAATTTAGCAATTTTATTTATTATATTTTAAATTATTACACTTTATGTTTCCTGTATAAATGTCGTTGGAGATGATGTCTACGTTTTCCGTTGTAGCTGCATAAATGACACTTAAATTGAGGCACAATACCACATTCATAAACTATGTGATTTCGTAAGCTGGCTTTAAATTGATAGTGTTTATTACATTTCTTGCAAGTCCATACGTTCTCTAAAATGAAAATGAATTTGTTTAAAATTAAACGCAATACCAACAAAAATGTTTTTGTTTCAACGCAAATTAAATATTTAAACAACGTACTTACACATTTTCTTTTTAATTCAGATGTCATATTTTTTCTGACTACCAACATTGATTTTAAGTGTCTTAAGAAGACTTAAATTAAACTAAAACACACTAAAATACAGTCATGCACAAAATATTGGCAATCTACTCTCCACGTAATTCTTCTTGTGAAAGTGCTACCAATAAAAAAACCAAATTTTTGCGGTGCAAACTATTTTGTTTAACTGATCACACATTTTATTTCAGTCAACTTTTAAGACAAACTACTGTCTAAAAGATTGCGACAAATTGTCTTGTGGATATACAGTGGGTCCGAAAAGTCTGGAATAATGTATTTTTTGAGATAACTATAGTTTTTTTCAAAAAAAACTTGTATAGCATCATTTTAGGTAAAAAAAGCAAATTTACAAAATGTATACCCTGTTCTACAGGGTTTCCCAAAAATAAAATATGGCACAAATTTATCTTTTTTTAAATTGGGCACCCAGTATATTAATTGGCATTCAAATCCTAGTTCAGCGGTCTAGGGATGTGTCGGTGCCAGTATATGCCTGTTTCATAGATTATCAAAAAGCGTTTGATCGAGTCCAACACGAAAAACTCAATCGCTAAAAGAAGTTGGTCTAGATGACCAAGATCTAAAGATAGTCGCTAATCTATACTAGAATTAGACTGCTCAAATAGAGGTTGATGACCGAAGAGATCCAAATAAGAAGAGGTGAGCGCCAAGGTAGTATATTGTCTCCGCTGTTGTTTAATATCTATAGTAACAAAATAATAGAGAATGCACTACATAACTGCGAAGAGAGTCTGACCATAAACGGCATAAAAATCAACAACCTACGATATGTCGACGACACTGTCATAATAGCAGACACACTGGAAGGCCCGCAAGAGTTGTCGGATCAAATTGCTGCCAAAAGTTCGTAATTCGGGCTTAACTTAAATGTTGGAAAAACAAGATGGATGGTCATATCCAAGGAAAAAAACATCAGAGGCATGTTAGAAGTAAATGGGCAGCAAGTCGAACGAATAGAAATACTTCGGTTGCCTCCTCAATGAGAACTGGGACAACATGCAAGAAGTTCGTGCAAGAATTGAGCAGGCCAGATCATCTTTTATCAAAATGAAATCATTGTTGTGTAGTGGCGATCTTAATACCACTCTCCGAATTCGTGTGCTTCGGTGTTATGTTTTTAGCACCTTATATTATGGCATGGACGCATAAACAATGACTGAGGTCATGTGCAAAAAGTTAGAGGCCTTCAGGATGTGGTGTTATCGTAGAATACTAAGGATATCTTGGATGGACAGAGTAACTAATGTGGATGTTTTGAATAAATAAAGATCTTAAAGTTTTGTTTACCATAAAAAACGAAAACTTGAATATTTTGGCCATATTTTGAGAAATGGCAAATATAAACTTTTAAAACTGATAACGGCGAAATTGAAGACAGAAGAGGTCTGGGTCGTAGACGGATATCATGGCTTAAAAATCTTAGACAGTGGTATGGTTTTAGTACTACGACACTTTTCCGAAAATCTGGAGAAGAAGTATATTATTTATCAAAATATCAAACGATTTGGGTCTGTCTTTTATCTTTTCCAAGATATTCAAGTTATGGTGTGGAAGAGATAGAAAAATAAACATCATAGGTATTATTATTGGATTTCGCCATTTGGAAAGAAAGATTGGTACAATTAAATTGCAACAGCTAATTGTAATAAATTGTCAAACTTTTGCTTTATAAAGTATTTGTAAAATGTCTCTCCTGATCATCTTTTACATTATATTGCCACAAGCAATGTGGGCAAAAAAAATGCAAGTCTCATGCCACATTCATATTTTAAAAGTATTTTGAAACTGTTTGTTTGGATTTGTAGGATCTTGGACAATTGTAATAAATAAATCTGTTAACATAAAAATTAAAATTTAATTCCTTTATACAAAACCTAAAAAATAATAGTCATTTCAATATCGGTACCTTCTTCTTAATACTCTAGGGTATCTAAAGCTAAAACAAACTGCCCAAATCAATGCGGTTTTCGTTACTATCATAAAAAAAATGTATTCTAATGTTTTTTTTACGAATGGTAAATTTAGTGTGGCCATTTTCCGTACCTACAAATTTTCATATGTTTCGTTGCATTTCCTTTTAATCTGGCTTTATACGTGCATCCTGAAAAGTAACAAGGAAATTGTGGATCTTTCCCGCCACAGGAGTATTTCTTGTGATCCAAAAGTCCAGCTTTGAATTTGTATGACTTAAAACATACATCACATAAATACCCTAAAAAAGTTTTGAAATTAACTCTGTGTTTCGGACTTCTATTGTCTATATTTTATATATAGACGAGGTTTCGATCAGTACAATCGCTGATCGTCTATGGGAAATCACTCAACCGTGAAGTTTAAGAAGTTGGCTCCGCTCAAGGAGAGGCTTCCAAATATTTGGAATTTTAACACTTGGTTTACTGAAAATACCCTGATTCTGCCCAATAAAGGCAGCTTCTAGGAATTTTCGTTTCTTTCAGTGTGACTGCTTGTTCGGCGATTCCTGATTTTGTTGTTTCACCTCTTTGGGTATTCCTCTGATGTTCCTTAAGCCTAACTGACAGTGGTCTTTTTTGTTTCGCCTATGCATGATTCACCAGACTCACAAGGAACTTGGTAAATGCATTCCTTATTTTGTTTTTTCTCCGGTTTTGTTTTACCAAGAAGGCTTCCAATTGTATTATTAGATTTAAAATCTGTTTTAAAATTAAAGTTGTTCGCTACTCTTCCAATTTTCTCTTCTTCTAATGTATGGAATTTTAAGAAATGCATTTGCCTCGTAATGATCTTTGTCCTGTTTGCTTATTTCGATTTCTAAGTCATGAAAATTGTTACAAATTCGAACGGCTCTGTTATACAAAATTCTTATTATGCCTCGTTTAGTTGCAGCAGAATGATTTTAGCCTTGATTTAAATATTATCCTGTGTAAGTGGGTTTACGATAGACTGGTGTCGTGATGTCACTTTCTACTCGCTTCACAAGTACATGAAGAAACTGAATTTTACAAACTCCATTGTGGTTTAAATCATTCTGCTACCACCAAACGAGGCATAATAAGAACTTTGTATAACATAGCCGTTCAAATTTCTAACAATTCTCTTGACCTGGAAATCGAAATAAAAGACAAAGACAAGCCTGAAACTTATAACTGACACTATTTCTAAATTTCAGCAAATAGGACAGAGATTACAGGACCAAAACCAGGCAACTGTATTCCTTACAATTCCATAAATTAAAGGAGTATCAGAGAAAGTTCGAAGAGTAGCGAATAACGTTAATATTAAAACAGCTTTTAAACCTAATAGCACAATTCGAAGCCTTCTTAGTAAGACAAAACCGGAAAGCAAATAAAATAAGAAATGCATTTACCAAGTTCCTCGTGAGGGTGTTGAATCATACATAAACAAAACAAAAATACCAGGTTTAAGGAACATCAGACGAATACCCAAACATGCATGGTCCAAACAATACCGAACGAAGTGGACAGAAGAAGAAGAAATTGTTTCACACAAGGAGTCACACTGGAAGAAACAAAAATTCCTTGAAGCTGCCTTTATTGGGCGGAATGAGGGTATTTTCAGTAAACCAAGTGTTGAATTTTCAAATATTTGGAAGCTCCTTTGTGATTCCCCATAGTATACAAGTACGTAGCCTTAGGAATAGATTGTAGTTTGCACCTGAAGACCATCAGAGATTGTACTGATCGAAACGTCGTGTATAAATAAAATATAGAACAATATTAAATCTAAATTAGGTACTTAAGTAAATAAAGAATACTCCACTATTAGTAAAAACGTAACATTTATTTTTGAAAAATTGCGAATATTTTGCCTTGCTCGGGTAAATTTGTCACAATCAAAAAAGAAATTTATCAAATTGTTAGTAAAATTTATTTAAAAAATATTAATTCAATGTATAAATTTATAAAAAAAGAACGTAACAAAATATGTTTAACTTTAACAATTAAGATATCGATTAGATTACTATAATTTCTTTGGTAAAATTAACATTTATGTTCTTCAAAATGCTTTCTTGTCCAAAAGCATTGTTGACAATAATAATTTGGGCATACGTATTTTTTGTGTTCTTTACCACAAATAGCTCTATGACTGGCCAAAGATTGTTTTGATTTGTAAGATTTTCCACATTGACAAAAAAATCTACCAAAACTTCTTCTTGTGCTACTAGGAGTTAATAAAGAAGAAGAATTTGGCTGGAGGGTAATTATTTTCGTATTTTGTAAAAGACACTGTATGGGTACAGGTTTTAGAATAGCATTTGACATAATTTTTCCTAAAATTCAATAGAAAGCTAATTTTAATATTTTATATTAGTACACTAAAAACGGTTTATTATACCTTTATTTGCAAAGATATAATTATTATATACAGAATATTTTCTTTAAAACAAAACAAATCCCTTTGTGGGTGTCATCAATGTTTTTTTAATCCGTGCACACGTTTTATTTGCCCGGGCCGGGTTTCACCACTGGAAAGGAGGGGGCACACTTAACATGGGACTTTGGTTAGCACAGGAATTGAACCAAATTTTGGGATCTTGTAGATGTTGAGATATTGATCACAGTTTAAATTGACCATAAGAAAATCGTACGACTAGTTTCCAAGATACAGGGGTTCATTTGATAGTTCTGAATTTGAGTATTAAACAAAAGTATGAAAAAAATTAGTAATTGTGATATAAATTTGAAATCTTGGCTACAGAGCACCTTACCAGTTAAATTGGGTGGTTTAGGAATAAGGGATTTATGTACTCTTTTAGTAGTGTCAGCTTTTTTGGGTTCGGTGAATGATATAACATCACTGGCTAATATTGTTCTTCCGGACTATATCTCAACTTTAACTGATTCAGATTTTAATGAATGTTCATCAAAGTGGCTTAATCTTTGTAATTTATCAGAAAATACATTTGAAAATTTTTGTTCTCTCAAACAACATGATTTGAATTTAGAAATATGCAAAGTTCGTTACTTTAATTTATTCAATAGTTGTGACTCAGTACACCACAAAGCACGTTTTTTAGCTCTCCAAGCCCTCGAGAGTAGCTCCTGGATAAGTGCTCTTCCAGCCATAACCGTCGGAAACCTTTTAAATAACAACACTTTTAGAATTTCCAAAGCTCTGAGACTTGGTCTTCCTGTGTGTGTGGAACACACCTGCGTTTGCGGCGAAATAGCAGATGCTTACGGCTCACATGGGCTAAGCTAAAAAAGCGCAGATCGTGTTTCGAGACCCGCTTGGTGTTTCTCGGAGCGATAGAAAGCAAGTGGATCGAATGACACTTGTCACATGGAAAATGGGCAGAGAGCTGCTCTGGGACGCCATATGCAGTCACTCGTTAGCTCCTTCATACTTGGAAAAAACATCTCAAAATGCAGGAGAGCAAAAAAAAACATAACAAAGACAGATACATTTTTGTTCCATTTGCTGCGGAGACTTTTGGCCCTTGGGGTGATGAAGCAAAGAGCCTGGTCGCTAAAATAGGCGCAAAATTACCGGATAAAAGGGCTCGGAGTTTCATCACCCCGAAGGTCGGAATTGCTTGGAACGATCCCAGAAGAATTAGGTTTGGAAGATTTTTTCTTATTATGTAGATAAAGTTATGAAAGTAGAGTGGGTGTGTGCGAGTCGAGTTTGTTTATTTTATTTTGTGTTGTTTTATGTACGTTAAATTTTATATACTTTACCGTTTTACAATAAACCAACGTTTTTGATGTAATATAGCTTTCCACAGGAGTTTATGTTGTACATAGTTTATGTTGCACATATTTCATACTTTAACCATGTTTGGATCCTTAAATACCTTCCTGACTATTTGGAACAAAATAATATATTGTGATTTCTAAAGCCAATATATTTTAGAAAAATACAGGAATTCTTCGTACTTACTAAGAACTAACTAACAATAACTAAAATTAAAATTTTTAAAACCCCCGGCAACTTCCAACATAAGCCGTTTTATCTTTGGAACCTCTTAGCCCATTATCAAACATAGCTAACAACACTTCCTGAAAGATAGGCTCCAAACAGAAAAAATAGATCGCATCGAAATCAGTTCACTAGTGCGCATGAGCAGAGACAATATCTTGGAAAACGTATATATATATAAAATATACAAAAAAAAATTTTTTTTTTATAATCTCATCACACGCAAATTGTTCTAAATAAAAGTTTTAAATCAATCATAAACTAAGTTGGTCCATGCTTTTGAAAGCATGACAGACACATAAATATTTTACACGTCTGACAAAATGTGTTAACTTTTTTCGCATATTTTCGACCGAAAGTGGAGTCATATTGTTTCGACATAGTTTTGTAACATGGTTTGCATCGCTTTCTCGTAAGCCTCTTCTGGCCTTCAGCCTCTTTTAGCACAAGTCTTTTTCTGGAGCTCAAACATCTATCTATAAATAATAAAGACAAACAAGACACAATATAACGTTGATAATTAAAAAAAAAACACGTAAACAAACAAGAATATAGACGACATTAACAAAACAAAATTCCTGAAAAGAAATTGATTCCACAGGTGTGATTTGCGAGAAGACTGCGGTGATCAACACATGTTTTAAAGAATTTTTACTAAAAATGGTACACGTTCAAAAACAAGCACCTAATTAGCGTTAGATCAGCTGGATAAATAAAATATTTAACAGTAGACAGTTTTAGTTTTATAAAGTTTTTCGGGTGTCCTTTCCCAGTCCCAGTAATGGGACTCTGGTAATAATTTAAAAATAAACCACACCTTTGTTTTATACCTAACTTAAGCCCTTTTATTTGTATTAGCGTACACAGATATTTCTTAGGCTTAGGGAACTACGCATTTTTAAGGAATTTTTAGAAGTCAATATTTATTAGGTCTGGAAGCAAGGGCTTGAGCCCTAAGCCTCCCCATGCATACGCCATTGCTATAATTGAGGCTTAACTCTACCTTCTTCCAGATATCTACGTACTTAACGTCAACATTCAAAATCAATTTCAATTTGGAAAGCTCAATCTGTCCAGAAAACTCTCTTTTTTGTGACAAAGGAACCTGCTGCGCGGGGATGTTTAAAAGTCTAAGGAAGTACTCACATCTGATTTGGTCCTTACCGGACCAGTCGAGAAAAAGCATGCGCAGTCTTACTTTGACTCAAATTTCGTGCAACCTCTCCAGAAAATAACAAAAAGCAAATAAGTTCGGTTACGGTATTTTTACAATTACAAATATTTTAGAAAAAATTTGATTCGCACGCAAACAAGGTGTTTTTTATAACTGGAAGTTTTTTTATTATTAAGAACAAAGGGTTAGTTTAAATTAGCAAATTGGTTGGTGAATTATGGCGTAAGATTAAATAATTCCGAAACTACAAGAGGTATATAGAGAGTGTTTAATATTTTTGTAAATCTAATTTTTTAAAAGATTTAAAAATGCAAAAATATACCGGGTGTCTGATTTAAAAAAAAGACCTTACTGTCAGACCCGAGTGGTGGCTGAGTCGTCATTTTTTTCCAGATTTTGCCTCCAAATGCCCCCGAAATGCCTCGAAATAATGCTTCCAATTGCCGAAAATTGACTCAAATTTCCACGAAATGCCATCGGCGTGTACACGAAAGTGCATTACCGAGCCACCCCTCGGTCAGACCCCGTATAAGAAGGGTGAGAAAAAAAACCATTATAGCACTTAAGTTTTTTATAATTTACCAATCAATTCGGCAATTAACTATGAGTTTCAGTTAACAAAAAAAGAACCCTGTAAAAAGCTTACGAAAGAAATTAGACTAGCACGGTTATTATTTATAAAGGGAAAGCACTATCTTCATAATATTCAATTTTATTTTTGCAGATACTGCGCTGTGCGCTTATGTCACTTTGTGTCTAACTTTAACTGTGTAAAGAATATCTTAGCCATCCTTTTAAATGATGAAAAGGGGGGGGGGGTAAAAACAAGTCAAAAAGTTCACATGACTTATGGGGCAAAACTCAACAGATTTTTGTCTAAAGGACTTTAAAGTTGAAAAATTTAGGTGCTTATATCTACCAGAATTTTAAAATTATTCATGTCTAACTTTAACCATTTTACATTATTTCCTTAAAATCCTTTAAATTAAAAAAAAATAAAAAAAAATTATAATGATTTCCTTTGAGTTAAATATTTAAAAAACACTTGGCAACAACGCAATTCGCTGCATACGTGAGTCTCTGACCTTCGACCCTCTCTCCTCTCTATAGCACAGTGCATAGTGCATCATCCGTTGTTCGTTGTGAAGGTTGTCAGTTGCGCGAGTCAACCTGATGACATTATTTTCGCGAGTTTTTTGCAGTTTGGTGTGAAACTGAATTAAAAATGTTCTCCAATCAGGAATACACTGACATGCTATTAGCACACGTTGAAGCTCGCAGAAACTCAAATCTTGCAGCTCAAATGTATCGCAACAGATTTCCCCAACGGCTTAAAAGAAGGGTTTGTGTTCGGTTTTTTTAGTATTTTTCAAAATAACAAAAGAACTTTTAAAAACTAAAAACAGTTTAAAAACTGTGTGATAGGTGTTTTTAATTAAAAAAGGGAGTGTGCCCTACAAGCGTACAAACAAATGCTTAAAAGACGTTTTTTTTTGCATACGTGAGTCTTTTTTGAATAAATAATTAAAAAAGAGTTTTAACAAATTAAAAAGAGATTTGAAAATTGCGTGACAGGTGTCGTACTTTTTTGTAGAAAATTATTTCGATGCCCAAAAGGAGTTAAATAAACTTTTACAACCAAAACAGGCGCTAAAACCAATTTTTGGTAAGTACACATTTATTTTTTTGCTTTTTACTACTTTTAAATAATGAATAATTTGCGCCTCGCCACTCTATTATGAGATCTCCTTTAATTTTCTCGCACGTAAAAGCGCATTGTTACCAAACTGTGTTTAACTTAAAAGTCGTATATCTCCGAAACCACTAAGTTTTGACGCCCATATTATATGAACTTTTTTGTTTGTTTTGCCCCCCCCCTAACACCCTTTTAAATAATGACTATCATATCGTTTACACCCTGTACATAATGAAACTTTTCGCTAGGCCACATTTCTAATTTCCAAGATTAACTCGGTGCTGCATGTCGCGCAAGAACGTTGTATCATCGTCAATCACATACTCGTAGTCTGCCTCAAGTTCTTCGTTGTCAAATTCAACGTTTATATTTTGGCATTCTCGTTCCATCTGGTTTAACTCTTCGTCAACAGAATGTTTTGGGTGTATCTTATTATACGTCAAATTTTTTGGTCTTTTCTTACTTCGAGATATTCTTGAAATGCCCTCAGTTTTTGCATTTCTTTTCACGGCGTTCTTTAGAACTGATTGAAAAAACGCTGTACATGATTGCATATCAAACGCATTATCGGACTCGTAAATAAGTTGAAAGAATAAATTGATAACGTTGGTGTGGATCTTAAACGGTGCCTTTTCCACGTCCGTTCTTGAACCCCCAGCCCAGGAACACTTTGTCATAAGGTTTCTAGTAAAAAATTTGTCTACTAACATGTAGCAGTTGTTGGCGGCTTTTCCCTTATTGTGTCCACAAATTGTTTTCATTCTGTTAAAATATTCGTCGAAAACTTCCTTTGACTTTAGATTTTCTTCTAACTCTTTTAGTTCCTCTATGGTATCTATCGGGGCAAAATCTAATTTATTTGGTGCGATGCTTTCAGCATTTGATTCAGAGGTATTCGTACCCGTCGAAATTACATGATTTAAAATTAATTTTTCTAGTCGATCAATTCTTTTAAACATTTCAATTTGATTGTTTATAATTTCAATCTGGTTTTGTCTTACTTCTATGGCAGATATTGGGTTGTCATTTAATTTCAAGATCGAAGGTTTGGTTGGTTTTTCTAAAATATTATACAAAATTTTGTAAAATTTTTGGTGATAAACATAAATAATTTTTAAAAAGGGTTTTGGTTGGTGGAACTACACTCCATTAAAAAATTGCTGCGGACCAGTTTTTTGACACTGACAATGACAGTTCTATTTAACTTCTGTGTTTAGTTGTCCGCCGCCATATTGAAATTGGACCAGAGAATTTGGAATAAGGTGTAGCAAGGCAAAGGAAAATTTTTACAGGTTCCTTGAGGGATTAAAAAAAAAAGAAAGACACAAAATTTGAAACAAATAGAAAAAGCTTTCATTTATTTATAAATTTTAAAACTTTTAGTGAGGGGCTACACCCGTTTAATTGTGAATTGCCGTCCAGTTTATTTGTGTGTTATAGACTAAAACCTATATAATTTTAGAACGAAATTTTATTCTATTTCTTGTTAACGCAAACAAACGATACTAATATAACCACTACTACAGCATTATTAAAAACCTTACAAACATTGCGTTTGAAGTTCAACCCGAGCATAATAGGTTGATTTTCTCGGGTTTAACCTCACATAAGGTTTGGTTTTGCTGTAAAATCTTATAAAAATAATTACAAGTAGCTAAAACTAACAAAACAATTTTTATCCAGAAATATAAGTAAAACTAACGTTAACAACAAAAAATATCGTGCCTATAGAATGGCTAAAAAGCCAATAGTATAAATATAAATAAAATTGTCAAAAAGCTTTAAACTCGACTACCGGGTAGAAAACATTACTACACTTATAATACTAGATTTAAGGACTAAAAAAGAATATGGCGAAATTACTAATTGGATTTTTTTGATCCAACGTTCTTCAACTTGGAGTAGAGCCTTATGAAAGCGTGATACTGCATGTGCTTTGCATACACATCTTTTGCGTAAAATTGGGTGTCACAAATTTCACAGATGTAATGTGCCAACGGTTCATTCTTAACAATAGCAGGACCTAAAATTTTTTTATTTTATCGTAAAAGATATAGATCGACTTATTGAAATAAAGTTAATATTGCAAGCATTTATAGGTACACTAATTTTTAATACAGGTACTAGTTTTCTTTCTATTGCAAATGTTACATTGTTCATAGAGAAATATAGGATTGTTTAGGTGGAACCGGCATCGGCATTGCCTAAGTCGCCGACTCCGTTTCGTAAGAGGTGATCGTTCAATTAAGAGAAATAAAGTGATTTTAACCGATGGACAGGCTCAAAATTAGACCCAAGATGGTCACGTGCGGAGCTTATGCAGACACTGATTTTTAGAAGCCGCCACATGAAGGGATCACAGATCATATAATAGTTAATTTAGCCAGACTGTTCCCAGGTTATATTTTCTGTGAAAGGAATTTGTGAAAAAGCTTTCTTAAAAAACTACAGTTGGGTGTTGTGGCTAAGGGTCAGAGCATGTTATTGGACAAAATTAACTTAAGTTCACTTTACTCAATCGATCGATCACATCCTACGAAACATGCATTATTATGCATCGTCGTCAAATGTCTACGCAAATTTCCCCATTGACATAAGGTGTGTTGTTGTAAGAAAATTTGGTGTTTGTAGAGTTTTGAGAAATGAAATTTCTGAAGTATAAAAAATATGGGCATTTCTCTATAAATCGACCCAAATGCTGTATCATATGAAAAAAAAAATGAAATAAATCATATTTTAACTGAAAACTTTTTAGGTTTCTTGCGAGTACCATAACGAATAACAACCCAACACTTAAGTTAAGAAAAAAAAATCTTTCAAGGCAAAAAAAATATATTTTATGTCCAAAATTTCACTCCCTCACGTGTATCCACCCCCATTTTTATACATATTTGGTGGTAGAGAAATTAGAAAGAGGGCTTATTTCTTTATTTAGATCATGGTGTAACAATCTTAAAACTTTGAATTTAAAACAAATATATTCCAGGAAATTAAAAAACTTTTTTTACTATTTTCGAAAGATAATTAAAGTCTATACCCAACAAAGAATTTCCCTCCCTCACATATTTGAATTTGAGACGATAATTACCAACCTTTAACGAAATTGAATTAAGTTTAATGTGGCAACAGGGCTTTGACACATGGTCTACAGAAAAAGTACCTGTAACTGTTTTACTGGTTCGCCTTGAATTTTGACAAATATTTAAAGTGCCATTTATTACTGCGTGTCTTTTTATAGTCTCACTACCTCACCTGATATTGTGCTAAAAGGGTAAGTGAAAAAAACTTATGTTTTATTTTTTTTAATGTGATATTGTAGCTAGTTTTCCTAAACCTAACATAACCTATAAAGGTTTGTTTGTTTAGACAGGGTTGCCAATAATCACCAAAATATTCACTCCCTCATACTTCACTCCCTCACAATTTTATAAAATGAGGGAGGAAAAATTGATGTGAGGGAGTGAAATATACTTGGTTATTATTAGTTTTTTAAAGTATTCTATAACAGTTTTTAAAAGTTTTACAAGCTACTTATGAATTGTTATTTTTTTTTAAAAGAAAATGGCACCTCGTAAGACATCTATTTCTAAAGAAGCTAAAAAAAGAAAAAAAGAATATGACAAACGGAGGAGGGAGGAAATGAAAAGGGACCCAGAGAAGTTAGCAGAAATGAGGTAAAAAGAAAAACAGAAGTTCCAGAAAAAAAGGGAAAAAGGAGTTCTTGCTGCAAAATTAGTAGCTAATATGACATCCCGAGAGCATCAGCAGATAAAGAAGGAGTGGAATAGAAAATACAAAAACGCAAAAGAAAAAAAGAAGAAGCAATAGCGATTGCAAGCAGCTTTATTAGATCAAACTCCGCCACCTTCACCTGCTTTGGAAGATGCCCAAGAGACACCCCACTCAGGAAGAAGTCTTTCATCCATAAGTTCAACGTCTTCCACATCTAGAGTAATGGTAGGACGTAAACGCGTTAAGAAATCTAGATCGCGAATGTATCGAAAAATTCTTACACTAGAACGACAACTTCATTTGGCAAAAATGTCTAAAAATAAATATGAACAAAGATGTAATAGATATTTGAAAAAAATCATGAAAAAGAAGAGCCCATTAAGCCCTAAATCAAAAGTAGATGAGCTGCTTAGAAATCAGAATGTTACAGAAAATGTAAAGAAAAAACTTGTATTTGGAGAAATTTTAGAACGTGGATACAGCAAAAGTACAAAAGCATTGAAAGTCACAAGGAAAAACGTATGTATCACAGAAACTTTCTTGGAAAGGTTTTCAAAAAATATCGTTTTCTTAAGTCTGCAAATCAAGCCAAAATTCTAAACCGTAAATTTTTTAAAGTTTGCGAAAATCCAAGTCTACAAATCAAGCCAACATTCTAAACTGTAAATCTTTTAAAGTTTGCGAAAATCCAATGAAACCTAGAGGGCGACATATTTCCGATGATGTCAAAGAAGATGTCCAAACATTTTTTGAAAGAGATGATGTATCTAGAATGACGGCAGGAAAGAAGGAGTTTATAACTTTGAAGAAAGAAAAACAACAAAAACGATACTTGCCAGATACATTGCTTTCGCTACATTCCAAGTGTTTGTCTTTTGTTGACTATAGTTTAAGTTACCAATCATTTTGTAGATTAAAGCCTTTTTGGGTTTTAAAGCCAAACATCAATGACAAAGATACATGTGGTTGCAAAAAGCATATAAATTTTGAATACAAAGTTACTACTCTCTCCAATGCAAATGTTTTTAACTACAAAAATAGCAATGAATTAATAAAGAGTCTCTGTTGTACCCCAATGCAGGCCAATTGAGTTTTAAGAAATTGCACTCAATGTAAAAACAAATATGTCAAAGTTAATGAGTTCACGGATAAAATAGTGAACAACAATTTCCACTGAAGTCACAATCAAAGGCTTACAAAAAAAATTACAAAATCAACAAAAATTGCTATTGCTACTTCAATAGTGGATCTTTATAAAGATCTGGACAACTGTTTAGAGAGTTTTTAAATCCACAGTGGTAATGTTCTCCTCCAATTTAATGAAATGTCTCAATTAAAAAAATCGCTGAAACCAAATGAGGTACTAATACACATTGATTTCAGCCAAAACTACGAATGCAAGGTCAAGAAATACAATCATTTCACTTCGGTGGTTCTAGAACGTAAATAAAATTACACACAGGAGTTCTTTACATTAATAATGGCCAAGAAATTATAACACGCGCTTTCTGTACACTTTCAAACTCATTTCATTTCATTTAAAACTAGTCTTTGACTGGTTAGGGAAACAACAGGAATTAGAATCATACATTTTCTGAGTGACGGCCCTGCGACGCAATATAAAAATCATTACATGTTTTACATAATCTCAAATTACATAAAAACATATTTTCTTCCGAAATTACAGCACCTGACATGGAACTTTTCTGAAGCTGGGTACGGCAAGGGTGCTCCAGATGGCGTTGGAGGAAGGCTAAAGAGTTCAGCGGAACAAGCTGTAGCAGAAGGCCAAGATATATCTAATATTACAGATCTTATTAATGAATTTAAAATCTTATTTAAGGACATTACCGCTCCAGCATTTTCTGGTACCACCAAGGTGCATCAAGTAGTTTTGACAGAAAAAAAAACAATTTTCTTTATTTTAATTCATTGAGCTGTTTTAAATGCTTTCCAACCATTACCCTATCCAATCATTTTCATTTAGAGAAGTCATATACAGTCCGCTTCATGCTACTGCGAACATAGGCCGGAAGAAGTCCAATTTGCCAGTGTACGTACATGCAGGGATACCGCACACCTATCAGTGGAGCAAACACTCAGGCTGGCGATCGCCTTTCGCCGCCGTTCGCCGCCGTTCGCAGCTTATGTTCAGTACGCCTCTAAACACGGTGCTATGTGGCGTGTAGTCAATGAAACCGGAATTTGGTCAATAAATACGCAAATTTTTATATTTTCTTGTTTTTTGTCACTGATAAATTAAAGCGTTTTATTTTCAACTGCTCAGATTTATCACTATGAAAATAATAAAGAGAAACAAATAAAAGGAAGTTCTCAAAATAAAATAATTCTAAAAACCAAAAAGATTCTTCCAGTCAAAAAAAATTTAGAGCAAAGGTTTGAAAAGTCCTCCTTGCTCGGCTTCTAACGTTTCCAAGCATGTTAGTGGTGATAGTTTGAAAAGCTTCTTCAATTTTAATCCGAAGTTCTTCTAAATTATTAGCCCTTTCATGCCCGTAAACTTTATTTTTGATATAACTCCAGAAACCATTAGAAGCAAGATCGGGTGATCGAGCTGGCCATAAAATAGTTCCCCGTGTACTTATAACCCGATTAGAAAATTCATTATCAAGATATTCCCTAACAAGGCCAACATTGTGAGTGGGACAACCATCTTTTTGAAACCATAATATGCTGCTACAGTAGATCCAAGTATCTAGGACCATTCAAATTGCTGTAAATAAAAAATGGCCCAATTACGTGTTCCCCTACAATACCTCCCCAAACATTAAAAAAAAAATACAAATGCAAATTTTCCCTCGACCAATATCGAACGTGTGTTGGGTTATGACGATTCAATAATGGAAAAGTGCTTTCATCTGTGAAAAGAATAGATCTCAGAAAGATTTCAGCACAATTAGCCCTTTCCATCATTGTTTCGCAAAATTCCATACGACTATAGTGGTGCGTTTTTGACGCTTTGTAAGAATGATAAACATTATTTTTGAGAACACGTAAGACAGTGGCTGAAGACGTTTGGTGGCTAGTTAACTTCCGATTTTCCTCCACTGCAGCGCAAATCATCACACCTCGTACTTCCTGCTCGTCATTCAAAACAGTGGGTTTTTTATGGTTTCTTGGCGCTACACAACCAAACTTTTCAAAATTCTGCACAAACTTATAAATCGTTGATAAACTAGGTTCTGGGCGATTTACAAAATCCTCCAAAAAAAGTTAAGAAGTTAAGATAACACTGCAGCGTGCTTCGAATCCACCTCGGTCGTACAGCACGGAGAGTAAATTGGACTTGATTCCCTCTATGTTCGCAGTAGCCTGAAGCTCGTTGTATAACAAATGCGCCACAAAATAAAAATAGCAAAAGAAGTAGCTCAACCAGTGGCTTATGACCAGCAGTGGATTCCAGGTCTGTTAGAAAAACAAAACGGTAAGGACATTTTTGTCAACTTTATGAAAGTCATTGGGCCCAACAGATTTATCTGGCCGAAAATGGAAGACACTGATCTGATAAGCTGCGAAAGTATTTTAAGTATCATAAATAATGTTCCACAAATGATATCTTAGTCAGGACGTGTTATTTATTCGTTACCTTCAGAAGACTATCAACATACAGACCGCTTCAAGCTACTGCGAACATAGGGCGGAAGAAGTCTAATTTGCCAGTGTACATACATGCAGAGACACCGCACGCCTATCAGTGGATCATCCAACACTCAGGCTTCCGATCGTCGTTCGCCGCCTTTCGCCTTTTGTATTTAGTACGCCTCTAACCACGGTGCTGTGTGGAGTGTAGTCAATGAAACCGGAATTTGGTCAATAAATACGCAAATTTTTATAACGTAATTTTCTTATTTTTTGTCACTGATAAATAAAAACGTTTTGTTTGCTGTGTTGGTATGGATATATGTGGATTGTTAAGTTTCTTTGTATAGGATGAAATAAGTTAGTGGAGCGCTAAAGGTCAGTGGCGCACCGAGAAATATTTCTCGAGAGGGGGGGCTGAATCCAATTGTTTCTCAAAAATTATTTTTATAATAAATTTAAATCCAGTTTATTAAAAGAACACTACAATAAATGTACATTTTTAAAAATCTTGGGGGGCTCGATGCGCACCTACTAAAGGTTATAGGGGATTAAAATTAGAGCAGAGCGCTAATGAAAAGGATAAATTAATTATGATATAATGATATTAATATCGCATAAACCATTCAAAGAAATGCTCAAGACTTTCCACAAATATTGACGTTTTTAACATGCTTTTTGCGTCATCTGATCCTTTTATACCTGGGCTTAGAGCAGAGCCAAAAAAATTGTATAAAGTATCAGTCAATTTCATCATCATTAAGTATATTTAAAAATTATGATATATATTAGTGGGATATTTTTATAACAAAAAGTTTTTTTTTTATTTTTTTGGAAAATAAGAGTTAAGTAAGATTTTTTTTAAATTACTTTATTTTTGGATAAATATATTGATTCTTTTTACTTTTTACCACCCTACAAAAAATATTAAATATATAGGAATAACTAAGCGACAAGAATTTGACAAAATAGGGGGGGGGGGCTAAATAATAATTTAATAAAAATTAATACTTTTCTTTTTGTTTGATTCTACATGGAAGTTTAAATTTAATATGAATATAATCAGGGTGGAAGTAGTGTTTCCAAAAAATCAATGATCTATAAAACTAGTAATATTGAGTAGTTTTTTACCTTTTTATCTATATTACACAATATTTATCCTACATCCAGCAAGGAGGGGGAGTTTTAGCAAAGAAAAAAATGGTAAATATGTGTTGAATTAATGTACAAAATTTTAAGTTTATCCGATAAATACCCTTAAAGATATTTAGCTTTTTCCGAAATTTAACCGTTTTAAACCACTGTGGGCGCGCTGCATATAGCCGGCCAACATCCCGCGTTATTTGACAACGAAAGTTGTTTATATTCGCTGAGTGTGGTTGCTTATGTTATGCTTCATAAGCCAGGTACAGTCCTATGTTACCCTGATAATTCCTGACAAGGATGAAACAGGCCTGTAGCTTTCTGGACTATCCTGGTTGAAAAGCAGAATGTGTGTTCGATGCCACGATCAAAATATTAACGTTTTATAAGAAATGTCCCGTTAGTTATCACAAAAGACAAGCACAGACAAATAATATCATACCATTTTATTATATCTAGGGAATAAAAGTATATTTTAGAACAACTAATTTAAAACTAGTTTTTTTCTGCCCATTTTTGATGTTCCGTCAGTTATCGCCTATTTTTTTTGTTACATCTTGGATCCTGAATAAAAAATTAATGTTTTGCATATTATCATCAGTTATGCATTTTTTTCAAGTGTCTACGTAAATCCGCCAATCGAAATGTACGATAAAAGCAGATGTCACATTTATGTTGAGGTTGTTTCCCACACTCTAAGCGCTTGTGTTGTTGTAGGGAAGTTTTGTGTTTGTAGTGCTTTTTGCAAACGTCACAGGAAAACGCAAACTCTGAAACATAAAACCACTTATGAGTTAATGGGTTACTTTTTCACTTCTTAGTATGCACTATCTAAATTTTAAAGCTCAATTTTATCCATCCGACAAAGAAACGCATTTTTAAATATGGATTGGAGTGTTGCATGCCCTTTCCTTAAATCAATAAGGTTCTGAGTGTAATATATGATTTATATTTGTAAGCTACCTTTCTATAAGTTAAAGTGACCACACTGTACATTCAGTCTTAACCATAATGTTATACTGCACGTATCTCCCTTAACGGCTCTCGTTTATTTGACTATTAAAGAATACCTGTTTATGTATATTGTGCCTCGTAATTATTAGTAAACTTTTAACATTACTTAAAGATAAAACAAACTAAGATTTCATACTGGGTAACCTTCTTAAGGGCCTGGGGTGTATTAAGTGCAATTTTTAGGTTTTAAAAATCTTTCGTTTTCAGAGCTAACTATCGGCTATAAACCCATCATCAGTGCTTTGTAAATTAGGTAAGAACTTCTTAACTAAAAATTATTTGTTCTAATCAATAAATGTTTTAACTATGTTGGGAACTTGGAACCTTTGGTTGCACTAAAACAAAGCTATGATTGTTTTCCACAAACCAAAACTACACTTTTTTTGCTCTCGACGCGCGTTTCTCTAACAACGTTAGCATCATCAGGAGACGACAAACAATGAACTAAATTAATCTACGCTCTATCTTATATCCAATCCTTTAGTGGACGGAGATAAGACTAATAATTTGTGATTGATCACGATTTTTAATCCTATCTCCCCTCAACCAAAGAATAAAGTATACTAAACGGGATGGGTCCTCTATCTTTATTTAAACTATTTCTGGATTTAATGATTTCCATACTTTCATATGCATTCAAAAGTCTTTTGTTTGGTACACTTTTTAGAAGTTTTAGGTTATCTAATGTGAATCTATGATTGTTTTCAAAAGCATGCTCGGCCACACTTGACTTTTCTGTTCTTCCGTATTTTAAGTGTGCTAAGTGTTCTTTAAAACGTGTTTGAATAGAGCGTCTCGTTTGGCCAACATATTTTTTGTCACAATCCATGCAACTAATTTCGTAAATTCCACTTTTTTCTAGAACTGCAGTTTTATCCTTGGGATTTCCTAGTAAGCTTCTTATTGTGTTACCGGATTGATATACTAATTTAAGACCGGTGACCAAATTTTGAGTCGCAGGTATCTTTTTGTCTGAAAAAAGTGGAATTCCGAAAGGTCTTTTGAAAAGAATGTCTATTTATCAGCTTATTTATTAAGCCTTCGTCGTAACCGTTTTCGCCAGCTATATTCCTAATCCTATTCTTTTCTGCTTCAAATCTTTCTTTGTTTAAGGGGAAATTTACTAATCTATATGTTAAAAAGTGCAAACTTGCAAGCTTATGTTTTAAGCAATCAAAAGAGTCATTTGGAATATACCTGTTGGTAGCCGTTCCTTTTCTGTATAGGTCAAAGTCCAATTTATTTTTATTTCTTATAATTAAAGTGTCTAGAAATGGCAGCGTATCGTTGTTCTCTGTTTCATAAGTAAATTTAATTGTGGGAAATTTGTTATTTATTTTTTCTATAAAATTTTCAACACTAGTTACTTTAATGTTGAATACTGCAAACACATCGTCTACATACCTAAATCATACTCTGGGGAAATACTCAAATTCTTTACTTATATCTGATTCAAATTTGCTCATAAATCGGTTTGCGATAAAAGGTGATAAACTATTACCCATTGTGGTTCCTTCTAATTGCTGGTAGTAGTTATTTTTATATTGAAAGTAATTTTGATTCATTCAAAACAATCATAGCTTTGAATAAATGTTTTGTGTATATATCTATATGTGTTAAAAAATTAATCTAAAAGTTCCTTACTTCTAACAGGGACATAGAACATTCACAGATTAGTCCTGTATGTTTTTTCATTAGCTCTTTAGTCCCAGGCAATTTAAAATTACGTTTTCCTAACACGCATTACACCCAGCAACACAAAGAAAAAAAAAACGTAATAGAGACCTGGAATAGTACAGAAAGTTTTAAACGTTTTAACTTTGTTGTAATGTCATTATCATGTAAGTTATAATAAAACACATTCTGTATCGTCGCTATCTGTTGTGCGTTTCTTGATGGCTATGTAAGCCAATTCTCGAGCCGCACACCCTTCCACAGTCCTGACACACCCAGTCTCCGGCAGCAGCCGGGTGTTGTTGGTCATCCATTCTTCCATTTTGTCGCTCCTTTCTACGTTCTCTCTTTTCAGTTTCTAGTCTACGTCGTTGCTCTTCAAAAGTTTGTGCTCCCTCATGGACTGTTCGGCGCCATGTAGCCCTATCGTTTGCCGTGGTCTCGAAGTTGTTTATATCGATGTGACCCTTCATCATATTGCCTTTGAGAACGTCCTTGTACCATTTTTCTTGACCACCTTGATTTCTCTTTCCCTCCTTCAGTTGTCCATAAAATATCTGCTTTGGAAGACGTGTTTCAGGCATGCGGATAATGTGACCAGTCCAATGAAGCTGGTGCTTGAATATAAGGGCTTCTTCTAAAACACTTGTTTGTTCGTCGGTCTTGCCATTTGATTCTCAGTATTCGTCTTAAACAACTTTGGTGATATTTTTCTAGTCGTTTGATATGCCTTCTGTAGGTGGTCCACGTTTCGCATCCGTATGTTAGAGTTGGTATTATAACTGTGTTGTAGACACGAAGCTTGGTCTCCGCATTGATGTCGTGATTGTTGAAGACTCTCTCCGAAAGCCGTCCGAACGCTGCGCTAGCACATTTTGGGCGATGCTGTGTTTCTGCGTCAATAGTTGCATTTGATGATAGGTGGCTCCCAAGGTATGGGTAATGTTCCACGTTCTGCAGAGGATGGCCATTTATGGAAATGTTTGGAACTTGGGGATTCGTACCTGGTTCTGGTTGCTGGTCTGCAATGCTTTTGTAGGCTTGGTTAAATGCGTTGATTACCAGTTGTAGACCTTCCTCTGTATCGGCCATTACGACGTTGTCATCGGCGGGCGTACTGCAGTTCGATTACCGAGGTTGTCGAGACCTTAGTTTTTGCTCGCAGTCTGCCTAGGTTAAGTAGGCCACCGTCGAATCTATATAGAATTTCCACTCCCGGCGGTAGATGTTCCTCAACAAGGTACCTAAAAATATATAGAATAGGGTGGGCGCAATAACACACCCTTGTTTAACGCCTGTTGTAATCTGGAATGACTCTCCTGGTCCATCGTTGCTCAGGACTGTTGCATTCATATTGTCGTGTAGTAGTCTAAGAATTTGAATATATTTTTGAGGGCATCCAGCTTTTGCCAGTATTTTCCAAAGAGCTTCTCTGTTGACCGAATCAAATGCTTTGACTAGATCTATGAAGGCCATGAAGAGAGGGCGATTTTGTTCTCTAGATTTCTCTTGCATTTGTCTGGCACTGAAGATCATGCCAGCTGTGCCTCGATTGGGCCTAAATCCACACTGTGTCTCTGGCAGATTTTTAACTTTTAACATAACGTTAGATTCATAGTATTTTTACACATTTCTATAATTTTAGTTTCCATAGAACCTAAGATATACTCCTGAGGTGATGCGCATATTGCCTTAGGAAAACGTAATTTTAAATTGCTTTATACTAAAGAACTAATGAAAAAACATACAAGACTGACATGTGAAAATCCTACGTACCTGTTAGAAGTAAGTAAATTCTAGATCCATTTTTCAACACATATAGATATATACACAAAATATAATAAAAATTGGCGTGGTTACCTAATTTACAAAGCACTGATGATGGCTTTATAGCCAAAAGCTAGCTCTGAAAATAAGATTTTTAAAAAATAAAAATTGCACTTATTAGAACTCAGGCCCCAAAAAAGCCTACCCAAAACCTTATTTTTAAATATGGCTGAACGGATATTTCTCGTTAAAAAAATGTCTTTGATAGATATATATATATATATATATATATAAATATTCTTTTTTCACAAAAGCCAGATTTAAAAATGCCTTGTCTTTGAGACAAAGAAATAGAAAAAAAAGCGAAAACAACTAAAAAATGTATAGTTTTTGTTTCTAAAAATTATATATATATTTTTTTTAATATTACATTTTTTTTTAAACTAGAGCAATTGTATTGATATTGCCCCCCGTCAGAAAATTACATTTTAATGTTCTTATAAGTTATGTATCCTTCTCAGATGTCCACGTAAATTTCCCGATTGAAAAGTTTGGTAAGAGCACACGTGACACTTATGTTGAGGCTGTTTTCCACATTCTCGGCGTTGGTGTGATTGTAAGGAAGCTTTGAGTTTGTATTGTTTTTTGCAAGCAGCGCAGGTATATTCAAATCCTAAAAGGTAAAAAATGCACAATATAAGATATTCTTTTATCTTTAAATTTAATACTATTTTATTGCTAAAGAACAATAAATTTAAAAAGGTAACAGTGCTACAGATCACACAAGCAAACACCCTGTTAATTATTATAATTTAATTTCATTTAGTTGTAGTCACCAAGATGGCTACGCAAAAAATAAAGAGGATTAATGTTTTCACTGTATATATAGGGTGGGCCACAAAAAATTAGACTTTTTGAATTGTCTACAACTTTAAAACCAATAGACCGATTAAAAAAAATGTACATAACCGGAAAGACTATATTAGATATTTTTTAGAACAAGTGAACATGAAACTTTTTTCTGTGCGCCAATGGCACAAAAATAAATTGAATGCATGAAAGAGGCATTTTTTCCGAACAAAAAAATGTATTAGTTGCAAAAATCGGTAATGAATTAACAATGCACGGGTCTTTGTTCATGGTGTATTTTTACATATGTTGCTAGGTATTGTTAAAATTAAGTAAAATGAAACCTTTGTTTTGGCTATGATTTGACTAAACCCATTTTAACGACCTAGAGAGTACTTAAAAAAGCCAATACATTAGACTTTAACAATTCAACGACAAATTTGACATTTTTAGAAATTTCAAGATGGCGAAAATTAAAGTTAACAACGAAGTTAATCTCCTGTCCGCAAATAAAAATTTAAGTAGCACTCGTGGCATATCGGACAAAGCATTTTTATTTCTCACTTCATTACGACCAGGCCTCCAATGTCTAATGGAGAATCCAGACACCTACAGACTATAGTTATAGAGTACTATACTATTAAAATGAAACAAGTCTGTAGATGTCTGGATTCTCCATTAGACATTGGACGCCTGGTCGTAATGAAATGAGAAACAAAAACGTTTTGTCCGATATGCCACGAGTGTTACCTTAATTAAAGTTAACTTTTTTAGCAAAAACAGGACTCAATTTAATAATTTTTAACGTTTTTATTTCACATCGATTTTTGTAAGTGACCCATTTTTATATTAGCATTGGATGAAGATTATAAAAAAATATTTTTTGACCTACTGGCTCACAGAAAAATGGGGGAAGAATAAGTCCAATTTTTTAATATTTTCCACCACGTTGGATTTTTACAAAAGGTCATTTTTGATACCTATTCTAAAAAATATAAAGTATATTCTTTCCAAACATGGATTGGACTACTGGCTTTAAAATTATAGACAATCCAAAAAGTCTCATTCTTGTAATTTCTACTTTTCTAATGTACCGATCAATCGATAATTTTTTCGATGTTTAAGGATCAACTCATATAAAAGCACCGATGAATAAAAAAGTATATAAGACCTACTCTATAAATATATATTTATTTATTTTACTTCTGCCACAATTCTAAACACAAATTAACAGAATGAAATCAAAGTAGGCATTGGAATGTTTAAAAATCAAATTTTATGGACAATAATGAATTTTGCTTCTAAATTTTTATTAGTAAAACTTTTTTTTTTGGAAAAATGGATATTAATCTTTTTCTTTTAGACTATGTCTGATCACTAAGATAAGCACTGTCCATTATTTGGGATCATAAACTTATCTTATCACCTGTTACATTGTTTGTCGTAAACATTTATAAAAAAAAGTGGATGGCAAACAAAATTGGAGTAAGCTGTTTATTCTGTTTTTTTTTTAAATTAAGATAAATTGTATATCTACCTATTTTATTCTTGTTAATTTTTTTTAAATTAAGAAAGGTATGAAAATTTCTAGAATTTCAGCCATTTTACGCATGCGCGATGCGCCTTCACTGTGATGGCCGATGGCATACGTATGTCACGTTTTCGTTTTTTTACGTAAAAATATGTGGCGCCCAAAATAAAAATGTAATCTTATGTAAGTTTATTTCTCCCTGGTGAAATTTTAACTTTTTAGGCCGCTTGACATGGCGCAATAAAATCTGCAAGTAATTTCAGCAATAACTTGCAAGGTCAAAACAGAAAACAAAAATGTAAACAAAATTTTTGGATTCAAAAAAAAAATAGAAAAGTATATAGAATCAAAACAATTTTACAAACGTTGTAAAATACCGTGATCAAATATATAAATCGCAAAATGTTTGCTGAGTATTTTAGAATTTCTTTCAAATGGGCTCAATTTTTATGTCGTATATTTTCTATCCAATGAGGAGTAGGAAACCCAATAGTGATGACATCTTGCGAATTATGAAAGGTAGACCTAAGACATTGCGTAAAGTTTTTTAAAACGTGTTTCATTAAAAAAATTACCATTGACACAGTCAATCACTAAAACAAAGTTGTAATCACTGTCACAGCTAGTTTCTTCTCTTGACATTCGCTAGAAATGAAAGGTGGTCGTAATAGTAAGGTAACAGTTTATTTTTATTTAAGAATTCTTGATTTTCTTTTTTTTTGTGGTGCTTAAGAAACACCGTTCGCAAGTTGTGAAGCTTCTTTCTTATTTCATATGCCCCGCAACCAAACTTAGTTGCCATAGCGTCCAAACTAATTTGTCTTATAAATTTGTTCCTGTAGTTAGGCGATTTGTTATTCCACAGATGATCATTTTGCTTGTAATCTTCAATTAAATCAAGAGTCTCTTTCCTACTCCAGTTCCCAATCCATTTTTCATCAATCATTTCGTGTGTTTCATTATTTTCGTTTATATAGATTACATTTTCTTCTTCGTTATTTAGATTTTTTGGTTCTACAATTAAATAATAGCTCTCTTAACTTCACTTTTTCCTTATTAGAATAAAAAAAATTTATTAAAAAAAACTTTTAAAGAACAAGCTTTTATTAAACACACTCAAAAGTGGAAAATAATTTTATATCTTTCTTATACGATAATAAAAGCGATGAGCGCAAATTAAAAATTTTAACTTTAGGTATAGTATATCGGTCACATCGACGACTCACCTAAGAAACAGTTGTATTACTCTATAACCTGAGGACATTTTCAAAGGCTTGGCAAGCACGGCAATCTCACCCGTTCTCAGCTTCTTTAGATGAAAGCATTATGTTTATCATTCGAATAGAAGAAGAATTTAGTTCTCATTTTGGGTATTTGTGTAGTGTCTTTATAAAATCCAACCCAATAAAGAGAGGAATACTTATAATGTTAGGTTCAACCAAAACTTTGCCTATATTTATGTACTTTCTTTCAGCATTCTACTTTAATCTTTTAAAAAAGCCTTAAGGCTCATAATGCAGAAAATTTTAATTTTGTTTACAATGAGTTCTAGCTTACACGTTAAGATATATCATATTGAATTATTTATTGAAAGGAACTAGTGGTTAGTGCCTAAAATATAAATATAAAATTTCATTCATGCAAGGCGTCATTTAGGATCTGTAACTGTAAGAACTCATCATTATTTATATGTCACACCCGTTACAAAAAAATACAAAAAGTGTTTCTAACTAAACACGCAAATAAAAAAATTATACGAAACTATCATTACAACATCTATGAAATACGCTTCGACAGTATCAAAAAAAACCACAAGGAAATTTGAAAAAATACAGTATTTAAATACTGTCGCACCCGTTACAGGTAAATTAAAAAAAAAAATAAAACTGCTAGTAAAAATAAAGTAGTCATAGTAGGCTGTGTATATTCAGTGTTTGACATAATATAAAACAATTGCTTGAGTAAGTAAATAATTTGATTGACGTTTTGATAATTCTAAAAGTATTTCACAATTTCTTCAACAGTATTTTTTGTTGTATTTTTACAAAGTAATATTAAATACTTCTAAATAGTGCTTTGAGTTCCTCTCAGTGAATGCTGGGGGACTTTTGGTATTCTATATACCAGAGAGCCAAATAAAAGAAATCACCCCCGTTTTAGAAACGAGATGGCAAGGTCTCAGAGCCATAGATAACATACAATCCAAGCATTATTTTGAAAATGATGCGCCCAATGTTATCTTGTCAGCAGTCACCTACAAATCTGAACTTCAAAGGACCCAAATTAAAGTATTGTAACCATTTTTTAGTACTATGTTAGTACTTCCTTTTTTTTCTCGTTAATTGATACTAAAATTAATATGTTACTCCTTCCATGTAGTTATTTATTTTTTTACTAACATAACAACGTATACAAGTAGTTTTGGTGTATTATATAGAGCATACGTCCTCAACTGCAATTGATTTTTACCATTCTTGGCCGAAAAAGTTTTTAAAAAAATCCAATATAAAAACGAATTTACTATATAACACCCGTTACACTCAATCATAACACCCGTTACAAATTGAGGATAAAAAAAATAAAAGAAGTAAAAATTAATAAAACTCAAAATGTATTAAACCTCTTTGGTGGCCTTTTCTGCTATACACTAAGATCAAAAAATATATTAGTTGCTATGCTAACTTTTATGAAAACTAAACCTAACCATATCAGTGTCGAAAAAACGTAAAAAACAAAATAACACCCGTTACATGTATTAGATTCCCTAAAATACATTGTTCTGGTGATTCCTAGTGAGTTTTTTTCCATAAAGATTTTCATCTGTCAAGACCACATGAGTTAATTCGAGTTTTGTTGTAATAACTTATCAACATCAAACATAAAATTGGATGTCAAAAACATAAAACGTAACACCCGTTACAATGGAATTACTCTTTTGTAGTTGTCTCTTTGTCACCATAAAGTTAAAATTTTTTATTTGCGCGCTTTTATGATGGTACAACAGAGATTAAAAAATATTTTCTACTTTTGAGTGCATTTAATAAAAGCTTGTTCTTTAAAAGTTTTTTTTAATAAAAATTTATTTTGCATTTTTAGATTTGTAGCTTAGCTCGTCCGTTTTGAATCCGCCATATTGAAATTTTCAAATCTGATTAAAAATTCATATCCGCTTCCCGAAAAACACCTCTATGCCAATTTTGATTTAAATCGAACAAACTAAATCTTTTCCGCCCTCCACTTTCCTCGTTAGAGGGAAGTGTGTGAACTATAAACGCATACCAACTTTGAGCAGACACCCTTAATTTTTGAGATTGTCTCCTTAAAAACCCCTGTATGCCAATTTTGATTGAAATCGAACAAACTAAATCTTTTTCCCCTCCACTTCCCGCGTTAGAGGGAGTTGAGTACTTGAGAATACCATATTATTGTATTTTCACCGGAACTACAGACGCATACCAAATTTGAACACAATCGGATGTGGATAAGTCAGTTAAAATTGATTAGCAAAGCCACCCCCAATTGCTCCAACACACCAACGAAATCGGGCGTACTTCAACTGTACCCCCCTCCACCACCTTCGAGTAGGGGGGAGCTGTCATCACACTATATTCTTGTGTTGTCACCGCAAGTATATAAGCGTGCCAAATTTAAAGCCGATCGGATGTCGGGAAGTTGGTCAAAATTAAGATGCAAGATTCCACCTGAACAAACATATCTAGTTCGTTACATACATACAGACCGCTTCAAGCTACTGCGAACATAGGGCGGAAGAAGTCTAATTTGCCAGTGTACGTACATGCAGAGACACCGCACGCCTATCAGTGAAGCAACCAATACTCAGGCTTGCGATCACCACTTGCATGACTTTCCTTTGGTATTTAGTACGCCTCTAACCACGGTGCTGTGTGGAGCGTAGTCAATGAAACCGGAATTTGGTCAATAAATACGCAAATTTTTATAACGTAATTTTCTTATTTTTTGTCACTGATAAATAAGAGAGTTTTATTGTAAACTGCTCAGATTTATTAGTGACGACGTGTTACAATGAAAATAATAAGGAGAAACAAAATAAAAGCAAGTTCTCAAAATAAAATAATACATTCTAAAAACCAAAAAGATTCTCCCAGTCAAAAAAAAATTAAAGCAAATGTTCGAAAAGTCCTCCTTGCTCGGCTAGACAATATCCGAGCCTACTATAAAAACCCCTTCTAACGTTTCCAAGCATGTTAGGGGTGATAATTTGAAAAGCTTCTTCAAAAACAGATAGAAGTCATTAGGAGCTTACACCAAATCTTACACCTAACAACTGCCTAGCAGTTGGAATAATGTGCTGCTGCAGTAGATCCAAGTATCTAGGACCATTCAAATTGCAATTGCCGTTAATAAAAAATGGCCCAATTACGTGTTCCCCTATAATACCCCCCCCCCACAAATATTTAGTTTTTGGGGATACTGTGTTCTTACGTCAAAATACAAATGCAAATTTTCCCTCGACCAATATCGAACGTGTGTTGGGTTATGACGATTTGACCATTTGACCATCTGCACTTTTTCGGCAACTTCGTAGACATCCATTTTTGGTTTTAAAAATGTATTATTTCAATTAAGAACTTACCCATCTGTTTCTCGAGCAAGGCAGAAATAAAACAAAATAATAAAAACAAAATGAATTTCCAAAAGATAACACTGCAGCGTGCTTCGAATCCACCTCGGTCGTACGGCACGGAGAGTAAATTGGACTTGATTCCCCCTATGTTCGCAGTAGCTTGAAGCGGTTTGTAGATACATTGCAAGTTAAATAAAAACTTGTAAAAAATGTAAAATTCAATTCAATCAATTTATTTTCATACACGGATATTATTCTAAACAATTTTAAGGTTAATAACTTTATATAAAAAAAGATGTTCAAATACAAGCTTTTCAAAAATATAAAGTGCACTAAAAAGTAAAAAATAATTTTTAGCATTCTGATATCATAGTAATAAAGGCAATGGGTCCATTATAGGAAGTTTGGCCATGTTGACTCGCTCAGTTTATGTTATTGACCACATTATGATTATTCACAACAATCTGGAAATCACTATAAAGCAGAGAAATGCAAGGGTAAGTAAATCCAAACCAACTGGACCCAAGACACGGACATTCTTTGTTTGAATTTCCGCCCATCGCTTTTATTATTATGGTATCAATGCTAAAAATTATTTTCTACATTTTGGTGCAATTTACAAAATCTTTTCTTAATATGAAATTATTTTTTAATGTTTAGATTTGTACCCTGCATCCGCCGTATTGTAATTTTCAAATCTGATCAAAAATTCATAATCCCATTTCCGAAAAACCCTGTAGGCCAATTTTGTTTGAAATCGAACAAGCTAAAGCTTTTTCTCCCTCCACTTCCCTTGTTAGGGAAAGGTGGGTACCTAATAGTACATTGACAGTACATTGAAGACAATCGCATGTATATAAGTCATTTAAAATTGGTTAGCATTTTTCAAAATCTGATCAAAAATTTCTATTTCTTATTCCCAAAAACCCCTGTATATCAATTTTGGTTGAAATCGGACAAACTTAGATGTTTTCCCCCTTCCGCCATATTGAATTTTTAAAATCTGATCAAAAATTCGTATTCCTTATTCCCAAAAACCCCCGTAAACCATTATTGGTTGAAATAGGACAAACTTAGGCGTTCCCCCGCCCCCGCTCCCCTCGTAGGAAGCCTAATACCATATTATTGTATTATCACCGAAACTATAATCGCATAGCAAATTTAAATTCAATCGGACGTCTAGAAGTTGTCAAAATTGAGTTGCAAAATTTGCGCTAGGTGAAATGACATACATTTATTGGCACCGTTTATTGCAAATTCTTCGTACCAATTTTAATATGACTAATTAAACGGAACGGTCATTGTCAAAAAAAAACTGGTTCAATTGAATTTGGAATGAATTGTAAAACTGACTATTTTCTTAACTAAAGTGAATGTGACTTTATTACCGATTTAAAGAAAACGTTCAGTACAAAGCTACTTTCTTTTGAGGGATTAACAAATTTATTTTAAACTTAATTCGTTCCAACCTGGATTAAACGTAAACTGTGTGACAGCTGAAAAATCCACCTTTTCACTTGGGTCGATCGCACTGTGTTTTTCTAGTTTTTATCAATAGTGTGCAATCTCTTGTTCAGGTACCCTGAAAACAAAGTCTGGGATATGTGGTTTAGGTAAAAAACATATATTTACTTATATGATAAAGTATCCAACTTTACAGAGTAACATCTTTCAAATTTGTTCCTTCCAAAACATTTCATAAAATTGTCGTACAACTTTTTATGCTTTCTTTTTACGTGCTCTTTTAAATACATTTTGTTCAGCGCTTTAGTACTGCAATACGGACAATTCAGAGGCAAATTTATCCGACATTTGAACTTCAAATGTTTATTAAATGTCCACTGATTTTCAAAGGTTTTACTGCAGCTTGGACAGATGTATATTTTCTTCATTTCTAAAAAAATTACATGTTATGTATACGTAACAGTACAGAATATTGTTTATATTTTTATAGACCAATAATTCCAACGTAAAAAAATTGATAAGGGATGGTACCAAAAAAACAAAACAAAAATTAAAGACAAATTTGCGACGTTTACTTTTAATAGGTACCCGCTACTGACTGTCAAACAACTACTCCTCTAAGTAATGCCACAATATGTATTAAATTACGAACATTAATATTTATATGCGTCTAGTTCTGACCACATTGGTTTCCCGAAGAAAGCCTCGCTGTCGTGCTGAATAATTGTAAACCACAAAAAATCTTTGTCCAAACTTTTTTTTGAAAGATGTTAAAAGTTACAACGGGTGGGTTAGAATTCTTCATCACGTAACTCAACGTGTTATTGCAATAGCTTAATTTAATTTTTCTTACGTTTAAAGAAATTAGTAAAATTATTCTGTTTCGAGGTAAATATTTTTGTGTAGCTTTATTTTAGGCCGCCTGTATGCTACAAGATAAGACAACATAAATTACGTGTAAATCTTAATAAAACAATCTATCATTGGGATACTTTTCAAATTTATGTATTATTGGTTGACTTTAATATAATAATTAACATTACATTTAACATTTGTTGTAACTTGCAATCTTCAGGATTGTAGTTCTGACACCTTCTGACTGAGTTTGTTCTGTTTATCTTGACACCAGTCCAGTTCCAGTTATTACTTTGGTTACATTTGTCACTGGATTGATAGTAGTAGGAGTAGTAGACAGGGGATGAACAAGGCCTGACAATTAGGCCCTAGTCGTCCCTTTTTGCCGTACCCCTAATCCACCACCTACTTCGCCTGTGCGGCGGCTGGCTCTCTGGGCCTCCCTGTTCTTTTCACCAAGTCCAGTAGATGGGCCCATTTGAGCATCTGCAGGTCCTCTGCATCCAGGCTCGGGTGTTCGAGTATCTGGTGCCTCATCCTTAAGTATGTCTCGCAATCTGCAACGAGGTGCCGTGATGTTTCCTCTGCCCTTCCACATGCCCGGCAGATGGAGTCGTTCCCGGTCCTCATGACTGTCAGATGCTTATTGAGCCGGTTATATCCGGTCAATATTCCAATGTCTTTTCGTGTCCTATCCAGGAGCCACTTTAGACGAGCTGCGTTTGGTCGGTTTACGAATTCCTTAGTCTGTCCTCATCCTGCTTCTCTCTCCCAGGAAGCTGCCAGTCCATCACTGGTCCATTTCCTGGTCTGTCTGTCTCCTGGCTCTCTCTCCCAGGAAGCTGCCAGTGCATCATTAGTCCATTTGCTGAGTCGACTGAATTGATAACTCCCACTATGTTGTCCATTCGTAAATTTGTAATTGGAATATTTCCAATAGGTTCGTTTACTACAACGAAAGAATTGTGATTAAGTGGTAAATTTCTATAATCTTGCTGGATACAAGTGTCGTAGTTGTACACCTCAAACCAAACATTTCTGGAAACTACGTCACTGATATTCCCATTGCACAAACTCGCTATCTTCTATGGCCAGGTTTCGAAGGGTTTTTTGACCAACAGAGTCCGTACTACAACTTACTGAAAACTAAACTCATTTCCTCCTTTTAAAAAAAAGATTGGTGACGTTGGTCTTTTCACCGAATCGAAGTGTAAGTACTTGCGAGTTTTTTATGACCATTCTTTTCTGGGCCTACAACGCTATAGTCATTGTCTAGATTGTTGAGTACGATATGGGTGCAACAAACTTCATTGGAGTCACTGAGTAAAATAAAATATCTTCATCAGGAGTAAAAAGCTTTGATGTGAAAAAAAACTGTTTTTTTACTTCTTCATTCTCCGAGGCCCTCCTAGTCTAATTTAATTAATTGTCATCAGGGGGCCCACCCAAGGGTAGTGTTTAAAACTGAAATTTCCCATTACGTCACCAGCAAATCTCCTATTGTTATATCCTTACGTTTCCTAATTATAGCTTCTACGTTAGTGGAATTAGTGATAACACAATTATTATCTTATAAATGTGAAGATATACTGTTTCAAAAAGTCACGAATAATATCACCACACCAAAGTATTTCATTGTTGATTTTTGCTTACAATATTTAAAAATAATTAAAAATACAAACAAAATTAATTTAAATCCCAGTTGCAAATTATTTAATCAGTTTTTTAGAGGTTTATAGACTGGGGTGATTCGAAAAGATAGGTAGGAAGAAGTTCTTTAAGAAAATTTATTTTTATCAAAAAGCTTTTTGGCGGAAAAAAATGTAATTTTTTATTTTTGTAACATTCTGAATATGTTAATACTGACATATGAATATGATGATAGCACAAAGGTATTAAGGACTAAGAAATAAAAATTAATTCTTCTTAATTTTCAAATTCAAGTTTTATAATAGATAGAAGATGAAAACTTTCTTAGAAAGGTTGTTTTAAATATATTGAAAATAAGAGTGATTCTTTCAAAAGCTTAGAAACCATATTTCAGAAGCAAGATTTTTTTTAGTTCCCTAATAGCGGTTCTAGCCGAAAACCCTCTTTAAAAAAAGATGGTTTTTATTCACATATATTACACTGAATAAAATAAATTAATACACACATTCAACACTGAATAACAAATAATAATTTATTTTGCTGTGTGAAAGTTGGTTCCTAAACCTATTTGAATGGAATAAACCTGATCATAATTTAACGCAGTTAACATTTTGGTATCACTAGAATCAGTAAATCAACCTGCCTAGATTATTTTATAATGTTATTTTAACTACTTTTTTAACTACCCTTCACCAAATTTATTTAAAAAAAAAACACCGAATCAAGTCAATTTAAATAGCACATTATACACAAACCAGTCGAAGATCATGGTGGTTTACTTACAAAAAAAAATATCCCCATCTACCACTGCTACTACAAGTATTTTGGAACTTCAAATTTATTTATTTTTTGTTTGTTGCCTTAACTGGCAGCAGTAGAACATCCGCTCATCTTTAAGTCAACATTAATAATAATAATATGGAAGGAATAAATAATAATATGGAAGAAATAAAACTTTGCCCTTCTTCCACCAAACCGGCGCCATTCCATTAAACAAACACCAAGTGGGTCTAGCCATAATTTTGGCACGAGATCTGTCACTTTGGTGCAGCCAAGCCTGTGGAAACTTTCAGAAATAGCCGTTTTGTCACATGTCTTAAAAATCTCTGGGATCCCTAAGGAAGGAATTTTGAAGTTTAACTTAATTTAACTTCATTTTTTCCTTTTTATGCACTGATTGTATATGTTTTTGTAAATTTCCCTTTCTTTTAGCCTTATATCTACAGATTGGACATTGAAATTGCGGTTCCTTGTTGCACTCCCGTCTGTGGTTATAGAAGCTTGCATTCCATTTAAAACTTCTTCCGCAATGAACACAAGAAAACTTTGAATCTGAAAATGAGACATATTAATTTTTTATATATAATTAAACATAAAAATGTATAGAAAATTGTTATAATTACGTTACTAGGTTAAAAAGTGCTTGGTGCCAAAAATTCCCTACAAACAAGGTATGGGATTTATGATGGTTTTTCATTGGTTAAAAGTCTAAATTACGTTTGAAATGATTTAGTGAGCCCCTGAATAACATTAGTTAATTTTCCAACAAAGTTGTTTCGCCAATACTAATTAGATGTTGAATCGACGGAGAAGAATTTTCATCTAAAGGCGCATTTACACAGACAAACTTTCCTTTGATGTTGAAATGCCGACAAACATTTACACGAGCCTCTTGAGCAAAATGTTCAAAGAAATGTTCGAGCAAAATCTCGTACAAAAAAACACACGTAAATTTTAGAGAGAATGTTGAGCAAAATTTATTTGAAGAATTGGGGGTATAAAAATTTCTTTACAAATTTAAATTTTATAGTTTTATGGGAATTCATTGAACTTAACTGAAAATAGAGAGACTAAGTTTTAAAACAAGGTATTTTAATTAAGTGCTTTCCGACGGAAAAACGATATGATGTCGAAATTCACGTTTTACCTCATAAGCAACTTCGATTGATTTGATTTTTATAGGGGATATGCCAGTATACCATAATTGGCACTTATTTGTTGCTGATGCTGGGTTAGGAGAAGGTAAAAACCGTAGACTAGTGAGAGGGGGTTTTGGTCAAATGAACATTGACACACAAAATTACATGACAACAAACAAGGGTCAGCGCAGTTTTTTTATGAAAGTTTTAGAACAAATCTTTCCATAAATAAAGGGCTCTCCGACGCAAAACAAAGAAATTCGTTTTATTTTATTGACGCGTAGAACTTGCGTTTCCGATTTTTTAAATATTGAAATTTTTGGCGATTTTTACAAGCTTTTATTTATGTATGTTTGTATGTTCGGCTCAAATCTTGCAACTCAAATTTGGTATTCAATTTCAGTTTTCGGTGTGTATTTATAGTTGCGGCGACAATACAATAATATGGTATTATTAGGCACCCCCTCCCGCTAATGAGGAAAGTGGAGGAAGAAAAAGATTTATTTTTTTCGATTTCAATCAAAATTGGCATACAGGGGTTTTTAGGGAAGAGAATTATCGAAAGGATGGATTTATGATAGTCTAAAAATTAAAAAATTATTTTAAATAAAAAGAAGCTTTTATAAAATATAAAGTGCACTAAAAAGTAGAAAATAAATTTTAGCATTCTCATATCATAATAATAAAAGCGACGGGCGCAAACTAAAACTAAAAATGTCCATCCATATAGCAGAGAAACGTAGAGTAGTTTGGGTCGAGTTGGGTTGGATTTACTTCACAAAAAATTGATCTTACAATACCAGATAAAGAATTCTTTATATTTACACGTCGTAGTTGTGGTGAGAGTATTTTTTGTACTTATGGTATTTATTGTCTTTTTGATACGTTAGTTATAAACGCCTTACCACTCATATCTCTTTATATTACTTCCTAGTTTAGTCTTTTACAATAATAATTAAGTCAAATGAAAAAACCTATTTACATTTTATTAAATCTCAAATATATGAACAAAAGCACGTTCGATTTAAATAATACCCGTTTATTACCCACTTTTACAACCCTACGATCCCGACCCTTGTCTAAAAAATATAATTTAGAAGTAATAGACTAGACTTTTGAATCGGAATGTTGCCCCTTTGCATATTGTTTGTTCAGTGTCAGTAATCGACCTTGATTATTACATTAAATTGACAGTAAATATCTATCTTCAGCATTTTCATAAACCTTTTGCTTTTTTAAGCAACCCTTGGGGCCTTAAACTAAGTAGGTAAATCTGGTGTGAGAAATTAAAAAAAAACAATCAAAGCTAAGGTTAAAGTAAAGTTACAAAAATATGTTTTAAAAAAAAATCCCCTCCCCACCACTCCTCATAGTCGTGAGGCGCGGATTACCGCTTAAAAGTGCAATTTTTGAGTTTTTTGCCGATATTTGAAAAATTCAAAAATTTTTTGGAAAAGAAAAATTTTCCTGGGTTGTTTTTCGAATTTAGGAAAAAAACCCTTGGAAATAAAAAAAACTCGCAAGAAAGTCCCAAAAAAACCCCCGGGCAAAAAAATCCGGGAAAAACCCTAAGAAAAAAATATTATAAGTAACCCTAATCCATGTGACAAAACTGATAGCCAATAATAATGTTTCGCTTGCCGTTGGCTTTTTTTCACAAAAATTTAAAATAAAAGTTGGTGTTCCATTTTTTTAAAGAATTGAGATCACTGATCACTGATGTGAAATGTTATTTATTCTCATCTTTAAAAATATGTTTCCAAAACAGATAGCAATAATTTGCTCAAAAATTTACCCGAACAAAATGTTCAAAGAAAAGCTCACAAAAATGTTCGCGCAAAAAATTTTAAATCAACGGACTTTGTTGTTGACGCATTGAAGAGAAAACTACATCTTTCCGGTACTGAAGCATACATTATTGGCTCACTGAATAACTTCAGTTGCCAACACAGTTGTTTCGCCAACACTAATACGATGTTGAATCGATGAAGAGGGATCTTTATCTTAAATACACCAGACTTTTTTCTTGGATCATTGAAGAAGATACTGGACCATACATTATTGGCTCACTAAATATCTTTAGCCAAAACATTAATATACCGAAAAAGTGGAAATTTTCCTATAGCCGCAATGGTGCATATAGCATTGGCATGGTAATCTGGAGACTCCACTTGTTCTTATTCATTTATACTATGTTGGGAATTTGGAACCTTTGGTTGCACTATAACAAAGTTATGATTGTTTTCCATAAACCAAAACTACACTTTTTTGCACTCGACGCGCGTTTCGCTAACAACGTTAGAATCATCAGGAGACGATAAACAATAATTCTATTATTTCCTACACTTTTTTGCACTCGACGCGCGTTTCGCTAACAACGTTAGCATCATCAGTCAATCGAATTATTGTTTATCGTCTCCTGATGATGTTTATCGTGTCCTGATGATGCTAACGTTGTTAGCGAAACGTGCGTCGAGTGCAAAAAAGTGTAGTTTTGGTTTGTGGAAAACAATCATAACTTTGTTACGTATTCATTTGCCATAGTTTTTGGGTTAAAAAATTATATACTTTTATTTTATTTAAAAAGCCATATTTTAGGATTTAAGTAACTAGTTATCGGTATCTAAAGGCGCAATTACACAGACGAACATGCTCAAACAAAAGCTCGTGCAAAAGATCTAAAATTTTTTGCGTGAACATTTTTGTGAGCTTTTCATTGAACATTTTGTTCGGGTAAATTTTTGAGCAAATTATTGCTATCCGTTTTGAAAACATATTTTTAAAGATGAGAATAAATTAAATTTTACATCAGTGATCAGTGATCTCAATTCTTTAAAAAAATGGAACATTAACTTTTATTTTAAATTTTTGTGAAAAAAAGCCGACGGCAAGCGAAACATTATTCTTGACTATCAGTTTTGTCACATGGATTAGGGTTACTTATAATATTTTTTTTCTTAGGGTTTTTCCCGGTTTTTTTTGCCCGGGGGTTTTTTGGGATATTCTTGCGAGTTTTTTTATTTCCAAGGGTTTTTTCCTAAATTCAAAAAACAACCCAGGAAAATTTTTCTTTTCCAAAAAAATTTCGAATTTTTCAAATATCGCCAAAAAGCTCAAAAATTGCACTTTTAAGCGGTAATCCGCGCCTCACGACTATGAGCAGTGGTGGGGAGGGGATTTTATTTACTGTCAATTTAATGTAATAATCAAGGTCGATTACTGACACTGAACAAACAATATGCAAAGGAGCAACATATTCAGAAATCTAGTCTATTACTGCTAAATTACATTTTTTTAGACAAGGGTCTGGGATCGTAGGGTTGTAAAATTGGGTAATAAACGGGTATTATTTAGACCAAACGTGCTTTTGTTCATATATTTGAGATTTAATAAAATGTATATAGGTTTTTCAATGTGACTTAATTATTATTGTATCGTGTTTTAAACTAGGAAGTAAAATAAAGAGATATTCTTTTAAACCTAAATTTTTATCATTACATTTTACAGGCAACAGCAATAAATAATTGCCAAATAATATTTTTTTTATTGTCGTTTTTTTTACAACCCCAAAAAAGTTACAAGTATACTGGGATATCCCCAATAAAAATCAGATCAATCGAAGTTGCTTATGAGGTAAAACGTGAATTTCGACATCATAGCGTTTTTCCGTCGGAAAGCACTTAATTAAAATACCTTGTTTTAATACTTAGTCTTTCTATTTTCAGTTAAGTTTAATGAATTCCCATAAAACTATAAAATTTAAATTTGTAAAGAAATTTTTATACCCCCAATTCTTCAAACAAATTTTGCTCAACATTCTCTCCAAAATTTACGTGTGCTTTTTTGTACAAGATTTTGCTCGAACATTTCTTTAAACATTTTGCTCAAGAGGCTCGTGTAAATGTTTGTCGGCATTTCAACATCAAAGGAAAGTTTGTCTGTGTAAATGCGCCTTAAAAGTTGCCGATTAGATGGAGATCACCCCTACGTTGGATCAATGACTTTGTGACAAAAATCGTTCATTATGCTAATATTTTTTTGTTACACCAACGTTTTACCATTGGACCGATGATGGGGTGTATCGGTTAAGTGACTGATAAGCAAGTAGTTCCCAGTTAGACTTTCAGTGGTCCATTGAACTAATAAATCAAAATTTATATTGGGTCAATATTTTTCCGACACAAACCTTTTATAGGAAAGGTGTATGTTACAACATTTTATGAAATAATGTCAATAAACAAAACGATATTTTTAAAAGTATTTATTTTGACAGAAATAGTTCGATTTCACGTAGTAACAACACCTCTATCTATGGAGACTTTTTCAAAATAATTTTTTAATTTGTAAAACATTATTTTTTAATCTTTCAAACAAAGATATTTAAACTTTGCTACATTGGTGTTTGATATGTTGTGGACGTCCTATTCAATGTTTTTAAATTAACGATATTTTTTAGTTTCGACGTGGGGTAAATATAAAAATCGGTGTCTAAATGATAAATGATACGAAATAACTAAAAATTTTTCAAAGACCCTTTTCGATAAATATAGATCAGATCAAAAAGTCCAATGTAAAGTATGTAAATATGTAATTAAACAAAAAATTAATCAATCGTAAAATAGCCCAGGTTGCAAATCAGTGCAAATGCCAAAATTAAACACCCTGTCAAGAGAATGTCCAAAAAATTATGTAAGGCAATTTTCTTTTAAAGAAATTTAGCTCTGCACAAGTTTACGTGGGTTTTGTAGTTGGATTTGCGATGTATCTTTCTGTGGCAAAACATGCACTGAAACTGAGGCTCTTTTCCGCACTCGAATTGAATGTGACTGTTGAGGTTGCCTTTCGTAGTGTATCCTTTGCTACAATTTGGACATATATGAGATTTGCAATCTAAAAGAAAGTACATTAATTCTAGTGGGTTCAATAGTTTTTGAGATATTGGACTTTAAAGTTTTTTCACTTAGGTGGCTATTACCCATAATGCAGGATGTTTATCATTTTGTAAAACGCAAAATATTTCAATATCGCCTACTGTGATTTAGCAATTTTTTAAAGACAGCTAAAAACATCACTACCTAGTACAAATATGATGACATGTCTAATGGAAACACCACAAATTGTAATTCACAGCCGCCTAGAAAAACCTTTAAAGTCCAATATCTCAAAAACTATTAAACAGAGCGCATATAAGTTATACATTGCTGAAATCAGGAAGAAACCTAGAATTCAAAAATGCAAAAAAATACAGGGTATTGTATTGAAATATGTCTTCTGATATTAAATTTTAAACAAAATAAATGCGAAACCTAATTGTAAGTTCGTTCTGATAAAGTAATACGTGTATAACTATCTTAAAGTAAATTATATATTATCTAGATATATATAACTAGGCTTCATCTTATATTTGTAAATTTCTTCTTTTACCAGTTTTATTCCGTGGAATTTCTTTTCACAGTTTTTTTGTTTTAACTTTTAACATTATTTGTGAACGTCTTTTTTTTTAACTGTAATGTATATGTTCTAGTTTAAAATCATATATGTCTACACTTTTGACCATCCTACAGGAAGTAGATTTAATGTAAAACCAAATTTGATTAAAATTAATGTATATTTAGTATTTAGTTAAAAAAAAAGGGAAATCCTATTAATTTATTCAATCTTTGTCGATAAGAACATATTATTTCTTTTCCACTACTTCGTGGAATTATTTTATTATTATTTTTAGTCTTAACATTTTGAATATAATTTTTCTTAGTGTAATGTATATGTTTTAGATTATTCTCATATAAATATGTATTTTTGACCATCCCACAAGAAGTAGGTCATGTGAAACTAAGTTTGACTTTAACGAAAGTTATTTTATATTTAGTAAAGTTAAAAAAAGGGAAATACTACTAGTGCTGTGTTTTATTTAATTGAATATGTCGTGGTTATAAATGATTTTCTTCTAGCCGGGTTACCAAGGGTTCGCCTAATTTTTTGGTGGGGTTGGGATTGTTTAAGCACTACTAAAAAAATAAACCAGGAAAACAAATAAATGTTCACTTAGAAACGCAGCATTAGTTACTAAGCTTGCGCCTGCGCTATTTGAGCGGTCAGCTTTTATCAGTAGGGATTTGTTCGGTAGGCTAAATTATGGGTCGGGATAATTACGTTTCGGCCAAATTAATTTCGGCTTTTTTATTTTCGTATACTTTTAGTTTCGGAGGTTTTTAGCTTCGGGCGTTATATTTTCTGGCAGATTTAATTCCGCCGTTTTATTTTCGGCAATATTCAGGTTCGAGTAAATTACGATTCGAGATTTGTATAGAGACCATTTAATTTAAAAATAGCCTACTTAAAATCTACTGCTAATTTCAAGGTCTTTTGAATTATTTCAATATGGCGCCTTGACGTTTAAACACAAAAACTAAATCAAAGGGCCAAGGTCACTGTAAAAAAGTGGTTGAATTTTATCGGAAATCTGCAGTGTGTTCATCTGCTGCATTTAAATTTTGGCTTTTTTCCACATTCTTGGCGTTCTATCACAATTTTTGCATTAAAAATATAAATCCAAAAGAAAATTAAATTAATGTTTTTTGTGTTGAAACTTGACAAAAACGAAAAAATCACGGCACAGCCAGTCAAATTATTCGTGCACATGATAACAATATGGGCGTAACTAACTTTTACGAAAATGTTAATATTATAACTATTCTTCCATGATGAGATTCTAGATGCAACAATTTATTTCTATCATGAAAACGAAGAATGTATCATAAATATGTTATAATTATTTGTTCAGAAAAAGTACATATTTTAACTAAGTAATAAAAATAAATCCCTAAAAAGTTTTGTCAAGCACCAAAATTGTATTTTTTAAGATTAAGTACGAAAGTAGGTATTAAAAATATTAACTAATATTATTTTCCTTCTTATACTTTTTAATTCTTCTATGCACCTCACTTTTTGAAACTTTCATGATTGCTGCAGTTTGTCTAAACGATAAGCCGCTGTTAATATAGTTTAAAGCAACGCCAATGAACAAGTCTAAAACAAGAAAAAAAAGTAAATTAAAAAAAAATCTAAAAATACATTTTATTATTAGTATTAACTTAAGGTAAATGTTGAATAAAGGGAGTAAGAAAAAAAAGGACATGATGAGCAAGAAATTTATTAAGGTATCTTTTTACAAAAATGCAAGGTGCGCCAGAAAAAAACATTCGTAATCAAGATATTCGATTCGACGTCAAAACCGATAAAAAAATTAACGATAGCTGCTTTTGGCACCAGTCAGTCCATTAAGCAGTAAACTTCTAAATAACATTAAACTGTATCCGTTTTATTTTTCTTCCTATGCACTCTGCCACCCGCTCTATCAATGGCGTTCTTTATCCAATTTCTTATTGACATATCGATCTTTGCGTTTGTTACATTTGCACATGCCGGATTTTTTCTTGTGGTACCTAAACATTAAAACAGATTAACACCAAACATGGGCCAGTCATCAGTGTATCAACTTAATTTTTTCTTTAATTTTTTATGAAAAACTGGCCGAATTTACAAAAACCGAAACCCAATTGAACAGAAAATAAAACATCCGAAAAAAAAATATGAACGAAAGTAATGGCCAATTGCACCGAAAATTCAATTTAGGCTAAATCCTGATTTAATTTTGAACCCGAATTTAAGAAAATTTGTTTGAACCAAGCCAGATTTAACTTTAAAACCTATAGCCTAACCTCAAAATCAATGACCAAACGAATAACTGCGGTCAAAACCGCTCCTCACTGGTCAATGGCGTAAAAATCACTCAGGTCACTTATTTCAATACAAGTGCGGAACTATGCCTATTTGTCAGTGATTCCAAGTTTGAAATCAAAGTTTAAGATGATGTTGAATGATGTTTTGAATGATGTTTCGGGAGAGTAACCAATGGAACTACTAATGAGCCCCCACGGGTTACCCGGGTCTAGAGGCTCTCTATACATTTGACAGTTGTTCTTTTACCAGAGGTGAGCAACTCATATTGGCCTCTCTTTCTAGTTTTTTTCATATTTGCGTGTAAAACGGATTTTATGAAATGGACTGATGTTTTGTTGTCTCTTTTTATAATTTTCCCAGACAGTTTTTGAAAGATTAATATTTTTTGGTTAATAAAATATGTCAAGCTTTGACAGAAAAAAACAAAAACAAACAGTGAGTACACACGGTAGATATTAAATATGTAAATAATTGGTAAAATCATATATGTATGAGCTTAAATATACGCCCTTGCAATGCTTTCGGCGTACACAACTTTTTAAGCAGGTTGTCCTATATATATGCCTATACCTTTCTCTTTTACTCTTTTATAACTCTTATTATCTCTTTCTGGTGTCAAAGCTTAGCCGTTCTGCACATGCGCGGGCATCGTCATTGGTTAACCAACCAAAATCCAGAAAGACAGCTGTGCAGTTGTCAAAATTTTTCTATTTGTTTATGTTTGTTAGAAAATCAGTATTTTCTATTTTTAAATAAATAAATATATGAATAGAAATAATTTTTAGGTATTCTTATCACTTTTTTTCCTTCAAATTTTAAGAAAAATAGCTACCAAGTGGAACTTCACTTTTGTTGTTTGGAGGCATCCACAAACACTTAAGCTCCAAGATATAAACAAACAGTTTTTATTATAACTCCTAAAAACTTTCGCGTGACCAAAGATTAAAAATATCACAATAAAAAAATTTGCATAAACGAAAGCGCGGAAAACGACTACGTATGATCAAAGTATATCAACAAAAATGGCGTCTCGACCGAAGGGAGAAGACGAAGGTGAAACCGGCCGCCTCGTAAAATTTTCGCGCATGTTCATAGGCGCGGAGCTAAAACGGCTCCATGGCCTGCTAGATTTTAGATCTTGCTTACAAGTTTGGCCTGGGAAAGGCCTATATTTAACCTCATACATATATGGGTAAAATATAAAGACTCCTATGATCTATATTTTTGTTACTCTTTTTCTTACAATAAAACATGGAAACATAATGTGTTATTTATTAACGAAGTATATGCTAAATGCGTATGTTTGTATTGTACCTACTGCTTGTAGCTCACTACCCTTGCAAATTGGGCTATTTTTTATTAATTTTCCAGCTTAGTAAATGCATGTTTTCTTTTCACTCTTCCTGAGTTTCTTTCTCGGTTGGACAACGAAAGAATACAAATTCGTCGAGGCACGTATTTTTACAGTTTTTAATACAGCAAAATTCCATTTTTAAACCTGACGTTTCTGAATCAAAAATCTCACAGTGACAAAGTTATTTATTGTCATGTCACAATTACAAACATTTCCCTAGCAACTGTTAAATCCAGTTGCTCACCTCAACACCTGCTTAACTAAAAAGCCATTTAACTCTTTTTCGATTTAGTATCCTTTAGACTACTATAGCGGTCATATTGACACCCAACTGACAGAAAATCCATGTTTTACCTGTCAATTTGGTTATAAAAATGGCGGCAATCTTTTGCTAAAGGGCACTGAAGAGATAAGAGTTAACTGGCTTTTTAGTTGAGAACGGCGTTGCTCACCTCTGGTAAAACAATAACTGTCAAAAATCGTATACAGGGCCTCTACCCGGGGTGAAACAGTTTAGTTATTTATATTTTCGCTTTATTCATTAGAATACAAATCCTATTTTGAATTTTCGTTATTCCGCCGAAGATCTCCTGCTCTTTACTTTTTGGGTCAAAGGTTACTCACTATAAATCATTTTCAGGAAATTTCCAAGTTTCTGGACGCTGCCTTTGTTATTAACCCCAATCCAGTTAAGATTTTGGGCTAAATTATTCGTTATTATAAGGCTGAGTATTCTTCGCACTGTTTGATTAAGGTCACGACCACCGAGGAATGCCAAAGCTGCTTGCTTAAAATTTACAAAAAACACATTAGATAGGGTGAGTTCACAATTGTTAAAGGTAAATAGAATGGGCGTCAACCATTCGCGAAGTGGCTATGTTTACTAACATGTTTAAACTCAACTTGAAAATTTTATAAACTGGATTTGTGACTCAATATTCATTTATTATAGCCTACTTCACCAGTTTTCGCAAAGCAAGATTATTTTACATCTTAATATATAAAAGTAAAACATAAAAATTAAAATATTATGTAATTGCCCAGTAACAATTCTTATGTTAATTTTTCGTGTAAACGAAGTCGGTTTAGAAAAAAAATCAATAAATCAATCAGCTGATATACGATCGACAATTGGACACGTCAGATGGCTGACAATGTTGCGTTCCCTGAAATTTGGATGCGCAGTGGTTTATGCACATTCTATTTACTTCTAACATATTTGGATAAGTTGGAGTATAATACCGCTGTATTAGTTAGTTAGTTCTGATAAATTTTAATCTTTTGGAATGACTAAACAGAAATATTTCATTTGAACTAATAAATAAATTTGAAGGTACCACAATCATCCCAAAATAAAAGATGATTCCAAAGTTTAAAAAAAAAAATATATTTTTGTTACAAATATTTTTCGATTTATAATACACTTGGTATATTCCGTACGTGATGAGCAAATGATGAGTATTATAAATTTAAGTTAAGATAAAGTTGTTAAAAATTAAATATATACTTGCAACAATTAAAAAAATCTTGTGAAAAATAATTTAAAAAAAAATAAATTTGTGTGTGGAATGGACTCGCCAGTTATTTCTTTTAAAGTCTCCACCATGTATAAAAGAGCCATAGGCTAAATTTTGCATCCTGTAATACAAGGACTTACCATTTTATTAAAATACTCTGCCTCTTCTAAACGGCTGTTGAAATCTACTAGTTCTCTGTATTCAGCAAAATTAAGCTGTTCATCTAGGGTAAAGCTATCCCGACTCTGACTTACAATTGAACCATTGAGAATAACTCTTACGTCATGCTTTATTTTCTGAATATCCCTATACATTTTTTCCAGAAGATCTAAAATAAAAAATATATTTGTAAAAATTTGATTTTAAAAATACTCTACTACTGCTCTAAAACATAGAATTTTAAGGAGAACAAATTCCCTCAACTGTATTTTATATTTATATATTACTAAATTTGATTATTTTTTTAAATCAAAAGTGTTTTCAAAATTCGACCCAACAAGCGCTTATAACGGTAGTTTAACTAAATATATATGGGGCATTGCACCGTGCTGTTAAACACAGTTTAAATTATTTTTTTTAGAGTATGGCACCAAACCAAAAAAAAAACAAAATTTCAACAACTTTTAAAGAAAAACTCAAGTGTTTGTGTAGATTTATGAAGTTTTTAATAACTCAGATGCCAAAGAAGACGACGTTGCAGAGACTGGCGAATGGCTTCTGGTGATTCTGAACGGTGGAAATAGTTCTATAGATAGTTTAGAGGAAGTCAGTTATCGCCGCCATCGTCATCAACAAAAGATGCTGCCCACTATCATTCATTAAGGAATTACCATCAAATTCAAAAATGGATGGGTAGTAAAAAAACCGGCAGATATGGTTTAGAGGCAAACTGTAAATGGATTCGTGGCAATTGAAATGACCAAGAAACCTGCACTGGAAACTTTATTAAAAGTAATTTCATGCAAATGCAAAAAAGGTTGTACTGAAGTTTGTGGATGTCGAAAAGCTGGCATCAAATGTTTCATTGTTTATGCATCTTGCAGTGGCCAGTCATGTGAAAATCAGGATGAATTTTTGTATGATGAGAGTGAAACCGAAGAAGACCGTCACCTTCAAGTTTGTTTATTTGTACTTCCTTAAGGAGCCACCGTAGTGGATGTACACTTCAATTTGATTTTACAATAAAGACTTAAAATTATTTAAGTAGATAGTCTGAAAATAGTTATACTTTAACAACAATTATAAACAAAATAAAACTAAAAGTAGAAACACAATTAAAATGGCTACATACCTAGAGACAGTCACAGCATATATAAAGGCAAGACAAATATTAACAAACAATAGTTTACTAAAATATACAATAATGATGAAGAAAAACTATCTTTAAAATAAACCTTAACTTAACCATAATAATCTTTGGCATTATAAAGTAAGACTAAAAATCGGTTGCATTAATGCTATCGTTCCTTTAGCTAATTATACAGGGTTCCTAATCAAATCCTTAGGGGGCCAAGCAGCCGTGTATAAGACGCAGACAAACGGAAAAGCACATTAGGCAGAAGAGGATGGGCATGGGGCGATGTTGTCAGATATTCACGTAGTAAATCCATTCCAGGTTGTTGTTTTCTAATGTTTAACATTTTTATACCTTTAGGACTGGAATAGAAATTATTTTTGCTCGACTTTAATACCAAACTGATGAAAGATATCGTAAAAAAAAATATTTTTCGGCTTTTCATTTTGTAACCATTGTCCTTACGCGCTGTTTACAGGCTGGGGACTGAGATACATGCAAATGCCTAACCTAAAGCGTTCATACACTGCCGGAGAAATCGACTGAGATATTTTCGTAGAAACTCTATCAAGCAAATAGGACGGGTTGACGCCTTCGAACGTCCAACCCGGGTTTTGCACTTTGATTCGAAATCAAAAAGGAGGAACAGTCAGATGTGGGGCCGTGCACAAATTACGTAACGGTGATTTTACCAATTTTTTTTGTTTGACCCCCTCCCTATGTAATGTTTTGTAACGGTTTGGCACGCCACTCCCCTAATATTACGTAGCGATTTCAAGACCACTACCCCCCCCCAAAAAAAAAAACTTTTCACTTATTTTCATTCCAAATTTTCTTAGTTTCACACAAATGCAAATGCTGTCGAAAACCCCCCTCCCCCCTACGTAACGTTTTGTAAGCCCCCTCCTTCCTATGAACATTACGTAATTTGTGCACGGCCCCTGTAGTCCCAGTGGAGGAGGGCGAGAAAATTGATATTTTTTTCTTAAAAATTATACTCTTTAGACCTATTTCTTTGCGTTCCCGAAATTACGTAATTTTTGAAAAAAAATTGTAAGCGGCGCCATTTTTATTTCGTGCTTTGTTTTTCTAAAATTTTTGCGTTCGGCTAATTTAATTGAAAAATGTTTGCCTGCGGCGCCCTTTATCTTCTCACTCGAAACCAAGATCCCCCGTTTTAGGAAAACTGATCGCGTCTGTGTTTCTAAATTTTTTCGAATAAAAGTAGAGTATGACCATGGGGGTAATAATTTTTTTGTAATGAATGACGAAAATTTCGAGAAAGTTTAAGAAAAAAATAAAAGTGCAGAGCTCAAGTTTTTCGTAAAAAAAAAACGTTTTTTTGTAAAGAGCAAAATAAATCTTTTCACCCCTTTTTTTTACCCTCCCGCTAGTTTTGAAGAATTGGTTCGCTACATGTTTCGAGATCATGTCATAAAACACCTCGAAAATATCAAATGTAGTGTAGGGCCAGCTTTATTTAAAATCAATAATATCGCAAGCAAAAAGCTCTGCAGGAAAAATAGCGCCGTTTATTGATTTCTTTGGCTACTAGTGCTAGCTGCATGGTTTGGCCGTTTCCGGATAGATGTCACTAGTAGAACAGAATGGAAAGAAATTTAATTAAAAGCGAAGATATTTCTTTCTAATGTTAACAACCTCACGAGTTCATCGCTCAGTATCGTAAATAATGGACCGTGCCGCCTCCTTTAAGCAAGAAAAAGCTGTGATTTGGACCTGTAAACATCTAATTTTTAATTAGATTAGATGTTCAAATCTGTCCCCTTTCTTGAGCCTCACAATATCCCAATCTATTTTAAAACTCTTGGCGCGTAGCAGCCAACATTTCAGGGGTGATAGAGTTGCCCGCCTCCAAAATTTTCGCCCTCAACTCCTGTATAGCGTAGGCCGTAAGTGAGGGTGTTGGAAAATTTTGTCGTGCCAACAACCCTATAGGAAAAAGTCATTTGGCGCAAGATCTGGTGATCGAGGAGGCCATCGGATATTTCCATACGTGGAAATAATTCTATCACCAAATACCTGACGAAGGTAATTTGTAGCCTGGCGTGAATTGTGGGATGAACAGCCATCTTGCTGAAACCACAATTCGTCCAAATTTATGTTGAGTTCCCTCAACCGTAGTAAAACCTGGTGTTGGAGAAGATCAACATATTTTTGGCTATTCAAATTCCCGCTCCAAACATTTAATTTTTGAGGATGTTGCGTTCTAACACTTGCGTGCAGATGTTTATTTTCGCGGGACTAATAGCGGCTATTTTGTGGATTGTGAGAGCTATGAAGTTCAAATGTCTTCTCGTAACTAAACAAAACTTTTGATAGGAAATTTTCGTTCCTGTCACATTTATCCCTCATAACCTCACAATATTCTAACCGGCGAAAATAATCACCTGGTTGCAATTCCTGCGACTTTCCAATCTTAAACGACTTGTAGCCGTATTTTTTTAGGATCCATTGGCAAGTACTGTTGGGAATATCCAGTGCCTCCGCAATCGGTTTCGTCGAACATGGTTCATGTGTCTCAACGTAAGCGCATACCATTTCGTCTCGTTCCACCCTGTGTGGAAGAACGGGATGCTCTGGTATTTCACCGTCGTGGTAACACTTTCTACAACCATTTATGCACCCGTACCTTTCAAAACGATGATAAATGTTGTAGACAGTTTGAGCCACAGGAACCGGTCGATCTGGAAACGCAAAAACAAAAAGCCCAATGACCTCGTCCGCACTTTTTATGTAGGTTTTAATAATAAAAATCTTTTCTTCTCGAGTATACGGCATTTTAAAAACATAAAATTTACGAAACTGAAGCGACTCGAAAGGAAATAAAAATGCAATGCCTGTGAATCCCAGTTTTCCCTCGATCATCTCATGGTGTGGCCGCCATCTAGCGGAGTTTGCAGACATCTTGTCAACGGTTATTACTGCAACTATGATTTATGCTCACAATGAAAGAGTGGCGACAATTTTTTCTCATGAAAGCAGTCCGGAGATAATAACAAACTGGCACCATTGCTCAATATACCTGTTTCTTTTGTGCGCGCAGAACTTTCTATGCCATTTCTGTTTGATTTATTGAAATCCTATCCCTAAGGAAAATCTTAGGAATCCTGTATATATATATGGAATAGGTCTACTGGAGATGTCACAAAAAAAAACCGTTTGCTCTACCTCCTGGTGGAGTTTATGTAAATCATACACACAATATAATACAAAAATAATTTTTTTTAATACCTTCTGTAAAAACATGATTTTAGTAACTGTCTGCAGATAACTAACGCATGGCTTTTTTGGTTACCGATGGGTGCAAAAAAAGATTTCTGTCCGTTTTTTACCCAAAGTTAAAGAGAAATTGCGGAAAATAGTAATATTGAAAAAAATCTAATTTCTTTCCTAAGACATAAGCCATTTCCGCCAGTTTCCAACTGTCAAAGATTAAAAGGTCGCAGCAATGAACGTCACCGAGTAAAAAGACACATCGCTTTGGAAACGATTGTTATTTTATTTACCAGCCACCTTGATTTATTGTATAAGAGATTTTTAAAAGTATTTTCCTATTTTTCTTGGATTTTTGAATAAAGGTATTAAAAAAAATATTGTTAACAACTCGCGGCTAAACTTTGTTTTTTTACTCGCGTTTTTAAATACCTCACTGCGCTCGTTATTTAAAACAACGCTTTTAAAAAAAGCACTATTTTAGCCACTAGTTGTTGAAACTACTATTGAAACCTGAGACCAGTTAAAGTCGCGCATCTGTGAGTGTTATATTTTTTGGTTCTGTTTTGTTCAGGAAAATTTCTAGGAGTATTTGTTGATTTCAGTTATTTTTCCTATTATTTTTCTTGCTGGTGGTATGAAAACATGTTGATAATTTCTTCACATTTGCCCTTCATAAGATGTACTTTTAATTGTTGCTTGTATCTAAAACTTTTGTGACACATTTTGCAGCCAAACCTTTTGGGTTTTCCACAAGTGTAAGTCATATGATTGTGTAAGGAACTTTTTAGAGGATATCTTTTCCTGCAAGTTGGACATTGAAAAGGTTTATCTAAAAATAAATTAAAAAAGTTAGCTAAAATTTATTTATACAGGGTGTTTCATAACTGCAGCAGCAGATTATTCCAACTGCTAGGCAGTTGTTAGGTGTAAGATTTGGTGAAACATGGTTTCAACAAGATGGTTGTTCCGCTCACAATGTTGGCCTTGTTAGGGAATATCTTGATAATGTATTTCCTAATCGAATTATAAGTATACGGAGAACTATTTTATGGCCAGCTCGATCTCCCGATCTTGCTCCTAATGACTTCTATCTGTTTTTGAAGAAGCTTTTCAAATTATCACCCCTAACATGCTTGGAAACGTTGGAAGGGGTTTTTATAGTAGGCTCGGATATTGTCTAGCCGAGCAAGGAGGACTTTTCGAACATTTGCTTTAATTTTTTTTTGACTGGGAGAATCTTTTTGGTTTTTAGGATGTATTATTTTATTTTGAGAACTTGCTTTTATTTTGTTTCTCCTTTTTATTTTCATTGTAACACGTCGTCACTGATAAATCTGAGCAGTTGACAATAAAACGCTCTTATTTATCAGTGACAAAAAATAAGAAAATTACGTTATAAAAATTTGCGTATTTATTGACCAAATTCCGGTTTCATTGACTACGCTCCACACAGCACCGTGGTTAGAGGCGTACTAAATACAAGGCGAACGGCGGCGAATGGCAGCGAATGGCGATCGGAAGCCTGAGTGTTGGTTGCTTCACTGATAGGCGTGCGGTGTCTCTGCATGTACGTACACTGGCAAATTAGACTTCTTTCGCGCTATGTTCGCAGTAGCTTGAAGCGGTCTGTATATTTTAACGTTTTTTCAAATAACTCGGAAACTAAAGCTCTTACAAATTTGGAATTTGGATTTGAGCTACGGGGGGTTTTTGAAAAGTCTGCATTTTGGGATAGCGCTTGTAACTTTTTTATTTATGAAAATTGTCTCACTTTGTACAGTCGAAAGCGAAGAAATGTTTTAGAATATTTTTGGTTATTTTTTCAGGAACACTTTTGAACAAATTTATTCGGTATTCAGTATTCGGAATCACGTCATTTTTATACTTAAGTTGTGAAACACCTTTATAAATGCTCTAAACTAAGTTTTCTAGTGAATATAAAGAATTCTATATAAAATTCTGGTTAAGCTGGAAATATTTTGTGTAACAACAAATAAAGCCCAAATAGGCAGATAACATCATGGCAAAAACATTTATAAAATATAGTTTAGCCATATTACTATAACCTTGCCCAGGGCCCACCGTGATTTTTCAATTATTTTCTTTGTTTTTCAAAGTTATTATTGTTTGACACAATTTGCTACATTTAGACCATTAGAATATCTCATAGTTATATGGCATACAAAATTTAAAAATGTAATGGTTTCGAACGCGTTAGGTATGCATTTACGGTTAAGTGTATTCGTGTAATTATTAGGTACTTTTCGCTATTTTTTAAACGCATCCGTATACTGTTTCCTAACGCTACGGCAACACCGTTCTTAACTAAAAAGCCTGTTAACTCCTTCCGCCTCAGTGCTCTTTAGCCTATTGTGGCTGCCATTTTTATAACCAAATTGACAAGTAAAACATGGATTTTCTGTCAGTTTGGTGTCAATATGGCACCGAACATAGGCTAAAGGATACTAAAACGAAAATGAGTTAACTGGCTTTTTAGTTGAGAACGGTGTTGGCTACGGTTGCCAACCCGTCCCGATTTGTCCGGGCTGTCCCGATTTGGAGCAAAATGTCCTGCGTACTGACAAGACCCTTGTCAAGACGCCAAATGTCTCGATGAAAAGTTTTCCGCGAAATCGGCATTGAAGGTTTCCAATTAAAATCAGAATCCCATATTGGCCAGTGGTTAACTATAAATCCTTTCTTTTTTCTTAGCCGCGTTTGAAATATTTAGTAACTACAGAGTCAATTTCATTATTTAGTATTTTCAACAGAGTGACAAGATTATAGTACTTTCTACGATTGTCTAGATTTGTTAATTTCAACAGACTCATTAGCTGGTCATAATCATTTGACTCATTAGGTATGTGTAATTTATAGCATATAAAGCGCAAGAACTTTCTTTGTATTTTTTCCAAACGATCTTTATGAATCTCATAATATGGAGACCAAATAGTACAACCATATTCTAGAATTGACCTTGCAATTGCAAAGTAAGCATTTCTCAATGCAAAAGTGTTGTATACGTCTTTCAATGTTCTAAACAAAAATCCTAGCAATTTCATAGCTTTATTTACAATAATGTCTATGTGTTCAATAAAAGTGAGTTTTCTATCAAAAAACACACGCAAGTCACGCATGATAATTGCAAGGTTTCTTCAAATTGGAGTTAATTTGCTATAAAAATATACAGTTTTACATTTGTCATCATTCAGGGATAAATTGTTATATTCACACCATGCTGAAGACCCATTCAACTCTTGTTGCAAAATATGGCAATCCTCCAAACAAAAAGAAGTACAAAGTTACAGTTTTCTAAAGCGGAAGTTATATAATTTATAAATGCTTTAAATAACAATGAAGATAAATGTCCGCCCTGGGGGACACCTGACAAAGCGTTAAACTCGGCGCGGAGACGGCATTTTCTATTCTTATTGCCTGGCGTTTTTCAGTTAGATTAATCCGAAACCAGTTGAAAGATGAGCCATGGATACCCATGACTTTAAGTTTATCAAATATTAGGTTATGATCGACTCTGTCGAAAGCCTTGGAGAAATCGGTATACCGATGACATTTACCTGATACCCACTCTCCATGGCTTCCAACAAAGTTTCTTTATATACCAAGAGATTAGTAATTGATGATTTACGCTTTGCAAACCCGTGTTGTTGGTTTATAACCATGTTTTGGTGCAATTTTATCTGTGACTATTGATTCAAACAATTTAGGAAATCAAGAAATTTTTGAAATACCTCTGTATTTGTAGCTTTTGAATATTGGGTTGACATAACTTAGCTTCCAAGTTGTGGGTGTGTAAAAAATGATCTATTAAAAATTTTAGCCAAAATACTGGACAAGAAAAATTTACAGTTTTTTATAAAAATTATTGGTAAACCATCTGGGCCACAGGTTTTTGTGTAGTTTAACTACCTATTTTTTCCTACGACCACATATGAAAATAATGAATTTTACACGATTTGCATCCTAAGACAACGTTAAATTTCACCTATTGTAAAGAAATTTTTGGCGCACATGTGCGGAAAAGCAGTTTCATTTGATTTATGCGAAATTACAGACCAATTTTTACAAAGATTAGTGCAATTCAACAGCATCTAGCATTTTTTAATAATAGTCCAAAAACCACATTTTTCGATCAGTTCCTGGATTTGCAAAAAATAACAATAACTAGGGAATAGGCTAAAAATAACATTTATTTTTTGTGTTTTTTATTTCAAAAAATTACAAAAAGACGTAAGACAAAAGGTGATACTTTTTTTGAACGAAGCTAACGTTTTTTAATAACAATTCTCAAACCACATTTTTCGAGCAGTTCCTGGATTTACAAAAAATAATAATAATTAGCGAATAGACTAAAAACCACATATTTTTATCGTTTTTTTTTATTTTAAAAAATTACAAAAAGACGTAAGACAAAACGTGATAATTTTTTAAACGCATCTAACTCTTTTTAATAATAATTTAAAAACCTCATTTTTCAATCAGTTCCTGGATTTGCAAAAAATAATAATAATTAGCGAATAGGCTAAAAACGACATATTTTTATCGTTTTTTTTTTATTTAAAAAAACTACAAAAAGTCGTAAGACAAAAGGCGATACTTTTTTTGAACGCAGCTAGCATTTTTTAATAATAGTCCAAAAACCACATTTTTCGATCAGTTCCTGGATTTACAAAAAATAATAATAATTAGGGAATAGGCTAAAAACGACACATTTTTATTGTTTTTTTTTATTTCAAAAAATTACCAAAAGACGTAAGACAAAAGGCGATACTTTTTTTAAATGCAGCTAACGTTTTTTAATAATAATCTAAAAACTGAATTTTTGTATTAGTTCCTGGATTTGCAAAAAATTACAAAAAGACGTAAGACAAAAAGCGATACTTTTTCTAAATGCATCTAGCATTTTTTAATAATAGTCCAAAAACCAAATTTTTCGATCAGTTCCTGGATTTGCAAAAAATAATAATAACTAGCGAATAGGCTAAAAATAACATTTTTTTTTGTTTTTTTTATTTCAAAAAATTACAAAAAGACGTAAGACAAAAGGTGATACTTTTTTTGAACGTAGCTAACGTTTTTTAATAACAATCCTAAAACCACATTTTTCGATCATTTCCTGGATTTACAAAAAATGATAATAATTAGCGAATAGGCTAAAAACGACACATTTTTATGGTTTTTTTTTTTCAAAACATTACAAAAAGACGTAAGACAAAAGACGATGGTTTTTTTGAACGCAGCTAACGTTTCTTAATAATATTCCGAAAACCACATTTTTCGATCAGTTCCTGGATTTACAAAAAATGATAATAATTAGTGAATAAGCTAAAAACGACACAGTTTTATTATTTTTTTTTTCAATTTCAAAAAATTACCAAAAGACGTAAGACAAAAGGCGATACTTTTTTTGAATGCAGCTAACGTTTTTTAATAATAATCTAAAAACCGAATTTTTGTATTAGTTCCTGGATTTGCAAAAAATAATAATAATTAGCGAATAGGCTAAAAACAACATATTTTTATCGGGTTTTTTTATTCTAAAAAATTACAAAAAGACGTAAGACAAAAAGCGATACTTTTTTTAAACGCATCTAGCATTTTTTAATAATAGTTCAAAAACCACATTTTTCGATCAGTTCCTGGATTTGCAAAAAATAATAATAACTAGCGAATAGGCTAAAAATCAATTTTTTTTTTTATTTCCAAAAATTACAAAAAGACGTAAGACAAAAGGTGAAATTTTTTTTGAACGCAGCTAACGTTTTTTAATAACTATCCTAAAACCACATTTTTCGATCAGTTCCTGGATTTGCAAAAAATAATAATAATTAGCGAATAGGCTAAAAACCACATATTTTTATTGTTTTTTTTTATTTTAAAAAATTACAAAAATTCGTAAGACAAAAGGCAATACTTTTTTTGAACGCAGCTAACGTTTTTCAATAATAATCTGAAAACCACTTTTTCCTATCAGTTCCTGGATTTGCAAAAAATAATAATAATTAGCGAATAGGCTAAAAACGACATATTTGTATCGGTTTTTTTTATTTTAAAAAATTACAAAAAGACGTAAGACAAAAGGCGATAATTTTTTTGAACGCAGCTAACGTTTTTTAATAATAATCCGAAAACCACATTTTTCGATCAGTTCCTGGATTTGCAAAAAATAATAATAATCAGCGGATAGGCTAAAAATCACATATTTTTATCGGTTTTTTTTATTCTAAAAAATTACAAAAAGACGTAAGACAAAAAGTGATAATTTTTTAAACGCATCTAACGGTTTTTAATAATAATCCAAAAACCACATTTTTCGATCAGTTCCTGGATTTGCAAAAAATAATAATAATTAGCGATTAGGCTAAAAACCACATATTTTTATCGTTTTTTTTTTTATTTTAAAATATTACAAAAAGACGTAAGACAAAAGGCGTTACTTTTTTTGAACGCCGCTAACGTTTTTTAATAACAATCCTTAAACCACATTTTTCGATCAGTGCCTGGATTTGCCAAAAATAATAATAATTAGCGAATAGGCTAAAAACCACATATTTTTATCATTTTTTTTTATTTTAGAAAATTACAAAAAGTCGTAAGACAAAAAGCGATACTGTTCGTAGGAAAAGTAGCGTACACAATTCGATAGAAAGTACCTTCCTTACACTCGCGTGTTGTTTTACTCGGCTAACGCCTCGTTCACAATATTCACGCTCGTGTGAAATTTGTCACTTTCTTTTCTTGTTATGTAATATACTATTACTTTGTTTTGTTTCGATTGAAATTTCTTAGCTAGCTTGTAAATTAAAATTAAAAAACCTTAAATATTTATTACTTAATTTTTTTCCCAGCATTTTTAAAAATGTCCCGATTTTGCATCAAATGTCTTGATAATTTCGAACAAATGTCCAGAAAAATCAAAATTAAAAGTTGGCAACCCTACCTAACGCGGTCAAGAAAAAGCCAAAAAGCACTACATTTTTGACCTTTTTACGCTATTTTCGAACGAGGCACGATTTTATGGCAAAGGCGATGCCCAAACAGCTGACTGCAATCGAAGTGTTTAGTTTTTACTCGAACGCATCCTGTAACGATAAATATGAGAGTTAAATAGAAAACATTCGAAATTAATTATTAAATCAATAATTTGGATCTAACTTAATAAAAATGACAACAGTGATGAGACTGGTCGCAATTCTCCAGTAACGATAGAAAATCTCACCCGTCAAAATTTTGGAAAGTGGCGATTTTTACTTACTGCCTCATTTAAAATAAAAACACTCACTTTCCGCACTCATTTGCGTTCAGAATATTGCACTTTTCCGCATTAAGTGCGGAAATGAATTTACCCCCATACTTTTCCGCAGTAGGATTTTTAAATATTGACTTTCTTTTCTTTACGTCCACCTGACTCTCTTTATGTCGAAACTTCGTGGTTCTTTTCGCACTAGTTAGGTAATAGTTATTTACCTAACAAGTGCGGAAAGTTATACTTTTCCGCACGCACTGGCGTTTGCAAGACGTAAGTGCGGAATAGCTATTTTCCTAGCAAGTGCGGAAAAAAAAAATTTTTGAACGTGTTAGGAACAATTTTTTTTCTACGAGCGTGAGCAAAATACACTGAAAATAGTTTTTTCACACTTTTATTTAAAATAATATTTATTCACTTATTTATATTATAGTTTTCATAGGCAATATGATGAACAGAAACTTCGAATCACTACAGGTTTTGCGAAATTTGACATATCGGTGCGGAAAAATGTTTCCACACCGTGCGGAAAAATGTTTTAACACCGTGCGGAAAAACGAATTTTCCGCACGCTCATAGGAATACTACTATATGCTAACGTTGCTTTGTAAGAGGAATTGCGTAATTTTTTAATAGCATTTTGTAAATTTAATATTTTAAAAATATTCTGCAGGACTAATTTTATGGCGGAGCTAAATTGCTACTACGCGTACTAATACCAATAATCGTCAAAAAGTGTCGAAAATTCTTACTTTTCTGAACAGTGACAGCGACATATTCCACGGCCTATCTATAGTTTGGTTTGTTTTTTTACAAAAACTGCCTACAAAAATTAAAATTGATATATTTCTTATTTACTGGAACAGTATTAGGAAACTAAATTTTAAGGAATATTTTAGCAAATTAGTCCTGACACAAAAGCAGTTAGTTTGAAGTTGTGTTTAAAAATTGTCAGATATTCTGTAAGGGCGAGATTTTCTGACGGTTTTTGAAGGATCGCGACCAATACGTGAATATTCTTGGAACATTCGGAATGTCCAAAACATATCCTATGAATGTTCAACGTTCCACTTTTTTATTATTAACTGAATATTCAGAATGAATGAAACCTGAACATTACTTTTTTATATTAGTAGACGCTATATTTGTTCAAACATGTAATATTCAGATTACATCCATTCTGAATATTGAGTGAATAATACGAAAAGGACGGTTCGACATTCACAGGATGTATTTTGGACATTCCGAATATTCCAAGAATATTTACGGAATATACCAGTATTCTAGTGAGAATTAACTTTTATTTTAGCAATTTAGCAATGAAAGCTAATGGTTTATTATTAAAAGAGAAGGCAGTGGTTAAAAAATTAAAATATTGTAATTTAGCAAAATACAATAATATAATTTAGAGTTGAGACAAACAAAACCCTGGGTGTTTTCTTCTAATGTGGATCGTCATCGTTCCTTTCTGGTGACTTTTGTATTCGCAAAATGTGCATTGAAAACTCGGTTCTTTTTGACACTCGTATTTTTGGTGCCTCGTCATATCTCTATTGTACTTGTAAGCCCGTCCACAGTTACATCTGTACTTTTTATAATAATCTGAAACAATAAAGGTAATTTCCAATTTTTAAACTGGAGATGGTTTGTTGTCCTCTGTTGCTTGTCTTTGGAAAACATTATTATGAGTAAGGACAGCAAAAAGGTATAATTCCGTTTGACAAAAATTTTTGCTTATTAAAAAAACAAATAGGTCTGCACATTAAAGGGGTACCTTACTGTCGAGTCAATTAATAAAATGTAATAATAGTTCATTAAGGCTATAGTTTCTCTCCAGATTTTAAGTAAAAAAAAGTACAACTGGCATCGCCTTGTTCTTTAATTTGTTTAATCTTTTCCAGAGTGCACAGGGAAAACTAAATATCAGAATTAGCTGAAATTTTGCAGCGGTGATCATTTTTAAATGCTTAACAAAAATATCTGAAGGATTTTTCAAAATTCTCAATTATTTTTTCTTCAAAATAAAAGCTCTGGTCTGTGATCTATCCCAAAAGTCTCAAAATAATTGCGGTTTAGAACAAATCCGATTTACAAACAAAAAAAAAACAAAAAAAAGAGAAATACTTCATTGAATTAGGGAGACACACGCATTTCAAGTGTTGGCCGATAGATCGCAGAACTTATACGATTCCATGGTAACTGCAGGTGTTTTGTCAACAAACTTTAAATCGGGACGCAGTGGAACAGAAGAGTATTTTTACGCTTTCTGACAGAAAACCATTCGAGGTTAAGTTTATCTTTCTAAAATGTGTTTTCAAAAACATTGTTCTAAAACAAATATGAAACATCTCCGCGTGTGCGGTCGCCCTCCGAAAAACGCCTAGCGCTGCGCGGGCATTACCCCGAGTCTATCAAAGAACCAAGAGAACTTTACTGGCTCGCTGGGATCACTAGGAATTCGCATATAAACACATAATTTTGTTTTTATTTTGATTCGACCATTTTTTTTTAATTTAAATTATTGCGGCATAGTTATGTGCAAGTGTACAGTGAAATCTTGGAGTGTAAAGGATAGATTTTAGAACCTCAGTTTCAAACACACACACGAATACTTGAGTACTAACAAAACAGGTCAGTAAAGCTCCATTTAGAGGTTGGAAAGACTCTTGCTAGTCGTTGAAATAGAATACGATTATTTCGTCCAGCGCCAGTAGGCGATTTTTAAATCTGCATGCTTTTAAGTTAACCTGTTGTCGGTATCAGCTAGCGGGAGTGTTTCCAATTCAATTATAAATGCACCTGTAAATGCAACCTTAAACATTACACCCAGTTACTTTAATACGTATTTGGGTAGTGTTTTTTAAGAAGGTTATTCTGCAATAATTGGTTATTTTTATTTTTATATAGAATTTTGCTTGATTTTTTTAGCGTCGTAGAACGCGAAAAGTCAAAATAAGTAACCTAACACCAAATTTTGGAGCCAGTGCTAAAAAATCTCTGGTGTCCCACTGTGGATAAACATAAATCAAGTCTCCGCGTTGCCATGGAAAACAAATTCAATGACGTAAAATTTTGAAAAAAAATCAGGTCAACTATGTTCAATTGATTTTCCGTACATTGTTGCTAAAAACAATTCCCCAGATTGTAACTACGACCTTAAGAGTTATCACGGATGTGGCTCTGAAATAACAAAATATGCACTTACATTTTCAACATTCGCATTTTTTGGTAGCTTACCATATGTTTGTTATCTTAAGCCTTCCACAATTACATGTGTAAGTATCTGGCCTAATGTTTTGAAAAGAAAAAAACTTATTAAATAAATATAAATTCCAATTTTTGTTTGAAACAGTTTAATCGGCACCACTATACAATTAGGAATTAGTAATTTGCTCGCCAGTATTGCTTCCTCATCAAAAGTTTGTAAAAAAATTTAGAAGCTTGTTAAATTTTTACTTTTTAACCTTATGGTAATTACTCTTCACAAGCATAGGTCCAGCTAGTTAGAACTACTGAAAATCTTTAACATAGAGTTTCTTAGAAAAGGATAAAATTGTCTTCATTTTCATAAGTACAGTGACGATTTTTTTCAATAAATAATTACAACAAAAAGTAAATAAGTATACCCATAATTATGAAAAAGACCGAAGATCAGATGTTTCACCTATTTCTAAGGGGAAACCCTGGTTTTTATCTTAAGCCAGATAAAAAAAAGTTTTATTTTATAACCCAATTACTACTATGCTATGTATGGCTAAATTATTATTAAAAAAGAAAATAATAATAAACATATTGTTATAATACAACATAAATATAAAGAATCTTCGCAGAAGAGGAAACTTGGTATTTATTAGTGTTAATGTAGAAAAATAAAATTAGGTGTTTTGGCAAAGACATATTAATTTACTGTTGTTGTATTGTTATCGCTAATAAGGTTTTTTATAAGTTTTTTTAAATGTGGCCAATGATAGATTTTTTACGTTGTCTGAATATACGAATATTCTTAACAAAATTTTGCTAAATCAATTTGGCTGCATATTTACTTAAGTCACAGTCTACTAAATATGTGCTTAAGTATTTTGGAAAAATTAAACCAACACTCTTCGTCAATGCTAAGCATCTTTCCAACGTACTTGCACATTTTTAATTGTACTGTTACAGAAATCAAATGAGTTTTCTATGCAGTCTAAAGAGATGACTAGAATTTTTTCGGTTTGCCAAACTGTTTTTATATGTGTTTTATACACTTACTTTAATATCATATTTATTGTTTCTTCCTATGTCATTAGATATTATCTATAGAACAGTTTAATAAAATATATTATAGATATTTTAAATTCAAAAACACTAAACGAATTAAAATAGCGATAAATGTTTACACAAATAACCAAAATGGCATTCTCTTACATATACAGGGTGAAAAAATCCACAATTTCAGTTACAGAGGCGTTTTAAGTGACTAAAAACACCAGAAAATAAAAAATCTGTACAATAATGCGAAATTAGATACAAAACGTCCAGAACTATAACATAAACAACAGAACCGCAGCAGCATTTCCTCTTTGAACTGCCAGGCTGATCCTTTGGGTAAAGAAACACTTAAAAAATTAATTTTTTAGCGATACAATATAGTAAAATAGAAAACAGCTGGCACTCATTATATAGTCAATAATTACCTGGATCGAACTGAAAATAAGTGTTCAGAAATTTGACGAAAAAATATTTTTTCGGGTTAATAAATAATAAACATTTAATAATAATGATTAATTTAGAGTTAAGATAGATTAAACCCCAGCATGTTTTCTTCGGATATGGATCGTCATCGTTGCTTTGTGGTGACTTTTGTATTCGCAAAATGTGCAACGAAAACTCGGTTCTTTTTGACATTCGTATTTTTGGTGCCTCGCCATATCTCTACTGTACTTGTAAGCCCGTCCACAATTACATCTGTACTTTTTATAATAATCTAAAAATAAGAAAAATAATTTCCAATTTTTCTTAAAAAAAACCTAATAACCATCGTTATAGAATCGGTAATTTCTGGACCTTAATACAAACTGGAGTATGGATGGATCAGTGCGTTGCTTTCTTCTGTGTTGCTTGTGTTTGAAAATAGTATTTTATACACCAAGGGACTTAAGTGTTATCCCGAGGCGAAAAGTTTGTCGCCCGACCGAATTGAGGGATACAGTTCGTAGAGGGATAAAAAGACACTTTAGTTCAGAGGTTTATATATTATTTTTCGCACTTCTGTATTATTTTTTACATAAAAAAATTTGGTTGCCAAAGTATTTGTGGTGTAACAAATGCCAGGCGTAAACAAATCTTAGTGGACAGCTAATTTTTTTTGCATAAATCATTATGGTAAAGCCATGATGGTAATTTAAGGCTTCAAATATTTTAGCATAATATAAAGGGTAACGTTTTTGTTTAGTCAATTTTTAATAGGTTTTTCACTTTTTTATGCCATGATTTTGCTCACACACAAAACACTCAAATTAGGGGTTAAAAAAAATACTTCCAAAAACCATTTTTTTCTCTGTTAAAACCAAAAATATTTAAGGTTGTTGAAGAAAGGCAGCAGGCTCTAAAAAAGTATTTTCGAGAAAGATGGAAATAAGTTAAGGCAATATTTTAATAAAAATTTCTGTTTTGTCATCTGTTCTCATTTAGTCATTTAGCTAAAAAACAGCAAAAATGATATTTGTTCAAGTGTGTAAGACATAAGGTGGTATTAATTTCTTTCAATCAAAGCTCTTAACAGTCTTTAAATTTCTTAAAATCGTGTCCTACTCTAAGTGTATTTTAGCACATCTAAAAATAATTTAACAGGTATTTAATTATATTATTTTAAAGTTCATAATGGCTAAAAATTTAAGCATTTAGCCAGACCTTTCATTTACGTTGCAGTTTTTAATAGACAATGCTGGACAAAATTTTGCATTATGTTCCATATCAGAATTTACAATATTAGGTACCAGTTTGACAGTACCAGTGGCGTAACTTTTATCGTTAAAAAAGTAGAATTCTACAATTTTTTTGATTTGGTCCTTTTCTCAAATTTCAGTTGATGGGCAAGGGTTGCTTTATGGGTACCATAGGCTCGGTAAGTTTTAAAAACCTTATAGCAATATTGACAGAACAATTTTCCGTCGAAAACTAAATCTGGATTTCTTTCGCCGTGGGATAGTTCGTTCTGAACATCTAAAAGAGAGAACCTAGATAACCAAACGAAGTTAATAAAAGAAGCTCGCAAAAAATTGAAAAAGTTAAACGAAATAAAGAAGTAAAAATGAGTCACACAATTTTTTTTTAAAAAGTCACTAACCCAAATAGCCAGACTCTGAAATACGCGCTGGAGTATCTACGTATAATTTTTTCAGTTATAAAAAACATAGATAACAAACAAATCACAAAAAAACACCTATTAGTTATACAGAATACAGAATTTACTCTCCGTGCCGTACGACCGAGGTGGATTCGAAGCACGCTGCAGTGTTATCTTTTGGAAATTCATTTTGTTTTTATTATTTTTTTTATTTCTGCCTTGCTCGAGAAACAGATGGGTAAGTTCTTAATTGAAATAATACATTTTTAAAACCAAAAATGGATGTCTACGAAGTTGCCGAAAAAGTGCAGATGGTCAAATGGTCAAATCGTCATAACCCAACACACGTTCGATATTGGTCAAGGGAAAATTTGCATTTGTATTTTGACGTAAGAACACAGTATCCCCAAAAACTAAATGTTTGGGGGGGGGGTATTATAGGGGAACACGTAATTGGGCCATTTTTTATTAACGGCAATTGCAATTTGAATGGTCCTAGATACTTGGATCTACTGCAGCAGCACATTATTCCAACTGCTAGGCAGTTGTTAGGTGTAAGATTTGGTGAAACATGGTTTCAACAAGATGGTTGTTCCGCTCACAATGTTGGCCTTGTTAGGGAATATCTTGATAATGTATTTCCTAATCGGGTTACAAGTACACGGGGAACTATTTTATGGCCAGCTCGATCTCCCGATCTTGCTCCTAATGACTTCTATCTGTTTTTGAAGAAGCTTTTCAAATTATCACCCCTAACATGCTTGGAAACGTTAGAAGGGGTTTTTATAGTAGGCTCGGATATTGTCTAGCCGAGCAAGGAGGACTTTTCGAACATTTGCTTTAATTTTTTTTTGACTGGGAGAATCTTTTTGGTTTTTAGAATGTATTATTTTATTTTGAGAACTTGCTTTTATTTTGTTTCTCCTTATTATTTTCATTGTAACACGTCGTCACTGATAAATCTGAGCAGTTGACAATAAAACGCTCTTATTTATCAGTAACAAACAACTCACACAGGACAATATTTAAATCAAGGTTCAAATCATTCTGTTACAACCAAACGAGGCATAATCAAAACTTTGTATAACAGAGCCGTTCAAATTTGTAACAATTCTCATGACTTGGAAATCGAAATAAGAAACATTAAGAAGGATCTGCAGCAGAATGGTTACAGCCTTAAACTTATAACAGGTACTATTTCTAAATTTCAACAAACAGAGATTACAAGACCAAAACCAGGCAAATGCATTCCTTACATTCCCATACGTTAAAGGAGTATCAGAGAAAATTCGAAGAGAAGCGAAAAACTTTAATATTAAAACAGCTTTTAAATCTAGTAATACAATTAGAAGCCTTCTTAGCAAAACAAAACCAGAGAACAAACAAAATAAGGAATGTATTTACCAAGTTCCTTGTGAGTGTGGTGAATCATACATAGGCGAAACTAAAAGACCACTATCTGTTAGGCTTAAGGAACATCAGACGAATACCCAAAAAGGTGAAACCACGAAATCAGGAATCGCCGAACATGCATGGTCAAAACAACACCGAATGAAGTGGGCAGAAGCAAAGGTTTTGCACAAGGAGTGACACTGGAAGAAACGAAAATTCCGTGAAGCTGCCTTTATTGGGCAGAATCAGGGTATTTTCAGTAAACCAAGTGTTGAAATCCCAAATATTTGGAAGCCCCTCCTTGGGCGGAGCCAACTTCTTAAACTTGAAGGTTGAGTGATTTCTCACAGTATATAAGCACGTAGCCTTAGGAATTGATTGTAGTTTGCACCTGAAGACGATCAGAGATTGTACTGATCGAAACGTCGTGTATAAATAAAATATAGAAAATGGAAGTCCGAAACACAGAGTTAATTTCAAACACATCATTGTCTCAAACTTTCAAACAAACTTAGAGTCTCGTTATTGAAACCTGATTTTATGATACTCTAATACTGTTCTGTATTTCTAATATCGTGGTTTTCGTCTGTTTCGAACTGTCCCAAAATACTGTGGAGGGATTCTAAAATGTCTTTAAAGGAACGTTTTGCAATTTCTCCAAAGACTTCAGGGTTACCACCAGCATCTTTGGTGTCTACTTTTTTCTGGGGCAAAGGAGGGGGAGCGATTGCCCCCCTCCGCTCTCCCTGGCACCGCCTTTGGTTAAGATTTCTGGAGAATTAGTGGCCTCTATAAATTTAATCGACTTTAAATATGTTATCTTTTGCTGAAATTTGGTAGGCTTAAAGGGTTTAATGACAAAACCCTTGGGAAAAATTAAAAAAGCCAACATTTTGATTTACTTCCCCATTTTCGTCAGTACAGTACTTCCAGAAATAAACATTTGTGTATACAAATATAGTATAGGAACACAAGCTGTAGCAGTATGCAAAATAGAAAGTAGGAACTTTCAAAAACTTACTAGTATTGTTTTTTTCCTTAATTTAAAATATAAGGTTCCACAATATTGCACAAAAAAGTTACTAAATTGTACAGTACAACACGAATATATTTTACTTAATTATTCCATCGAATGTTTTTTATATAAATGACTTTGCAGATGATGTCTACGTTTTCCAATGTAGCTGCATAAATGACAATTAAATTGAGGCATGATTCCACATTCAAAAACTGCATGATTTCGTAGACTGGTTTTATGTTGATATTTTTTACTACATTTATTGCAAGTCCATAATTTGTCTAAAATTGTTTTAACAAAAATTATAAGTAGTATCTATAAAGATGTTTCTTTTTTTTAGGTTGCCCACGTGGTCAGTATCGACAATTTTTGAGATTTTGGAAATTTTTTATTAAAAGTAAGTATTTTATTTCACATCATTAACTATTGAAAAATCACGTCCGATTTCAAGCTTCTGGCTAATTAATTATTATCAGGGGTCAATTTTACATGTTTTACGTAGTTACATCTAAAAATAAGAGTAAAGTTGTCAAAACAAAAAAGGTTAAAAAATTTTGGTTTTGCTTACCAACAAATTTTGCAAAAACCCATACTGGTTCTTAACACCTTAAATGATAAAATCATCGGAGTATCTAACTATTTAAAATAATTACTAAAAAACATACAATTGTGTTTAAGAATTTTTCTGGAACCTCTGCTTTTGCCAAATGAGTAGTTGGCCAATGGTCACTAAGGGCCGTATGCATAGTGGATCCTCAAGAATTTACATTACCGAATGAAGAAGGAGGCCTTCGGCATAACTATGAATGGCTCTCTAAATCAGTTTGTACGTGAAAAGATCTTAGTTGTCAGTTTGGTAAAAAGGTGAAATTTTTTAATGCTGCAAAAAATAGAGTAGAAATAAAAAAAAACGTTAAAAAAAACCTCAAAAAAGAGGCAAAAAACTGTCGAGAATTTGAACCTTTTTCTCTGATCACCCGCAGTCCAACCAAGAACCGAGAACCAAAACAGAAAAAATTTAGCAAAAAATTGAAAACGAATACCAAAAGAATAGTGGGAGGAGTTGAGGGAGAGTTAGGAGGGAGGGTTGTTAGGGTTGGAAGAAACTAACAGAAAAGATGACGTTCAGGACTGCATTTATGCCAAAATATTATTTTTTCAAAAGACCGGAAAGTACACACTTTCCGCACAATTCCTGGTACGGAAAGTGTAACTTTAAAAAGATGGGACCGGAAAATAAAACACGGACCGGAAAAGGAAGAAGAGACTGGAAAATAATAACTTTTCGGCCCATTTTTTATTTTCCGGTTCCATTTTTAGTCGAGTTGGCTATGACTTGTATTGACAGTTTTAAAACTTTTCTTATTTTTTTAATTTTTTTAATTTTTACTTTAGAACAAAATAAACAGATGCTCTTACAAAACACAAACTAGACATTTGGGAGCAAGCGACACTCGAAAGTTGATTCTGATCACGTTTTTATATTTGGTCCTTTATTTTAGTTTTACCTTGCAAATTATAAATTTTTACATGAAATATAAATTAAGCATAATGCCTAAGGGTCATTCCATATCAAATCAACCAAAAAATCACAAAAATTTTACGCGACCAATTCCAATTTTGATGATTTTTGGTATATATTTTCCTCTTACCATAAAAGTTGAAAATGCAAATTTTTAGATTTTTTTGATTCGTAGTTTTTTTTTTTAATTTTTCAAAATAAAAAAGTCAGCATTTTGACCTTAACAAGAATGTACAAAACTAGCAATATCTCGAGAACCACTTACACTAGGAAACTAATAAATGGCTCATTTTAAAGTCATTTTGAAGCTCTTTTTTATGAAATATCACAACATAATTTTAACCAAAAAAAAAATTGAAAATAAAAAATTGAAAAAAAAAAATTGAAAAATTCAAAAAGGCCATTTTTAATTTTTTTGAAAAAAATATATAATTTTGGTCAAAGTGTTACTTAATTATCCACAAAATTTTATGATGGAGAAATGATGGGTTCAATGTCAAAAAAAATATCAAAAATATTAAGTACATTAAAAATCATGCATTTAAAAAAATAAACATATTTTAGGAGCACCAATAGTGCACTGGATATTAAAATAAATAAATTTGTTGGATGGATACAGGTTTTAAAAAATACCCAGAGGCTTTATCTACAAATTATTTTATTTTAAACTCGCAAAAGAAATAAACAAACTTTTCTACTTCGTTGATAAAAATTAGACAGAAAACACTAAGACTAACTATATACCTTAAATTTATTTTTTTAACTTTCTTTTAAGAATTTCTGATGAATCTGACATTTCTTTTTTGCTGACATTGTAAGTTCTGCCAGTAGCAGTGTTGGGTTCAACTTTTTTTATAAGACTTTCTGGTTTAATAATTAAAATATCTTGAGGTGTTGGGTAAAAAAATGATGAGGCAGGTCCTCGTGGATGAAGAAAGCTTACTTTCAGTTCTCCGCTCTCATTATTTTTCCCCAAGACACAAGCCAGCCACCAAGCACTGTCATATTCTACAGTGACAAACCCTGACTCGATATTTTGCAAAATAATGCTTCCACCTTTAAAAAGATTATGTGTTTCGACCTCTAAGCATGTAGAAAACTGTTTTGCCAAAAACGTGCTTTCTGTAAGAGGAATTACAGTATGAATTTTTTGTGTCCCCGGTATTGTTAAGACTTCTGCAAATCTTTTATTCAAAATTATTTCATGATTTGTATAATCTGCTTCTGTGCAATATTTAAAATCAATGCCAGATATGTTTTCTTCACACCAAGTAAACAATTGTAGAGGTGTCATTATTTGATTGTCATAGGGCCTCTGCAAACTGGCTTTGGCAGCAAGTCTTTTAACAGTTCCTCCCAAGCCATCGCAGGCACTTTTGCCATGCGAGGTGGCAAAATAATGCCACACTGCTTCAACACCAAAATCTTTTTTATGCAGGCATATATTCAGAAAATTCTTTTTGTTTTTGTACTGCGCAGCACATCCATCCGAAAAATAAAAAATTTTGTTAAGTCCTGGTATTTTGATTTTTAAATCAGGCATTAATTTTTTTAAAAATAAATGAAATGCAATTGTATTATGTGTCAAGCTTTCCGAAATAAACACATAATTCAGGTTGTGCAGTTTACCATCACTTAGAAAATAAATGGCAAAAGGGTGGAGGGTTGCCTGGCTGTTATTCCAATGATAAGACTGGACTTCATCTTGCATAACAAAGGAATAATTTTCCGCAAAGTCGCAAGTGATCAAAGACTCTCCAGGTTAAGGGTTAATTTTTATTTCATTGTATCTATCTTTTTGCATTTTTGCAATAAAAGAATGTGATTTAAGTTTTACAAGATCATCAGTAAATTCCTGGAGAAAATCATCACTTTTCTTAACAACGGTTTCCATAGTACACCTATCTACTGAGACCCACTTTTTAAATGAGACCTCATCAATTAATTCTTCCTCAAATTTTTCTATTAACGTATTTTTAAACTGTTCTACTCCAGGACATTGCTTGCATCTATTGCTTAAAAAACAGTCCACTGAAGGTGGATTACACGTTAGTTTATAAAGGCAATCAATCATGATAAGATATTGCAAGAGGCCTGTTATTTTCATCATATAGCTTATTTAATTTGGAGCCATTGAGCATTAGTTTTATATTTTGATGTATAGTACATACACATACAGTATGAGTCCCACTTTTTCCTGCCAGTATACAGTTTTTGGGTCGCAGTTCACAAAATTTTGAAAACCCAATTTTTTCATTGGGGTACAGTTTTAAACAATGCATAAATTTCTTTTAAATTAGCTAAAACTTATTTTTTTTGTACATATTCTTTTTCAGCTCCATATTTTCTGATAACAACATAATCTTTTTTACCTGGCATGGTCCTGCTAATGTCATCCCTTTGGTAAAAATCTACCACTATTTGGGCCACTCTATCACTAAGGGTCTTTCCCGGTTTGGGGTTAGGAGAACATAATATCCCATTGTCCTTAACTAACTGTTTTACAGCTCTGGCCAAATATTGAGAAACTCCAAATTCTTCTTCAATCTTCTTTCTACTCCAACTTTGAGGTAAACATGATAAAACTAGTATTTTCTCACTCCTCTTTTCGGTTTTTAAAAATTTGTCCTTTAACTGCTTAATCATTTCACTTTCGTCACTCTGGCATTCCTTTACTAGCGTTGAATCTGATTCCTTTGTAAATGCTTTCGCAATTGTATGCTGTACAATATCAATTTTTTCTTTGTATACATTTTTTCTTTTAATCGGCGACACACCAAGAAGCTCCAATGACTTGTTTAAAAGAGTAAATGATTCAGCAGGATCTTGAAAATCTGGATCATTTTCTGGAACTTGACTGGGTCTAAAAAAATTTAGAAAGTTAGTTTTTTATAAGAACTTAAAAAGGGGGTAACAGCTGACCCAAAATGTGTACATAATGCCAAGAAATTTGTACATAATGTCTGTATTCTCAAAATGCCATGCAAAATAATGCCATGCAAAATAATGCCATGAGATTTTTCCACTCCGTACTTGACGCAATTGGTTTAGTTTATTAATTTTATATTAAAAAATACTATTTGTTACTTACCCTGCCTCATCTTCTTCAGATGCCTTAAACTCCTTTGAAAGCTTTAGTCTACAACCATCACAGATTTTCATTCCCATTTTGACATTTTTGTAACTGCACATCCACTTGGTCATATTTCTTAATTTCCCAAAATGCTTGATTTTTAACTCTAGTGGATCACAGCACTTTACTTTATATATAGTCCATCCACTTGCCTCACCCATAGTTGAAACTTTTAAAATTACACAGAGATGACTTCTGATAAACCTTCAGTCGAACTATTATGTATCGATTATTTGGAGCTGTATCAGGAAGATACTTGCCAAAAATTTAAAATCAATTTATGCAGGAATTTTCATGTCAGCAAATCCCCACAATGTACCTAAACAGACCAATAAAATGAAGGAGGTGTGTCCTTAATGTTAAACAGGAATAAACAGGCAGTATTTCACAAAAGTATTGGCAGGTTTATACAGGCATATTTTCCTAAGAATTGGAACATCCAATAGTACGTCTCCGGTGGAAAAGAGGTTTTGTAAGTAAATATTACAATGGGGGGCAATGTTAATCTGATTACTGATACAGAATGAAACGTAGGATATAATTTTTTATTAAATAAAATATTGTTAAATAGTTTTATAATATCGCTTTAAACCCCATTATATTCTTCTAATTACCAAAATGCATTGTCTATTTATAGGCGATTTTTCATGCATGTGACATTTTTAATAAATTTTTTCACATTGAACCCATGATTTGTCCATCTCAAAATTCTGTGAATAGTTTAATAACACTTTAAAGAAAATAATATAATTTTTTGAAAAAAAATAAAAATGGCCTTTTTGAAATTTTTCAAAAAAAAAATCAAAAATTTTTTTTTTTATTTTTTTTTCAATATATGTTATGCAATATTCTCATATGAAAGGTCTTTATAAGAGCTTTAAAATGAACCTTCACCTACTTTTCTATTATAAGTGGTTCTTTGGATATTCCTAATTTTGTGCGCACATGTTAAGGACAAATAAGTGACTTTTTCGATTTTCAAAAATTAATTCAAAATAAACAACTGGTCAAAAAAGTCTGAAATTTTGGATTTTCCAGTTTTTTGGTAGGAAAAACATGTATACTAAAAATCATCAACATCGGAGATGGTGTGGTAAAATACCCTGGTTGACTTGATATGGACTGACCCCTAGCTTATACTTACATAAATGTATACATATACAAAACTTCTTTATCTTGCTTCAAATGGAATTAGTCCTATCACAGAAGACACGTTATCGGCTACAGAGACTTCTTGCAAAAAGAAACTCCTAGAATTCTTGGGATGAATCAGACAACTCAGGTTCTGAAGTTTTTACTGCAAAAATAAGGACCACAAAACGGTCCACAATTCGACATGTTTTGTTGTATGCAAGCTCTTTTTCATCGTTCCGGTAAATATTTAACGGCTCCAAATTAGCCTCAGAAACTAAACTGATTTTAAGTACAACTAACGATTTTGTTAAATTTTCTTTGTCTGGACAACCTACGTTCACTTGTGTAGCATCTTGGTCCTTTAACCTTTAATAGGCGAAAATATTAAGCATAAGACTGACTGGGGTCCTAAATGACTCTATTTTAATTCTCATTTAGAAACTAGCTTTATTCTTTTGTTTTTGTTTTTCTTATACTTAAATATTAAATAAAACCGGCCCTAATTAAACTCATTTATTTAAACAAGCAACGTATTTTATAAAAATAATGTATAGTTTAGCTAAGTATTTCCATTTTGATAAGCAATTCAAATTTTTTGATTTAAAGAGTGGTCTGGGCCATCGCCGTTCCCAATTAAAAAGCCAGTTAACTCATACCGCTTCACCCACATAACATTGGAGGAATATTCATGTTGTATAAATATGCCCTCAAAGTGATTTTTGGAATATTCTATTGCGAATATAACAGGAATTTTACAGACCCTTTTTTTGTTGAATATTCTAATATTCTTTAAGTGTTTGTGATTCTTTGGTAATAAGATAATATTATTCCCATGATAACGTGATAATCAAGTTATTTTTATGAATATTCCCAAAAAGAATACTTTTGTCAGGATTTTGGCATGTTTGCTGAAAATATTACTATCTTGTTAAAAGGACGCGATTTACATGATTTATAATTGTAAATTATTTATTTATTATTCTTGTAGGTAGATGACACTGAAATCAATATGTTCTCTATGTAGCAGGTAATATTTAACATAAATTTTTTGATAACTAATCTCAAGTAGTATATCAATATAATGGTGATATATTGATATACCCAGCATGAATTTTTAGCTGTAGTCTTGCACTTTAGTAGCATATTTGGTATATCCATCTCGTGGCATTCTGACATGTTTTGAATCACAAAATCATAGCCATATTGGCTGTGTGAAGTATTACCATCATTTTGCCAAAAAATAATTCTGGGAATATTATAGTCATATTTTGGGGAAGTGCTTAGGTATAATACTATAATTTATTAATAATATTATAGTCATGTTTCACGTCACGTTTCTATCCGGTTTATATCACCTGCAAGACCTAAAACGTAACTTATTGCCGGCATGTGTTGGTAATATTCACAATGGTAAAATGTAACATTCCCATCACATTCTTGGTTCTCTAAGAATATGACTTTTACATTACAGAAATGTTTAATTGTTATGTGGGCAGGGCCCTTTACTACCAACGCGAAAAGAGAAATGATTAAACGATGTTTCGCTCTAGGTAACCAAAGCTTTGGTTCTTTGTGTGTTCCTTGTGGGATGCTCATCCAGGTTTTAATTTTCGTTATTTCCACCCAAGATCTTTTGTTTTTACATTCTTTTCGGTTGATGTAACTGACTTGGATGTTTTTTAACATCTTTTTTGATTTTTAATTGCCTTAGGTGCGTAATCCTATTGTAAATATTAACACGCCAGGACAAATCCTTATCAGGTAACTTGGATAAGTACCAGTGCGAAACGATGCCTATTTGTGAGTGATTCAAAGTTGGAAATCAAAGTGTATGATGGTGTTTAATAATGTATGGGAAGGGTGACCAGTTGAACCACTGACGAGCTCACGCTGGTTAACCAGAGCGAAACATCGTTTAATCATTTCTCTTTTTGCTTTGGTTCTTTGTGTGTTCCTTGTGGGATGCTCATCCAGGTTTAAATTTGCGTTATTTCCACCCAAGGATATATTAAAACTTAAAGATAAACGAATTATTATTCACAAATATATTTAAGTAAAAAATGTTTTTAATAACAAGCTTTTATAAAAGCCATTAAAAAGTTAAAAATAATAATAATTTTTTTGCTTGCTAATAAAACTTGGATGCCTTTTGAGTTTAGTAATTACCAAATTTGTGATGAGTTTCTTTTTATTGTTATTTACCACTCTAATAAGGGTTCAAATTAAAAATGTAATTTATTCACATCCCTTCTATTAATTATGGTATCAGCAAGCTAAAAAATTATTTTTAACGTTTAAGTGCCATTTATAAAAGCTTGTTATTAAAAAAAAATTGTACTTAAATTTATTTGGGAATTTTCAGTTACCTAGCTAGATGGTACTCTCCTTTCCCCCTCAAAAGGGTGCAGGACACTTTGTAATTTTTAAAATCTAAATGAAAATAAATCGGGCAAAGTTAAATGTTATCCCTTCTCCCGCCCCATTTGAAGAGTGGGGCGCTTTAAAAATTTTTGTTAATTGGAAAGATAAAGCTTTAGGCATAGGATCCTGTCACCAGAATTGACATTTCGCTAAAATTCAAGCTGGCGGACACTTTTTAAAAAATGCCAATTTCCCCCCCCCCCTCTTCCTGCCAATTTTTTATGTGCGCCATTGTCTTTTCTAATTAAAAAGCCACATCCTTGACGTGTTCAAAAAGGTATCATTTGCTAGAATTGGTCATAAAATACGAAAGATGGAATAAAATTAACAGAGTGAGTGTTTGGCCTCTTATTAAAAGTTGTTGCGTGTTTTTGACATTACTTTAACAATAGATCCAAATCCACGTTATAGCAAAACCAAAAAACTACTCCCTTGACTATTGGCGCGACAGGTACCTACTGATTCAGAAACATATCTGTTATTTTTTCCAAAGAATAGTTTTTTAGAGGCCAAAAACTCACCCTGTTAATTTTATTATATCTTTCGTATTTCGTCAACAATGTTACATAGTGATACCTTTTTGAACACGCCAAGGATGTGGCTTTTTAACTGACGTTAGTCAGGAAAGATAGTGGCACACATAAAACATTGGCAGGGAGGGGAAAAATTGTCATTTTTCAAAAGCGTCCGCCATCTTGGTGGTAACGATTTTATACCCTAAAAAAATCTCACTAATAACCCATGTACATCAATTTTAAACGAAATCATCCCCTTAAGTACCTCCAACAAAGTATAGTTTTTACCTCTCAAATTAGAAAAAAATTTGTGAACCATAAAACCGAAAACTGCATATTTGTAGGAGCTTTCGTTGAAAAGTTATGAATTTAAAAAATATTAGTCTCCTCTCATTCATTTAACCACCCCCCAAAAACGTCGTTTTTCCTCCAACATAAAACAAAAAATTAAAGGTTAAATATTGCTATTGGTCATTTTGTGTCTTCTAAACAAATGCTTTTTTAAATCTGCCTTCCAATTTGTTCCGTAGACACACTCTGAACATTTAAATTTTTTTGGTTTGTCGTCCTTGCCAAGCTCATACTTAGCAGTGGCGTGTAGTTTAAAAATATGCTTTTTTAAATCTGACTTCCAGTTGGTTTCATAGACACACTCAGAACATTTAAATTCCTTTTTTGGCTTGCCATCTTTGTCACATTCGTATCTCTTATGATTATACAGCCCTGCTTTGTACCTGTAACATTTTCCACAGTTCAAACAGGAATAAGGTGTGGCTAAAATTAAAAAATTACTTAATTTGTACACACTTTATTTTAAATTTAAGCAAGCAAGGTTATATAGTACAAGAAAAAAACATCAGAAATATTATAGGAGCTTTTTTATTCAGTTTTTAATTGTTTGCGAGACATTTTCTATTTACACAGACAGTTCCTTAGCCTGGTCTACTGTGTGTAAATTGCCATTAACGAAAATTTTTTTTGAAGGTGTAGGTTTATGAATGTACAATAAAAATAAATGTTATTAAAAAAATGTTATTATACAACCAGCAAAAGTTTAAAAAGTAAAACGTTAAATTTTTTATTTTTTAGTATAAGTTTGAGAAGTTCTAAAATTGAACTTACAATAAAAATAATGTGGATATAAAAGAATTTTTGTTAAAAAAAAACAGCAAAAGTTTAAAAAGTAAAACGTTAAATTTTTTATTTCTTAGTATAAGTTTGAGAAGACAAAGAAAAACATACAACAATAGAATCGACATATGGAACGGTCGTCTGCTTTTTACTTTTTGTTTTTTTATCTCGCATTTTTTACATTTGATTGTTGTTATTGTTGTATGTTATTTTTTGTCTTCTCAAACTTATACTAAAAAATAAAAAAATTAACGTTTTACTTTTAAACTTTTGCTAGTTGTATAATAAAATTTTTTTAACAAAAATTCTTTTAAATCCACACTATTTTTATTGTACATTCAATTTTTAAACTTCTCAAACTTATACTAAAAAATAAAAAAATTAACGTTTTACTTTTTAAACCTTTGCTGGTTGTATAATAACATTATTTGAAATCCACACTATTTTTATTGTACATTCAATGTTAGAGCCCTGAAGAAGCAAATAAATTTTGCGAAACGTTGCCATTTCAAAAAAAGGACATTAATAAGATCCCTCAACCCATAAACCTACACCTTCAAAAAAATTAAAAATAGGATCGTCAAACCATTCTTCAAGTATTAACGAAGATGTATGAACTGTCATTACTTAACTAAAATGAAATGTGTTCTTCTAACTATGGCTAACGGTGGAGTGTCGTTTAAAAAAATGCTTTTTTAAGTCTCCCTTCCAGTTGGTTTCATAGGCACATTTTGAACATTTGAATTGCTTCGGTTTTCCGGATTTTCCACATTCATAATTCTTATGATTCCATAACGACGTCCTGTGTTTGTAATTTACTCCACAGTCTGAACAGAAATAACGTGTGACTAAAATCAAAATTCTACTTAATATATACAGGGTTACTAAGATTTTCCTTAGGGATAGAATTTCAATAAATCAAACAGAAATGGCATAGAAAGTTCTGCGCGCACAAAAGAAACAGGTTTATTGAGCAATGGTGCCAGTTTGTTATTATCTCCGGACTGCTTTCTGCAAAAGCCACTAGATGGCGGCCACACCATGAGATCTTGAACATCTAATCTAATTAAAAATTAGATGTTTTCAGGTCCAAACCACAGCTTTTTCTTGCTTAAAGGAGGCGGCAGGGTCCATTATTTACGATACTGAGCGATAAACTCGTGAGGTTGTTAACATTAGAAAGAAATATCTTCGCTTTTAATTAAATTTCTTTCCATTCTGTTCTACTAGTGACATCTATCTGGAAACGGCAAACCATGCAGCTAGCACTAGCAGCCAAAGAAATCAATAAACAGCGCTGTTTTTCCTGCAGATCTTTTTGCTTGCGATATTATTGATTTTAAATAAAGCTGGCCCTACACTACATTTGATATTTTCGAGATGTTTTATGACATGATCTCGAAACATGTAGCGAACCAATTCTTTAAAACTAGCGGGAGGGTAAAAGCGGAAAATAAGGGGCTGCCAATATTTGTAACACCCAAAAAGGGGTGAAAAGATTTATTTTGCTGTTTCTTTACAAAAAACGTTTTTTTACGAAAAACTTGAGCTCTGCCACTTGTTTTATTTTTTTCTTCAACTTTCTCGAAATTTTCGTCATACCGTAGAAAAAAATTATTTCCCCCATGGTCATACTCTACTTTTATTCGAAAAAATTTAGAAACACAGACGGGATCAGTTTTCCTAAAACGGAGGATCTTGGTTTCGAGTGAGAAGATAAAGGGCGCCGCAGGCAAAAATTTTTCAATGAAATTAGCCGAACGCAAAAATGTTAGAAAAACAAAGCACGAAATAAAAATGGCGCCGCTTACAATTTTTTTTCAAAAATTACGTAATTTTGGGAACGCAAAGAAATAGGTCTAAAGAGTATAATTTTTAAGAAAAAAATATCAATGTTCTCGCCCTCCTCCACTGGGACTACAGGGGCCGTGCACAAATTACGTAATGGTCATAGGGGGGAGGGGGGGGACAGCGTTTGCATTTGTGTAAAACTAAGAAAATTTGGAATGAAAATAAGTGAAAAGTTTTTTTTTTGGGGGGGGGGGGTAGTGGGCTTGAAATCGTTACGTAATATTATGGGAGTGGGGTGTCAAACCGTTACAAAACATTACATAGGGAGGGGGTCAAAAATTGGTAAAATCACCGTTAATCAATCAAAATAATCAATCAAAATAATCAAAACCCGGGTTGGACGTTCGAAGGCGTCAACCCGTCCTATTTGCTTGATAAAGTTTCTACGGAAATATCTCAGTCGATTTCTCCGACCGTATATGAACGCTTTAGGTTGGGCATTTGCATGTATCTCAGTCCCCAGCCTGTAAACAGTGCGTAAGGACAATGGTTACAAAATGAAAAGCCGAAAAATATTTCTTTTTACGATATCTTTCATCAGTTTGGTATTAAAGTCGAGCAAAAACAATTTTTATTCCAGTCCTAAAGGTATGAAAACGGAAAACATTAGAAAACAACAACCTGGAATGGATTTACTACGTGTAAGATGTAGTGACAACATCGCCCCATGCCCATCCTTTTTTACCTAATGTGCTTTTCCGTTTGTCTGCGTCTTATACACGGCTGCTTGGACACCTAAGGATTTGCTTAGGAACCCTGCATATTCTACTTAATATAAGGGGGCATCAAAACAAGTCAAAAAGTTCATATGACTTATGGGGCAAAACTCAACAGATTTTTGTCTAAATGACTTTAAACTCGAAAAATTCAGGTGTTTAGGTCTGCCAGAATTTTAGAAATATTCATGTATAACTTTAACCATTTTACAATAGGGACATTTCTAAACAAATAAAAATAATGTTGATTTGAAAAAATAATAATGATTTCCTTTTAGTTAAAGACTTAAAAAAACACTTGGCAACAACGCAATTCGCTGCATACGTGAGTCTCTGACCTCCGACCCTCTCTCCTTTGTACAGCTGCACAGCACAGTGCATAGTGCATCTTCCGCTGTTCGTTGTGAAGGTTGTCAGTCGCGCGAGTCTACCTGACGCCATTATTTGCGCGAGTTTTTTGCAGTTTGGTGTGAAATTAAACTGAATTAAAAATGTTCTCCAATCAGGAATACGGAATCAGGAAACTCAAATCTTGCAGCTCAAATGTATCGTGACAGATTTTCCCAGCGACCTAAAGGAAGTGTTTTTTGCTCGGTTCTTTGAGTGTTTTTCAAACTAACAAACTAAGTTTTTTCAAATTAAAAACAGTTTAAACACTGTGTGAAAAATGGTGAAAAGAATAATTTTTTTGAATGTTTGCCAAAAAAATATTAAGAAAAATAAAAGTTTTTACAAATTAAAAAGATCTTTGAAAATTGGGGGACAGATGGCGTACATTTTTTATAATAAAATTGGACCATAAACTAAAACTTTATTTCGATACCAAAAAGGATAATTTAAATAAACTTTTACAACCAGATGATGCGCTAAAACCAATTGTCGGTAACTGCACACATTTATTTTTTTGCTTTTTACTATTTTTGAATAATTAATAAATTGTAATATGTGCCTGCCGCACCGCTTTAATCCTTTAATTTTCTCGCACCTAAAAGCGCATTGTTGCCAAACTGTGTTTAACTTAAACTTCGTAAATCTCCGAAACCACTAAGTTTTGGCGTCCATATTATATGAACTTTGTTTTCCCCCCCCCTATCACCCATTTAAATAATAACATATCGTTTACGCCCTGTATACTTCAAATTATTTTATTTTCTATGTACTCAGAGAGAGCTCTGAGGAAAATATTCAAATCTAAAAAGAGGAATTACCAATACCCCATCACCAATATGGTATGGGGGACTATTAAAATCGTGAAATTTTGACTTTTCTTAATTTTATCAAAAATGAGTTACTAGGTTTCAAAACACCTTAATCGACAAAACAAAAAGTTGTCTGTCGGTCAAAACTTTTGGGTAAGATGGTGGGTAAGGTGTGGGTGGTTGAAGGGGGGAAAATAGGGATAAAATTTTGAAAAAAATTGTAACTTTGGAACAAAAGCAAGTAGCGATATACGGTTTTCAAATTTTGTTATAAAATCCAAATTCGTGGAAACTTTAGTTTCCGAGATATTTGAAAAAAACGATAAAATATATTAAAAAAATCATAACTTTAGAAGTAAAGCAGCTATTAATATGCGGTTTTCAGATTTCGGTTTTCGTAAATATTAATTTTCAAATTTTAAATCTTTCAAAGCTACAGTTTTCGAGATTTTTTCATTTTCTTACAACATAAAATAATTGATTGTATGGGGGACTATCCGTGCTTTCTAGCACCAATTTTTTGTCAAAACTTTTCCAACAAAAATTATTTTGTGAGAGGTTTATTATAAACCTCTTAAAAAATACAATATAACCAGCTTTCCAAAATTATTTGAAACGTAGCGAAGTAAACAATCGCAGAATTGTAGGTGAGAATTAGGAAGCTTAAGGGTGAATTTGAATAAAAAATGCGCTTTTTCCAAGTATTTAATCTAAAAAACTGTTAACCCAATTTGTATCAAATTTCGTACGGTGACAGTTTAAAGCATTATCTCGGAATCAGTCACGTTACATAATTTTAAGTTTTTTACATAATTTTACGTATCTTAAAAATGTTTAATTCACTAACTAAATAAAAACAAGATATATTTATATTTTTTAAAACCACGCGAATATGGAGATCATTCATAAAGCTTTCCAGAGTTAAAGAAATCGCATTAAACCAGCTAGTATATTTATATGTTTATGAGTCAAAATACTTGAGCAATTTCGGAATGCGTAAAATTTCTACAACTTTAACGGCCGTTATGGTAGTAGTTAACAACCACTACCACGCGCCAATTTTAACAAAGTTTTTGGAGCACATTAAAAACTGTCACTTGTAAAAAAATTAAGATGAGTTAAAACCCAAAAGTGAGCTTTATTTTACAAAATAAGTGTTTTATCTGTTGGAATCTGGTAATATTATTTTATTTTTAAATTCTCTAAAAGTAAAACGTAAACGCTTAAAATTTTGACAACTTTAATAGCCGTCATGACAGTGGCGGTCCCAGCCATTTGAAAAGGGGGGAGGCGGTTTCGATACGAAAAAAAAATAGAATAAAAGCATAGCTTTTATTTATGGTAGTTTGTAACAATCACTACCACGCGTCAATTTTAGCAGAGGTTTTGAAACACATTAAAAACTGTCACTTCTAAAAAATTTTGCAGATGAGAAAAACATAAAATTGGGCTTTACAAAATACGTGTTTTACATTTTACAAGTTGGTAATATTTTATTATTTCTAAAATTAATTGCGCAAAAATTCTCTAAAGTTAACCAAAAAAAAACACCACAACCAGAACGAAATGAATTCGTAGCTTACAGCAGTGATAGTGGTTAATTACCACAACGACGTGACTTTTAGCCATCACGCAGACGCACTAATTACCAAGATTACGAAGTGTCAAATAATAAGCGTTCCAAAATGTCCCTACTGACCTGAAAAAAAATACGCGTGATAAGAAATGCCATTTTTTATTAAGGTAAACTCAATACAAATGAAATAAAAGACAAAAAAAACAAATTTCGTATTGGTATAACTACGTGTTCTAAATAAAACCAACACACAGTCCTTGTCTTACTTTCTTTATAACATTTTTTGAAAATTCCCAACTAAAATATTTTTTATATCTTCATCAAAAATATGATTTTAATAACTGTCTGCAGATAAGTAAAGGATGGCTTTTTTTGATTACCGATGCAAAAAAAACTTTTTTTTATCACGGGAACAAAAAAAGATTTCCGTCCGTTTTTTACCCAAAATTAAAGAGAAATAGCGGAAAATAGTAATATTAAAAAAATCTAATTATTCTTGCCTAAAAATTAAGCCATTTCCGCCCCTTTTCACCAAGTATTTACGAAAAAATCATTCAGAAACATCGTCAAAATATCAAAGATTAAAATGTCGCAACAATGAACGTCACCGAGTAAAATAGCACATCGCTATGGAAACGATTGTTATTTCATTTACCAGCCGCCTTGATTTAGAGTGTAAAGATGGTGTGTTGCGAGAAGTGCTCTTAGTTCGAGATTTATAATAGTAGTTTTAACAACTAGTAGCTAAAATAGTGCTTTTTTTCCAGCATTGGTTTAAATAATGAGCGCAGCGAGGTATTTAAAAACGCTAGTAAAAAAAGCACAGTTTAGACGCGAGTTGTGAACACTATTTTTTTTATATCTTTATCAAAAAATCCAAGAAAAACAGGAAAATACTTTCAAAAATCTCGAATTTAGAGCACTTCTCGCAACACACCATCTTTACTCTATAAATCAAGGCGGCTGGTAAATGAAATAAGAATGCGGTTTCCATAGCGATGTGCCCTTTTACTCCATGACGTTCGTTGTTGCGACATTTTAATCTTTGACAGTTTGATATTTTGGCGATGTTTTTAAATGATTTTGTCGTAAATACTTGGTGAAAACTGGCGAAAATGACTTAATTTTTAGGCTATATTTTTTCAATATTACTATATTCTGCTATTTCTCTTTAACTTTGGGTAAAAACCGAACAGAAATCTTTCTTTGCACGCGTGATCAAAAAAAAAGGTTTTTTTGTATCGGTAACCAAAAAAAGCCATGCTTTAGTTTTCTGCAGACAGTAACTAAAATCATGTTTTTCATGAAGGTATAAAAAAAAGTATTTGTTTGTTTTTCTTGGATTTATTGATAAAAACAATATTGTTAACTACTCGCGGCTAAACTGTGCTTGTTTTACTCGCATTTGTAAATACCTCGCTGCGCTTGTCATTTAAACCAACGCTTGTAAAAATGGCCCTATTTTAGCCACTAGTTGTTAAAACTACTATTCTGTTGGTGTTTTATAGACACACTTTGCACCTTTAGGTTCCTTCGGTTTGTTGTCTTTGCCTTAGTCATACTGAGCAGTTGGATGTCGTTTCAAAAAATGCTTTTTTAAATCTCCTTTCCAATTGGTTTCGTAGACACACTTGGAACATTTAAATTGTCTTCGGTTTCCACATTCATATCTTTTATGATTGTACAACGATTGTTTGGATTTGTAATATTTTTGGCACTCTGAACAGAAGTAAGGGGTCACTGAAATAATATAATCTATTTGATTTACGTTTATATATATTTTATTTTTTATTTAAGCCAGGTAAACATATTTATTTCAAATTTTCGGGATTTGGTTATTTGGAAAGGTAGAGGGAAATGGTGGGGCAGCTGTCGATAACAGCACTGGCGGCTTATAAAACGTCACACAGAAAAAAAATATAATTGAGCCAAATAAATATTTTTTGCTCATGTTCCAAACAAATATTTGTTTGAACTATACTTGTTTTTACCATAGCAAACCAATATTTATTTGGATCAATTAAACCTTTTTTCTGTCACAATCAGAGAGGTTAATTGAATGATTCCTACAAATATTGCAAAAACAAAACTAAACAGATTAAGGAACAAAAAATAAATAAGTAAATAGTAAACACTTTAAACTCAAAGCTATCAGAATCATGAATTTGCAGTTAAGGTATTTTTCCATTGCACGGCAACCTTGTACCTAGTCTCTTCGTTATAAAATGTAAACAACTTTTCTAGAAGAAACCGGCAACCCGGTTACGAACAAATTATAATGAGTAAACAAAGACTTCTTAATCATGTGATTTAAATTTAATGTGTAATAGATAATTAATACTGATTCGGCACTATTTTTGACAGTTTCGCACGAAGGTTGAAAGGTTTCTGGCATTTTTGTCATGTAAACAAGTCATCTAAACATGCTCTTATTGTGCCATTGTTAATGTCCTTTATTAAAGGCAGGCACAATTATTTTGATAGCAAAGATAACATATTTAGACAAAAACAATGTCAGAATCCCTTTAAACTTCTTTCGTAATTGTCAAGAATAGTGCTGTCTTTATTAAAGACAGGCTATGCCGCCTTTACGTACCGATAAGTCCCTAATAAAGTTTAGTAACCTTTAGTTAAAAAACCTCCAAATCAGTTACTTCAACTGAAAAGAAACTAAAAAACCAAAAGATCAAAAGATCTTGGGTGGAAATAACGAAAATTCAAACTTGGATGAGCATCCCACAAGGAACACACAAAAGATCAAAGCGAAAAGAGAAATGATTAAACGATGTTTCGCCCTGGGTAACCAGCGTGGACTCGTCAGTAGTTGCACTGGTCACCCTCCACTATACATCATTAAACACCATCATACACTTTGATTTCCAACCTTGAACCACTCACAAATAGGCATCGTTCCGCACTGGTACTTACTTATCCAAGTTACCTGATACGAATTCGTCCTAGCGTGTTAATATTTCCAGTAGGATTATGGTCCTAAGGCAATTAAAACAAAGAAGAAGTTAAAAAACCTCCAAATCAGTTACTTCAACTGAAAAGAAACTAAAAAACCAAAAGATCAAAAGATCTTGAGTGGAAATAACGAAAATTCAAACTTGGATGAGCATCCCCAATTGCCTTAGGAGCATAATCCTACTGGAAATATTAACACGCCAGGACGAATTCGTATCAGGTAACTTGGATAAGTAAGTACCAGTGCGGAACGATGCCGCCTATTTGTGAGTGGTTCAAGGTTGGAAATCAAAGTGTATGATGGTGTTTAATGATGTATAGTGGAGGGTGACCAGTGAAACTACTGATGAGCCCACGCTGGTTACCCAGGGCGAAACATCGTTTAATTATTTCTCTTTTCGCTCTGATCTTTTGTGTGTTCCTTGTGGGACGCTCATCCAAGTTTGAATTTTCGTTATTTCCACCCAAGATCTTTTGATCTTTTGGTTTTTTAGTAACCTTATTAAATGCGTGTGCGGGAACCGTCCCTTGTCACTTTTTCGACAGTTTTTGCGTTTTTTTGGACACTATAGTAGTAAACATTGTACAAAAACGAAAGCCATTTCAAATAATTTATTTATTGTTTATTTAATAAAAGAGGCAGATAAAACTCAACCGACCAAAATATTACTTCTGTTATAAATTTATGTTTACCTATTGTGCATAAAAACTTAAGTAAACAACCTTATTTATTAAGCATTAAACATTACACATTAAGCACTATCCGTGTAAAAAAAAAAGAAAAAAAAGTTAAAAAAACCTTCAAATCAGTTATTTCAACCGAAAAGAATCTAAAAACAAAGGTTGAAAAGATCTTGGCTGGAAAAAAAAAACAAAATTCAAACGTGGAGCATCCCACAAGGAACACACAAAGGACCAAAGCAAAAAGAGAAATGATTAAACGATGTTTCGCCCTGGGCAACCAGCGTGAGCTCATCAGTGTTTTTTTTTCATCTAAGATCTTTTGATCCTTTGTTTTTAGATTCTTTTTGATTGAAGTTTTTCTAACTTTTTTTTTATTCTTTCTTTTTTTGTTTAAACTGCTTAGGAGCATAACCCTATTGGAAATATTAACACGCCAGGACGAACCCGCTCAGATGACTTAGATAAGTACCAGTGCGGAACAATGCCTATTTTGTGAGTGATTCAAAGTTAACAATCATCCCTTTGTGAGATCCAAGATAAAAATGATCTTAAAAACAAAAAATGAAGTTAAAAAAACCTCCAAATCAGTTACTTCAACCGAAAAGAGACTAAAATACAAAAGATCAAAACATCTTGGGTGGAAATAACGAAAATTCGAACTTGGATGAGCATCCCACAAGTGTTCCTTGAGGGATGCTTACCCAAGTTTGAATTTTCGTTATTTCCACCCAAGATCTTTTGATCTTTTCTTTTTTAGAATTTTTCTTGTTCTAAGAGAAGAGAAGCGATAAAACTTTATTTTATAAAAACACTAAATGACGCAGAAATGTGAATTATTTTTCTATATTTCTAAGACAATAAATATTTAATAAACATACACTAATCCCATATAAATTTAGTACCTGACCAGAAATAAGTCCCCTTAAATATATTGAGCATTTTTAAGAAAAAAAATTTGTTTTTAAAAAGATATATGAAAAGGCCCTTATAGCCATTTGCACCAACATATTTACTTATTCTAGGTGACCCCTAACCTAGAATAAGGTGGCTTAGGTTAGAGAAGAGTTTCGTTTGTATTTAGAACTCCCCTAAACTACCTTAGCGCTCCCCTAACCTAAAACTAAACTAGGTTTAGGTGCCCCTATTGCCAGGTTACCCCCAAATAATTTGGTGCAAATCGCTGTTAGTAAGCTTATTTGTTTTGATGGTTTAGATAGAACGTCATTGAACCTTCAGGGTATGAAGTTTGTGTTGACTTAAGAGTGTTCGCGTTTAATAATTTTAATAATTTCTGATATTTATGATCACATTTTCAATGTCACATTTTTGCGTCAATTAATGCTCTTATATAATAAACTTTCATCGCTTGTCACGCCATCTTGTGGTTTACGTCTAAGCTTTATTATTATCCGTAAATGAGCCATTAAAATGTTGAGATAGTCATAAAATCAGTATTTTTATATTATATTATAATTTTTAATACCTTCAAACAATTTTTAATTAAATTAAAAACTTAAATTTACCCCCATTTGCACCGACTTCTTTATGTGTCCTAAAACTTAAAAAAAAAAAGATGAGAGAAGGATGATTTTGTCACTTCCGCTGTTAAAGAGAGTTTTAGTTAAAGGACACATAAAAAAAAGTCGGTGCAAATGGGATTTATTCTTTTAAATTTTTTTATCATTTTAATCTCAGAATTGCATAAAATAATTTTTTTATACCTTCATCAAAAACATTATTTTAGTAACCGTCTGCATATAACTAAAGCATGGCTTTTTTGGTTACCGATGCAAAAAAACTTTTTTTTTGATCACGGGTGCAAAAAAAGATTTCGGTCCGTTTGTTACCCAAAACTAAAGAGAAATAGCCGAAAAAAATTAAGTCATTTCCGCCAGTTTTCACCAAGTATTTATGAAAAAATATCAAATTGTCAAAGATTAAAATGGCGCAACAATGAACGTCACCGAGTAAAAAGGCACATCGCTATGGAAACCGCTTTGTTATTTCATTTACCAGCCACCTTGATTTAAGTATAAAGATGGTGTGTTGCGAGAAGTGCTCTTCGTTCGAGATTTTTAAAAGTATTTTCCTGTTTTTCTTAGATTTTTTGATAAAGGTATTAAAAAAAATAGTGTTAACTACTCGCGGCTAAACTGTGCTTCTTTTTTTTACTCGCGTGTTTAAATACCTCGCTGCGCCCGGTATTTAAACGAATGCTTGTAAAAAAAAACCCTATTTTAGCCACTAGTTGTTAAAACTACTATTTTAATGCTACGCGTAGGTTTGCAAATCGATTACTTCCAAATGGATGTATTCGGAATGTTTGTTGTGAATATGCATCTTGACGTGACCTTTTTGATAGGAGGTATACTGACACACCGGACACTGAAAAGAAGGTGTTTTCCCGCAATCGAACTTAAGGTGTCTAGTCAAACCTCGTTTGTATTTATAACCTTTTCCACATGTTGTGCAGAAATGAGGATAACCTAAAATATGAAATCATTAAGTTTGTTTTCTATTTTTCGCAATCGGGCAAGTTAGCGTTCAATACGTATCGAAAATCCAGCATCTTGTTCTTTCAAATATCATATCACACTCTTTGTCAGAAGAGAGAACATCTTTTCGATACGTATTGAGTACGATGTGAAAACATACATGAGCTTCAGGCTACTGCGAACATAGGGGGAATCAAGTCCAATTTACTCTTCGTGCCGTACGACCGAGGTGGGGTCGAAGCACGCTGCAGTGTTATCTTTTTGAACTTTTTTTTTGTTTTTATTACTTTTTTTATTTCTGCCTTGCTCGAGAAACAGATTGGGAAGTTCTTAAGGAAAATAATTCATTTTTAAAACTAAAAATGGATGTCTACGAAGTTGCCGAAAAAATTCAGATGTTAAAATGGTACTATCAAGGCAGAACATTGAGACTTATTTTTTTTGGAGAATTTTGTAAATCGCCCAGAGCCTAGTTTATCAAAGATTCATAGGTTTATGCAGAATTTTGAAAATTTTGGTTGTGTAGCGCCAAGAAACCATAAAAAACCCACTGTTTTGAATGACGATCAGGAAGTACGAGATGTGATGATCTGCGCTGCACTGGAGGAAAATCGAAAGTTAACTAACCACCAAATTGCCTAAGCAGTTGATACGTCTTCAGCCACTGACTTAGGTGTTCTCAAAAATAATGGTTATCATTCTTACAAAGCGTCAAAAACGCATCAAATTTTTCCGGAGGACAACTATCGTCGTATGGAATTTTGCGAAACAATGATGGAAAAGGCTAATTGTGATGAAAACTTTCTGAGATATTCTTTTCACAGAAGAAAGCACTTTTCCATTATTGAATCACACGTTCGATATTGGTCGAGGGAAAATTTGCATTTGTATTTTTTTCGTAAGAACACAGTATCCCAGTATACACACAGTATTGTAGGGGAACACGTAATTGGCCTATTTTTTATTGACGGCGCTTTAAATGGTCCTAGATACTTGGATCTACTGCAGCACCATATTATTTCACCTGCTAGGCAGTTGTTAGTTGTGAGATTTGGTGAAACATGGTTTCAACAGATGGTTGTCCCGCTCACAATGTTGGCCTTGTTAGGGAATATCTTGATAACGTATTGCCTAATCGGGTTACAAGTACACGGGGAACTATTTTATGGCCAGCTCGATCACCCGATCTTGCTCCTAATGACTTCCATCTGTGAAGTTATATCAAAAATAAAGTTTACGGGAATGAAAAGGCTAATAATTTGGAAGAACTTCGGATTAAAATTGAAGAAGTTTTTCAAACTATCACCCCTAACATGCTTGGAAACGTTACAAGAGGTTTTCGAACATTTGCTCTAATTTTTTTTTGACTGGGAGAATCTTTTTGGTTTTTAGAATGTATTATTTTATTTTGAGAACATGCTTTTATTTTGTTTCTCCTTATTATTTTTATTGTAACACTTTGTTAGTGATAAATCTGAGCAGTTGAAAATAAAACGCTCTAATTTATCAGTGACAAAAAACAAAAAAATGACGTTATCAAAATTTGCGTATTTATTGACCTAATTCCGGTTTCATGGACTACACTTCACACTGCACCGTGTTTAAAGGCGTACTAAATGCAAGCCGCGAACGGTGATCGCAAGCCTGAGCGTTGGTTGCCCCACTGATAGGTGTGCGGTGTCCCTGCGTGTACGTACACTGGCAAATTGGACTTCTTCTATAATGGTCCGAGTGTCGTAAATTGTGTAACACCAATAACTTTGAAAACAAATAAAATATTATAAAAATCATACACCTATACTTTGGAAATGACTTAACGAATATTTCGTTCTTATGTAGTTTAAAACAATTAAGGAAATATTGCCCAATGCGAAATATAGATGAAACTAACATGAAATCTTCAACCTCCTTGCGCACAGGGGGAATAGAGTGACACATTTTTTATGTTTTCTCTTTTATCATTGATGTTAAATATGCAGGATTTGTACACATGTTCATTAAATCTAAGTTAAGACAACAAAAAAAAAACGAAACGATAGGTTCAATTACGAAGGCGTTGGAATGCCCTTGGCAAAACCGAATCATCCACCTCGAGAACTCAGATCTCAGGACTGAGACGGAATTTTGAAACAAAATACCTCCAGATGTCTTATTATCGTCTATATGTCTTGGCCCCCTTAAGTGAAACTAAGATTGATTGATTGATTTACTAAGCCAAGGTTTAGAGATCCCCAGACACTGCAGCTGATTGCTTATTGTATCCCTTGCAGTATTCTTTAACCTAAAAGAGATTCGATGCCTTCCCTCCTGGGTACCGATTCTGGAAGTCATAGGAAGTGATCGTTCGCCTGAGAGAAGAAAAGTAGTTTCAACCAATAAACGCGCTTAAAAGCAGTAACGAGACGATCGAATAATCACCAAACTATTATGGGCACGCGCAGAGCTGCCTCGGACAACAATTTTTGAGCGAAGCCGTTCTCTCGACTAGACCCAGTAGTTGAGAGTTCTAGGAAAGCTCGTGTGAAAAATGTCACTCGTATTATTTGAGAGCACGCTATTGGACGAAACCATCACGTGACCGAACTCGCTAATGCGCATGCTACGGCAAACTTGACGGTTTTTTAGAGTAGGACTCGCACAGTGGTCGATTTTTGTAAAAACGCAGATATTAAAAAGAACTTCCACATTGTAATTTAATAGTACAAAATATTTAGTTTTAATAAAAAGATAAATTTATTCTTATTTATCTGATACACACGACAATCGTGTGAATTTTCACATTTATCTTAAGACATTTTTAAGAGGTAAAAGATATATATTTATTAATTAACTAAATTTGTGATGGTGGTGTGAGGGGGGATCTACGAAGGACATGTAGATTGTAAGACGATTGGAGCTTGAATGGGTTTTATTTAGCCAAAAATGTTAGGATCACGTGACCATTTAAAAGTGTCCAGTCACGTGATAATTTTGGTTACAGTTAAAGTCACATGATATTTTAATTTTAAGCTCACTTCACGAAATTAAACTAAAAATGTTAGTTTAGAACAATTAAATTACTTTAAAGTAATTGACACAATATATAAATGTTACAGTATACTAGAATATTTGTATGTATATATGGGGTATATTAAAAAGAATGCCATCCGAAACTTTCAAATGAAACACCCAGTATATTATTGCATTTTTGCATTCTGTTTTGAAATTCTAAGCATTTTTATATAACGTACCCTATGTCGATCTTCAACTGTTTTCGGAGATATTAACAGTTGAATACTGTCTTCTAGTCGAAATTCGATGTTGAGTACTGATACGTAATGTCAAACTCGTAAAAAGCATAGTTTATTTTTTGGCCAACTATTCGCCTAGTATATTGACAACCATACGGGCAAATTTAAATAAATTTTGAGTTTTTTTAATTGTTTCATTTATGTCCGCGTTTTCCGGAAAATCGACCACCGTGTGTCGTTTGAATGACTTTTTTGTGCTATTAATCACTTCTCAGGGTATGATCGTTCTATTACGCCCAGAATAGAGCCCCTGGGGGTCTATTCTTGAATCGAGAGAAAATTTGTTCCCAGGAAGTTAAATTATCTCACTACTATGCATCTCATTGCTCCAAATCTTCGGTTTAAATCGGTTTCTCTCACTTTTTCCCGATATTGATCGAAAGTAATTCTATTGGTCTTGACTAACCCCCCCCCCTAGAAGCCAGGTTATGGTCACATTTTTACTTCAAATTAGGTTTTTTTTTAATTATTTTATCCTTAAAACCCCGAAGTCAATTTTTGGGTGTGCTACTGGTGAAACTAGGATCCACTTTTAAACAATGGCAAAGATTGACTGCAAACATCTATCCCCTCAGCGGTGGAGTAACCACTTTCCAACGCCAGGCACTGATGCATTGACAAACTTGCCATTTATTTGTTCACTCTCAGAGATTTAGCCTAATCTTATTATTTTTATTGGGATCGTCAAAAGTTTTTTTTTATTTCCACTAAAAATAAGTTATTTGGGTCAAAAAAGACCTATATACAAAACTTTGTCATGGTGCCTGTCTGTCTGAAACACGATTACTGAAAAAGCGCTTAAAGTCTGTTCATAAAGAAGAGAGAGTCATAAAAATACATATTTGGATAAATTTTGTACCAAGTGATAAATCACTTTCTCTTTTCTTTTAAAAATTTTCTAATGTACCTCAGGTAAAAATCCTTTATTTTTATATACCTCACCCTGTTCGACCGGAGAATAGGATAGAACCCAGAACCGAAAACAATAGAAGGCAAGCGATAAACTATTCTCATAGACTACTCGGAGTAGAAGCCATATTTTTTACTTTCTAGATACACAAACTGCACACACTTTAAAAGTTAAAACTATAATAAAAAGCAAAGTAGATTTGTAGTCAACTTTAATATTTCAGGGAGAATTACTCTGAATTACCTAATAAAAATAATATTTAGAACCAACCCATAAGTACCTTTAATACCAGGAAGAAACAAAAATTGCTAATAATGTAAAATTTTTAAAATCATAAAATTATAATATTACATTGCTATTTAACCCTCACTTAAACTTAATCCTCTAAATAATACCTACGTATTATAGTGCAAAAACAGAACACGCATAATAAACAATTTCTCTATCAGGTTAAAATATATTATATATTTGTAACTGCTGTCTTTTTTCTATTTTTTTAAATTTAAATGTTGGCAAAACACCTACGCCAATGGTATGCTCGATAAAATGAGTTTTTAATCGTTTTATTACTCTCTCTTCTTTATGAATGGACTATAAGCGATTTTTGTCAAACTTGGCACAAAAGTTCTTTGACACTAGCTGATTAGTTTTTGATGGAGGTGGGGGGTTGGCAAGAGGTCAGGGGGGGGTTAAACTTTTTAGAAAATTATAATTGACGAACCGTAGCAGCTAGCGACACGCGGTTTTCACATCAAAATAGATAATTGCATTTTCAAGTAAAACAAATTTTTTTAAAGATTTTATGGATGGCTATACGTGCCTGCTGGCGCCATTTATATAAATTCAGACTTTTAAGACTTACCGACAATTTTAGGTCCCTTAATGCTACATTCGTGCAGAATGTGTCGGTTAAACAGCAATTTTTGTTTAAAGGATTGTTGGCAATTTGAGCAGATCCATCTATGATTTCGATGTTCTAAAAATTATATCACATTAAAAAAAAACAAATAATAAATTACTTACAAGTAAATATTAACATAAATTTAATTGAAAACCAAAATGTACCAATAGCAAATAAAAAATAAATAGTGCATAAAAAATCATCAAGCTAGTGTTTTAACCGGGTGAATTACATATCCGCAAGAAAAGTAGAAAACCAACGTTTCATTGTTCTTAAAGACTTATATGTTGACCCTAGATGTAAATGAAAGTAATCCACATAACACTACTTTTGAGTAAAATAAGATTAAACATTTCTTGTAGCATAAGAATGGTCATATTTTTGTTCGGTATCATTAAAAAACTAATAAGTAAAAAAGTAAATGAATGTTAGAGCTTTTGTCAACATAAAATTTGGACATTTTTAAAATAGTTGCTATCAGTAACTCAAAATTGAATATTTTGTGGATTAGGACCATTCACATGTAGGGCGACGATATACAGTGTGTTCCAAAAGTCTAGAATACTTATTTTTTGGGAGGACCATGAGATTAAAAAAAAAAATTGGTATCATATTACGTAAAAAAAGCGGTTTCAAAAATATACATACTCTTTCATACAGGGTGTCCTAAAAACAAAATATGGCAAAATATTACCTTTTTTAAATTGGACACCCTGTATATTATCTCAGTTTCTGAATCCGTACATCCTTGTGTGGAAGAGATAGGAAAATAAGTATCACAGGTATTAATAATGGGTAGTTAATTTCGATATCCCTATCTCTTCCATACAAGGAACCCTGCACAAATTACATTGGAAATGGCTTTCGGATAAATGCCATAATTTTTTTATATGTTGTAGTACTCGATCCACAAAGCGCAAAAATAAAAAAACGAGATAGGAAGCAGGATTAGTTTCTGAGATATGGAACTTTAAAGATGACGTATTTTAAGGCTATATTTATGGACATGGTCCAAAATTTTTTCCCACTTTGTTGATTACCGCCAAAATAAAAGGATTCATTTCACTATTTGTCCTGAATAAAACACCCTTTCTATCCATGTAAAAAAATTACAATTTTTATTTTCTTTAAAACAAACATTGTTAATAAAATAATGCTTTTAAGCTAAAAAAAAATTTGCTTGAGTGGTACCATTCGAAAAATGGTAGATACCTTTAATGCTTTTTAACATTTTTGAAACACGAAAAGTTATTTAAAATAACTTATGGGTAGGTTATAAAAACTTTTTCTGGACAAATTCAATTTAAAAGCTTGATACGAATATATCTATTTGACCCATCAAATTGCTCGTGTGTTATATGCTTTTAGGCTAACTCGAGGTTGCCGGTAACGAATATGATAACATTTTTCCGGTTCTTTACACTGTGTTCCCAATAGAATGTGTAAAATTATTTGGCAGCAAATGATGCCGTTTATTAAGCAAAAGTTTGACGTTGTCAAGCTTACCTTGATTTTTTTAAAAATACAAAACCGCCATACTAAACATATCTTAAGAGTTCTAACTTTTTGCACACAAATGCATGCATAAAAACCACTTTTTCGCACTGAAGTAGGAAAAATACTTTACCTCCTTTTTTTTCTGGTAGAAAAACGGTAATGGTAATCGAAAAAACCTTATCAAATTCGTTACCGGCGACCCCAAGTTAGCCTAAAAGCATATACCACACGATTTGATTGGTCAAATACAGGTACCAATGGGTACTAATTTGTACCAACATATTGGTATTAAGCTTTTGGAATGGATTTGTCCATAAAAAAATTTTATAACCTTCCTATAATATTTTTAAAATCACTTTTCTTATTTCTTCATCATCAAAAATATTAAAAAACGTTAAAGGTCCAAGTGGTATCATTTTTAATAACATATGTGAAAATTTTTAAAATCTGGCCGTTCGTTTTAAAGAAAGTGAGAATTCATCATTTTTTTAAAAATGGTTGTTTTCTTTCTTTTTTAATCAGTGACTTTTCTAATTGTACCAAAGAAACCATATAAAAACATTTTCATATGGGTGGAAGGGGTGTTTTATTTCAGACAAATAGAGATTCGAATCATTTTATTTCGGCGCTAATTAACAAAGTAACAAAAATATCGCCTAAAAACACGTCAACTTTAAAGCCCCATATCTCAAACAGTAATCCTGCTCCCTATCTCGTTTTTTTTTTATTTTTCTGCTTTGTTGATCTACTACTACAACATATAAAAAAAATTATAACATTTACCCGAAAGCCATTTCCAATGTAATTTGTGCAGGGTTCTTTAAACTTAAATATCTTGCAGAAGATAAAAGATAGACTTAAAGTGTTTGTTATTTTTAAAAAGCTTATTTTTTAACGAATACAGTGTGTCCAATTTAAAAAACCTTCCTATAATAAAAGTTTCTTTTGAAGAAGCCTATAGTTCTCCCAAAAAATCCACTATTCCAAACTTTTGAGAAAGACTGTATGTAAGGATCGTTTTATTAACCATTTCATCAAATCTAATGCAATAATATGTTTTTAAACTTTCTCTTTGTTTCTCTAAGAATCTTGGAAAGAGATGAGCAAAAAGTGACCATATTACCACCCAATAAAGTCTCTTAATAGACACTAAAAGTAAATATTTCAACGCATCTGTAAATATGGGTATACGTAGAGGGGTTCGAAACAAAGTATCAATACGCTACATTTTTGACATGTTTATGCGATGTTTCGAACGATGCCCGCTTTTTTGAAGGGTGCGATGACAGGACTGCTAATTAAAATCGTTGCGTACGTTCGTGGGTACATACATCCTTAGATTCTGTCATCACACCCGTCAAAGAAGCCGGCATCGTTCGAAACATTTCCACGTCGACTAACGCGATTTCAGCTACGGGGTTAGGCGACGCGACTTAACGGTACAACACCTAAACCGCGCCAGCGCCCGTATCTCGACGTGCGATTGAAAACTTCTGTCGGATCTGACCAATGAGGTTGCTGTAAGTCATTAGCAAGATAAGAAAGGTCACTCTAAGCTCCTCCCCTTAATATGCATATCTCACTCGAACATCGGATGCTACTCTTTCTCGGTCCGTCGAAGTCGCCGCTGAGCGAAGTCCATAAACCAGCTGTCCTTCGCGTCGCACAGTGGTCGATTTTCAGAAAAACACGGACATAAAGGGAAAAATTCAAAATGTATCAAGGCAGTGAGAGTTTACAAAAATATTTCGCATTAACTACCTACTCAACAATACATATCATATAAACAGAAAAGTTGTCTCAGAACTTGCGATTATTCTACAGACAAATGAAAATATGTATTCAAAATTAATTCAAACATATTTACTATTAGTCCGCCCAAATGGAACGTTTTACAGTTCAATTCTTCTAAATTCTTCTATGATCATAGTTAAAATCTAGTACCTATAATACAATAGGCATTTTGGTACTTATATTGAATATATTTAGATTAATTTTCATAACAATTGCTTAGTTTATTTAATAGTTGCCTATAATCGCAGTTTCCCAGTTAAATTTTCTGTATAATATATGATGTACTTTTTGGCACTACACTAGGTGGGTAATGCGAGTAATACTAACCCTAATCTACAAAATAAAAGTAGCTAGTTTCAACATTCTATTTCTATTTTATAAAAAAAGGTATTGGAGAAAAACTGTAATAAGTCATATAGTTATAGAGCGAATGGCGTCCCTTCAAATAAATAATGATCGAAAACGAACCCACTTTCTCAATTTTTTCTGGAAAAATAGCAGGGAGGCCAGGATATCTCAAATTCACCTTCACTAGCTCCTCCCTGTATATTAGCATATAGGCATTTAATATACCTATTTTAAAATATATTTGAGTCACCCTGTAAGTTTTTGACGTGCCAAATACAAATCGTCATAATATATTCATTACGCGTTGTCAACTTTCATTACACATTGTAAACTTCGTAGTATATTTACATAATATACTTTTTGAGAGCACCATGTAGATAAGTAATGCCAAATATTTTATAAAAATCACACTTCCTTCTAGAAACGTGTTCATTATCTTTAAAATAAAACTAGTTTTAGCTTCCTATATGTTTGATGTGCGAAGTTATAATAGAAAAACTGTAAAACGTTCCATTATTAAGATTCCAGTGGCTCTCTTTTAATAATTATATCTCGAAAACGAAATCGATGACCCCCCCAATTTATTTCGTCAAATATATAGGAAGGTCAAGGTTCTAACATATCTCGAATTCAGCTTTTGTAGGGCATCCCTATATTCGGACCATATAAGGATAAGCATTACGGTACTTATTTGATAAATTTTGAAAAATATTTGAGTCACTCTGTAAGTGTTTAACGTGACCCAATCTGCATAAGTCGTCATAACATATTTAGACCGACTAATAATGAGTATGTTGAACCAATTTTTAATACGGATTTTCAGTTTTCTGTAGAATGATCGCAAGTTCTAACTTTTCTGTATATGTGATATGTATTTTTGAGTCTACCCTGTAGGTAGGTAATGCAAAATATGTTTTTAAACACTCATTACCTTCTTGAAACGTGGTCGTTATCTACAAAATAGAACTAGTTTTAGCTTTCTGTCTCTTTTTTGTACGAAGTTATTATAGAAAAACTGAAAATAGTTCTATTATCAAGATTCCAGTGGCGCCCTTTCGACTAAATATTGCTCGAAAACGAGACCGATAACCCCCAATTTTTTGTTAAAAAAATATCAGGAAGGTTGGGACTCTAACATATCTCAAATTTAGCTCATTCGACGCATCCCGGTAAACAATGTATTTAGTGCCTCCTCCTCTGCTCCTTTATTGTTTTCAAGATACTAGGCGAATAGTTGGCCAAAGAATAAACTATGTTGTTTGCGAGTTTGACATTATTCTTATATTTAAAAGAGGGGTTTTCAAAAGTCAGTATTTTGTATTTATTATAAAATATTGGCTTGTATAGTTTCTTACCTCCATAAAGTTTGTTTATTATTTGTGTAATTGTCTGATATAAATATTTTTGGGTGTATTTTAACTTCTGACAGGTAAGTTTGTTTTAAATATAACTTTGATTACATGCTTGTTTTATTCAAAAGTTTATACTTGGGTTTTCTAAGTACATTTTCAACGAGTATTTTTTTAGTTAACTTTTTCTTAATGAATAAGCCTTGATTCACCTTTCGTAAAAACATTATAATCTTCAGTATTAGGTTTAATAATATAAAAATAAAATATTTAATAATATAAAAATAAAATATTTAATAATATAAAAATAAAAAGTTTATTTTTTATGTATATCAAAATTCTCCTGTTTTATTAGTCACAGGGTTTTCTAGTATATCTTTGTACTCCGCTTAGTGAGTTAATTTGAATAGATATGCAAATATTGTAAATACAGAATTTGACATGTTTTCATGAACCTTAAGAATTTTTCGTAATAATATATTGGGTATTGCATTTGAAATTTTGCTTGGCATTCTTTTTAATATACGCTATATACATAAAAATATACTAGTATATATACTGTAACATTTATATATATTGTGTCAATTACTTTAAAGTAAATCTGATTGTTTTATATTTGCATTTTAAATTTAATTTAGCCAATTAATGTATATGTACCTTCACTTTTAAAAATTTTGTTAGATAAATGTGAAAATTCACACAAAACAAAATATTTAGTTTTTTATTAAAACCTAAGATTTTACAAAAATCGACCATGGTGCGTCGTAGAGAAATGTGTGTCGGTGCGTTTTTGTAAGCACAACATCAAAGTTCCGACGGACTGTGAACCTTCTTATCTTGTTAATGTTCGGTGACGATATGTTCAAGTAGAGTGGCGTGGCTTTTAGTGTCTATTATTTTGAAAGTTGTTTTTAGTTACGATCTTAACTTAATATCGATAACGTCGTGAACACGATGCATATGATTTTTCAGATCTGATTTGTAATAATACGAATTGTAACAATAACGACATCTGAATGTTTTCTCCTTGTGACATTCTACCACTAAATGTCTCCTAAGGTTTCTTTGGAGCGTGTAAGACTTATTACAATTCGGGCAAAAATATCTTTTGTGTGAACCTGAAAAAAAAACGAAATAAGAAAAATATCCTATTTGCACGCTTTAAAAACGATTAGGTATTTTAAGGTGATAAAATAACGATTATTTCACAGGTGCAGAGGGCTAAAGTAAAAAATTTTGTGAAGAAAAATATAGGACATTTCCTTTCTATCCTCACCAATATGTGTCCTTTTTTACCCAATTATGCCATGTATCGGCCCGTTCATGATATTTTTGGAATATTGGCATAAAAAAATAAGTACTAGATTCCACTTTTTGTGTCCTGTTACTGGTTTTTGTGCTCCGCTTTTTTTCACTTTTTAAAGATTTTTTGAATGACGGGATACATAAAATACTGTACAAAACTCACGGCAAAAATTACTTTTTTAAATTACTTCACTGCACTCGGTCTTTCAACTACCTATAAAAAGCACTATTTTAGTCACCAGTTGTATAAACTACTTTACTTAATGATTTTGTCCCTTTTTGCTGTTTTAATGCTTAATCAAATGTATATTACTGTTGCTAGGACACCTATTCAAAGAAAGTTATTTTTACTCAAAGAAAGTTATTACGCGCGTATTCTTAAAACAAGAAGCAAACTTGGACCAAAGAATTTTATTGCATTGTTTATTTAAAAGAAGTATATTTGATATTGATATTGATAAAACCAGGGTAACGGACGCGACATCGTACGCTGTCGCTGTTTTAATTAAAATTTATGTAAAACATACGTTTTTTCAAAAACCCAATATCAGTAGTATCAAAGCAGAAAAAGGTGAGTGATTCAAAGTTGAAAATCAAAGTGTATGATGGTGTTAAATGATGTTTGGAGAGGGTGACTAATGAAACCATTGATGAGCCCACGTTGGTTGCCCAGGATTAATCATCGTTTAATTATTTCCTTTTTCGCTTTAGTCCTTTGTGTGTTCCTTGTGGGATACTCATCCAATTTTGAATTTTCGTTTTTCAACTCAAAATTGTTTGATCTTCGAACCTTACTTGTTGCTTTAAAAATACGCGCGTAATAATTTTTTTTTAGTAACTATGTCGTATCCGCTACTATGGAATGTCTGTAATGGTATATATTTGTAGTTAAATTTCACCGAATTTTGATTTGCACAATTTTTCGTGCTGTCTATAGTTAGACTTATCACGAATCTTTCTTTGGCACCAATTGCACTGGAATTTTGGCTCATTTGTACACTCGTATTGCACATGTCTATTTAGGTTGCCTTTCGAAGAATAAGATTTATTACATTTTGGACATGAATACGTTTTACTGAGACCTAAAATAAAAATGTAAGAACTTTAGTTTATACATAGGTATGTATCTTGTTTAGTATAGTGCCAGCTTTCACACGATTTTAAAAACAGCCGTCTGTGTGTTTGTCTGCCGTCCGTAAGCAACGCTTACAACTCAAAAACTATCTGACCGATTTTTGATAAGCTCATACACTAAATTTCAGTTTCAGTCCGGTAAAGTTACTTTATCGGACTAGTGATATGATGTAGTAATTCCCGAACTGGCCGACGTAATGGAGTATATTACAATGCATCATAAAAAATAAAAAAATCTTAAACTAATTTAATAAGTACTAGGTAGGTATATATATTTTTAACCATAATAAAAAGGTAAAGAGTCAGTAAAACATTTTTAATATATAATATATCAATATTTTTTAGTTGATAATAAATACTGTTTAGAAATACTAACCAATCCTTACATTATATTTCTTAGTTTTAACGAAAACAAGATTTAAAAAAATTATTTAATAAAATTAATTTACAATTTTGTGAATTCTTTCCAAGTGACTTTTTAGGTGACTCTTGTGTTTGCCCAAATAGTTGCATAAGGAGCATCTAAATCTTGGAACTATTCCGCACTCGTTTTTTTGATGGGTATACAAACTTGTTTTGTATTGGTACCTCTTTCCACACCTTTTGCAAATAAAATATTTTCCTAAAAAATATGATCATTTTATTACAAGAAGATATATACACAAAACAAAGACATATTCTTTTTACGAGCGTGCCGAAAATACAATTTTGCACATTGGTAGCAGTGTGTAAAATTTTATTTTGCTGCACTAGTGCCCAAACATTTTTTGCGCCGCAATGTCAAAACCATTTTATTACATTGTCAGCACACTTCTAAATTTTTTATTGAAATTTATTTATTATTTTTTTCACGCTCTTGGAAAAACAATTGTTTCTAATGTTGGCGGAAATCATTTCTTCCGCGCTGGTTAGGAAAATAGCTGGTTTTAAATACTTTTATAAAAAAACACTAAAATTATATTTTTTTTACTTATATTACAAAAAACAATTTAAGTTCACAAATTACATAAAAGCTGTTTGGATTTGAAAAGATTAGTGCAAGATGGTAAAATTTCAGAAAATTATTTATTTTTACGTGAAATAATTTTATATAAAAGAAATCTTTGCAGGTACAGGGTGATCCATTATAATTCTCCTCCCCCCAATCTAGAGATAAAACTAAGCGTGATAGAATGTTCAAACAAAAACTGGCTAAAAGAACTATTTTTTAAGTTTTCTTTGATACCTTACTTAAAATTTCTCATAAGTCATATACACTATATATTTTGGTATTTTTGAATTCCCAAAAAACTCTTCTCAAAAATACTACATACTACTATTTTATCTTTTACGGTTTTCAAGATATTCGCGTTTAAAATGTCAATTTATATTAATAGCAAATACTAATAAATAATACGCAAGTAGTTGCCTGTGAAATGCAGGATATTAATAACCAGGAGGGCAGTGTTGGATGCAGTAGGCCATGGAATCACAAAAACAAACAAGTAATGACATTTAATTTTAAGTCTAAACCAGTATGGTTTATAGCCTACTGGCTTTGTTCATAAATTGATGTTTTTAAATTTTAAACGCGAATATCTCGCAAACCGTAAAAGTTAAGATCGTAGTGTGTAGAATTTTTTTAAAGTAGATTTTTGGGAGAATTCAAAAATACCAAAATTTATAGGGTGTCTCATTTAAGGAATACATGTTTTTTGTTACATCCTGTATATGAATTAAGGAAAATTTTAAGTAAACTATCAGAGAAAACTTAAAAAAATAGTTCATTTAGCCACTTTTTCTTTGAACCTTTTATTAGGCTTAGTTTAGTCTCTAGATGGGGGGAGACTTATAATGGATCACCATCTACAAGCTTTTATAAAATAAAAAATTCACTAAAAAGTGGAAAATAGTTTTTATAGGAACTTTGGTCTATTGATTATATTATGATTGTTTACAAGAATCTGAATTCACTATAAAGCACAGAATTACAAGAAAATCCAACCCACCTCGACCCAAGCTACCCTAACATTTATCTGAAATATGGATGGACATTGTTAGTTTTCATTTGCGCTCATCGCTTTTATTATTATAATATTAGAATTTTATTGTACCTTATATTTTATAAAAGCTTGTATTTGAAAAGCTCTTTTTCTAAATATTATTTAAAATTCGTATTCCTTATCCCCAAAAACCGCTGTATATCAATTTTGGTTGAAATCGGACAAACTAAAGCGTTTTCTCCCTCCACTCCACTCGTACCACCTATAATCGCATATCAAATTTAAATTCAATCGTATATCCAGAAGTTAGTCAAAATTGAGTTGCAAGATTTGACCCAAACATACACATAGAGGTGAAGTTAAATAAAAGCTTGTAAAAATAGGCTTTCCTATACTATATATAAGCGGGCAAGCTGAAATTTTGCATGGGTGTAGGGTACCACTGGACAAGCTTAACTATAGATTTGCACCATTCTCACCCCCTTAACTTTGGTGCCATTTTGAATCAAAGGGTTAAATCGATTTTTCGCTCATAACTTCTGTTAATTTTGTTCATACTCAGAATTCCATTATTTAAACAAAATGAGCATAATGATATCTTATTTCTATTTTCTTGTTACTATGATTGAAATTTTTTTTAACAAACATTGTAAAGCAGCAAACTCTCTACATTTTATGTTCGAACATTTTTTTTCTTAACCTAATTCTTTTTGTTGTACACCGCGCCAAATGTTCAACAAATTTCAACAATCCTGCACTCGCTCTGCGCACGATTTAAAAATCGCTGGAGGACGAGGATTCGCTATGGTAAGTATATCACTATATCATTTGTTTACATATGCCTCATTTAGAGCTTTGATCTAATGATTTGTGGAATATTTCAAAATTTCTTTAGATATTTAATTTTTTTTTCCTTATGATTCTAGCCCGTTTTGACAGATATTAACTGAACTATGTCAGGGTCATCTACAAAAAAGCTAGATCGATGAAACCTGGCTCAATAAGCACTAGTGGGAGATGAAACCTATATTGATTTTCAGAAAAATCGGAAAAGTGCAGAGAAATGGGAAAAAGTGTCAAAAATATGCCTTTTTAAGATGTACCTCCGTTGTTCCGCTCTAACCAGGGCGTCACTTCACATTTCTCTTGGGAGGGGAGGCGTACCTGATTTAAAAAAAATATATGAACGAAAAAAAACCTTATTGACGCCAAAATAACTTAAATAAATATAAAAACAAGATTTTTGGTAATACATGCATTAGAAAAAAACAAAAAAAGCTTAGACCTAAATACTAAATTAATGGTTTAGTGGGTAACGTTGTTAAGTTAAAAGGTGTTTTTAAAATGTGTTTATGCGGTCAAATACTCCCCCCCCCAATTGACGCCCCTGGCTCTAACTGTCCAGAAAGTTGACTAATCGTTTTCAAATTTGGCCTGAATTAGGCCTCCAGTACAATAACGAAGCCTATTGAAAATGGGCTAAAAAGACAAGTGACTCATTGAGACTTTTGTGAAGGCCCGAAGGGCCCCATTTTACGACGATGTAAATTTGCCGGAATTTTTGCCGTTTTTTAACATATCTCAAACCATTACTCGAGAAGTAGTCAACCGATTTAAACCAAATTTTGTACAATCATAAGGCCGAATGTGTGCTCAGTGACCTTATAGTTTTTGAGATTAATTTTTAGTTCTGAGGATTTATCGTAAATTATGTAAATTCTTTACAGTCAAAAATAATCGATCGAGAGGTTTTTTGCCCCTCCTTTTTTTTTCACGGTTCCTGAACTGCTATTTTTGAGTATACACTAGGACATACCGTTTTTGAGTTTTAGGGCAAGAAATTCAAAATCACGCAAAAAAATTATTGAAAAAAAAATGCAATTTTATAAAAATCGCCATATCTCAAAAACGGAGAGCTTTAATGTGATAAAAGCTGCACAGTTTGCTTTCTTCCAGTTTTTTACATATGAATCATTCAAATGTTTTACCTGTTTTGTGTAGTAGTAGTAGAACTGATTAGAAGTATTTATCAAAGCAGCCTAGAATCATAAGAAAAAAAATAAATAAAGAAGTTTTCAAATATTTTTAGTAGTAGTAGCAGTATATCTTTCAGTTCATAGAAAAATTACATTTTGCCTGGATTAATAAATTTTCCCCTATTCACCTTCTTCGGAAACGAAACAATACTTATCAAAAGAACACTGTCAAACAACAGGACATCGAAAACAAAAATGTCAAGATTGGGTTATCTAAGGACCCTTAGATTAAAAATATCCGATGCTTACGGAGTCTTTGGTTACAATTATTTTCTGAGAAATCTTGGAACCTAATTTTCGAAGCCGCGAGAGGAATCAATCTATAAACAGTCAAAGCATATCAAATGCATGCTCACAGCTCAAGAATGACCGCGGCAAAACTGATGCTCCGTCGCTTTCCCTCTCTAACGTTTAGAACGATATGGACTTTATTCCAACTCATTGTTTTGGTTTTGTCGGGTGTTGTCAAATTTTGTAAATAAACAGTGGTTATTGTTTGCCAAAGAGTTTTAGTTGGACCAGGTATCTTCTCCTTTTTTAATCTAAGCTTGTTCCAAATAATACGTTCTGATGTTTTCTGATTAAATGCGCCCGCAAGTTTCCCGACTGATGTGTCTTATAGGAGCACAGATGGCACTTGCTATTTGGTTCTTGTCCACATTCATATTTCTGATGCCTCAACAAAGTTTTCTTGTATCTGTAGCTTTTCTCGCAATGAGGGCAAGGAAATGATTGATCTAAAAGTTACATATGAGTTAGCTTAGGAGTAAGCGAACGTTTGTTTTAAAAATTTCCTTATTGTTAGCGTATCCTTGATGCATTTGTGAAAGCGTCGTTAAAAACGACTTAAAGTTGTGCTTCCAACGTACAACGTTACCAAACCATTTCTTGTTCAGTGCTTGATGCACAGTTTTACTTCATTTCGCTCACTTCTATTACTTTCTTGTCGAAAAAAGTGAGAGGGCAATAGAATAGAAAATAGAAGGAAAGAAACTGTGGATCAGGCATTTATGAAAACCCACAGATAACAAAATGGTTAGGATACGCTCGCTAGCTGCTACGAATACTGCAAGGGTTTAATGGCAGTAGATTTAATTTCTGCCAATGCCTTTTGTACTGATTCTTTAGAATATTGAATTCGATTTCCAGTTTTCTTTTTCTTCGATGGCAACTAAAAATAGACATAACCAGTTGAAGGATGCTTTTGTTGTTATAATTGGGCAAATGACAAAATTCTGGTAACAGTAGTTGACACCCAAAAATTTTCAAGAAATTGTGGAACATGCGAGTGTTTTTATCAACTACTAAATGTACTACATCCAAACAAACATTAATAAAAATAATAAAATATACACATTGTTTCCGTAAATAATATTAACTTTAACACCGGCACCATTAAAGCGAAAAATAAATTATAGAAATTTTAAGGATTTGGAAGAAAAAATGATTTTACTTATTAAAAACTACGGTTCAGTTAATTTTGTGATATTGAACGATTTCTAAAGTCAAATATAAAAAAATCAAGTTATTGAAGAGTGCCAACATTGGGAAATGCCGTTTATTTAGGGTTCGCTATGTTGGCAGAGGAGTGCCAATAGATGGCTTATCCCTCATTTAAAAATGCCTGTCGTTGGCACCCCCTTTTTTTCAATAATATCATTAAAAACAAAAAAAATAATCTAGAACTATCCAAAAACTACTTATATCTCTAATTATCTGCTACTCAAAGTTCTCATAAGTTATTCTCTAACAGTTTAATTCAACAAATTTTTTAAGAGTGTTCCTTAAGAAAATTGCAATTTCTTACCTTATTGTTCTGAACCATTGTGCTCGTGCTCTGTTATTGCCGTTTGAAACCAGACTGACGGCGGAAAGACGAGTTGATCTAGTGTGCTGTCAAGCAATGTTGTCAGATTTTACATAAACTATTATTTAAGATAATCTTCTGGTTAAAACCTTATTTTATTAAAAAATAATATGAGGTGCCAATAATAGGCTGAGTGCTAACAATAGGCAGGTTTACCCTACTACTACCAAAAAAAATAGTTCATTAAAACAGTAAATCATACTTGTTGATTTGTTGCCTCTTAAAATGATTTTTTCTGCAAAATCCTGTAAAATAAAGCAAACAGACAGGCAGTCCTTTTTCTCCTGTGATTTTAGGGATAATATATTGGTGTAAAATTTTCCACGCATACAAAAGGTTGATCTGCAAAAAAATGTTAAGGTTATTTCACATAGATACCTGCTTGCTAACGTCAGCACAAAACAAAGCTATGAAAAACAACGATACGGTAAAAAAAATTATATTTTTTTCTATTAAAAAATTAATGTTTCATATATGTAAATAAAATCTAACATCTAGTAAAATAACTTAATCAAGTTGATGACGTTAGTTCTTAGGCAATAACAAAAAAAAGGCCATCTTGGTTTTACCACACTAAAATAATAAAAATAGTCAGTGTTGTTTTTTGTTTTATTCCTCGCTTTTGTTAAATAATTTAATTTCATGCATTTTTAATTTTTTTAATTATTGATTATGTTTCCCTTTTTAAATATAATGGTTTAAAATTGAAAAATAAAATAGTAAATAAATTCCAATATAAATAATACTTCATTCATAATAAGAAGGACTTTCCACTTGCTTACGCCTAACTAAATATCGTTAAAAAAATTAAGCTTACAAATTTAATAAGAGTGTGGTTGTCAGTTTTCAGCGATCGCTAAAAGAGTCTGCAAACAACCGTTTTATAATTTATATGAATATAATTGGGAACAGAAATATTATTTGTGCCGTAGGGGGAGGGCACGAGGTCAGAGAGTAAATAATAGTACATTATAAAGCTAGGTACTAAACAGCTACTTTTAATCTCGCGGCGAAAGGATTGTAGCCCGATCTTAGGGAGGGCTACAATTCAGTAAGGGATTAAAAGAGGCTTTAGTCCTGAGGTTTATTTACTATTTTATGCATTTAATGAAAAGATTATTGTTAAAATCAGGTTATTTCTACGCCAAATGGTTCGTTGACTACAAAAAAGGGTGCTAAGAATGAAATCTTGGCCAAGAGCAAGTGGTGTTTGGCTTGACTTGCGATAAATTTAATTATAATTTTCCAGGAAAAGGGATTAAATGTACCTATGTACCGTGTATAAAAATAGTATAATACATAACAAGAGAAGAAAGTGACAAATTTCACAGGCGAGTTTGAATTGCACTCAACCGGGATTTGAACCCCAAACTTCTAGAACACCAGTCTCCACTACGCCACAAATATTTTTTGCAAATTTATGTAGGGTGCTAAAGATTTCCGTGAATGGAGAATAACATCAGGCGCTTACATCGCAAATTAATAATAAAATATTCTAAGAATGAAAAGCAGCGTTAATATCCAGCAAACACGCCTACCCGAAATAAGCCATAAATTAATATCTTATCCAAATTTACGAAACAGAGCGCGATATTTACTAAGATAGTTTAAGGTTTAGGACTCTGGGACGAATGTGGGTTTTAATCTAATTTTGCCGGGTTTTCTTTAAACTTGAGTAAAATTCATTGGAATTTTTGTTTATAATCATATAAGTGATTTCGCATGGAAAAAACACCCTCCCTAAATCAACTTACTATAGTTTCCTATACATTGACTTAAAAAACGCGCTGGACTACCCCATTGAAGCAAAAAAAAGCCTGGAATTTGGTTTTTTTCTAATTAAAATACTTCAAAAATATTTATTTTCAATAAAAAAAAATTAACTAAATTTTGATTGTTTTGAAATTTAAAGCAGATAAACCACCTCTTGGCGATGATCTATAATATACTACGACTTTACTGGAAATACGACATCCAGTGCATTTTTACGTCTATCAAGTAAAAATTTCTTATCAATTGCGGTATATTTCGGATAAAATCAATTTTTAGATACCCAGGCATAAAATAGCCTTTAAACCAAACTTTCCATAAAGGGAATCTCCATCAAAAATATAAATGGGGTTTATTTTGTAGTAGAATCGATTCCAAGTCTAGAATTGAACTTTGTTTTTTGAAATCTCTTCTAGTAATCGATATATTCAATTTTGAAAGTTAAATCCTGCCACTATTTCGTCATTATACCCTTAGACATAACCACAGTTCCTCCTTTTTGAATCTATCATACACTTTGTCTTTGAAGGTCAAGTGTCACATACAGACATGACAATGACATATTGTATATTATTATTGCTGGAAATATCTTGAAACTATGGACAACTATGACAACATTTTAAAAAACACTATTTAAGAAATTATTAATTGTGATATAAATTTAAAATCTTGTTTACAGAGCACCTTACCAGTTAAATTGGATGATTTGGGAATAAGGGATTTATATACCCAACTTTGTTGGGTTCGGTGAATGATATAACATTTAACTTTTAAGTGATTCAGAATTTAATTAATGTTCGCCAAAATGGCTTAACCTTTTTAATTTATCAGAAAATACATTCGAAAATTTTTCTTCTATCAAACAACATGATTTGGATATAGAAATATGCAAAGTTCGTTACGTTAATTTATTCAACAGTTGTGACTCAGTAACCCACAAAGCACATTTTTTAGCTCTCCAAACCCCCGAGGGTAGCTCCTAGATAAGTGCTTTTCCAGCCACAACCATCGGAAACATTTTAAATAATAATACTTTTGGAATTTCCATAGCTCGGAGACTTGTTCTTCCTGTGTGTGTGGAACACACCTGCGTTTTCGGAGAAGTAACAGATGCTTACGGCTCACATGGGCTAAGCTGCAAAAAAGCGCAGCTCTGATTTTAGCCGAATTCCCGTATTGTATGGAGCCGCTTCGTATTGGGCAGAGAGCCGCTCTGGGACGCCACATGCAGTCACTCAATATTGGAAAGCAAAAAAACATACAAACAAATAAAAAGACCTAAAAGACATATACTTTTTTGTTCCACTTGCTGTGGAGACTTTCCGCCCTTGGGGTGATGAAGCAAAGAGCCTGGTCGCTGAAATAGGCACAAAATTACCGGATAAACGGGCTCGGAGTTTTATTACCCAGAAGGTCGGAATTCCCGTACAGCGTGGGAATGCTGAGTCTGTGCTTGGAACAATCCCAGAAGATTTAGGTTTGGAAGATTTTTTTTTATTATGTAGATAAAGTTATGAAAGTAGGGCCGCATTTTTAATCTTGCTGATTTTGTTTTATGTTGTTTTATGTACGTTAAATTTTATATATTAATCTACCTCAATGAAAAAAAAAATTGTTAACTTATGTCAGTATCGCAACATGTCATATTTTGTCAAGGCGTGTATTACCCCAAGAGGTTTTATAAAACTCCAAAATTGATGACGAGATAGTGGCAGGAATTCACTTTCAAAATTAAATATCTCAATTACTAGAAGTAATATCAGAAACCAAGTTCACTTCTAGACTTGCCATCTATTCTACTTGTATTTTTGATCCCCTTTAAACTAGAGTTATTAGTAAATATCGTTTTCATTATCGGATAATATTTTACAAAACGTTGCTTTTTTGTTTCTGCTCAAAAAGCACAATGTATGTGCGTCGAAAAGCGTTGCCGGTGTACCCTCGCGGGTTTTCGAGCTGAAGATACTCCGCAATTTTGCACGGGTACTGAGCCATCGTGTTGATGCCAACGACTTGATTGACAAACACTCCCTTGCGCATGGCGTAGAATAGCCTTCGGGTGGTGGCGTTTTCGGGGCGGAGCTCCAAATATTTTCTGACGTAGGGTAAATATTGCACGTCGTTGTCAGGGACATCGACAATTGTGAACATGCGCTGGTTGCTTCCGTGCATGTTAACGATCATTACTGAACCCTGGTCTACGATATCGTCGATTGACATCATTGTAAGTTCGTCACGACGGCAGCCACCGGCAATGCCGATAATCATGACCACCTAAAAAACATTAAAAAACTTGAAATTAACTCTGTGTTTCGGACTTTCCTTGTCTATATTTTACTGGCAGACAAGAACACTGCAACAGCGATTTTGGACGCGGAAACCTATGACCAGAAAGTTGAAGAGGTACTTGCCAAAGGAAACTATAAACTTCTCCCAAAAGACCCGACGCAATCAATCGAAAGTAAGGTTTATAGAACTTTAAAAAAGTATTCCAGATATATTGCGGACAACACAAGGTCTCAACTTACACCACATTTTAACAAGACTCCTCATCTATACGAACTTTCCAAAATTCACAAAGATGCACTGCCCTTACTCTCAATCACAAGTTCCAGAAATTCTCCAACAAGCAATGTCTCTAAATTCCTTTTAAAAATTATTCAACCTCTTGCAGGCAAGACCCCTTCATTTGTACAAAATTCCATCCATTTTGTTAATATTCTTAAATCTTTTGTTTTAAGACCCGAGGATAGATTTGTCAGTTTTTATGTTGAAAGTCTATACACCAATGTCCCGATAAAGGAATCGCTAGATATTATTAGACAGAGACTGGTTGATGACGAACCTTTTATGAACGTAACAGCCTACCGCTGGAGGTAGTGATGGAGTTGTTGGAGTACTCTCTTATTTTCAGGTAAAAGATAGGTTTTATGCTTTGGATGATGGTCTGCCAAGGGGTTCATCGCTTTCGCCAGTGGTGGCCATGATTTACATAAAGTGGTTCGAAGCTCAAATTCATAATGGAGTTGGAGCAAAATTGTCAAATTCCTTTTTTTGATGTACTTGTCAAACGAGTAGAAAGCGACATCAGAACAACAGTCTATCGTAAACCCACTCACACAGGAATATTTAAATCAAGGTTCAAATCACCTTGCTACAACCAAATGGGGCATAATAAGAACTTTGTATAATAGTACCGTTCAAATTTGTAACAATTCTCAATGGAAATCGAAATAAGAAACATTAAGGATCTGCAGCAGAATGGTTACAGCCTTAAACTTCTAACAGATACTATTTCTAAATTTTAGCAAACAGGACAGAGATTACAAGATCAAAACCAGACAAATGCATTCCTTACAATTCCATACATTAAAGGAGTATCAGAGAAAATTCGAAGAGTAGATCAACTTTAATATTAAAACAGCTTTTAAATTTAATAATACAATTCGAAGCCTTCTTAGTAAAACAACCAACAACTTGTGAGTGTGGTGAATCATACATAGACGAAAAACTATCTGTTAGGCTTAAGGAACATCAGACGAATACCCAAAGAGGTGAAACAAAGAAATCAGGAATCGCCGAACATGCATGGTCAAAACAACACCGAATGAAGTGGACAAAAGCAAAGGTTTTGCATAAGAAGTCACACTAAAAAACGTAAATTTCTTGAAGCTGCCTTTATTGGGCACAATCAGGGTATTTTTAGTAAACCAAGTGTTGAAATTCCAGATATTTGGAAGCCCCTCCTGAGGCGGATCCAACTTCTTAAACTTCTCGGTTGAGTGATTTCCCACAGTATATAAGTACGTAGCCTTAGGAATAGATTGTAGTTTCCACCTGAAGGCGATCGGAGATTGTACTGATCGAAACGTCGTGTATAAATAAAATATAGACAGTGGAAGTTCGAAACACAGAGTTAATTTCAAATACATCATTGTCTCAAAATTTCAGTGTTTTCAATCATTCAATTGTTCATCCTTCTAAATAAAGATGCTACTCTGGATAAATGTGTAAAATGAAACCGTGTTTTAAATTACGTTAATTAATTCTATTATTTTAATAGATACCTTTAGAAGCAGATACTCATCGTCCGGTGCTTCAAGCAAAAATTTGTTGATTTCTTCTCTAGAAAACGCTTTAGATTTTTTCGGAGGTTCGCCCGTCTTTTGCATCTTCACAAATTCAAGCACTTTCTTAAATTGCGAAATGTCAATCCCGTCAAATTGTAGAAGGGTAGATTTTAGTCCAGAATATTCTCCCCAATAACTGGATTGGCTTTTAAAAGAAGCGCTTTTTTCGTGAAAATACTCCATGAGGCTGTCTTCTGTGATGCCCGTATCTTTTTCTTGCAGCCAAGATTTGAATTTCTGGTACCTTTGTTCATATTTTAGTCGCGATTTGATTGATGTAGACTTGTGGGGTGAAGGTGACTGGTTGGATACACCTTCGCTGGCATCGGCATTATACATTTCCATCAGTTGAAGTGCGTCAGTATAGTTGAAACCTACAAAAGAAAGTTTTTTTGTAATCACACACAATACATAACTACATTTATTCAGGACTAAACTACTTATAAGCCTAAGTATTATTAACAGCAGATATATTTGGTTATCTAGTTACCAATATTAAACGTGATTTTTTCCCTAGTCCTCTCTTGCCCAGTTTTGTTAAATGACCTATTTGATAATCTTTGTTTGATATTTTAAATTGGTTCTGTTTAATACATGGATATTTCAGTTTATAAAAGACAACAGCTTCACTGATTTGAGTATGTATTTTACATAGAGATAAAATTGGAGTCCATATACAGGTCGTGACTTTACCTCTATTTTCCTGATTTAAAACTAAACTTTAATATTGGTCTATTTACTGGTTCAGTTGGTTCTCTATTTGTAACTTTACTAAAAGTCTTAACCCACATTCAAGGTTAAACGTGCCAGGTCAACATTGGTTTGAGGTGCTGTCTAATTTTGTAAACTGAATTAAACCCGTTATCTTCTATTATAAGCTCTATGTATTCTTATATTAAACAAGCACTAACTGTAACAAAATGTAGCTTTATTTTTTAATTATGGAATGTTTATATACAGAGTGATTCAAAATTCCCCAGAAAGGCTTTAACTGTAGGTACAATTTGTTGTTCTGAATAGGAATTAGTAATAAGAGATATTTGCATGTTAAAATTGTTATTATTTTCTGAAAAGTACCCTTTACTACGTGGTAAAATAGCAATTTTTGAAAACAAAACTTTGACAACTTCAAAATGCTTGACAAAAACCCTAAAATATAACATTTTCAGTACACGTAGACTTGCTTGGTAAATTATTTTAAAGGAGATTCCTACAAAAATACGAAAACTTTACTCCTAAATTCAGAGAAAAAAAAAATGAAATTTAAACAAAATAATCACGTAACTTTTCTTGGATTAATGATATCTAACCACTGTTCAAATCTTTCTAGGAAATTTTGCACACAAGAAAAAATCCTAATTTAAAATAAGCATTTGTCCCAAAAAATGTTATAGTTTTCGTTAGATAAAAGTGGAAACAGCCACATTATTCTTCCTTAAAGGAAGACGATTTGCTCCTTAATGAAAAACAATTAATCTTCAATCATAATGAGAGTCTTAAAAGAAGAAAGCAAATGTGTCTTCAAATAATGCAAATGAGTGTTATCCACTTACTTATTAAACAAACAAAAATAGGACGTTTTCAAAAGATACATTTTTTGACTATGAAAGAACGTAACATATTATTTTAAAACTACTTTTACATAATATATTATAAAACAAACAGAACATAATTTATTCGTACACAAAAATCTTTAAAAGCTTATGCAAATAAACAAATTAAATCTAAAAGACTAGAATCATGACTAGATTTTACGATTGAAACAAAATAGGTAATTATTATCAACCAAGTTCCAAGACACCAAGGTACCTACCAAAATATGTTAAAAATTAAAACCCGCAAAATTGAGTTCGGTTATTTTAACCTAAAGCAGACTAAAATTTTACACATATTTTTTTTAACTTATTGCTAAAAGTTTAGTAAATAATCCTTTTTTAGACAGGCTCTAGAAAATTGTTACATTGGGATACTACTATGAACTAATTTAACTTCTTCGTTGTACATAAATTTGTAAATGTTGTTCGCAAAATTTTGAAACTCTTCCTTGTGACAGCCCTTGACGTGTTCCAACAATTGGTACTTCCTTTTGGCTGCGTGGTTGCAATAAATGCACTCAAAAATCGGCTTCCTGTTGCATTCGTAGCGCAAATGTCTGTTGAGGGTGTGTCTATGTTTGTACACTTTGGTGCAGTTGGGACAAGCTAAAAAGAAACATGCTGAAGATTAAAGAAATAACAATCAAAACAAAAAAAAAACATCCTTTTAACAAAAGAAATAACTAATCCAAATAAAAGTTATCACGATTTTGAATAAATCGTTTTTTAATTTAGCAATTTTGTAAAGGCTCTACCGAGTTTTAGAAATGCTTCAAAATGTCCTTATGATGATGATGAAATGATGATGGCGAATTAGAATTATCTAAGTTGGCACTATGTTTAACACCAGTGACAGGTAGGTACTTAATACAGAAAGATCTAAATTTGGGTTAAAGTTAGATGATATTTGGTTGACGTGAGTTCATAATCCGCAAGAAAACTCGGAATTAATGAAGATAGTGTCCTTACTTTCAACCCTACTTTTTTCTAACCTACTTTGATACTTTTTCAATTGTTTCAATTATGCTAGCGACAAGGGTAAGTTTTATAACTATTTGTTTAGATTTTATTTTATTTGTTTATTCCTTCGTCGGAAAAACAAGATCGACTTGAAAATAAATTCAAAAACCTGTTAAACATTTTGTGCGTGACCCATTATTAATAAATAAAAATATATAACAATGCGTGGAAAAGTTGCAACAGCTAAAATTCTAAATTACTTTCCATCCTGTTTCGCTATGAATCAGTTCTCTTTAAAATGTAGCGAATTCTAACAGCATAATAGTGTTGATTTACACCTCATTCCAAATTCTCCGGACCAATTTCAATATGGCGGCTGACAATCAAACACAGAAGCCAAATGGAACTGTCATTGTCAGTGTCAAAAAACTGGTCCGCAGCAATTTGGAATGGAGTTTAGCTTACACCAATTTGACTAAGGCATTCTAAGTTCTTTATTGTATTTACGTAATCAATATTTAAACCAAACCGGTTAATGTTAACTCATGGGATTTTAATTTGCTCTTCGAGTGAATTGTCTTTGGCAAAGTTCACACTTGAACTAAGGTCACTTTTCTAATTCGTATCTGTTTATTTGGTGATTAGCTACACTGGCCAAATATAAAAAGCCTCCTGATATTTTTCAAAATGGTTGCAGGTTGTATGTCAATTTTGTTTCGTAAACTTTTGTAGAACCTAATGGGTTTTAAAACAAATACAACGTTAATAGAATCGTAGATACACATACACAGAAATACAACGTTGCATAAAAAATTTTATTTTCACGTCCTCTACACCCACTACTCTTGCACGCCACGTTGCTACAAAACAGTGGATGCAATGAATTTCAAGCACGCTTGCGTCTATAATTCTTGTCTTACAAATGTTGCGTTGTAATTTTTTAGTTTTAATTTTTAACTTGTAAAAGCTATAATTTATTTACTTGTTGTTTACAATGTAGACGAGCTAGGTGAAAAAATTTTAAAAATAAATAAATTTCTTTTCAACATATAATGTAAAAAAAATATAAAAATACAAAAATGCCAGGGTTTATTACAAATTTTGTTTACAATTCAAATTTATTATAACTAAGTAAGTACCCTGCGCCTAGCAGTAGCTAGTTTGCTAATATCGACAAAATAAGGGTCGCCTAAAAAGAGATTATCGGTGTGTACCTCAAAAACATGACCTAATAAATCGTGTCACACAGTGTAATTAGCGAATTTTTACGAGAAACCTTCATTACTTTCCTAATTTTGTTCAAGTATACCAAAATGTCCTCCACTGCAACCTTTTGCCGACAGATACGTAACTATCTCTTTGAAATATTAAAACCACTATTCTTAGTACGTCCTAGTATTATGGGTCTCTAAGCTAGAGCATATTCACAAAATAATAAGCACGTGTTTAGGAAGTAAATCCAAGTTCAATAATTTTCTGAATCCGCCGGTGTTCACTGCTTAATGAATCTCGTTTCTTCGAATCCTTTTTGCCTTTTAGATTCGAATTTCTTGCATTATAGAGCGCGTTTTTTACCCTATCGAAACTTGGAACGCTCTTTTCGTCAATTCTAGAGTTTAAAAATTCTTCGCGATAGATTTGCTTTAGCGGAGTGGATTCTTCCTTAGCTCTTCTTTTGGCATTTTGCATGCTCATTTCGTACAGGGTTTTTTCTGTATCAGGTACACATTTGTGTTTGCTTTTCTTCACTATTGCTGTAATCTTAGAGTTGGTTGTTACAGTTCCGAGGCACTTTTTTCTTTGTGAGCATGCCCATAAGATTGTACCATTTTTCCAAGCTCTCTTTTTGTAATGCTTGTAACCTTGATAGTGTAAAACCAACTTTCCTTGCCTCGATTCCACTAGCTGAAAACCAGCCAACGCCATAACTAAAAATATTAAGTGATTTTATTGGAATGTAAAGTACAGGGTGTCCCGTTTTCAATGGGATTCAGTGGGAAACTCCGTTGTTATTGAAGATAGAGACAAACGGTTTTCGCGTTACTGTCTTACTTTTTTGAGATTTTAAAAAATGGGCTTGTAGTTTTTGAGCTACAAGGGAAATTTGACAAATGGTCGGAATTACCAATTGATGATGTCTCCCTTAATTTAAGGGATAATTGAGTTCTGCAAAAACATGTCTGCGGCAACTTTTTTAGAAAAACAGAATGATCTTTTCGAAATTTTAATCCAACGTTTCGTTTCGTAGATACCACCATCAGGATTATAAAGTTAAATATCGACCAAAATGTTTTACTTCATATTTTAGTTTCTTTTTAAGTTTGTTTGATAATAAAGTATCATTTTTTTTTATTTTGATGTTTCGATTCCGAAAAAAAATCATCTTCAGTGAATTTTTTCTATAGCTCTCCCTGGGGCCCCCGATCATGATTAATTTATTGTAGATTGGGTTGGACCTCCTGAGGGGGGTTTTAACCCCTAGAACCCCCCCCTGGCTACGCCACTGCTGTGTCTACTATCCCATAGTTATATGAGTAACAGTAAATCTTAGTTCATAAACTAAACTATGGCTTTCAATCATTTATTTTTGGTGTATCTCTTAAATCAAATTTAAAACTAGCAGATCTCTGAAGTGTGAAGTTTCGTAATGTGCCTCTTCAAATTATCACTTCTATTGCATTTGTGATTGCAATAAGGACACTGATACACTTTTGCCGGCATTCCGCACAATCTAGAATGCCTCTTGAAACTATCTCTATATCTATATGATTTTCCACATTGACAATGCATTATGGAAGACCCTAAAAAACGAGATAAAGTAATAACTTGCTAATTGCTAAAACAAACGAATTTAAAAAAATAACACGGAGCTAGGTTTAGGGAGCAAATTGTTTATATCATGCATATTTAAGAAAATTTTAATGTAGCGGATCATAAAAATGTTTAATTTATGGAAATAGAAAATCTTAAATCAAAGCAATAGGTAATGAAAATTACAAGGCAGAAACAATTTTTTTAAATGGTGCAAGGCTCCTATTCCCAGTATACGTACCTACTCTTTGTTTAAAAAAAACGCATACATGCATTTTTCCCATATAACTACACTCTATTCCAAATTGCTGCGGACCAATTTTTTGACACTGACAATGACAGTTCCATTTAGCTCCTGTGCTTAATTTTCAGCCGCCATATTGAAATTGGTCCGGAGAATTTGGAATGAGGAGCCTGAGTCATCTATGTTTTCCATTCACCAGTTGCCGCAAATTACAAGATTTACCAAAGCAAAAATTATCACTCGAGTTATAGAAGACGGATTTTCTATAAGGAGAACGACCACTCATTTTGGGGTTGATAAAATGACTATAGTTTGATGGAAATCACACAAAATTATTTTGCCTCATCCGCTGAAGCATCTAATGTAACGATGTTTCCAGATTCCTGATCAACTATTAACCGAAGGATTAAAAAATCTGAAATTTCCTGTCGAGTTGCTACAAAAAAAATCCTTTTTGAGGAAGACCAAAAACACGTCTGGGTTATTTTTGCATTAAATAATGTTCTTCATGATCATAGGTCATCTCTTGGAGAGCGTAGTCTTCACAGATGAAAAGATATTTCAGTCATTTTCGAGTCAATTCTAAGTTTGATCCAAAACAGACCAATAAAATTAAGACAGCTGAACATCTTTTCGTAAATATGCGGGACTCGTTTAGCGCTAGAGGTTTTGGGTATGTTTTGGCAACTGGACTGAAGATTTAACAGCCAAAGATATATTGATATTCTTGAGGATGTTACGTTGCAACCTGTGCAGATATTTTACGAAAACAACGACTTCGTTTACCAGCAGGACAACTGTCCTGTGCACACGGCTAATGTTGCTCGCCATGCAGTGGTTTGAAATCAAAAAAGCTGAAACTCTTATTTGGCCATTTAACAGCCCTGATCACAGCCTAATAGAAAATATAGGAGGCTGACTTGTCAAAATTATTTATCAGAGAAACCGGAGACCACAAAATGCTGAAGTTTTATTTATTTATTTACTATTTAGTTGTTTCCAGTTCGTTGTGTTATTTCGAATTTATTTTGAATCCATCGCTTTTTTAATTTATTATCGTCATTTTATTAACCCCAAAATGAGTGCCGTCTTCTCTAACTTGAGTGATAATTACTCTTTGTCAATATTGATTTGAAATATTTATAATTATTTGCCGGTTAAATAGCGATTTTTGGTATCATTAAATAATTATATTCGAGATTAAGGTCGTAGTTACAATCTGGGGAATTGTTTTTAGCAACACTGTACGGGAAACCAATTTAACTATGTCGACCTGATTTTTTTGCAAAATTTTACGTCATTGAATTTTTTTTCCATGGCAATGCGGAGACTTTATTTATGTTTATCCACAGTGGGACACCAGAGATTTTTTAACACCGGGTCAAAAATTTGGGGTTAGGTTACTTATTTTGACTGTTCGCGTTCTGGGCTGCTAAAAAACCAAGTAAAATACGCTACCCAACTACGTATTAATCCCAGCGAGCCAGTAAAGTTCTCTTGGTCCTTTGTTAGACTCGAATGGCCGCGCAGCGTTAGGCGTTTGTCGGAGGGCGACCGCACCACGCGGAGTGGTTTCATATTGGTTTTAGAACAATGTTTTTGAGAACACATTTTTGAAAGATAAACATAACCTCGAATGGTTTTCTGTCAGAAAGTTGTTCAATGAATTGTAATTGGTTGATCGGTTTTCTTTTCCGGAGTGCACAGGCTTTTAGAAAATAGGAAACCGCAATTATTTTGAGGCTTTTGGGATAGATGACAGTACCAGAGCTTTTATTTTGAAAAAAAAATAATTGAGAATTTTGAAAAATCCTTCACATATTTTTGTTAAGCATTTAAAAATGATCACCCCTGCAAAATTTCAGCTAATTCTGATGTTTAGTGTTCCCTGTGCACTCTGGCAAAAGACTAAAAAATTAAAGAACAAGGCGTTGCCAGTTGTACTTTTTTTTATTTAAAATCTGGGGAGAAACTATAGCCTTAAAACATTGATTTTAGAAACAAGAAAATAAACTCAAAGCCTCAAAGCCTCATTTGCGTTGCGTAGTCGGGTAATAAGGTCACTTGTCTTAAATTAAGGTATTTTTATGATTTAGATGCCCTTTTATTTTTGGGTTTTGTGTCATCCTAATATGGAATTTAATGCTGTCAGATATTACAAGCTGGTGGTGTGTTTGAGTACACACTAATAAAAAGTCAAAGTCTGAGATACAGGGAAAAATACATTTTTTTTAAACAAGAGTACACAGTTAAAATATGAGGTGATGGTTAAGCGGTAAAACACTTTATAATTACACTTTAAACGATAACAAAAATACTAAGAATACGAAAATTTTAAAAAAAACATTTTTATTTTTTTTGTACGTGACATTCATTTTTTTAATTCCTTTTATTCTAATTCTAAAGTAAAACAATTTTTATAATATAGTAATTAAATTAAATATAATACTCAAGTTATGGGATGCGCACTAAAACTTATATTATTTACTAAAACTAAAGTTGAATTCTTTAAAGGGGCATTTACACAGATGAGGTTTCCTTTGACGTTAGAAATGCCGACAAACATTTACTCGTTGGTATATAAATTTATTAAAAATTCAAAATATATATTTTTATTAGAAATTATTAATTTTAACTGAAAATAGAAAAACTAAAAATCATATTTTGTTTTATAACACCGTATTTTTAATAAATTGGTTTCCAATTTACTTTTTACCTCATAAGTAAGGATTACTTATAACTTTTTTGTGGTTGTCAAAAAAAAAACAAGATAGATTAAAGATTGGTCGGCAGTTTTAGTCGGCAGAATTTATAATCTCGTATTTTTTTAAATACAATAAAAAATAAGCTCATCAGGTCATTTTTGTTTAACTTTCTTTAATATATTTCAAACAGAGGTGAAAACAAATTTTTAGGAGAAACTGGCGTCTGATCATTGTCCATTTTATTTTCGTCAGTTACTTTGTTTATACGGGCCTCTTAAAGAGCTTTTATATAAGGACGGTTTGAAAATTATGTCGTATAAACACCACTGGCGCTCCCAGATGAGGGGTTGTGAGGTTGAACCCCCCCCCTTACGAGAAGACTGGTATTGGTACATTCAAATAACAGCAGAAATAAAATATATAGGGTATAATTTTTAACAAAAATATTTAAAAAATCATAAATTGCAAAATTTTGCTGCGATTTCGCATTAAAAATGGCATTTTAAGTGTCATTTTCTCAAAAATTTTCGCCTTCGGCGCATTTTAACATTTTTACAAACAATTCAACTCAAAATCCCAAAACCCCATCAATATTTACGATTTTAGTTTAATTTTAAATAAAAAATTTTAAGTGTTATTTTCTCAAAAAATTTAGCCTGCGGATTGACGCATGATTCTTACATCAAATTTTGGATTGATGAACGATTTTAAATTTGGTTAACACCCTCCTCTACGTTTGAGCCCAGGGGTCTGATTTTCGAATCCATACGAAAATATCCGCAAACGTGTACTAAATAATCGACAATTTTTATGTCAGTTTCCTTCTATACCGTGTGAAATGAGAGTCGAAAGATAAGCCGGTATTTGTGGACCGCGTTCGAATTCGACTGGTTTAACGCAATACTGCACGAGTGGGTGAAGGGTATTCGTGTAGTGAATGAAAAACTGGTTATTGTTTCACGTACTACCCACGAATCAGCATATCGGCATGTCTTTTGCCTCCTATTATACAGACCGCTTCAAGCTACTGCGAACATAGGGGGAATCAAGTCCAATTTACTCTCTGTGCCGTACGACCGAGGTGGATTCGAAGCACGCTGCAGTGTTATCTTTTGGAAATTCATTTTGTTTTTATTATTTTGTTTTATTTCTGCCTTGCTCGAGAAACAGATTGGTAAGTTCTTAATTGAAATAATACATTTTTAAAACTAAAAATGGATGTCTACGAAGTTGCCGAAAAAGTGCAGATGGTCAAATGGTACTATCAAGGCAGACCATTGAGACTTATTCAAGAACTTTTTTTGGAGAATTTTGTAAATCGCCCAGAACCTAGTTTATCCACGATTTATAGGTTTGTGCAGAATTTTGAAAAGTTTGGTTGTGTAGCGCCAAGAAACCATAAAAAACCCACTGTTTTGAATGACGAGCAGGAAGTACGAGATGTGATGATTTGCGCTGCAGTGGAGGAAAATCGAAAGTTAACTAGCCACCAAATTGCCGAAGCAGTTGATACGTCTTCAGCCACTGTCTTACGTGTTCTCAAAAAGAATGGTTATCATTCTTACAAAGCGTCAAAAACGCATCAAATTTTTCCTGAGGACAACTATCGTCGTATGGAATTTTGCGAAACAATGATGGAAAGGGCTAATCGTGATGAAAACTTTCTGAGATCTATTCTTTTCACAGATGAAAGTACTTTTCCATTATTGAATCGTCATAACCCAACACACGTTCGATATTGGTCGAGGGAAAATTTGCATTTGTATTTTGACGTAAGAACACAGTATCCCCAAAAACTAAATGTTTGGGGGGGTATTGTAGGGGAACACGTAATTGGGCCATTTTTTATTAACGGCAATTTGAATGGTCCTAGATACTTGGATCTACTGCAGCAGCATATTATTCCCACTGCTAGGCAGTTGTTAGGTGTGAGATTTGGTGAAACATGGTTTCAACAAGATGGTTGTCCCGCTCACAATGTTGGCCTTGTTAGGGAATTTCTTGATAATGTATTTCCTAATCGGGTTATGAGTACACGGGGAACTATTTTATGGCCAGCTCGATCATCCGATGTTGCTCCTAATGACTTCTATCTGTGGAGTTATATCAAAAATAAAGTTTACGGGCATGAAAGGGCTAATAATTTGGAAGAACTTCGGATTAAAATTGAAGAAGCTTTTCAAACTATCACCCCTAACATGCTTGGAAACGTTAAAAGGGGTTTTTATAATAGGCTCGGATATTGTCTAGCCGAGCAAGGAGGACTTTTCGAACATTTGCTCTAATTTTCTTTTGACTGGGAGAATCTTTTTGGTTTTTAGAATGTATTATTTTATTTTGTTTCTCCTTATTATTTTCATTGTAACACGTCGTCACTGATAAATCTGAGCAGTTGACAATAAAACGCTTTTATTTATCAGTGACAAAAAATAAGAAAATTACGTTATAAAAATTTGCGTATTTATTGATCAAATTCCGGTTTCATTGACTACGCTCCACACAGCACCGTGGTTAGAGGCGTACTAAATACCAAAGGAAAGTCATGCAAGTGGTGATCGCAAGCCTGAGTATTGGTTGCTTCACTGATAGGCGTGCGGTGTCTCTGCATGTACGTACACTGGCAAATTAGACTTCTTCCTCCCTATGTTCGCAGTAGCTTGAAGCGGTCTGTATACAGTATAGGAAGAGACCGAAGTAGTCGCATGCGAATAATTTCGCATGGTTTCGAAAATAGAACCCCAGGTCCGCGCTTGTAAGCACCTGTTTCCTTGGATCAATTATGGTCACATTTTTATTTCAAATGAAGTTTTTTTTATTAATTATCCTTGAAATCCCCCGTCCCCCCGAAGTCAATTCCTGCCACTGAAGAAAGGCCCAGTTTAATTTAAATACGTCAATAATCGATAACTCTATTAAAAGTTCTTAATTATACCCAACTCCTTAAAATGCACAGACGAACTCATGTGCTTTTGCAGGTGAATTTTTTGAAAAAACTTTTTCTTGCAAAGCGGACATGTAAATCGAGGTTCCTTGTTGCATTCGTATTTGACGTGTTTGTTCAGACTGGTCTTGTACTTGTACGATTTGTGGCATTCTCTGCAAGTGAACTTTCCTATCCTCAAACCGTGATAGTGAAAATAGACTAAAAATAACGACATAGGCTCAAAAACAAAAAAAGTATTATAAGGTTCCATATATTATGCGAATGAATTGTGCGTGTCGTAAATATATTTTTGATTAAATAAATAATATTTTTGATTAAATAATAACACCATTTAACGATACGGGAACGATACCGGAATCCGTTGATTGATTGATTCACTTTATATAGCAGTGTAAGGTTTAGAAAGACACTGTAGTCCACTGAAATTAGCCTAAAAACAGGCCTTACTTTGAACAAATTGCAACACGAGCGGTTTTAACGGTTTTTATTCTCAAAAAGCCTACTTTTGATCGGACTGCGAAGCATCGTTTTTTTTTTTGACGTTTTGTCAAGATGGACGCCATAAAATTCAGAAAAACTTACATTTATATATTAACACATAAAACTATAACCATTTGGCCAATGGCACTTGTAGCACATGTTTTTGGACCAATTTTTACCGCTGATTTCAAATATTTTATCATTTTTTAGAAGACAGAACTATAGCCGTGAACCTTGTTGTCTCTCTCTCTCTACCCTAAAAAAAAGGGCTCTTAAAACACGTAACCAATTATATGCTGTGTTTTGAAAAAGAGCAACACACAACTCAACAACAATATATACTTTTTAACATATCCAAAAGCGGACAAAATCGGATTTGTAAAACATCGTTTTTTTGAAGTTTTTTCAAGATGCAGAAAAACTTGCATTTATATATTAACATATAAAACCATACCCACTAATGTTGTCATCTCCCTCAGTCTTATATTGGAATTGGAGACATTTCATAAAAAAATTTTTATGAAATAAATTGCCTTTTGTTGGTTACTTATCAAAAATATTATAAAATTAAATCATTATCTTGCTAATTTTGGTTGGTACAGGACAGAAAGAGACATCATGGGTAAACTACTATGTTAAAATCAACGTTATTTTGATCCTGAAAGTTTTGCTCATGAATATGTGGCAAATCCTCTTATATATTCTCTGCGAATTTTTGGCCCGTAAAACAAAAGAAACCGTGGTAACAGCTATTATTTTTATTTATATTCTATCATATGTCTAAGATTAGCTATTTTTACGTATATTCCATGTAAGGTAAATAGGTAGGTACCTATTTATCTGTGTGTTCTTACATCACTTGTCTTCAAAGGATAGAAAGAAAAAACACCATTAACTATTTTATTTCTGTTTTTTTTTTCGAAAATACCACTATTTTACATTACTAAATGATCCGCAATGTGTGTAGTTTTTCCTATGCGATAGAGAGAGAAAGCATGAATATTGACCGCATCTCTATCTTTTTTTTTTTTTTTCAGATTCAAGATCAGCATTGAAATTAAACCCAAAAACATGTGTTACATCTCTCGCTTTATGCTGGTCATGTTCATAATATATTCCTTCAGGATAGAGAGAGAGAGTCAGCGTGACTAGCGAGCTTATTTCTATCTTTTTCCAATTTTTTTTTTCAGATACAAAACATTTGCCTTACTGAATACTAGTCTAAAAACATGTATCACACGTCTTAGTTAATGAAGATGTTTTTTTTAGTGATTTTTTTGGCCTCCATTTTGAGAAAAATTCAATTAGATTAGAATGGGGTGGTATAGACACCTGTCCACCTCGATCTTCTCAGATCTATTGTGGTTCCCCTTTCTTCTTTCCTGTTTTGCTAGAATTACAAAACAAGTTGCAGCCCCGTCCACGTCATGAAACCCAGAAGCTTTGCCAGTGTGCCCTATATATAGCATTCTAGGTCCCCCAGTAAGACCATGGTTCTAACTAGGCCTTCACATTGCCATAGAACATGTAATGAGGTTTCGTCCTCTTTCTTGCGTGACCTGTTAGAAGCTCCACTATTTGTCTGACAAGCTTCCTTTCCTTACTAAGAAGTTCTGCAGTCAGCTTTGGTGAACGTTCTTTCATGAACTGCTTGGTCTGTCTTTGTCCAGGCGTTTGCTCCCACAGACCGTTCGTCTCTCCCACAAAATGGTTCAGACCCAGTGAACTTTATTGCCGAGCCTTGTCTGGCCAATTCATCGCCTTTTTCGTTTCCCGAGTGTCCCCGATGTCCTGAAACCCAGGCCAGTGTCACCCTTTTGGTGCTTGCCAGCCTATTTAGACCTGTTCTGCAGTCCCAAACCAGTTTGGCCGTCACTTGCACTGCTTCTAGAGCTTTAAGTGCAGCTTGACTATCTGAATATATAACTACCGAATGAGAGTTTTCCTCTGCTCTTTGTATTTCTTCGGCACAGTGATGTATTGCCTCTACTTCTCGTATTTTTGCCCGTAAGGGCCTTGCAAAATAACTGAAAATGTCCAAAAGTCTAAAAAACGAAACAATTTTGAACAAAAAGTCTCTAAATATGGGGACTGAAAAGCTGCTTAATTGCTATTGGTGAACTGACGCTTACCTTACGTCGAAGATCTAAGAACGAGGCTTAAGTCTTGAGGATTCAGCCATTAGTATTATTTTTGCAACCGTCACCAGAAAATGGGTTAAATATGGTGGTGTATTAGTCAACAAAGAGTCTCTCACCTCACGTTGAAGCTCTAAGAACGAGGCTTTAGAGGATTCAGTCACTAGTATTATTATTGAAACCGTCACCAGAAAATGGATTAAATAGAGTGGTGGACCACAAAAAATTTACATATACTTGCAACACAAAGAACAAAATACAAAACAAAATTATTTTGGCGTCTGCTTTCGCGCTGTTAAAAAAACAATGAGTTTTTCTTCTTAAATTAATTTAATCTATTAAGTCTCAGTAAACTTTAACAAATATAATTCTTGGTGTTTTCTCTCGTGTGTGGTTAGTGACGACTTTTGATGACATTTATATGGGCAAAAGTGGCAATGAAAGCTCGGTTCTTTTCCGCATTCGAATTTGATATGTCTTCTCAGATTGAACTTGTGTTTATATGTTCGTCCGCATTTGCAGTAAAATTGGTTTGTTGAATCTTAAATAAAATCAAATTAAAAAGTAACTAGGAAATAACAACACACAGGTTGGAGAAGAAAAACAAATGTTAAGGCATAACACATTTTCTAATATATTTCATTTTCATTTTATTTTCATTTAGAGCGGTTTAGATCATTTGTCTTTTACAGACCTATATATAAATAATGTTCCAGCACCTGTACGTGCCAGACAAGAAAATCATTTAACACAGTTTAAAAAAAATATATATACATATATAGCACAAAAAACCGTAGGTTTAAGGTGTTTTTACAATCGCCTAGATGCATGAAACGCCTGTATGTTGTAGTCATCAGTCATTACTCCAAGGATAATACCTACCTACCTAACAAGACAAAGCCCACTGATTATATTTTTTAAATGGCAAACAAAAATATATCTATTTGGACAAATAGTAGATAGTTTCATTCATTTTTTTTAAATTAAATGAAAACAGTGAAAAAATACAACACGCCACAAAGTTAATAATATATTAATCGATCCTGTTAGTTCAAAATAACACAGAAAATTTGAAAAAAAAACGAGAAACTAACTCACTACACAATTTATTAAATATAAATTTCTTATTATTTGCTTTAAAATGATATTTTTAAAACTTTAGTTTTTTAGATGTTTTACATTTAGTTCCATGTGAATGTGTGCAGTTTATATTTTTTTTCTAGATTTGATTTGACTACATATGCCGGTAATATATAATGTTCTGATGTTAACCGTGTCTTGATTAAGTAACTGTTCTGAGGTTTTTTTATAAATAATTTGTAAGATATTCTTTTCAGTTATATTTAATTTATTTAATATTGTTTCTACAGCTCATCCCCATACTATAATTTCATAACTTAAAAGATATTCCACAAATGCTTTATAAATTATAATTAAAGTCTTGTTATACAGAAACTCTCTCAACGTATAGAACCTATTTTTTAACTTTTTTATTAAATGGTTTTTAATTGAGATCGTTGAACAGTCAGGCCTGTTAGCCTTTGTTAATGAAAAAGCTATATAGTTCATTATAAAGAGAATATGTCCCAAAACCGTGCCTTGTGGAATTCCTATAAGAACAGCTTTTTCATAGCTAAGAACGTTGTCAATTTTTGTTCTTTAAGGACTATCTTTATACCACAAAAATTTAAAATATCTAATAGTTGTTCGTGTGGAACCACATCGAAGGCTCTTGCCAGGTCGATAAAAACTGCCAGACATTGTACCATTTAATTTTTCGGTCAGCTATGACACAAATTTATGTAAAGCTTCATTTATTTTTACGCCTGTTATTCCTTTGAAAAAAGGCAATGTGATGAGTCGTCATTTTTAAAAATAAGGTGATACTATCGATGTTTTAAAGCTAGTGGGTATGATGCCGCTTTATTAATTGTGTTTAAGGTTTTACAATCTGTTTGTGTGTGTTTTTATTGTGTCCACTGTTATTTCATCAAACAAAATAATTTCTGTCCTTTTGACCTGAATGCGTCTTTTTTTTTACACTTACAAGCGAACTTAAGGTGTTTATTTCACGTACCTAATCTCGATCGCGGTCGATATTAACATAGCAATTGGAAGCAGCCATTTCTACGGCAAATATTCCAGATAATAAGTGAATTTTCTTCATGTGCTGCTCCATGTTAGTTTTCTGATGGAACGTCTTGGAACACAACGGACATCGAAACGATGGCGCCTTACCACATTCATATCGTATATGTCTTCCTACCGATGCTTTTTGTTTGTAGCTTTTACCGCATGTAGGACACAAAAATACCACGGCTAAAATACAAGTACAGTAACTAAGAGTATTATTACGCGTTTAGTTGCAATCAGGGTCGACTTTTATTCACATGTTCACAACAAATTTATATTAATCTTATTTGGTAGGTATATTTTATCTTTTAGTCCGTAAACACTTAAAGCACACACATGCAAAATAAAGTATAAATCTGTTCATATAGAAGAGATAAAATTAATAAAATACATTAATACAGATTAAAAATCTTTAAATACATTTAAAAAAGATTTTGTTTTTAAGTTTATATTTTTTTTATCAGTTCGTGTTTTTCTCGGTATTATTTTGAAATATTTAATTTTGTATTAATTTGTAGTTTTTAAATTAAAAATTGTGGACAATTTCAAAATAAAAAGCATTCATAATTTCGGCTATTGTTTGGAATAAAAATTTAAAAAATTAAGGTTTATGTCTCGTTATAAAGACTAGCAGTTTTCCTAGATAAAAAACTTTATCTATTGATCCGATTGGTCCAGTACTACATAGTTTTCGTCCAAAGAACTATAAATTTGACATTCCGGACTTCTAAATCTAAAATGGTCCTTTATCCTGTCCTTTCTGCTGACAACCCTGTTGCACGACTTGCACATGTAAAATTTTGGACTTTTGCATGTTCGCGATAAATGTACGTAAAGGGAATTCTTGGTTTTGTAATGTTTTGAACATACTGGACATGCGTATTTATCTAAAAGAAAATATTTTATTGCAGCCAGTACTTTTCTACTTATACTGATACCAGAAAAAAAAGGTCTAGGCAAGCGAGTATAAACTATACTTAAGTGAAATATCAGTTAATACGTTTTTTATAGATATTAGACACTTACGGTGGGATTTACTAAAAAAGTTTAGTCTATTTTAGAACGGTCCTAGGTTTAAGTGAAATTTTTAGTTTTAAGGATTTTAAACCAAACCTCCTTAAGTTTTAGATATAGTTTGATATATAAAAATAATTTTAATAAATTTTCTTATTGAATAATCATCTTAACACAATCTTTTGTTGGATTTAAGAAGAAAGTTTCAATTTAAAAGAAAAGAAAATAAAAAAATTTAAACCCACTCGGGGTTTAAATAATAAACACTCTGTAGAACAAATTAAAATTGGGGTTATATGTCACTCTAATTAAAACTTACCCTTTATAATTAATTTTTCCAATTAACACTTGATGCCACACAACGATTTAGATGGGTGATAATAAAATAAGGAGTAGATTAATTTTATATTTATTTAAAAGGAGGTTTTATTTATGAAATGTATTAAAAAACTTAAATGCACTGTCACTGTCGAAATGTCAGTTTAAAAATATTAGCGCTGCGTTCAATCACAAACAGCGAGTTCGGATCTTTTACCTCTGCTTGCACCTTGGCTTGCACCAACCTTTACTGATGAAAGCTACAGCTTTAAAATGAGTGGGCTTTGAGTAAGGAAAGTTTTTTTGACTGAGCTTTTAGATAACCTCAATGTTTTACTTTCAGTTTGTAAATAAATCAATATGGTTTTTTTGGGATTTTTTGTTTGGTATATTTTTCGTGCATAATCAGTGACCTTCACTTATGTTTGTTTTCCCTCGTAGTGCCCTCATAAAAATATTTTTTGTGCTGAAAACGAGTTCAAAATATGGCGTTTTCCTGGCCAAAGTAGGAGGTGTTTTATTGGGTAATGAACAACTTGGGTTATTAAATAAGGTAACTTCACCCTTGTAAAAATGTTTACTTAGGGAAATTATAAACGAACTTATTACCAAATGCCACAAACCAAACCTATCTGGTAGCTATAAATTTAAACCACCCCCCTGAGGTGGTCTAAAAAAATCAACGTCTTTATAACCTCAAACACAAATAATGAAGCTATTATGTGCCAAATTTCTCTCGTATTCACCATTTGCCATTTTGAAACCTGTCAAAAAAAAATTCGTTTTAGGGCATTTTCTTCTAAAATATGGTGTGTTTTGAAAAAAAGCAGATTTTCAGGGGTATTTTGCAATAACAATACACAATAATCAATAACTTTGTGTCTTTTCTGTATGGGTAAGTGATTTTTGAAAATTGGTTTTAAAATTTAGTACCCCCCACAGGTGTAAATATTTAGACCTGTGGGGGGTACTATTTTAGATCTTAGTAAATCTCACTGTTAAAGTAAATACTTCAACGCATCGGTATGGTTAATAACAATACAAAATAATCAATAACTTTGTGTCTTTTCTGTATGGGTAAGTGATTTTTGAAAATTGGTTTTAAAATTTAGTACCCCCCACAGGTGTAAATATTTAGACCTGTGGGGGGTACTATTTTAGATCTTAGTAAATCTCACTGTTAAAGTAAATACTTCAACGCATCGGTATGGTTATACTTAATGCGGTCAAAACAAAGTCAAGAGAAACTACATTTTTCACGTGTTTACGGCATGTTTCGATCGAGGCCTGATTTTATGGTGGATGCGATGGAAGAACAGCTGACTCTACTCGTTGCATACGGAGGGATGTACGTACCGTTACGATTGCAATCAGCTGTTCAGGCCTCGCGTCCACCATAACAATGGGTCTCGTTTAAAAAATTGCATAGACAAGTGAGAAATGTAGCGTCTTTTGGCTGTTTTGAACGCGTTAGGAGAAGCGATACCGATGCGTTGAAATATTTACTTTAAGTGTCTATTATAGTAAACGTAACGTAGTTCTAAAATCCAGCGCTTTCATTGGTCAGATCTGGCAAAAGTTGTGATTTCCCTGCCAAAACTAACGCATCAAATCTCTTGGAGAAATTTGACAAGATTTTTCCAGATTTAATATGTTTTTGATGCGGTTTGTGAAACATCCTCGTAGGACCTCTTAAAATCTTTTCAACTCTTGAGGACCAAAAATTATTTTCCGTGAAAATATGGTAAAAGCTGATCAGTTTTCACACGTAAAAATCTGGCTGGTGACATCTCTTCAAACTAATCAATTCTCTCAATATCTGTTGAATACTTGAACAGGTTTTAAGAGTTTTGATGCGGTTTTTTTGGCAGTGTTGCTATGGTCCAGCGCAGTGGCGGATCCAGAAATTTTAAAGGGGGGGGGGCGCAAGCAATAAAACATATGTAGGCCGGCTCGAGCGACTTTTATGGTCATCATTGTTTTTGGGGATTTGGTTAGATTGGTATTTTGGTTAGTGGTGACCTGACCATCTCCACTAACCAAACAGTTTCGACCTTCATATGTTCGTAGTTGCTTGAGCCGTTGGTGGTGACTAATATATGCTACCTAATACAACTAATCTATTTTGGCAAGTTTTAACATTCCAACATTATTATCGTATTAAAAAACTTCTAGTTATATAATAAAATTAAGATAGATTCTAAATCCAGGTTTATTGAACGATATATACAGGGTTCCTAAGCAAATCCTTAGAGGGCCAAGCAGCCGTGTATAAGACGCAGACAAGCGGAAAAGCACATTAGACAGAAAAGGATGGGCATGGGGCGATGCTGTCACTACATCTTACACGTAGTAAATCCATTCCAGGTTGTTGTTTTCTAATGTTTTCTATTTTCATACCTTTAGGACTGGAATAAAAATTGTTTTTGCTCGACTTTAATACCAAACTGATGAAAGATATCGTCGGCTTTTCATTTTGTAACCATTGTCCTTACGCACTGTTTACAGGCTGGGGACTGAGATACATGCAAATGCCTAACCTAAAGCGTTCATACACGGCCGGAGAAATCGACTGAGATATTTCCGTAGAAACTTTATCAAGCAAATAGGACGGGTTGACGCCTTCGAACGTCCAACCCGGGTTTTGCACTTTGATTCGAAATCAAAAAGGAGCAACAGTCAGATGTGGGGCTGTGCACAAATTACGTAACGGTGATTTTTACCAATTTTTGACCCCCTCCCTATGTTATGTTTTGTAACGGTTTGGCACGCCACTCCCCTAATATTACGTAACGATTTCAAGACCACTATCCCCCCCCCCAAAAAAACTTTTCACTTATTTGCAAACGCAAACGCTGTCGAAAACCCCCCTACCCCCTACGTAACGTTTTGTAACCCCCCTCCCCCCTATGACCATTATATTATGAAATTACGTAATGTTTCAAAAAAATTGTAAGCGGCGCCATTTTTATTTCGTGCTTTGTTTTTGTAACATTTTTGCGTTCGGCTAATTTAATTGAAAAATTTTTGAATTGAAAACTGATCCCGTCTCTGTTTCTAAATTTTTTCGAATAAAAGTAGAGTATGACCATGGGGGAAATAATTTTTTTCTACGGTATGACGAAAATTTCGAGAAAGTTGAAGAAAAAAATAAAAAAAGTGGCAGAGCTCAAGTTTTTCGTAAAAAAAACATTTTTTGTAAAGAAACAGAGCAAAATAAATCTTTTCACCCCTTTTTGGCATTGGCATCCCCTTATTTTTCGCTTTTACCCTCCCGCTAGTTTTGAAGAATTGGTTCGCTACATGTTTCGAGATCATGCCATAAAACACCTCGAAAATATCAAATGTAGTGTAGGTATAGGTAGGTATTTAAAATCAATAATATCGCAAGCAAAAAGCTCTGCAGGAAAAACAGCGCCGTTTATTGATTTCTTTGGCTGCTAGTGCTAGCTGCATGGTTTGGCCGTTTCCGGATAGATGTCACTAGTAGAACAGAATGGAAAGAAATTTAATTAAAAGCGAAGATATTTCTTTCTAATGTTAACAACCTCACTAGTTTATCGCTTAGTATCGTAAATAATGGACCCTGCCGCCTCCTTTAAGCAAGAAAAAGCTGTGGTTTGGACCTGAAAACATCTAATTTTTAATTAGATTAGATGTTCAAATCTGTCCTCGATCATCTCATGGTGTGGCCGCCATCTAGCGGAATGTGCAGACATCTTGTCAACGGTTATTATTGCAACTATGATTTATGCTCACAATGAAAGAGTGGCGACAATTTTTTCTCATGAAAGCAGTCCGGAGATAATAACAAACTGGCACCATTGCTCAATATACCTGTTTCTTATGTGCGCGCAGAACTTTCTATGCCTTTTCTGTTTGATTTATTGAAATCCTCATTTTTAAACCATGCTAACTCTCCAATTAACACTGTGTGAGAAGGGTTGTTTAAAAATGCGCCAAAAGTTTCTATAATTTTTGTTACCATATCTGATATTTTTTCTGCGTCGCATCTTTGAAGGGTCGTTGGAATGCATTTTTTTTTTTTCTCTCTTTGACAGCGGATATCTCAAAAACTGGCCGTAGAAACGAAATAAAAGCTATCCATTTTTGGAACAGTTATACTACATATTCAAAATTAGTTGAAATCGACCGAGGTATGTTTTATAGGAGTGTCCAGTGCGTGGTTCTTAATGTTTTTAAAACTTTGATAATATTCAGAGAGCTATTATGACAAAATATGCAACACTTCTGTTTATACCTAAGTATCACTTAATTATATCGGTCAAGAAATAAGAAAGTCAAAACCTTTTGGTGTTAAAACTAATTTTAAATATTTTTCTTTCTTTAACAACTTATTATATGCCATCCTCTTTGCACAAAATTCTCATCCATGGAGAGGAAGTAGTTATCCATTTTGTACTTTCAAGCCGGGCTTTATCTGAAGAAGCTGGAGAAGGCAGAAATAAACACTTCAGAAATGACAGAGAAAATTCGCAAATGAAGATATTTTGCATCACTTGTTAATCTCTTCAGATCCCTACATTTCAAATTTGCGCAGAAAGAAAAAATCTCACACAAAAATGACTGAAAAAGCACTAGCCCTTCTGGCATAAGTTTGTTGTTATGCCCAAGTTTTTTTAAATGTAGCAGTGTTAAGGTCTGGGTATACTAGCGAACTGCATTAAAAAATCGCAACGAAAAAAAAAGAAAAAACATAAATGGGTTATGATTTTTAATTTTCACATTGAAAAGAAAATCGTTTTTTCATAACTTCATGCATTTGAGTCCATGGTATTTAATCCCTTTCTGCATTGCGATTTTTCGATGAATTTCGCTAGTATACCTCCCTCCCCCGATGGAGGGGTGGGGTTGGGGGGTACTTTTTCCAGAAAAATGTATTGTCACCAGATCTGCATTAAGTATGGCAAATTTCATTGAAATCGGTTAACGGAAAGTTTGTCAACCACCTCTCCCGTTCAAGGCCGGGGGGTTGTCAAGTTAACTAAAATCGTTTAAAAAAATCCCAATGTTTTTTGTTTCCAAAATGATCAAAAGTAATAAAATCGGACTGGAACTTCCAAAGTAGCATTCAATTATATCCAATGTCCACATTTCCCTATACTTCGTTCCACTGCGCGTCGCGTCGCCTGACCCGATAGCTGAAATCGCGTTACTCGGAGTGGAAACGCTCATCTCTGCCGGTTTTCACCAATGAGAGATACGTTACGTTTACGATGTGATTTGGCTTTCAGTCCCTATTGGTTATAGTTTTCATTTTTCTCTAAAAATACCCTTTTTGGACATTTTGTGTGGGGAGTTTTAAAGTTTTTTTTAAGTTTGTTGTTATAAAGTAGCAGTCATGGTAATTAAGAAACTTTATCTATTTATCCGATTGGTCCAATTCTACATAGTTGTCATGCAAAATATTATAGACTTTGCAGGCCGGACTTCGAAATCTTAGATGGTCCTGTATGCTGTCCTTCCGGTTGATAATCCTGTTGCACGATTTGCACTTGTATAGTTTTGGATTTTTGCAGGTTGGCGATAAATGCACATAAAGGGGGTTCTTGGTTTTGTAATGTTTTGAACACACAATTTTTTTTAATACCTGCATCAGACACATGATTTTAGTAACTGTCTGCAGATAACTAAAGCATGGCTTTTTTGGTGGCCGATGCAAAAAAACTTTTTTTTTGATCAAGGGTGCAAAAAAAGATTTCTATCCGTTTTTTACCCCAAATCAAAGAGAAATAGCAGAAAAGAGTAATATTGAAAGAATCTAATTATTCTGGCCTTAAAATTAAGCCATTGCCGCCAGTTTTCACCAAGTATTTACGGAAAAATCATTTAAAAACATCGTCAAAATATCAAATAATAATACACAAAGCTATGGAAACCATTGTTATTTCATGTACCAGCCGCTTTGATTTATAGTATAAAGATGGCGAGAAGTGCTCTTCGTTCGAGATTTTTAAAAGTATTTTCCTGTTTTTCTTCGATTTTTTAATAAAGGTATTAAAAAAATAGTGCTAACAACTCGCAGCTAAACTGCGCTTTTTTTATTCACGTTTTTAAATACCTCGCTGCATTCGTTAGTTGAATCAATCCTTGTAAAAAAAGCACTATTCTAGCCACTAGTTATGAAAACTGCTATATTGCACTCAGTAAGACTAATACTAGAACCTAGAAAAAAAAAGGTCTAGGCGAGAATAAGCTACTTGGAAATCAATTTGACTGTGTCGACTTAATTTTTTTGCCATTTTTTACGTTATTGCATTTGTTTTCCATATTAACCGGAATTATTTATTTACTTCACTGCCTAGTAGGACAGAACAGTTTTTTTTATCATTCTAATCAAACTTTTTGTGAAAAAAGCATTTTGATCTTTTGAGCCTTTTTGAACCCTCGTTCTAAAGTTTCAAAGTGCAATTAGTCTTAATCGTTAAAAATAGTGAGGTTATGTAGTTTTTTTGATGTTCGAGTGTTAAAATACTGATTTAGATCAGAAGGGGCTTTTCTTATTGCATTTATCCAGCCAACACCGTTACGTATATATTACGTAAAAGTTACAACGCATGATTACTTTAAGTTAAACTTCCAAATCAGTTACATCAACCGAAAAGAATCTAAAAAAGAGAAGATCAAAAGATCTTGGGAGGAAATAACGAAAATTCAAAATTGGATGAGTGTTCCACAAGGAACACACAAAAGACCAAAGCGAAAGAAGAAACAATTAAACGATGTTTCGCCCGGGATGACCAGCGTGGGCTCGTCGGTGCATTCACTAGTCACCCTCAATCCAGACATCATTTAACACCATCGCACACTCTGACTTCCAACTCTGAATCACTCACAAATTGAATCCACTGACGAACCCACGCTGGTCACCCTGGGCGAAACATCGTTTAATTGTTTCTTCTTTCGCTTTGGTCTTTTGTGTGTTCCTTGTGAGACACTCATCCAATTTTGAATTTTCGTTCTTTCCGCCCAAGATCTTTTGATCTTCTCTTTTTTAGATTCTTTTCGGTTGATGTAAATGATTTGGAAGTTTAACTTCTTGTTTTAATTGTCTTAGGAGCATATTCCTATTGGAAAGATTAATACGCCAGGACGAACCCGTATAAGGTGACTTATAATAAGTACCATGCGGAACGATGCCTATTTGTGAGTGATTCAGAGTTGGAAGTCAGAGTGTGCGATGGTGTTAAATGATGTCTGGATTGAGGGTGACTAGTGAATCCACTGACGAGCCCACGCTGGACATGATTACTTTGTTACATAAATTCTAGGAAAACTGGAAGTCACAACAAGGTAAAAAGTAACTTCCATGTTCTGCATAATGCCATGCACAAAATTCCCAAATTTTTTACGTAAATAATATGTAATTAAAATAGCGTAAATAATACATGGCCACAAAAAATTGGGAAACGGCAGATATCGATTAACTAGTAACTAGAAAGTAAATCACAAGGTAAAATTGGGGTAAATTTTTTTACATAATGTTTATATTTCTTACAAGTAACATCAAGGTTAACTTGACGTCACGTAAATAACGTACTTTTTATGTAAGTACTACATAAATTTGTAACATAAATATTTTATAAATATTAAGTATTGGAATGTAACTGTATAATATTTATATACTACGAATGACACAACAAGGTAAAAAGTTCTCTTTTTATTACATAAATATAATGTAATTGAAGAAAAATAACATATGTTATGTAAATATTACGTAAATTTTATCAAAACTTTTTATATGTAAATTTTTTGACTTTAGATTTACGTAAATACTATGTTAATGTAACAAGATGTGTTTTCTGGGTATATTTTATTATTTTTCCACGCTCGTGTCTTAAGTGAACATCCGTAAGGGTGAATTTGAATAAAAAATGCGCTTCTTCCAATAACTTAAACTAAAGAACTGTTAGTGAAATTTGTATAAAATTTTGTACGGTGAGAGTTTAAAGCAATATCCCGGAACCATTTCACGGGTCTTGCATAATGTTTAGTTTCTTACATAATTTTGCGTATCGTAAAAATGTTTAATTCGCCGTAAAAATTATCCATTATTTAAAAAAAAAACTAAATAAAAACAAAATGTATATATTTTTTTAAAAAAACCACGCGAATGATCTGTGGGGGATACCAGAAGCCTCCGCTGTGCAAAATTTTGTTAATTTTTAATGTGCGGTTTAGCTGTTTAAGTCAGCGAACTGTTTTTAGGATTCAAATTCAATTTGAGGAAAAGCAAAATAATCAATTATTTTAGCTATTCTTTCAAAATAATTTTTTTAAACTGAAGATTCCAGACTTGCTAATTTAGAAACTTTATCTATTTATCCGATTGGTCTAATTCTACGTAGTTTTCATCCAAAGGACTATAAATTTGACATTCCGGACTTCGAAATCTAAGATGGTCCTTTATGTTGTCGTTTCGGTTTATAATCCTGTTGCACGATTTGCACTTGTACAATTTTGGATTTTTGCAGGTTCGCGATAAATGCACATAGAGGGAGTTCTTGGTTTTGTAATGTTTTGAACACACTGGACATGCGTATTTATCTAAAACAAAATATGTTATTGCACTTAGCAATTTTTTACTTAGTATAAACGATACTGAAGTAAAATATCAGTTAAGACGTTTTTTTATAGATATTGGTTATAGTTTAAATTTTTCTCTAAAAATAACCTTCTTGGACATTTTGTGTAGTGAGTTGTTAGATAAAACCGATGCTTAAAATCTTTGTTACAGGCTGTGCATTTGTATTTTCCTATTTTTCCACACTCGATTCTTAAGTGACGTCTTAGGGAGTCAACTCTGTGATAACATTTGGAACATTGTGGACAATTAAATAAAGCTAAAATTTACAACTATACAGACCGCTTCAAGCTACTGCGAACATAGGGCGAAAGAAGTCTAATTTGCCAGTGTACGTACATGCAGAGACACCGCACGCCTATCAGTGAAGCAACCAACACTCAGGCTTCCGATCGCCATTCGCTGCCGTTCGCCGCCGTTCGCCTTGTATTTAGTACGCCTCTAACCACGGTGCTGTGTGGAGCGTAGTCAATGAAACCGGAATTTGGTCAATAAATACGCAAATTTTTATAACGTAATTTTCTTATTTTTTGTCACTGATAAATAAAAGCGTTTTATTGTCAACTGCTCAGATTTATCAGTGACGACGTGTTACAATGAAAATAATAAGGAGAAACAAAATAAAAGCAAGTTCTCAAAATAAAATAATACATTCTAAAAACCGAAAAGATTCTCCCAGTCAAAAAAAAATTAAAGCAAATGTTCAAAAAGTCCTCCTTGCTCGGCTATACAATATCCGAGCCTACTATAAAAACCCCTTCCAACGTTTCCAAGCGTGTTGGGGGTGATAATTTGAAAAGCTTCTTCAAAAACAGATAGAAGTCATAGGAGCAAGATCGGGAGATCGAGCTGGCCATAAAATAGTTCCCCGTGTACTTATAACCCGATTAGGAAATACATTATCAAGATATTCCCTAACAAGGCCAACATTGTGAGCGGAACAACCATCTTGTTTAAACCATGTTTCACCAAATCTTACACCTAACAACTGCCTAGCAGTTGGAATAATGTGCTGCTGCAGTAGATCCAAGTATCTAGGACCATTCAAATTGCAATTGCCGTTAATAAAAAATGGCCCAATTACGTGTTCCCGTATAATACCCCCCCCCAAACATTTAGTTTTTGAGGATACTGTGTTCTTACGTCAAAATACAAATGCAAATTTTCCCTCGACCAATATCGAACGTGTGTTGGGTTATGACGACTTGAACATTTGACCATCTGCACTTTTTCGGCAACTTCGTAGACATCCATTTTTAGTTTTAAAAATGTATTATTTCAATTAAGAACTTACCCATCTGTTTCTCAAACAAGGCAGAAATAAAACAAAATAATAAAAACAAAATGAATTTCCAAAAGATAACACTGCAGCGTGCTTCGAATCCACCTCGGTCGTACGGCACGGAGAGTAAATTGGACTTGATTCCCCCTATGTTCGCAGTAGCTTGAAGCGGTCTGTATATATATACAGACTGTTTCACAAAAATGAAAGACGTGATTCCTAACACTGGTCGGTATTTGAAATGACGATTCATTTCACTTATATTTGTCCAAAAGTTTTCCCAAAAAAATAAACAAAAATGTGCTTTAACATTTTCTTCGACTTCGACTGTACATTAATATATATATATATATATATATATATATATAATAATATAGTAACGAAGTACTAACAAAAAACAATCATCAAGCAAGCAATTGCATTGCATCCTAATTGAAACATTTTTGAAGAGGCTTTTGAAAACGGAGTAATTGTTTTTTTTATATATTTTTGTATAACTTGTAGGCCACTTCATACGCTCTAAAAGCTTCTGATATAAGTTGTGAAACACCCTGTATATATAGGCAAAAATAATAAATAAAATGATTTAAAGACGGAAAGAAGGAAAAATTATTTTTGTATTTCTCTCTACTATTAAGCAAAAAAATCTGATTGCGTTTCGACCATCCCGGATTTTTATGATTCTATCTAAAAAAATTGGTGCCAGAAAGCACGAATAGTCTCTCGGATCAACACCGTTCTAAACTAAAAAGCCTGTTAACTCCTACCTCTTCAGTGCCCTTTAGCCTAATGTGGCTGCCATTTTTATAACCAAATTGACAAGTAAAACATGGATTTTCTGTCAGTTTGGTGCCAATATGGCGCCGATCATAGGCTAAAGGATACTAAAACGAAAATGAGTTAACTGGCTTTTTAGTTGAGAACGGTGTTGCTCGGATAGTCCACCATACCATAAATTATTTTATGTTGAAACGAAATGAAAATATTTCGAAAACTGGAGCTTTGAAAGATTTGAACCTACTTGCTTTTGTTTCAAAGATACAATTTTTTTAAATACTTTATCCCCCTTTTCCTCTCTTCAACCCCTCACCAACATCCCCAAAAGTTAATCAGTTTATGGTCAGCCGATAGAGGATTTTTGTAGCAAATTTCGTTAAAATCGATTAAGGCGTTATTGAGTTATCGTGTATACAGATAGACAACAGACCGACACACCAACAGACAATTTTTTTTTTCGTCGATTAAGGTGTTTTGGAACCTTACTAACCTATTTTTGATAAAATTAAGAAAAGTCAAAATTTCACGATTTTAATATTCCCCCATGCCATATTGGTATGTAAGTAAAAAATTCAAGATTTTAGATTTTTTGAATTCTGGTTTTGGTTTTAGTAAGTATTACAAAAAGCATCTATAAAAAGCAATTTAAAAGACCTCTCAAATAAACCGTCACTTCTTATTTATTACCAGTAGTTTTACTTGTTAGTTTTGATTTTTTTAGAGATATAGCTTCTTTTGTTGAGTGCCTGCAAGGTCAATTTTTCAATCTTCAAAAATTATTAAAATCAAAACTATAGGTACCGAAAAATCGAAAATTTTGGATTTTAAACTTTTTTTATAGGCAGGAACTTTAAAAGTACCCAAATTCATAAAAGTCAAAGTTATAGAAAATAATTGCCTGGTTAATTTGTTTAATCCTAAAACTGTTATACAGACCGCTTCAGCCTACTGCGAATATAGGCCGAAGAAGTCCAATTTGCCAGTGTACGTACATGCAGGGACACCGCACACCTATCAGTGAAGCAACCAATACTCAGGCTTGCGATCACCACTTGCGTGACTTGCGTTTAGTATTTAGTACGCCTCTAACCACGGTGCTGTGTGGAGCGTAGTCAATGAAACCGGAATTTGGTCAATAAATACGCAAATTTTTATAACGTAATTTTCTTATTTTTTGTCACTGATAAATAAGAGCGTTTTATTGTTAACTCATCAGGTTTACCACTGACAACGTGTTACAATGAAAATAATAAGGAGAAACAAAATAAAAGGAAGTTCTCAAAATAAAATAATACATTCTAAAAACCAAAAAGATTCTCCCAGTCAAAAAAAAATTAGAGCAAATGTTCGAAAAGTCCTCCTTGCTCGGCTAGACAATATCCGAGCCTATTATAAAAACCCCTTTCATGCCCGTAAACTTTATTTTTGACATAACTCCACAAATAGAAGTCATTAGGCGCAAAATCGGGTGATCGAGCTGGCCATAAAATATTTCCCCGTGTATTTATAACCCGATTAGGAAATACATTATCAAGGTATTCCCTAGGCCAACATTGTGAGCGGGACAACCATCTTGTTGAAACTATGTTTCACCAAATCTCACACCTAACAACTGCCTAGCAGTTGGAATAATATGCTGCTACAGTAGATCCAAGTATCTAGGACCATTCAAATTGCCGTTAATAAAAAATGGTCCAATTACTTGTTCCTCTACAATACCCCCCCCCCCCCCGAACATTTAGTTTTTGGGGATACTGTGTTCTTAGGTTAAAATACAAATGCAAATTTTCTCTCGACCAATATCGAACGTGTGTTGGGTTATGACGATTCAATAATGGTAAAGTGCATTTCATCTGTGAAAAAAATAGATCTCAGAAAATTTTCATCATGATTAGCCCTTTCCATCGTTGTTTCGCAAAATTCCATACGACGATAGTTGTCCTCCGGAAAAATTTGATGCATTTTTGACGCTTTGTAAGAATGATAACCATTCTTTTTGAGAACACGTAAGACAGTGGCTGAAGACGTATCAACTGCTTCGACAATTTGGTCGCTAGTTAATTTTCAATTTTCCTCAACTGCTGAGCAAATGATCACATCTCGTACTTCCTGCTCGTCATTCAAAACACAACCAAACTTTTCAAAATTCTGCACAAACCTATAAATCGTTGATAAACTAGGTTCTGGGCGATTTACAAAATTCTCCAAAAAAGTTCTTGACTAAGTCTCAATGGTCTGCCTTGATAGTACCATTTGACCATCTGCACTTTTTCGGCAACTTCGTATTAGACATCCATTTTTAGTTTTAAAAATGTAATATTTCACTGTTTCTCGAGCAAGGCAGAAATAAAACAAAATAGATTTCCAAAAGATAACACTGCAGCGTGCTTCGAATCCACCTCGGTCGTACGGCACGGAGAGTAAATTGGACTTGATTCCCCCTATGTTCGCAGTAGCTTGAAGCTCATTGTATATATGTAATAACAATTCCTTTAATTTCGCTTACCAACCTAGCAATTTCTCTCCTCATCCCAGTTTAAACAATTCAGCCCTTCCGGACGAAGAAATATAATGTGTAAAATTTAAAGATTTCCACATTGAAAAATGTAACGTTTGATATAACCTAAAAAAAAATTTACGGAGAAACAGTAAAACACTTTATTTTTCAAGAAAAAAACAGTAAATTTTTTGTTTTACTAGGTACTGCCTCTTTTAGGCGAAAAAAGTACAACTTATTTTAACGCCTTTTAAAAATCAATATATTCCAATTTATTTCATCTAATAATTTTATATCCAAAGTAACACTTAAATCTAATAACATTTACCTAAATTTTTTTCTTACTGCACCTTTAAAACATAATTTATTTGCCCCCTCTAATATCTTCGGTTTTTGTCGTTCTACGTCAATTTTTTTCTAAACAAGCTCTTTGGAATTTTCCTAAAAAATTGGCTTCTTTTTCTTTATTTTTCTGTTGGGTATGTTTCTCTTTCTCTGCTTTTAATTTAATTTTTTCCTATCTTGGTTAATGCATTTGTAGATTAAGTATTTCTACCACTTTTTTTACTTTTTGACATTTCAAATTGTTGTTCTGGTTTTTCATATTGAATATAAGCACCCAATACTTATTCTGGTTTGTTTGTTTTTATATCTTCCACTCATCATCCGGTATTCAGACCAACTTCTGCCTGCTAAGCCTCAAAATCTGTGACACAGTTACTTTTTTTATACAGGCCTCTTAAAGCGTTTTTATATAAGGACGGTTTAAAAATTTTGTCGTTTTAAGCACTAAATCGATTTTATTTTAAAAAGATTTAAGAAAGCGTATTTAAAACCAATTTTATGGTGACACTTTATAAAAGCTTTAGCTCATTGCTTCCAGCTAAAAGAATTACCTTACCCTGGTTTTACCGAAAAATCTGTTGTTAACGTTAACTTAGCTGTTTAATTTGTTTCTTTTTAATTGCTACTTAGCATCTGCAGAAAAATATTTCTTGCGCCGAAAGTAACCCTAAGATAAAAAAGGTCTAAAAAATTTACTTGCTCCCAAAAACGTATGGTTGTGGGCTTAGAACATTGAACTACTAGAAGGAGTCTCGTCCCTCTGGTTACACTGGTTCTTTAAGTGCAACATCTACAATGGGGAAAGGGGATAAAGAAATCTGTGTTGCCAGTTTTAATAACAAAATTATGCAACAAAAAACTTATTAAATTTGGATTAAGTTTCGACGCTTATTTATTAATTAATTAATTAATGAGGTTTAAGATATATGTTGAAATACTTACAACCTATTTAAAACTTTCGACGTTTTTTGGAAATTTAACATATGTTTTCCTTAAACATCTTTATTATTTTGAAACTGAAAGTTTCAGCACTTGTCAAAGTGTTTTTTTGATATTTTTGTGAAAAGTTTGTGAAAAATGGTTCCGAAGTGCATTATATGCAAGTTGAAACAGAAGCCGGGGGACCGCAGTATTTCGTTTCACAGGTACGTTAAATTAAAATATTAACTAAATATTAGGTTAGAATTCGTCATATTTGGCCATTCTTGGTAAACAAAGACAGGAAATCTGTGTTGCCGACTTTCATAGCACCTTTTTCTTATTTTTATAGTTGTACATCCTGCTTGAATACATTTTTAGGTTTTTTTTTATATAGAAACATAAATTATATATATCTAGACCATTTAATTAAACGGAACTTAACTAAATGTTCTAAGGTTGTGGGAGTAAGACTTGATGCAATTTTTCCACAGGAAACGTCTTTTGTTGCTTCCGCAACTGAAATTGATATGGCTCCGCAAAGAAGTTTTGAATGGATAACTCTAGCAATTAAAAAAAAAATCGAAATAATTTCTTATTATATTTGTAATACACAAAACTAATAAAAAATTTCAAATAACTTGTTCAAATCTATAAATTTAAAACTTAATACGCTTAAATAAGTAGTAAGCAAGATTTTAACATTGTATACTGCCGGGGTATTTGTTTTAGTTTTTAAAGGGGATTTGGTAACCCAAAAATTTTTAATAATAATAATTTTAGTAAACATTTAATCAAAGCTAAATTATATTTTTGAAAATAAAAACCTAATTATTTTGATATAGCTACTTTTTAAAAACTAAAATATATATTTTGAAAACTAAAATAAATTAGTAATCCTTATGTTTTTAACCTCAAATTTAATTTGGACACTAAACGTATAAAACAAAAACACATTTTTTAAAACTAGGCAACGAATAAATTTTTTATTTAGATTCAAATTCATTATTTGTATCACAAAAAAAGGTACAATTGCTTTTTAAACTTTGGAAATTTTTATAGAAATGTAATAGATATGTTATAGAATGAAGGATATTGCATGCGCTGATGCGCGTCGCGTCGTGAAAAGATAAAAGAGGACAAATCAGTACTTTTCTTTAAAAAGCAGTACAAAAAACAGGACGTTAGGTAAGCAGGACAGACGATCCAGAAAATAGTACTGTCCTGCTAAAAACAGTACGAATGGTCACCTTAGTTTATAACGACCCTAAAATGGGGTTTAAAGCGACAAATCGCTTTCTTAAATCGAATTAGTGCTTAAAACAGTTTTGGTGGTGTTTATACGACAACATTTTTAAACCGTCCTTATACAATGAGCTTCAGGCTACTGCGAACATAGGGGGCAGTGTTATCTTTTTGAAATTTATTTCGTCTTTATTATTTTGTTTTATTTCTGCTTTGCTCGAGAAACAGATTGGTAAGTTCTTAAGTGAAATAATACATTACATACATGTGTACGAAGTTGCCAAAAAAGTGCAGAATGGTCAAATGGTACTATCAAGACAGACCATTGAGACTTATTCAAGAAATTTTTTTGGAGAATATTGTAAATCGCTCAGAACCTAGTTTATCAACGATTCAACCCACTGTTTTGAATGACGAGCAGGAAGTACGAGATGTGATAATTTACGCTGCAGTGGAGGAAAATCGAAAGTTAACTAGCCACCAAATTGCCGAAGCAGTAGATACGTCTTCAGCCACTGACTTAGGTGTTCTCAAAAAGAATGGTTATCATTCTTACAAACCGTCAAAAATGCATCAACTATCGTCGTATGGAATTTTTCGAAACAATGATGGAAATGGCTAATCGTGATGAAAACTTTCTGAGATCTATTCTTTTCACAGGTGAAAGCACTTTTCCATTATTGAATCGTCATGACCCAACACACGTTCGATATTGGTCGAGGGAAAATTTGCAATTGTATTTTGACGTAAAAACTAAATGTTTGAGGGGGGTATTGTAGGGGAACACGTAATTGTGCCATTTTTTATTGACGGCAATTTGAATGGTCCCAGATACTTGGATCTTCTGCAGCAGCATATTATTCCAACTGCTAGGCAGTTGTTAGGTGTGAGATTTGGTGAAACATGGTTTTAACAAAATGCTTGTCCCGCTCACAATGTTGGCCTTATTAGGGAATATCTCGATAATGCATTTCCTAATCGGGTTATAAGTACACGGGGAACTATTTTATGGCCAGCTCGATCACCCGATCTTGCTCCTAATGACTTCTATCTGTGCAGTTATATCAAATATAAAGTTTACGGACATGAAAGGGTTAATAATTTGGAAGAACTTAGGATTAAAATTGAAGAATTTTTTCAAACCTCCCCTAACATGCTTGGAAACGTTAGAAGGGGTTTTTGTAATAGGCTCGGATATTGTCTCGCCGAGCAAGGAGGACTTGTCGAACCTTTGCTTAAATTTATTTTTTGACTGGGAGAATCTTTTTGGTGTTTAGAATGTATTATTTTATTTTGAGAACTTGCTTCTATTTGGTTTCTCCTTATTATTTTCATTGTAACACGTTGTTAGTGATAAATCTGAGCAGTTGAAAATAAAACGCTCTAATTTATCAGTGACAAAAAACAAGTGGAGTTCTTCCGGCCTATGTTCGCAGTAGCCTGAACCGCTCTGTATATAAAAGCGCTTTGAGGGGCCCGTATAAACAAACTAAATAATATGTGTTGAAAATCGCGTTAATTTGGCAAATCCTATTTAAAAGAAGGCGCGAAAAAATAATTATTTAATAAGTCGACTCCCTCAAGAAAGAGAAAAAGAAAATTCTTAAATCGAAAGAAAGGGAGTTCTTTCTTTCTGATGCAAACCAATGAATCAGAATCAGAGTATCTTTATTTTAAAGAAACATACACAAACAGCATCAAAAAATCAATTGTTGTTTAAATAAATAATGTCAAAAAAAAACGTGAGTTTCTAACTAGCTAGGTATAATAAAAGTTATTAAGTAAAACAAGTAAGTTACAAATACATAAATTTTAAATTTCTTAAGTTAAAAAAAGTACGTAGATTGTTAAGAGTCAATTTATAAAAATTAGGATATGAACATGAACATTATTACATAGTTTAAAAAAACAAAACAGAATAAAAAAACCGAATATATTTGATAAGAGAAGGCATTCTTAAAAATATTTATTTTTTTAAGGTATCACAAAAAGTTATCACAAAAAATTGACCTTAGCTCTTTAGTTCAGAAATTCGTTTATTGTGGAAAGCTCTGTTGAAACAAGATCCTGAAATAGACGTTTTTTAAAACGGTTTTCTGTTACTTATAATTGCTGGAGAAGAATGTTCTGGAAAAAGATATTAGGGAAATTTTGGAACGCTTAAAATTTTGAAAACTTTGACAGCCGCTGTGGTAGTGTTTAACAACCACTATCACTACCATTCATTGATTTTACCAGAGTTTTTGGAATACATTAAAAACTGTCACTTGTAAAAAAATAGAGATGAGAAAAAATTAAAAATTTGCCTTAATTTTACAAAATAAGTTTTATATGTTGGAACCCGGTAACATTTTATTATTTTTAAAATTAATTGCGCCAAAATTCTCTAAAATTAACCAGAAAAATAACCACAACCACAACGAAATGGATTCGTACCTAAAGCCAGTGGTAGTGGTTAATTCCCACAACGGAATGTTGTTTAACTATTACGCAGACGCAGTAATTACAACAACCAATACGAAGTGTCAAATAAGCATTCCAAAATATCCCTATTTAAGCTTGTTGGGTGGTTATTATCTGACTGAAGTGTATAGTAACTCATAAGGAGGGTTTTCTCTGTGTTAAGAAGCATGCTGGGCGATATTACTATTAAACCAGTCTTGGGCTTTACAAGACAGAAAGTGGCTCGCTCTTCAAGTTGTATGAGGCTACCAGCAGTGACATTCACATTTGTGTCATCGGCAAAATTGACTGTCTTTACATTATCACTGGTTACATGGGACCAAAAATCGTTTATGTCAGGCACACTTCTCTGCGGGATGCCTCTGGTAACCTCTCTGGTCGCAGAGCAAACATCCCTCTCATATTTTTGAATAGTTACTATCTGTATTATATTTGCAAGATGTGACTCCAACCTGCGCCAAGCACTGTCACTACATTTATTTTAAGCTTGTCCAGAAGAATCTGATGATCTAAACTGTCGAAAGCTTTGTAGAAGTCCAAAAAAGCTCCCTGAGTGTTTTTGTTTGCCTCAAAATTTTGATAGATATTTCTATAAATTCAAATTGACCTGACTTGACTTGACCCAATCGATTGCAGTTTCGTTCTATCGGGACCGCTCTAGTGGTGTGTACCAGTAACAGGGTTACATTTGGGTGAACCGGGCCATGTTTGTCAGACTTTCTGTGAAAGTTTCTAGCTTTTGGTCGAAATCATGCATTAAGTTCCCTTTTCTATCGATCAGTCTCAGAATTACGCCTGTCAAATTGGTACGGGCAAGTTGACAAATGTACTTTCTGAGTTCTTTTAAAATGAAATTTTCTAAAGCAATAAGCACACTTAAACTGTGCTTCCTTTCCACATGCAAACTTCAAGTGTCGGATTAGATGAATTTTAAGCTTGTATGATTTCGAACACTTGTGGCATTTTAATATTTTATTGCCTAAAAACAAAACAATCATCAATTTTCTTGACATAAAATGCTAATAATCAAGCTATTGCCAAATTCACCGCAGTGTTAAACCCAGTTTTAATTTAATAGGTTACAAAATAAACACGATACAAATGGTTTTTCTAAGAAGCTATTAAAATAGGCGCCCATAGTGTGGATAGTATTTAATAAGTAAACAACATTACCAGAATAGGACTTAATTTTAATACCATTAAATTAAATTTATGTATCGAATTAAATTGTTTCAAAATCCGTCCATTTATTTGGTTCATTATCGCACCTTCGGATGTGAGTCTCCAAATTGAACTTAAAGTGGAACATTCGATGACAGCCCCTACATTTAAACTGCTTAATTTTTCCACATTCATACCGCAAATGTCTCGCCAAACTGCCTTTGTTTCGGTAAGATTTATTACACTTGACGCAGGCAAATCGGCTAAAACTATCTAAAATTATGAATTTCGTTAGCAAATCTTTACAAAAAAAAAATTACAACGCTGCACAGTAAAAAATGGAAATTTTGATTCGCTCAAGGGACTTTGAGTGAAAAATTATCTCACTGAAAATTGAGTGCAAATCACTCAAAACAGTGTAAGATACCTCAGGATTGCGTGAAACGTTTATGACATTGACAATTTCAAACATTGTGTCAATGGTATCCACACAAATTCAGTTTAAATGTGAAAAGATTTAACTCAATTTTTTGTGGACTTGTTTTAACGAAATTTTTGGTCAACACGAGTCCACGAAATATTTAGTAAAATTTTTCGACATTTAGGCCCGGTTATTCAATATCGGTTTAAATTCGGTTTGGAGTTTAAACTTGTGTTGAGGTTTAAACTTAGTTTTCCCAAATGCCCAAATTCGTAGGTTTATCATGTTATATTGAAAAATTAAGTGTAGGAATCAATCGTTAATGCTTTTACAGGAAAAAGGTCATATTTTGTTAAGTTTTTAATTTTTATACAGGGTGTTCCAAATCCAATGCTCACCAAGGGGATCTCCTAAACGGTAGGAGATACGAAAAGGTTTAAATTAGGGTAAAGTTGCACAATTTCACGTTTTGCTCAAAACCAAAAAAAAAGTTCCGGAGATAGGCGACAAAAACCGAAATCTTTGTTTTTAGTTTTTATTTTTCTGCACCCTTATTCTTAACGCTGTCAAAAAACGCTTAAAACTTTTTGCAGGCACGTTTTTAAGATTTACCTAATGAGAGGTCCGTTTTCGAGATTTGACATTTCAGTTATGGTAAAGCCATGATGACCCTTAAAATAATTTTCTTAAATACCTGTTAAATGTGCTAAAAATACACTTTAGTAGGACACGTTTTTTGGTAAATTTAAAGACTGTAAAGAACTTTGATTGAAAGAAATTAATACCACCTTATGTTTTACACACTTTACACTTTGAAAAATTACAATTTTTGCTGTTTTTTGCTAAAATACTTTTTTTTGGCCTGCTGTCTTTCTTCAAAAACCTTAAAAATTTTTACGCGTCACTAAAATATATCTACATCTACCTCTAATATTCTGCCCTCTCTCTAAATATTTTTCATTTTAACAGAGAAAAAATGTTTTTTGGCAGTACTTTTTTTGAACGCCTAAAAAACAGCCAAAATTTGAAAAATTTGAGTGTTTTATTCTAGAAATCGAAAGCTCAGAAAGAAAGCTTTAAAATTTGAGCAATATCATGGCATACAAATGTGAAAAACATAGTAAAAAATTGCTTCATCAAAAACGTTACCCCTTAAATTATGCTAAATATTTTAAGCCTTGATGATAATGACAGATATTTTGACAAGTACCTGAGGTTTTGAGTTAATTGACCATCATGAGCCCAAATTCAAAGATTAATAAACAAAGAAAAAACGTATGTTTAAAATATTAGGTAGTTATTTTGTTATAACAAAATGTCAAAAAAACTGTTAAAAGCAAAACTTAAATTTGGACTGATGATGGTCAATAAATCCAAAACGTCAGGTAACTTGTCAAAATAATAATAATAATAATGTTATCTGTCATCCTTTGTGAACCAAACGGCAGGAAAAAAAAAGGATGTGTCCATAAGAAAAAATGAACTTAACAGTGCTCCTGTCACATTGAAACGTCAAGTCTCAAAAACGGACCTCTCACTAGGTAAATCCTAAAAAGTGCCTGTAGAAAGTTTTAACCGTTTTTTGACAGCTTTAAGAATAAGGGCGCGGAAAAATAAAAACTAAAACTGAAGATTTCGGTTTTTGTCTCCGTAACTACCCGGAACTTGTAAACTTTTTTTTTGGTTTTGAGCAAAGCGTCAAATTGCGCAACTTTGCCTGATTTAAACCTTTTCGTATCTCCTACCTACTATTTTAAACACCCTGTATATATATTTTTGTAAGTTGATAAATTTTGACAAGTGAACTGCGTAAGGCACACAGGTGATTTTGGCTTATGTTTAATTGTGAAAACAAATAATTGTGTGTTGAAATCCTTTTTTTAATTTAATTGTGCCACTCTCAAATATTAAACGAAAAATTTTGTGGTCGCTTGATCCTGTCTCTTTCCACTCTAGTATACTTTTAAAAGTTTTCGCCAGATAAATTAAAATTTCAGGCCAAAAACGTCCAAACAACACGAAAATACACTCACTCAAAATTTCGTCAAATTCTTGTCAAACGTCAAATGTCAGTGATATTTTACCAAAATGTTCAAGTTTGCGCAATTATAAGAAAATGGTTATCAAGTATACCAAGATGGCGCTACATAACAGGGTTAGCTTATTCTCGTTTAAACTTGGTTTAAACCAAACTTGGTTTACATTTGAATCGAACCACCGCTCACTGAAAATAAACTTGGTTTGGAGAAAAAACTAAGTTTAAGTTAAACTAAGTTTAAACCACTATTGAACAACCGGCCCTTAAATTCAATTTTTGTGAACACGATTGACAAAATATTTGAACTTGTCACCATGTCATATAAACTTTTCAAACAATTCTGAGTTAATATACACTATTGTGAGTGACTTTGACTCTATTTGACCATTGAGTGAATCAAAAATTTCATTTTTTACTGTGTGTAACTAAGGGCAGTGATAATAATGCTAAACATGAAATTTTTTTTATTTTGAATAACTTTTTTTGCGTTGGCATTATTCAAATTGTAATAGAAATTGGATGTAATAAACGGCCACAAAACTGTAATAAAAAGAAGTTTTAATTCTTTCACTAATCTTAATATACTAATCTAATCAGTGCCCTTGGAGGACATAAAACAAAGATCACCGGCCGCCGCCCGTAGCGCAGTGAGCAGCATATCTGCTAGCCGCACGGAAGGTCCCGGGGTCGAATCCCGGCTAGATGCATGGATATTTTGTGTTTGTCTTAAGATAGCAATAAGGTTTTTGCCATCTTTGTCTTTTTGTCAAAAGAGGGGTGTTTCTCTATCTCTTCCGAGAATTTTCTATTTATGGTAAAGTTCATAGTCCAAACTTGGGGCCACTTTCTCATCTAACACCGAAGTCTTACAGTTAGTCCTGATCTTGAATCTGTCTCTTTTTATAAATCAAAATAATTCCTTAAATCGATTTCCCTGATTCCATCTTATACCGATTTTTAGAAAGGAGTTTTTATAAATTATTTTGTAACATCTAATACTCAACAATTTTTATATTTATATATTTCATCAGGTTTTTAGAAAACATTTATCCTTTGTAGCCGATCAAAAAAATATATGTTGTGACATTTTTAGGAAAAATAAGTTTTAAAAACATAATTTGTATAAATTCGTGATTCTGAAAGAGTAGTGTTTTATTAAACAAAGCAATTCTTAATAATAATAAGTAAGTAGTTGGTATTATTAAACCATTTTGGTGTCTCTACTAAAAATCAGAATTCATCTTAAATATGACCATGTTGAAGGGCCATGTGTCTCTTGCAAGCAATGGTAGATGTAAATATGTTTTGACAATAGATGCAGTGATACGACTTTTCTCCGCATGTTTTAAGATGATGCCTTACATTTTGTCTGTTTCTGTACAGTCCACCGCATCTTGGGCACTTGAAGTAAACTAAAAAACATCTGGTGTAGAAGCCAAGACTTAAATTGCCTTTATTTTAAAAAAAAATAGTACACACGAAAGGACTTAAATATATTTTCCTACTTACGTGCGTAAAAGTGGCTTTAACGCACGCACTTGAGTGCGCAAAGTTAAATTACTAGTTTAATTTCAAGGAATCTAAGTGCAGAAATTTTCAAACAACATGCTTAAGGTATGACCAGGACCACAGACCCTGAAACCCTGTTTTGCAGGTATTTGATTTGATTTTTGCGTGTCCCTTTTTGATAAACATCAACAAACTCTTTTTTTTCTTTAGATTGTATGATAACAAATCTATTATTTATATTAACAGAGGTTTGTACCTACCAGAGTGCGTTTCATTCATTTAACCAACTTAGGTAGAAAAAAGATTCAAATACAGAAGTTGCCTAACTTTCTATAAACTTTTAAATTACCTGGGTAAGAATTGGTAAATTTCATCGCACAATTCAAATTTCAACAAAAAATGTTTTATTATAAATTAAATCTTAATTCTTCTTGATTCTAAAAATATATAACTTTGTCGATTTTCAGGTAAAATAATAGATACTTGACTTATTGGACTCGCGCTTTTAGTAGTAGGTAGAAAAACGACTAAAACAAAGCCACCGGATAGCAAAACAGTCTATGCCACCTTGTGACTTTAAAGTGGCTATATTTTTTTACCCAAAAAACGGACATTTTCCTAAAATGAACGCTTTTTTTGGAAAATTTGATCAATAAAATATCTTTTGCACTTCAGGGACTAAAAACGTATTTTACTCCCTCTTTTCAGGGACTACAATGGTCCTTTTTATCCCCGGGACTAAAATATTTTAGTCCCACTCCTTATTATCAGGCTATAAATTACATTTTCCGCAATCAGCTTCGATTTAATCATTGAATAATGAGACCAACACTTTTTCTACTGTGTACATGGTTGTACTGTTTTTCGTATATTTTTTCTGATTTGGCGGGCAGCAGCGCTTTCATTGCCTCTGCGGCAGCTTCGTCAATGTCCATTTTTTCCACTTTGTTTGTATCTTACCATTTGTTTTCTAGTACCTTGGCTACACCCTGGCAACTAAGTATTATCAGATAAATATGAATTGACTTAAAGTCAGACAGTGAATGGTAGTTTGGTTATCACATTTTTATAGGCCAGTATAATGAAGATGTTTTTTTTTAATTAATAAAAATTTAATAAAAACGGTGCCCAAAAGTGCAAAAATTAGTTATACCATGTGACTAAAGTGTCTTATTATCCCTCAGCGAATTGGACAAATATTTCGCCTCGGGATAAAAAGTACCACTTTAGTCCCTAGGTATATAATGTACTATTTTTTGTAAAGGCGGACAATTTTTTTAAAACTTTTAATGTGTATTTTTTACATCTTTGAGTAGCAGAAAAAATAAAATATAAAGTAAACACTGGAAGAATTATACAATAGAACGAATAAATAAAAATGCAAATACAAATTTTTTTAAACTTGCGAAAAATTAAATGTATTACTGTTTACTTTACTTACATATTTGCCTAATTACAATTATAAATTTTAAAAGATAAATTTTTTTAGCTAAATGCACTTTTTTTAGAAGATATTTATTGTTTTTTTATTCGTTAACAAAACTGAAATCGACGAAATGACGACTGAACCTAATAATAATTTAATTGAGTACCTATTTATTAAGCATTCTAAGATTTAATTCAGTATTTTCTGTTGTCCATAATTTATTTACAATGGAAAATACTGTTCTCGTGGTTGCATTTCTACGCGCCAAGCAAAGCAAACTCTGAGAAAAATTTTATATGGAATATATTCCATTTTGAAAGTGTGAAAAGTTTCTATAAATAAGCAAGGTAATTGGCAATAGCACCAAAGAGTTAAGTGGCCACTTAGTTAAGTCAAGCGGTTAAAATGGGACTTATCCGAGTGGCTTCTTAACTCGTTGTCGCCGGCGTGTTAGTAACGAGAAATCCAAAATAAAAGTTCCGTAAAAACCCCCGGATAAAAAATCGTCCCGAAAAAATACTCCAAAAAAAATTATTATAATAACCCAAACGCAACCCAACTCAAACTACACCCATCCAACCCAACCCAAAATAATATTTTTTTAATACCTTCATCAAAAACATGATTTTAGTAAGTTTCCGCAGACTTTTCTGGTTACCGATGCAAAAAAACTTTTTTTTTGATCACGGTGCAAAAAAGATTTATGTCCGGTTTTTACCCAAAATTAAAGGGAAATACCGGAAAATAATAATGTTGACAAAATTTAATTGTTCTTACCTAAAAATTAAGCCATTTTCGCGAGATTTCACCAAGTATTTACAAAAAAATAATTTAAAACATATTAAAGTGTCGCAACAATGAACGTCACCGAGTAAAAAACGCACATCGCTATGGTAATCATTGTTATTTCGTTTCCAACCGCTTTAATTTATAGTGTAGAGATGCTGTGTTGCGAGACGTGCTCTTCGCTCGAGATTTTTAAAGTATTTTCCTGTTTTACTTGGATTTTTTGATGAAGTTATTAAAAAAATAATGTTACCAACTCGCGGCTAAACTGTGCTTTTTTTACTCGCGTTTTTAAATGCCTAGCTGCGCTCGTTATTTAAACCAACGCTTGTAAAAAAATCACTATTTTAGCCACTAAGTACTTTTTCCGGAGGTTTTTTCGTTTACCATTTTTGAAGGTTTTATGAACATTGCGTCGTAGCTTCTCTTAAATTTTCTTTCACAAACATGTTTATGCAAAGTTTTCTGGTTTTGAAAATATTTCTCTCATCTGGGACATTCTTTTTGAATAATTACATCAGCTAGATGAACTGAAATAAAAACCCAAAAGGAGTGACCCGTCCTAGATTAAGGGAGGGTAACTATTAACAAACAAACAAACAGCAGGTACAGACAACTAGTCCTATATTTTTCTATAGAAATTCAGAAATTTTTGACACATTGTAGTCTCATTTTAAAGATAAAGCTTGAATCTAGGATGCTCTAGTAATATTTTTTGCAATTATTGTCTAGTCTTGCAGATATAATCCATATTTCCCAAAAACCAAAGTCAAAATTCAAAAACCATTACTAGAGAACCTTATCTTTAAATGCGACTAAAATTTCTGTATTTGGATAGAAAAAAAAACTCTTACTACAAGAAAAGTTGCCAGCGAAGACACGCTTAAGCAGGTACTGCCCGAGCTTATTAAATAGTACATCGGCAGCAACGTTCTGGTCACATTTGTACTACACAGTATAATCTCTATTTGCACAAAATTATTGTCAGATTAATTTCAAAATCTTCACAACGATCCAAGAATTTTTCTGCATGCCAAAAATCTCGCATAGGTTTTAATCGAGTATAGTCTTGGAAAAACTTTTACACGTATTCTCATAACTGGTAATTTTTTAAGTACTGCAAAGTTGTTATCACCTCGGTTCTGATAATTTTTTTTGTGATTTCTTGGATTTTTTCCTCAGGTTGAAAGAACGAAACAGGACTTTAACAATACAGAAAAAATAACATACAATTTTGTCGCCTCTAATTGGGTTGTTGGGTGGCTAAAAAACCAGAACTGTTTGGTTTCTTTTTGGTGTCCAAAAAAACTCAAGAAATATGTTAAAAAATTATATTACTGGTCAAAAACAATAAACTCGGTTCTGATAAAAGTTTATCAGTTTTTATAATGCACGATTTTATGAGATTTGTTAGGAGTTCTTAGAGTTATGAGTTTATTAGATTTGTTGTGGTTTTAATGAGTTTGTTTCCCATCTTGCATAAAAGTCATAAAAAAATTAAAAAACTTAATAAACTTATTTCCACAGATATAAGGCTACATTTTTGACAGAGTTTTGTCTCCAGTTTGTCGACTAGTTGGGTTTCCTCGAAACAAAGACATAGACGACTGCTAAACTACTACTTCTCTGGCTAATACCTCGACAGGTATGGAATTACACATAAAGTGGTTTCATAGATACTGATGCAACATTCGTCCCAATTATTTTTTTATAAAAAAATAATTTTTTATATTATCTAGAACTCGGGTTTATTTTTTTAAATGTTGGCTCCGGCTGCTGTTCATCTGGTAAGCAAATAGGCATGAGTAGACGCCCTGTATACGATTTTTGACAGTTTTTATTTTACCAGATTACCAGGATTTGACAGTTGGTAACCCCTGACAATAAATAATTTTGTCACTGTCACATTTTTAATTAAGAAACGTCCGGTTTAAAAATAGAATTTTGCTGTATCAAAAATTGTAAAAACACGTGCATCGACGAATTTGTATTGTTCCGTTGTTAAACGAAGAAACTCAGGAAAAGTGGAAAGAAAACATGCATTTACCAAGCTGGAAAATTAATAAGAATGGCCGAATTTGCGAGGTAAGTGAGCAGTAGGTACAAACATATGCATTTAGCATGTACAGGGTGATCATTTAAAAATGCCCCCCCCCTTAACTTTTTTATTATTTGATGTAGAAAGATGAACCAAACGATGGATGAGTTATGAAATTAAACGGGTTTTTTCCACTATACCAATTTTTTTTAGGTCATCCTATATACAAAGGATAACGAAGAAGTCAATTTTTTGAAATATAACACCCCTTATATTTTTGGTTCCGTCAAAAAATACCTTTACAACAATATAACATGTTATGTGTCTATCTCTCACCGTTCGCGAGATATTAACATTTAAATTTTCAAAATTGAAAAAATTTGCAAAGTTGGCCACGCAAAGAATCCCACTTGTCCATGGCAACCTTTGATTCATTGTTTACCCCTACGGTAAAAACTGTCACAATAGTTATCTAGTTACCCATGAAAAAAAAAACAAAATAAAATAGAAAACAAAAATGTCAACACAAATCATTTGCATAGAAATTTGTAGGGCCTATTCTTTCACAAAAATGATTTATTCAGATCAAGAAAGGCAAGGAATTTTATTGTTATTTGCTAGAAACAATTATAACTCTCGTGCGACTATTCGTGAGTATAGACAGCAGTTTCCAAACAGACAATGCCCTACGAGATCCACAATAAGACGGCACTTTCGTAAATTTAGACAGACTTCAAGTGTACGAAGAAAAAAGAGGTATGTTCCTGCTAATGAAGAAATAAACCTTAATATCCTTCTTCATTTTGAAGAAAATCCTAAATCCTCAATTGGGCAAGTTTGTAGAGTTTTAAGGCAAGAAGGGCATCAAAATAGCAGCTCTTATGGAAAGGTCAGAAATGAGCTAACATTTAAATTTTCAAAATTGAAAAAATTTGCAAAGTTGGCCACGCAAAGAATCCCACTTGTCCATGGCAACCTTTGATTCATTGTTTACCCCTACGGTAAAAACTGTCACAATAGTTATCTAGTTACCCATGAAAAAAAAACAAAATAAAATAGAAAACAAAAATGTCAACACAAATCATTTGCATAGAAATTTGTAGGGCCTATTCTTTCACAAAAATGATTTATTCAGATCAAGAAAGGCAAGGAATTTTATTGTTATTTGCTAGAAACAATTATAACTCTCGTGCGACTATTCGTGAGTATAGACAGCAGTTTCCAAACAGACAATGTCCTACGACGGCACTTTCGTAAATTTAGACAGACTTCAAGTGTACGAAGAAAAAAGAGGTATGTTCCTGCTAATGAAGAAATAAACCTTAATATCCTTCTTCATTTTGAAGAAAATCCTAAATCCTCAATTGGGCAAGTTTGTAGAGTTTTAAGGCAAGAAGGGCATCAAAATAGCAGCTCTTATGGAAAGGTCAGAAATGAGCTAACATTTAAATTTTCAAAATTGAAAAAATTTGCAAAGTTGGCCACGCAAAGAATCCCACTTGTCCATGGCAACCTTTGATTCATTGTTTACCCCTACGGTAAAAACTGTCACAATAGTTATCTAGTTACCCATGAAAAAAAAACAAAATAAAATAGAAAACAAAAATGTCAACACAAATCATTTGCATAGAAATTTGTAGGGCCTATTCTTTCACAAAAATGATTTATTCAGATCAAGAAAGGCAAGGAATTTTATTGTTATTTGCTAGAAACAATTATAACTCTCGTGCGACTATTCGTGAGTATAGACAGCAGTTTCCAAACAGACAATGTCCTACGACGGCACTTTCGTAAATTTAGACAGACTTCAAGTGTACGAAGAAAAAAGAGGTATGTTCCTGCTAATGAAGAAATAAACCTTAATATCCTTCTTCATTTTGAAGAAAATCCTAAATCCTCAATTGGGCAAGTTTGTAGAGTTTTAAGGCAAGAAGGGCATCAAAATAGCAGCTCTTATGGAAAGGTCAGAAATGAGCTAAGGAAACATTCCTATAAGCCATATAAGTCGTGTACCGTGCAAGCTCTAAATCCGGAGCAAAAGAGAAAACGTGTCGATTTCTGCCGCAGGATGCTACGAAGAATGGATGAAGACCCAAACTTTTTGAACAGGATTTTGTGGTCGGACGAATCTACTTTTTTAACTTGTCGGGTACCCAACAGACAAAATCATAGGTACTGGGCAACTGAAAATCCCAATTTTATAAAGGAAGTGAGATTGCAAGGAAGACAGTCTGTTAATACTTGGTGTGGGATTTTAGCGAACCGTGTAAGGACGTTTTTATTTCCAAGGAACTCTAACAGGCCATAGATATTTACATTTTTTGGAGACCCACCTGCTTGAATTTCTAGAAGATCTTCCACTTATCGAACTGCAAAATTTAATTTTTTATTAGGATGGAGCCACGCCCCATAATGTCCGCGATGTTCAAAATTTCTTAAACAATCATTTTGGGGAGTGGATTGGAGAAAATGGGAATATTCGGTGATCTTACACCGCTTGAGATTTTCTTGTGGAATTATCTGAAGGATAAAGTATTTTAGGTAGATATCCAGAATCCTCAACAAATAAGAGAGCTGGTGGAAATAGAAGTTAACCAACTAAACGAAAATTTTTCAAAGTTTCTTGTTAATACTGTTAACGGTTTAAGGCGTAGATTTGAAAAATGTATTGAAGTTGAAGGAGATAGATTTTACTAATTTTAAATGATTTTGTGTTGATATTTTAGTTGTTGTTTTTTATGGATATAGTGACAGAGTTTTAATATTATATGAAAAAATATATAAATAAGTTTAATCAAAAAGCTTTCTTTCGTAATTAATTTATAATTAACAATAATTAATCAAAGGTTGCCATGGACAAAAAAAATAACAAAAGCAACACCGACACGCTTCAAAGCCTACCTATTGTTTCTGTAGTGTGTTTCTTTTCATGGCCAACTTAGTCGTGAAAAATTGCAAGTTTTTCCCATTTTGAAAATTTAAATGTTAATATCTCGCGAACGGTGAGAGATAGATCCATAACATGTCATATTGCTGTAAAGGTATTTCTATTTAAAACAAAACTGACTTCTTCGTCATCTTTGCTATACAAGGTGACCTAAAAAAAATTGGTGTAGTGGAAAAAAACCCGTTTAGTTTCATAAGCCATCCATCGTTTGTTTGTTGAAGTTGAAGGGGGGGGCATTTATAAATAATCACCCTGTACTTTGTTAATAAAAACCACATTATGTTTCCCCATTTTATTGTAAGAAAAAGAGTAACAAAAATATAGGTCAATAGGAGTCTTGATATTTTACCTATTATTTACATTTTTAGTACCTACCGTGTGTATTCACTGTTTGTTTTCGTTTTTTTTGTCCACGCTTGACATATTTTACTAACCAAAAATAAATCAATCTCTCAACTGTCTGGAAAAATTATTAAAAAAAAAACTAGAAAGAGAGGAAAATATGAGTTGACCACCTCTAGTAAAACAACAACGGTCAAAAATCGTATACAGGGTCTCTAGGCATGAGTAAGGAGACTTGGACTATATAATATGAGCGCCATCTATTTTATTCATAGTATTTATAAATAAATAAAAGGTAAAATATAAGTTTACTTACCATTAAAACAGGAAAATTCAATATAAATCAGCTGTTGTTTTTAAGCTTTTTGTTTCATAAAGAAAAATCACTTATTTCGTTAAAGGCTTAAGGTAAGTAGGTATATATTCTTTATATCAAATCATTAGCCAGATGATTAGTCTTAGGGAAATTTGTGTTTTGACAAAAGACGACAATTTATTTTTATCCCAAAACCTATGCTAAATAGAAACACAAGGAAATTACAAGAAATATTAAAAAAGCTATAGCTAATTAGCATTTGTATTTTTATAATGGCCTTTCTCAATTCATCAGTCATGCAGTCACTTCCGGATACACGTCCTCATCCTGAAAATATGTACCTACTTTTGTACCTACAAGAAACTTTTGGTGGATTTGAGATGTTTTCATGAGAGAAAAAACTGAACCTGACTTGTGTTTATTAGTTTCTTATCAGAACAAAACAAATTTTTGTAAGACCGTTTTCAATAACTTACAAATTTCTTAGTTTTGTGCCAAATTACGATAGCGCCCACAGGTGCCATGAGGATTTATTTGTGCAAAAAACGTTGTTTTAGATAGAGATGTTGATTCTGTAAGTCCTCAATTATTGACCAGGTATGTAAATAGAAACACATAAAAATACTTAATTATAATTTGTAACCTTTTTCAGGTACGAAAGGTGCAAAACTGCCAAAAACAGTTTTTTTTCTAAAAAAAAACTGTTTCAAAATTGAGGAATTTTTTGCAACCATTATAAATGTTTTTGCGACAAAATATAAAAGTATTAAGAGTAGTTAAAATCTGTTGCAGTTCTCTAAAAACAGTTTCATATTTAAGACATCCTATTATCTATTGCCAAACCATTTATTTTTTTTAAGACTATAGAATAAAAAAAGCTTTTTTTAACTCTAAGAATGTTTTAACAGAAATAAATTATCAATTCAATCAACTAATTTTTTCTATGCTGCTATGAGCACCTTATAAAGCTCAGAAAAGTAGAACAGCAAGATGAAAACTGCAAGTTTAATAATAACGGAGCTTCCCATGAAAAATTGGTACTGTGTACATACTACAAAAAGCTTAACGTAAAACGTAGGTACTTAATAGTTAAGACATTTTTTGGATATTTGCGTTCAGAAATACTTTTTTGACCTAAATTTTGGGTGGAGTTAGTTAGCTACTTCTTGTCAGATCAAATATAGATTATTATATTGATTTTCAGTAATTTTGTAAATTTGAAAATAAAAAGAACACAATATTAAATTTAATTTAATTTTCCACTGTTCAAAAGTGTCGCAAAGTTTTTTAAAACGTTTTAATGCCAAAAAGGTATTTGTGATTTTTTAAATATTATTTTTTTTTCAAATGTCCAAAACATACCTACGTCTTTTAGAGGCGCCTGTGTTTTTAAGAGAAAGAGTCCTATCTTATGTTAGGATATATTACCCATGTTCTGACCGAAAATCCTGCTTAGGTGGTTTTGTATAATCGCGTTTTATTTCAGTCGAAAACTCTGTGATTTGGTCGAATTTTCAACAAGATTTTTTTTATTACTTGGAAAAAACTTAAAGGCCTAATTGGTAGATAAAAATAATTAGATTTTCTCAATATTATTATTTTTTTACATTTTATTGCTAAAAGAAACTAAACAAAAAAATACTTTCTCACATTCTTTTATTCTACCCACCTAACAAGTAGGTATCACCCATTTTGAAAAATGCCCAGCTGCCAAACATCAAAAATCAAGCTTATTTGGTGTGTCTTTAAAGCAGTTCTTATTCAAATGCAGATTAAACACCAAAAACAAAGCTAATTTGGTGTAATATAAATGCATTTAATTAGTTGCTGCTTTTTCATGTTTTTTCATTCTACCCACTGAAGTAAGCATCACCCATTTTAAAAAATGCCCGGCTGCGAAACACCAAAAACCAAGCTTATTTGGTGTTTCTTTAAAGCAGTTCTTATTCAAATGCAGATAAACACCAAAAACAAAGTTAATTTGGTGAAAAATAAATTTTTAAAATTGAATAGGTAGGCTAAGTAAGGGTAAATCAAAATAAATAGACAAACATGTATGATGATGACCAGAGTATAACTTTTTATCAAAAAGCAAAGATAACAAGCACTCTAGCCATAGGTATATTTTCCCTCATTTTGGGGAGTTATTGAAGAAATTTTAAAAATAAAGTCACTTTTTTTTATTGTATATTGGTAAGAATATTTTTGTACCAACAAAACAACAAACACAAATATAGTTCTTGTGTTCTTTACAGTACATTTATACAATCTCTTATGTAACAATTTCTAGCCATGTGAAAAAATTGATATATTTGTTAACGTTTGAAATAACTAAAACCAGTTATACCTAGTTTTATTTTGTTTTAATATTGAGAAAACATTTTTGGTCTTTCATACACCAATCTTTTGTCTGGTTACTGTTACCATTATGTAAAAATACCCAAAATAAAGTTCATTTGCTGTTTCTAACAATATGTCACAATTTTTAACCAAGTATAAATCACCAAAAAAAACCTGTATAATGGATAACAGAATTGAGGCGGATTTCCCTATTTGCTCCATGTGTAAAAATTTGCGCAATCATCTGTCAGTATCCAGACAGCATCATTCGTCCCAGGGACGTACATTTTACATCCATTTTACGTCTTTACGTTCAGGGACCTACTAGGTACGTACGTCGTACGTACAAAAGTCTGCGTAAAATGTATGTACAGCAAAAACGTATTTTTACGTTATCTTTAGGCCTTTTTTTGTACGTACTTACTTCGTTTTTAAGTTGTCATATCTTGGACGTACTTCATTTATCTAAATTTCTCTCACTTCTAACGCAAACTTTTATATAAGTATTTTTCATTCTCTTAAATAGTAATTGGTATTTTATAAATACCCATCCTCCATCATTCACGTGTTTTATTGATCCCCCGCAGGGCATACATTTGTGTACATACTTGGTACGTACACAAATGTACGTACATGGTACATATTTTCCATATCCCAAGGCCGTACCTAAGACGTACAGAGCGTTGGAAAGTGCTCGTAAAATGTGCGTCCCTAGTACATACATTGGAGTTAGTGTACATACTATGTACGTACTTTTTGTCTGAGGCTTAGGTACGAGGTATGTACCTTGTACGTAACTTTGCTGTCTGGGGTCCACAATGACCCGTAATAGTGTTACAATACTTGCAATAATGTGGCAATATTCCGCAATAATCTGACAATAATTTGCAATGGTCGAGAATACTTACTCTTGCAATAGATGGCAATAGTGTCAAACTTATTTTGCAATACCTTTGCAATAGTTGGCAATAATAGTAAGGTGGTCTGCAAAGGCAGCAGTTTTCTACTGGTCTAATCATTTTATTTTTCTTTTTTTCCATAACAATAATTCGGTTGAACCAAAAATAATGGCAATAATCCAGCTATAGTTCACAATACTTCTAATAAGCATGCAATTCACAATAGTTTGCAATAATCAATAGGGATGGAACGGACGTCCGGTTGACGTACCGAATCTGACCAGTTCGGCTTCCCTGCCGGACGTCCGGTTTGGTCGAATTTTTAACCAAATCCGGCCGGATATTTTTTAATAAAAAAACAGTTTTATTTAAAATAAATAGATAAAATGAAACAAAAGGAGGCCAATTTTTGTTATATTCAGCCAAAAAATAAATACAAAATACAACAGTAAAAACAGGGCTCTTAAATAAAATATGACATTGGATAAGGTTCTTAATAGTCAAAGTTAATTTTTTTATAGGTTATGGTGGATAAACAATAGTTTTTCAGCATTATATGGGGTTAATCTGAAACGTTTGTCTTCATAAATATTACCCATTTCCGAGGTATTATTTTTTTAAACAATATTTTACAATATATGGTTTTAAAAGTTAAAGTAGTTTAAATAATGAGAAAAATAATTTAACTAAAACGTCTGACCGGACATCCGGTGTCTAATAGCTTGGTCAGACATTCGGGGTCTGGTAGTTGGGCCCAATGTGAGTTCGTTCCATCCCTAATAATCAAACAATAACCTGCAATAATTTAAAATTTTTATTGACCACAATACTTTGCAATAATCCTGCACTAATTTACAATACAGGGTTATTGTGCACTATATTTACAAAAATCAGGCCCTTGATCAGGTCTGTGAAATCGCCCTCCAAAATTTTATTTAAAATTCCAAAGGAACCAGTCTTAGAAAAGTTTTACAAGATTTTATGTTTTACTACTATGTGAATCAAACTTGTAAAAACCTAATCAAGACATCTTGGTTCATAGAATCTTATAAAACCCGATCAAATAGCCTAACTTTCATAAAAATGTTTGCAGTTTGTGTATCTGGGACCTATCAAATACAAAGTTTTATAACATGACTGTTGTAATGTAAATTCATTTATTACAGAGATGCAAGACTAGGGAAGTAGGTACCTCCAAGGGGATAACAACTGACCCAAAATTTGAACATGTATTGCCAGGAATGCCATGTTAATTTATATGGGTAATGCCAACTAATGCCATGAGTGGTTTTTCCTTGGGTTTTCCCCTCAGGTACCTAGGTAGATGCTTTAATTGGACAAAAAATCAGCTTGCTAGTGATATAAATTCTTGTACGCTTATTAGATTGAATCAGATATCAAGGCTTCCTTTTTTGTTGGTTAACATAGATCCTTATGGGCAAACATGGAGGGGGCCTTACTTACAGTTTTTTTTTCAAATTATCATTACCATATAAGTTAAGTCCTCCAAACAGCACCTATTTTTTTAAATAACCAAGAACAGAGCGACTGCAATCCAAGACAAACTGATCACCTATAACCTATATATATACAATAAAAGGCAAGCCAAGTTTCACCTAAACAGAACACCTCTGGATTTTCCTCAGGTCGTTCCCGTAGACTCTCCGCAAATACAGAAATTCATCAAGTGTCGAATTTTCCCCGATAATGACCTTTTTTCCGTATTTTTAACGAGTTAAAACCTTTGTTTACAAATTTCAATAAAACCAAACAAACACACTGTTCGTTCAGTCACATCTGTCAGTCACGCCATAGCATCCGCGTTTGGTTGGCCATGGGGTGCGTTAACGAATGGGACTCTGTAATTAATTTGGATGGTGTAGGCAGGAACGGATTTGCCCATAACGCACAGTGGTCGTAAAAACCATAAATCACGGCGGATGCGGAATTTTGGCAATTCAAGAATTAACAGACATTACAATAGCAAACGTTTCTGATGATGAAAAATAATTACGTAATGCAAATTCATAGCTCTTGGTTTCAGTTCAAAATCTGAATATCTGTTTGTTGTATTGATAGTTTGTCAGTATCCTTTGTAAATTTATTTTTAGTCACTTTATAAATTTTGGGTATTACTTTGTGTAAAAACTGCAAAAGCTAAGCAAGAAAAATTTTCATCCCACGTTTTCATGAAGCTTGGTAAGTTTTGTGGGAGTCATGTAATTTATCAGGCATAAAATACAACAGCAGCATTCGAAATTCATAAGAAAGTATTTCAGCAAACCGGAAAAGGTAAAACCGTAAAACGTAGTACTGGTTGGTTGCGGTTTATCTATGGCCAGCGTCTCAGTGGGTGCGCAAATGAACCACCTTCTAAAATGTGAAAAGCCTGTCAATAGAGACTTTACTGGAATACGGCCTGCCACTATTAGCCGACCACACACAATTATGGCCTCTAAAATATATGGTGTATATTTCTTTCTTCTATGCATACTTTCAATTACCAGCTTTGGTCATTTTTTACAATATTAGATTTTGATAATGTAACGATTTGCTCTTGTGTATATCTTTAAAACATATGGTGTGTATTTCCTGCAAATTATAGGGATTCGTTTTATTTTGTTTTATAGAGGATTCTAGGAGATAGGCTGCTGTCTTCCTCGTAAGAACAGATAAAGAAACTAATGTTGTACTGAGACTTTTCCTTGGCCTCATTTTTATTAAAAATTGAGGTGACACTCGCTTCTAGGGTTTCCTGAAAGTGGGTGAATCTCGCCCATTGTGGATATATATGAAACCTAACTTAATTTATATAACTTTATCACTATTGATTTTTGTTTATGTATTTCTTTCCTTTATTATTATGATTAATTCGTTAAAAAATGTATCTGAGCTCCAATTTAAAAAAATATATATATCAGCCTTGGTTCCCTGCCCAAGTAACAATTTTTAGTTGCCTTAGTTGCCATAAATAAAAAATACACTAAAATTAACGTTGCATAAAATACAAAAACTAGTCATTTGTGCAACAGCCGCTATGATGGACAAGAAAACGACGCCACACCGTTGTTATTAACTAGGATAAATTTGGCAACCCTCTAATAACTTTTATTTTTACTGGAATATTGTGGGGTTTTCAACGACCGCAATGAATGACGGAACAACGACGCCATAAGGTTGTTAATTAACTAAGGTTAATTTGTATACCCTTATTAGGCGTCAGTTTGACGTTTCCTGGCCGTTTACTCAACGTCAACATAGTTGGTCTACTAGAGGCATATCCATAAATAAAACACGGCAAGGGGTAAATGGTGGTGAAAGTTTTATAAAGTAACTGCGCTCCGTAGCAGTTTTACTCCAAAAATAATATAAAAAATAATAAAAAGTTTATTTTTTATATTTTTAGGGGGGTTTTCCATATTCATTAAGTTTTGCACAATTTGCAAAAGTATTACGAGGAAGGAAACAGGGGTTAAAATTAGGATAAAATGATGTTAGATAATTGACCGACCATGGAGAGGCCACGACCCTAAACGTTTGTGACGTCACACAATCAAAAACTGCGACATAATTTTGTTAGCAGCTGTAATTGTTTGATTTTTCTGCCTACAAACTATGTAACGCCCCCCAAGTGAATTTTGATGCGTTTATAAACTGGTGCGAATTAAAAACGTTAAAAAAATTAATTGTCAAAGTAGGTATACTATAAATATAGGTAAATAAAGGACAAACATAGGAATCTGCCTTTCATAAGTTGTTTTATCACTATTTTGATTGATAAGTTGGCCATGGTCGGTGCGAAGCTAATAGGCACTACACTATAATCTTTCTGATGTTTTTTACAATCTAAAAGTACAAAAATCATTTCTACTCACAAAAACTTAATGGTTTTTCTTTAGTTTTGATCATAAAAACTATTGGCCTTAGCGGCAATGGCTATCTAGCCAACAAGAAGCAGAAGGCTAACATTTTCTTATTAGGGGATTGTTCATAAATTACGTAATACGGCTAGGCGTTGCCAAAGTGGTAGATACTAAAATGTTTTTTGTGATCGTTTGAAAAAAAAAGTAGGTACGATACACGACCGGAGTGTTTTTGCAGTTCTCCGCAGGTTTACAGGACTAGCCTGCTGCTCGCCCTGTAAATTTCCTGCGTCGACCTGTAAAGACCAATTTTCCGGTCTAGTGACGTAAATACCTACCATTTTAGTACAAACATTATCGTACCTAGTGTTTTGTTACCGCAGTTAGGTTTTGACATGTCCCTTAAATAAGCATGAGCATCTTTTTTATTAAAAATCTAAAAATATGTCATAAAAATGGGTTACCACCTTAAAGAATCCCTTTAAAAGTATTTTTGTACAATATTTTGAAACGTTTTTGCCATTTTTTTTTTTAGTCTTGTTAAGAACGATCGAAAAAGCGTTCGATATAAATTGATCCTGCATGGCAGGCGCCCAAAATGTGTAGTAGCTTTAGGGAAGATTTACTTAAATCTCAAGCGATATAAAGGCGGTTGAGAGCAGAGGGTAGATGGATCAACGATCTATTATTTTCTGTATTTCTCAGGTTTCCTTGTGACATTATGCATAATTTTTAAATGAACACGTAAATTTCCAGAATGGTAACTCTTAAACGAACATAAATCGCAAAAGTTTTTTTGAATTTTTCCACACTCGTGCCTTTGATGTGCACGTAACGAGGTTTTATGTCTGTATGATTTCTTGCAAGTTTCGCAAATGTAACTGGAACCTAAAAATAGTATATTACTTAACAAGTGACATATTTCACACGAGCGTGAATGTTGTGAACGAGGCACTGGCCGATGAAAAAACATGCGAGCGTAAGAAAGTTACTACCACTTTAGGATTTAATTCGTATTTTTTATTATTATTAAATATTTTCCATTTTCATCTCAACAGAAGAAAGTATTTTCTTCTCTAGGGACGAAAATGGTTTCGTTCTATTTCCGACGCTTCTACAAATCATAGCCTAATAGATATCTACATTGTTTGGATGGTTTGCTGTCATTCATTTTCGTCACTAGAGAAGAACACATTTTCGTCTCTAGAGACGAAAATAAAATTGATATGCGTGTGAAATATAAAACTTTCTGAGGCGTTATAGAGTGCAGATTTGGTTACTTTCGTGTGTGGTCGTGAGAAAAATATATTTTTAGCTCAGTGGTATTTCCCCTCACTATTACGACTATGAATATAAAAAATATAAGTGGGCATGCGCAGTCCCAAATTTTGAGTATGGCGCCCAACTATGTTGACAGCAATGAAATCAACATTTCCAAAAAAAACTTGTTTCTAATAAACCTTTTTTTCATTAAAAACAAACCACAAAAAAAGTATATAAAACCAAACATCAAAAAAGTGAGGTTAAATGCACTTTCTTAGTGATTGTTATGGCTATAACAAAAGCAAGTATGAACATTAAGCAATTTTTAAGACTAAAACTATAACAAAACCCTACAACAAAACCAAATACTAATCAAGTAACTAAGCCCATGCCTTGTATGAAGGATCCTTCAGTTAAAGTAAAATGAATGTTTTAAATTCGACTTATTTGTGTAATGTGAAACACTGCGCGATATCTAACACAAAATCAAAACTAATAAAGCAACCCGATACGTTTAAAAAAAGGTTTGTATTAATTTGTTTTACAAAAGTTTGTGGAAAAGATTTAAGTGTATATAAATTGTGTAATAAGTGTAATATAAATCTTTCAATTAAATTTTTTCAAACAATTCGGGCAGGGAAACTTAAGTGAAACAGTGAACATTTGAACCTAACTTCTTTGGAGAAAAATATCACTTAGGAATGCTTGCTTAGCACATTTAATAAAAATAACTAAAAATTCTTACATTTTTTATAAAAATACAACCTTATTGATTGGTTTTGTTATTTTTTCATGCACCTTCGCTAAATCTTTTTTCATTCATATATATATATATATATATATCCTCGTATACATAAGATTTTTGTCCATTAATCACGCAATAACGGCTAAACCGATTTGTATGGAATTTGATAAGACAATAGGGTGTGAGCTGTATCTTATCCTAAGCTACTTTTTATTTAACATTTCGTTTCATAACTCGAGATATATGGCACAGAAAATTGAATTCTTCAATGGTTTTTTGCATTTTTTATGTGATATATATATATATATATAGTCAACAATTTTGGCGTCATTCAACTACAATTTTTATAAGCTTTCCAAGGAGGTATCACACGGTAAGAAAAAAAAATATTTTTTTTTAGGGATGAAGTTTTTCGGGGGTAGCTCCGAAGGGTCTGCTAGGAGAATGCTCAAAAACAATCGGGGTCTGCGCGTCAACAAAAGTAATCACTATGTAAAATTCTGTTATGATTAGTGAAGGAGTTTTTGAGTTAGAGTGGCTACAAACAGACAGACCGACAGACACACTGAAAAAAAGGATTACTTATGTCAAGAGAAATTCTCTTGAATAGGTCCAACCCCCCTGTGTCTTTGAATGAAGATCATAAATATTTTGAATCAAACGAAAATTTCTTGCAACAAGACAATTTTTCTTGTTCCAAGAGAACAATGATCTTTAATCAAGGACAGAGGGGGGTTGGACCTATTCAAGAGAATTTCTCTTCAGCCAAGATATCCTTTTTTTCAGTGCAGAGCGACGGCGTCGGGATTCGTGCTTATCACTATTCGAAACCTCAAAATTCGTGGAGGATCATGAAAATCTCGAAGTGCGATTTTTCGATGATTACATTACTTCCCTTTAGCAAGGCAAGTAAGAACACAGATCATATTTGCATTCAAGAATCAATTTAAATTTTTGTTTTTCTACTTAACGTTTTACTATCGGCAACCATGTCAATTACAAGGGATTCCGTTATTAGCTCGTAACTGCGCATGCCCGAAATAAGCGATAAAGTAAAAAGGCATCAAAATTATAGGTACAAAAGGTCTCTATTATTCTAATATCTCCTCTAGTGGACGCTGAGACTAAATATGAAATTTCATACAACTAAAATGCTTATTAAACGAGTGTATGTGGTTGGGCGAGTCCAAAACAATTTTAATATTTTTATTTTGTACGCTCTTTATAATGAAATTAAAAAAAAAACAATACCAATCCTCCCCACCCACTGTAACGTTGTGATTGTGATGGCTGGTATAATAGCAAAACGGGCAGAAAAATGACTTATCTTTTTGACACTCAAACCTAATGAAAGGAATGGGCGTAGGCTTTTTCACAATTAGAACAGCTATATTTTCTCTGATTTTTTTATTTTATCCAAAGTTAGTGTTAGTTAGTTAATTATGGTCATTTGTACGACCAGTTTATGGTAGCTCTAGTATAGTATATTTTTTTAAATATTTTATCCATATATATTTGAATGGATCAACGTCAAATAAAATAAAAAAATACGTTTAATATTATAAAATGTTATTATATCTTATTTCTTACATGTTTCACAACAATACAACAATATTTATTTAGTAATCTTAAATACCTACTAGATTTAACATAACAGTGTTTTAAATTTTAGTAAATCGACTATTTACCCAAAAACAGTCACTCCAGTAACTATTATTCGTCATTTGTGTACTCTTTTCATGTGAGCTGTAACGTTATGGTTGTGATGGCTGGTATAAGAGCAAAAAGGGCAGAAGAATGACTTTTCTTTCTGACACTCGAGTCTAACGTGCCGAGACAGGAGAAAGGAATGTAAGTAGGTTTTGCCGCACTTAGAACAGCTATGTTTTATTCGGTCGTCTAAAATAAGCCATACTTTAGTATAAAATGTTCGACTTTCGATCACGATCAGCTGATGAAAAAAAATTGTTGGTGCAAAAGGCATGTTTATAAAATTCACATCACATAATTTTTTTAAACCTTACAAATAATATAATAGTTTGTAGTTAGGTACAGTGTTTAAGTACATAGTGTTTTCTTAGGTTAGCTTTATGTTTAGATTTCTGTTTGCATCCTTGAAACGGGCAGATAAACAGGGGCTGTTTTCCACACTCGAGATGTTTATGACGACAAAGTGACTGGCGATGTTTGTAACCTTTATTGCATCTTGGACAAAAGTGTAGTGTAACAAAGTCTAGCAAAGTAATTATTATTAAAATATAAAATAGGTAATAAAGATAAATATTCCAATAAAACAATTTTTAGTAAGACAAGTGAAAGTGTTTTTTGCAAAAAAAAAGGAACTGCTAAAATTTTAAGACATGTATTGTGTAAAAAGTAACCTAAAATACTTGTCCTCCTTTTAACTTTTAATCAAAACAAGTCAAAAAGTTCATATAAAAAAATTTAGACAATGGAAGTCCGAAAGTTCATATGACTTATGGGGCGAAACTCAACAGATTTTTGTCTAAATGACTTGCTTGTGCTTATATCTACCAGATTTTTACAAATATTCATGTCTAACTTTAACCATTTTACAATAGGACCATTTCAAAATAAATATTTCCTCTAAATCCTCTAAATTGAAAAAAATTAATAAAAAAAATAATAATTTTCTTTGAGTTAAAGATTTAAAAAACATTTGGCAACAACGCAATTTGCTGCATACGTGAGTCTCTGACCGCCGATCCTCACTCCTCTCTACAGCACAGGGCATAGTGCATCTTCCGCTATTCGTTGTGAAGGTTTTCAGTCGCGCGTTTTTTGCAGTTTAGTGTGAAATTCAGCTGAATTAAAAATGTTCTCTAATCAGGAATACGTTGACATACTGATAGTATTCGTTGAAGCTTGCAGAAACTCAAATCTTAAAGCTCAAATGTATCGCGAGAGATTTCCCCAGCGGCTTAAAAGAAGTGTTTTACGAGTGTTTTTCAAAAAAAAAAAAAAGTTTTTACGAATTAAAAACCATTTAAACACTGTGTGACAGGTGTTTTTAATTTTAAAAAACGGGCATGCCGTACCAGTGTACAAACAAATGCTTAAAAGAAGTGTTTTTTTGAGTGTTTGCCAAAAAAAAATAATAAAAACAGAGTTTACAAATTAAAAAGAGCTTTGAAAAAAAAAGTGGATCCTACTTTAAAACCTAGCATTGCTTTCAAAGTACCAATTTTCGGTAAGTAAGTACACATTTATTGTTTTTGTTGATATTTATGTTGCAGCCCGCCGCGCTGCGCCACTATATCATGAGATCTCCTTTAATTTCTCGCAACCAAAAGCGCACTGTTGCCAAACTGTGTTTAACTTAAAGTCGTATGTCTACGAAACCACTAAGTTTTGACGCCCATATTATAGGAACTTTTTTGTTTGTTTTGCACCCCCCCCCCTATCACCCATTTAAATAATTACTATCATATCGTTAACACTCTGTAAATAATAGGGACACTATTTCTGACAGTTTCGCACGCAGGTTTCTGACATTTTTGTCATATAAACGTGTCATCTAAACATGCACATATTGTGCCATTCTTCAAGTTGACAAATTAAAGGTAATGCCGTCCTTTATTAAAGGGAGGCACAAACATTAGCAAAGGTGATATATTTAGACAACAACAATGTCAGAATCCTTTGAAACTTCGTGCGGCGTTATTAAAGTCAGGCTATGTCGACTTTATCTACCGATAAGTCCCTAATGTTAATAAAGTCGAAATTATATTTAATTAATCTCAAGTTATTTGTTCCTATTTATACATAGTTTTAGGAAAACTCTCAAGTTACTTTTATTTAGATTCTACCGATAAATCATTTCGTTTACTTGTCAATAAAATTTTTTGATTCAAAAGTAGGTATTAAGATTTAAAAATGAAAATGTCTGTAAATGTGTAGTGATCTGATTTTTTAAACTAACTCATACTTAGTCTTAAGATTTGTTAATGAAAAACTTTCTTTTTATACAATAAAGCTTATTTGATATTGACATATTGAACCATAAATACTATTAATTTACTCGAAAAAAGTTTCTATTGGGATACGGTCTTAACTAACCGTTGCAGTGCGAAAAACGAAACTTCAAGCTCCACCAATAATACTCAACTAAGTTTAGAATAATGCATTATTCTTCGACAAAGTAGGTACATAGCTTAACAAAGTTACAACAAAGTTATTACCTAACTGTCAAAAATTATTCCAAATTTATTAAAATCCAAGTAAGGTGGTTATTTATTTCTTCATGTGTTGCGAAATTCCAAGCCCATGTTTTCTAAATTCATGAGCTTTTAAGTTGGACTTTTGATGACATCGCTTTGAACAAAATCTGCATCGAAATTTTGGTTCCTTTCCACATTCGACCCTTAAGTGAAAAGTTAACGAATCTCTCCTTTTATACATTCTGCCACATTTGTTGCATTTGTAACAATCGAGCTCTGAAATAAAACAACATTTTTGTAAACTCTCGCTAATGAATTTTGCCACCAAAAAACGATCACGTAAACAACACATTTTCCATTTTTTTAAATTTTAAGACAATGATGTGTTTGAAATTAACTCTGTGTTATTTATACACGACGTTTCGATCAGAACAATCTCTGATCGTCTTCAGGTGCAAACTACAATGAATTTTAAGAAGTTTGAACCACCCAAGGAGGGGCTTCCAAATATTTGGAATTTCAACACTTGGTTTACTGAAAATACCCTTCTAATAAAAGTAGCTTCAAGGAATTTTCTTTTCTTCCAGTGTGACTCCTTGTACAAAACCTTTGCTTCTGTCCACTTCATTCGCATGTTCGGCGATTCCTGATTTCGTTGTTTCACCTTTTTGGGTGTTCGTCTGATGTTCCATAAGATAACAGATAGTGGTCTTTTTGTTTCGCCTATGTATGATTCACCACACTCACAAGGAACTTGGTAAATGCATTCCTTATTTTGTTTATTCTCCGGTTTTGTTTTACTAAGAAGGCTTCGAATTGTATTATTAGATTTAAAAGCTGTTTTAATATTAAAGTTGTTCTCTGATACTCCTTGGTTTTGGCATTGTAATCTACTGTGTGTTGAAATTTAGAAATAGTAGGGAAATTTTGGCCAGGCTGTTTAACGGAAAATTTCGTTACTCTAATGGTTACCGTTACCGTAACTAAAAGTAACTTCAAGAGATTAAAAATAGAGCTTTTGAACTTAGTCAATCGTTTGGCGGTAAACATAACCTTATTTTTTATTGACTTTTGTTGTTTTTTTCTCAAGTCTTCTTTTTTATTTGCATTTCTAACCATATCATGGAGGAAAATATTAATTTACTGATAGGACTGAGAGACGGACACCCCAACATAAATTTGGTCAGGCAAATGATTTTGCAAGATATCTTTGGTGGGGTAATAGAAGAAATCGAGCCTCATCAAACTTATTTGTACTCACTTACCTGCTTACCAAAAAAAAAAACGATAAAGAAGGCACCCCACTACTACTATAAACACGGGTAACAAAAAATAAAATTCAAATACACAAAGTTTTTGTAAAACAAAACAAACTTTTATAACCTAAAAATCTTCCACCATAGAATCATCACATCAAGTTTGCTTGGTTGTCTTTTTAAAGTAAAGGTATTTCGCTATTCGACGCTAACTAGCTCCAGTGTTTACCTTTAATAAAGGTAACAGCCTCACAGAGCGCTACTGCGCCTGCCAAGAATAAAGGTAGGGGTAACAGACTGATAAAAAACCTGACCAAAATCTCCCTAGTATCTGTTATTGTTAAGTTTAAGGCTGTATCCATTCTGCTGCAAATCCATAACAAACCAACAAAAATCTTAGGAACCGATGGTGTTTGCAAACTAAAAGAACCTTTCTTTAAGAGTACATAATTAGTACAAAATTATGACATATCAACTTTCATTAAATCTATCTCCTAAGCATGGGGGGTACTGCTTAGCGCCAAGCCACCCCCCCCCCCTTTTAAGTGCAAATAACTCCGTTATTCATTAAGTACAAAATTTTATAAAAAGGGACTAAATTAGTAGATAATTAGTACATAATTTTTAGAATATCCAAATTGAGTTTCATTGAGAGGGGGTGTAGCTTGACTGAGCTTTACGTCACTTTTGAAGATATTAATGAAACCTAAAAATTGAAAGTAGTAAGACAAACAGGATATCGTTAGTTTCAGATAACATAGTCTGGCTCTGAGGCGGAGATATAGAATGCATTAAGTATATTTACATGGGTAACGATGTCTTAAAATACAGAATACACTTTTTTTCTGTATTTATGTATCCATGCTATTGGAGACCACTTTTGCATCATTTATAAAAGTAGGTAAAATATAAAAGTGTTCTGATCGAACAAAGCTTATTATACCGTACACGAATTATTTTTTGATCTTTTATAAAATTCATCTCAGTATTATTCTAATATACAATGAGCTTCAGGCTACTGCGAACGTAGGGGGAATCAAGTCCAATTTACTCTCCGTGCCGTACGACCGAGGTGGATTCGAAGCACGCTGCAGTGTTATCTTTTGGAAATCCATTTTATTTTTATTATTTTGTTTTATTTCTGCCTTGCTCGAGAAACAGATTGGTAAGTTCTTAAGTAAAATAATACATTTTTAAAACTAAAAATGGATGTCTACGAAGTTGCTGAATAATTACAGATAGTCAAATGGTACTATCAAGGCAGACCATTGAGACTTATTCGAGAACTTTTTTTGGAGAATTTTGTAAATCGCCCAGAACCTAGTTTATCAACGATTCATAGATTTGTGCAGAGTTTTGAAAAGTTTGGTTGTGTAGCGCCAAGAAACAATAAAAAACCCACTATTTTGAATGACGAGCGGGAAGTACGAGGTGTGATCATTTGCGCTGCAGTGGAGGAAAATCGAAAGTAAACTAGCCACCAAATTGTCGAAGCAGTTGATACGTCTTCAGCCACTGTCTTACGTGTTCTCAAAAAGTATGGTTATCATTCTTACAAGGCGTGAAAAACGCATCAAATTTTTCCCGAGGACAACTATCGTCGTATGGAATTTTGCGAAACAATGATGGAAAAGGCTAATTGTGCTGAAAACTTTCTGAGATCTATTCTTTTCACAGATGAAAGCACTTTTCCATTATTGCATCGTCATAACCCAACACACGTTCGATATTGGTCGAGGGAAGATTTGCATTTGTATTTTTTTTTTAATGTTTGGAGGGGTATTGAATGGTCCTAGATACTCGGATCTACTGCAGCAGCATATTATGGTTTCAACAAGATTATTGTCCCACTCACAATGTTAGCCTTGTTAGGGAATATCTTGATAAATAATTTTCTAATCGGGTTATAAATACACGGGGAACTATTTTATGGCCAGCTCGATCACCCGATCTTGATGGCTTCTATCTGTGGAGTTATATCAAAAATAAAGTTTACGGGCATGAAAGGGCTAATAATTTGGAAGAACTTCGTATTAAAATTGAAGAAGCTTTTCAAACTATCACCCCTAACATGCTTGGAAACGTTAGAAGGGGTTTTTATAATAGGCTCGGATATTGTCTAGCCGGGCAAGGATGATTTTTCGAACCTTTGCTCTAAATTTATTTTGACTGGAAGAATTTTTTTGGTTTTTAGAATGTATTATTTTATTTTGAGAACTTGCTTTTATTTTGCGTCTCCTTATTATTTTCATTGTAAAACGTTGTTAGTGATAAATCTGAGCAGTTGAAAATAAAACGCTTTAATTTATCAGGGACAAAAAAAAAGAAAATATAAAAATTTGCGTATTTATTGACCAAATTCCGGTTTCATTGACTACGCTCCACATAGCACCGTGGTTAGAGGCGTACTAAACACAAGCCGCGAACGGCGGCGAACGGCGATCGCAAGCTTGAGTGTTGGTTGCTCCACTGATAGGTGTGCGGTGTCCCTGCATGTACGTACACTGGCGAATTGGACTTCTTCCGGCCTATGTTCGCAGTAACATGAAGCGGTCTGTATGTCAAATTACTTTTAAATTAGATCAACAATTTAATATGCATATTTTTTTTGGAATGTAAAAATAACTTTGGCAATAAGTTTTTATTTCAAAAGTATAAATAGCAGTGGAGGTTCCTCTATAGGAGCACATGAGCACGTGCACTCCCACACAGAATAAATAAGTAATAATAAAATGTCTGATTTATATTATTCTTTGTAATGTTTCCGAAACTTGCTATTATTATCAGCGCTGATTATTATGGCACCGCTACAAAATAAGATGAGTATTTAAAATTTAACACAGCCAGGTCTCTTTCCGTCTCACGCTCTCTCATTCTCACGTCCATCGTCCGTCCGTCTCTTCATAGATCACGAGCCGCCACTGATAAATAGCAACTATTTGTATTCTTTCTATTTGTGATAACTGTCCACATGTCTCGCAAGGTTGTACTTGTGCTTGCTCGCATAATCGCAGTAAACACATTTGAAAGTTGGCAACTTGTTGCACTCGTATTTCATATGTCTCTGCAGTGCCGTTTTGTATTGATAAGCTTTCGAGCAATTTAAGCAAATGTGATGAAACTTATCTAAAATATAAAAAAAATGTATCCAATGTATCCAAGAAAAGACAGAATTTGTGTGATTTTTCTGAATAAGTGGTATATTTCATATATGGTTTTGTGTGTTAAAAATCTTAAATGTTTGTTTATACACATTAATAAAATAGATTTTTAAATAAAACAAAGGACAAATATTTTTAAAGTAATTTATTTATATATTAATACACTAGGATGCTCTTAGTAATTGATTACATTTCTAAGAAGATTTCTCCATGATAATCATCAAAAAACTAATAATGAGTGGCTCCTCCATGTTTATTTATGCACTCGTTTGTTCTGTTCGGCACTGACAAATAAGATGGTCTATATCATATTGAGGAACACTCATCAAAATCCTCCTTATGCCATGCCAGAGTTTATCTAAGTTTCCAGGTTTTTCGTGGTATTCTACTAAGATTGCGCCCTATCATATCTCATACGTGTTCGATAGGCGACAAGTCAGGCGATCTTGCTGGCCATTCCAAAGTTTCTATGCCAGGTTCATGTAAGAAGTCCATTGTTTCACGAGCAATATGTGGTCTGGCATTATCTTGTTAAAAGATCGCATTTGGCATAGTTTGTAGGTAGGGATGTAAAACTGGCTGCAGCACTTCATAGATATATCGCCGAGCAATCAGATTGCAAACAAACAAAACCTGGATTCGTAGCTGAGGCTTATGGTAATCCATTCGTCATTCCAGTTTTGCGGAGCTCTGCACCACTCCAACCGGCGAGCCTTATGTTGTGGGGTCAAAGGTAGTAACAAAAGCGGACGGTAAGCCCTCAGCCCCATACCAAGCAATCTTCGATTAACTATCATCCTTGAAAACACTCGTCCAGTAGCTGCAACTAGTCGTCGATTTCTGAGAGCAAGAAGTATGAGATGCCGTAAATCACGACCTTGTAACGAAACTCTTAACACTGTTGACGGATTGGCATTAACCCTTCTTGCAATTTCCCGTAAACCAAAACCAGCCTCTTTCATGCCCACGATGAGTCCTTTCCAGTATATTTCCTATTTACTTGAAATGTATCAAAAAAACTAAATTTTAAGGACTATTAGCAAATCAGTCCTGACAAAAAAGCAGTTAGTGTAAATTTGTGTAAATCGTCAGATTTTTTAGTAAGAGCCAAATTTTCTGACGGTTTTTGAAGAATCGCGACCGTGAAGTCAAAAAACAAAAAATTTAAATATATTGTAGAATGAGCCGAAAGTGCAATATTGTATACAGGGTTTTTATTATAAAACTTCCTACCCAAGATTCACGTATTCACGTCGATTTCTTATTCAAAGTGGACACATTTTGTCTATCCTGAAATTAAACTTTGCCCCTATATCCTATGGGGAAAGTGGGTCGAGTGATACCTTGTTTTGAAAATTCATCGATTATTTTCTGAGACATTTGCATGGACCAATGCAAAAATAGTATTTTTTACAAAATATTTTATTTTTATTTTTTGAGATATTCCGGAACACGCCGAATTGGTTTTGTTAAAGATACATTTTATCATTGCATCTTTTCTTCTATGGCACGTTTCAACGAGTAGTAAAATTTACCTGGATAATTTGAGTTTATGTTAGATTAGATTAGAATGGGGTGGTGTAGACACCTGTCCACCTCGACCTTCTCAGATCTACTGTGGTTCCCGTTTCTCCTTCCCTGCTTTGCTAGAACTGCAAAACAAGTTACAGCCCTGTCCTTGTCATGAAACCCAGAAGCTTTGCCAGTGTGCCCTGTATATAGCTTTCTGGCCGTGGACATTCTAGGTCTCTCAGTAAGACCCTGGTTCTACCTAGGCCTTCACATTGACATAGGACATATAATGAGGTTTCTTCCTCTTTCTTGCAGAAGCGGTATGTAGCATTTTCTACCAATCCCATTGCATAAAAGTGCTTATTAAGTTTGCAGTGACCTGTTAGAAGCCCCACTAGGAAATTGCTCATTTTGTTCCAACTCTATTGTGAATTTAATGGTGGGTCTTATGTTATTTAGGTGGTGCAGAAATTCTGAAAGTTGTTGGTCATTTCCGGTCCAGACAATAAAAGTCTCACCAACAAAACCGGAGAACAAACAAAATAAGGAATGCATTTACCAAGTTCCTTGTGAGTGTGGTGAATCATACATAGGTGAAACAAAAAGACCACTATCTGTTAGGCTTAAGGAACATCAGACGAATACCCAAAGAGGTGAAACAAAGAAATCAGGAATCGCCGAACGCGCATGGTCAAAACAACACCGAATGAAGTGAACAGAAGCAAAGGTTTTGCACAAGGAGTCACACTGGAAGAAACGAAAAATCCATGAAGCTGCTTTTATTGGGAAAAGTGTATATACGTACGTAGCCTTAGGAATAGATTGTAGTTTGCACCTGAAAATGATCAGATATTGTACTCATCGAAACTTCGTGTATAAATAAAATATAGACAATAGAAGTCCTAAACACAGAGTTAATTAAACTCAAACTTTCAGGCCCCAACATTTGTCTGACAAGCTTCCTGTCCGTACTACGAAGTTCTGCAGTCAGATTTGGTGAACGTTCTTTAATGAACTGTTTGGCCTGTCTTTGTTCTGGCGTTTACTCCTACAGACCGTTCGCCTCTTTGATGAGCCACTGTTTAATATATTTGCTTGGATCTGGCCTTAGCGATCCCACAAAATGGTTCAGGCCCTTATTGCCGAGCTTTGCCTGGCCAATTCATCGACTTTTTCGTTTCTAGAATGTCCCAAGTGGGTTTATGTTGAAAATGAATATCTGAACAAAAAATAAATAGATTTTCAGGTGACACGGTTGTAAAGACATTAAAGAGACCTTCAAAACAAGGTATCACTCGACCCACTTTCCCCATTCAAAATTTAGGGGTAAAGTTTACCCCTAAAAGGGGATGAGGAAATAAACACCCTGTATAATGAAAATATCTGTCACCTAAAACAGCATCTATATACTCTTCTTCATCATCATCATCTTATAAATTAATCCCAAATTTAATAATTTTCTCGATCCGCCGATGTTCACTGTTCGAAAATTTCCTCCTTTTGGACTTATTTCCGGGTAAATTTGAGTTTCTGGCACTATACAGCGACGATCGTATGCTGTCAAATCCCGGTGCGTTTGTTTCGTCAATGCCAGAATTAACCAACTCCTCACGGTAGATTTGCCTAAGCGGAATTGGTTCGTCCTTCGCTCTTCTCTTGGCATTCGACAAGCACATTTCGAAAAGAGTCTTTTCTATGTCGGGGGAGCATTTGTGGGTACCTCTTTTTAAAATGGCGGTAATGCTCGAGTTGGTGGTCACGGTGCCTTGACATTTGCTTTTGTTTTGGTTGGAGCAGATCCAAAATACTGTGCCATTTTTAAAAACTTTTTTCTGGTGGTGCTTGTGACCTTGATAATGTAAGACGGGTTTGCCTCTTGTGGACTCCAATAGTTGAAATCCTGCCAAAGCCACAACTAAAAAATATAATGGATATATATGCCAATTTTTTATTTATTGTAAGATTTTAACGCAAAAAAGAGTTTGGGAAAGGTAGTGAAATAAACTTTTTGCAAACATGTCAAAAAATTATATTTCTCAAAAATTCAAAATAGCGGATGTGTAAAAGTTTTATGCATCTTAAAAAACCGTTGGATTTTTTAAACCCTTTGTATATTTTTTGGCAACTAGGAAAAACTTCAATCTATTGTCTATAAGTCGATGTATCATTTGGTAAATTCTATTAAGAAATAAAAAAAAAAATTTGTTGACAAGGACAATTTACAGATGCTAAAAATAGGGCTTATTTTTGTGTTGAAAAAATAAAATTTTGTGATAGTACAAGATGGCGGATGCCTTACAGTTTTATGCATTTTAAAAAACCCCTTTGTTTTTTTCTTAAACCACCTTGTATATTTTTTGCTATAACAGAAAAGTACCAACTATTATCTGTTAACTCATGAATCACTTGTTAAAATGTATCAAAAAAATAAGAAAAATACCCAACCCAACCCAAAACGATTTATGTAAAGGTATTGGTGGCCACATTGGTACAAATTTTTAGTGCTACTTTAGTTTTTTTGATGTATGTTCTAGTTTATTGTTCCAAAATTGACGTTAATTTTTTATTTTATGCATAAAAGACGTTACACTAGAATACCAATATTTTTCTTGTTTCTTAATAGATTTCAACATATCGATACGTCCGTTCAAAATAGAAGTAACTGACATTTTTCCAATTTCGGCATTTTTGGTTTTTTGGAATTATTTTGATCTATCTGTTGATATTTCGTGGCCAAAAATTTAAATTTTTTACCTAAAACAATCATTTTTTTTGCAAATCGAGCGTAAGTGCAAAGTTTTTCTGAAATGTCCGTATAAAAACATTGTAAAGTTACTTACGCCTTTTGGGTGAAATTGTAAAGTCCATTACAATGCTAAGAAAAACACTATTTTCCAGTAAAAAAAAGCGTAAAATACGTTACGTCGTTTTTACCCGGAAGTTTCTCGATTTGGCATTTACTTCTTTTTTGCCCAGAGATTGTCCACGTTTTGACACCTACCCCTTTTTTACTCGGAGAAAATCTTCCGAACGCGCAAGTTACGTTCATAAAAATTAAATCTGATCAAAATGATTATATTACTTTTATTATTATTAAGATCATATTCTCAGAAGGGTCCGTGCAGAAAAATTCCAATCATTTATCACTTAAACTTTATGGATTTACAAGTTACTATCTTAAGGAGCAATTACACAGACGAACATGCTCAAACAAAAGCTCGTGCAAAAGATCTAAAGGCGCATTTACACAGACAAACTTTCTTTTGATGTTGAAATGCCGACAAACATTTACACGAGCCTCTTGAGCAAAATGTTCAAAAAAAAGTTCGAGCAAAGTCCCGTACAAAAAGACTCACGAAAATTTTGGAGAGAATGTTAAGCAAAATTTGTTTGAAGAAATGTTGGTATAGAAATTTCTTACAAATTTAAATTTTATAGTTTTATGGGAATTCATTGAACTTAAATGAAAATAGAAAGACTAAGTTTTAAAACAAGGTATTTTTAATTAAGTGCTTTCCGACGGAAAAACGATTTGATGTCGAAATTCACATTTTACCTCATAAGCAACTTCGATTGACCTGATTTTTATAGGGATATGCCAGTATACTTGTAACTTTTTTGGGGTTGTAAAAAAACGAAATTAAAAAAATAATAATTGGCACTTATTTATTGTTGTTGCCTATAAAATGTAATGATAAAAATTTACGTTTAAAAGAATATTTCTTTATTTTACTTCCTAGTTTAAAACACAATACAATAATAATCAAATTAAAAAACCTATATACATTTTATTAAATCTCAAATGTATGAACAAAAGCACGTTCGGTCTAAATAATATCCGTTTATTACCCACTTTTACAACCCTACGATCCCGACCCTTGTATAAAAAAATATAATTTAGCAGTAATAGACTAGACTTCTGAATCGGAATGTTGCTCTTTTGCATATTGTTTGTCCAGTGTCATTAATCGACTTTGATTATTACATTAAATTGACAGTAAATATCTATCTTCAGCATTTTCATGAACCTTTTGCTTTTTTAAGCAACCGTTGGGGCCTTAAACTAACTAGGTAAATCTGTTGTCAAAAAATTTTAGATCTTTTGCACGAGCTTTTGTTTGAGCATGTTCGTCTGTGTAATTGCGCCTTAAAATTTTTTGTATGAACATTTTTCTGGGCTTTTCTTTGAACATTTTGTTTGGGTAAATTTTTGAGCAAATTATTGCTATCTGTTTTGGAAACATATTTTTAAAGATGAGAATAAATAAAATTTCACATCACTGATCAGTGATCTCAATTCTTTAAAAAAATGGAAACCCAACTTTTATTTTAAATTTTTCTGAAAAAAAGCCGACGGCAAGCGAAACATTATTCTTGGCTATCAGTTTTGTCACATGGATTAGGGTTACTTATAATATTTCTTTCTTAGAGTTTTTCCAGGATTTTTTCCCGGGGTTTTTTTTGGGATTTTCTTGCGAGTTTTTTGTATTTCCAAGGGTTTTTTCCTAAATTAAAAGAACAACCCAGGAAAATTTTTCTTTTCCAAAAAAATTGCACTTTTAAGCGGTAATCCGCGCCTCACGACTATGAGGAGTGGTGGACAGGGGAATTTTTTTTAAACATATTTTTGTAACTTTACTTTAGCCTTAGCTTTGATTGTTTTTTTTTAATTCCTCACACCAGATTTACCTAGTAAGTTTAAGGCCCCAACGGTTGCTTAAAAAAGCAAAAGGCTCATGAAAATGCTGAAGATAGATATTTACTGTCAATTTAATGTAATAATCAAGGTCGATTACTGACACTGAACAAACAATATGCAAAGGAGCAATATTCCGATTCAGAAGTCTAGTCTATCACTGATAAATATTATTTTTTTAGACATGGGTCGGGATCGTAGGGTTGTAAAAGTGGGTAATAAACGGGTATTATTTAGACCGAACGTGCTTTTGTTCATATATTTCAGATTTAATAAAATGTATATAGGTGTTTTAATTTCACTTAATTATTATTGTATTGTGTTTTAAACTAGGAAAACTAACATTACATTTTACAGGCACCAGCAATAAATAAGTGCCAATTATTATTTTTTTATTCTCGTTTTTTTACAACCCCAAAAAAGTTACAAGTATACTGGCATATCCCCTATAAAAACCAGGTCAATCGAAGTTGCTTATGAGGTAAAATGTGAATTTCGACATCAAATCGTTTTTCCGTCGGAAAGCACTTAATTAAAAATACCTTATTTTAAAACTTAGTCTTTCTATTTTCAGTTAAGTTCAGTGAATTCCCATAAAACTATAAAATTTAAATTTGTAAGAAATTTCTATACCAACATTTCTTCAAACAAATTTTGCTTAACATTCTCTCCAAAATTTCCGTGAGTCTTTTTGTACGAGATTTTGCTCGAACTTTTTTTTGAACATTTTGCTCAAGAGGCTCGTGTAAATGTTTGTCGGCATTTCAACATCAAAGGAAAGTTTATCTGTGTAAATGCGCCTTAAGGCGCATTTACACAGACAAACTTTCCTTTGTTTTCGTACAAAAAAACACACGTAAATTTTGGAGAGAATGTTGAGCAAAATTTATTTGAAGAATTGGGGGTATAAAAATTTCTTTACAAATTTAAATTTTATAGTTTTATCTCGGTCGTACGGCACGGAGAGTAAATTGGACTTGATTCCCCCTATGTTCGCAGTAGCTTGAAGCGGTCTGTATACCATATTATTATATACGCAAAAAAGTCGTGTTTGAATTGAACTAAGCATTATGACTTGGCATACCCTACATTGAGTCTTCTTTTCGAAAATGCCAACTACACGGTTTACCTTTTTAAGAAAATGCTGCTCGCTAAGTCCTTTTTATTTAATTAAGCAAATTTAACTTAGTTTATCTTTACCGATAACATCCGATGCTATTAAAACAAAAAAAGCAAATATATCTTCATATTTTTTTAATTAGTTCAGACCACACAAAGCTACTTAATCTGTAATTTACAATTATGAACATTATTAAAACAGACAACACAATAATGCTTTAAGCATTGGACACACTTCCATCGAGATTGTACTGACTTTTTAGCGGCTGCCAAGCTTCCAAGTTCTCCAGATATTTTTGCATAACAAGTACAACACCTTCGTCTATTGCGAGTTCCCATATCTATCAGGTAATGATTTTCCAAAACTAAAATGTTAATTTGAATAAAACCAGGGAATTAACTACTAATATTATCAGCTAATTAGCTGATTGCAACCTAGACTCAACAAAAAAAAAATCCTTCACCAAATTAGCACAAGAAGGTCGTCCTTAAGTAAAAGTAAACATTGTCTTGGATCAACTTTGACAACCGGGAAACAACGTTGAGTCGAAGAAATTGCTAGTTGGAAATTATTAAAACATTTAAAAAGAACAGGATTAAAAAAACTTGGGCCACAATAAGTCGTTTGGAATCCAAATTGCAATTGTGAAATTTATTAAAACTGGAAAGTGTCCCTATAAAAAACCCAAAACCAAATTTGGCAGAAACATATGCTACGTTTTCATGGGAATTGAGTTCGTTCTGAAAACGATTTCAATCCGATACCGTCCATGAAAACGCCTGTTTTTCCAGTATTCAAATCGATTTCAATCTAGATCCGACCCTGAAAATTTTTAGGGTTGGATCAAGATCGTATTGAGATCGAAACACCGATTTTCCATGAAAACCGGGATTGAGTTTACACATGCGTATTGCGTCGGATTACCAGATAGCCGCCAAATTATATTTTATTGCTCTCACTCTTTTTGAGAGAGAGAGAGAAATAGAAATAAAATTTGGTGGAGTATATAGAAAAAAGAAGATTAATAACATAACCTTACTTAAATAACTAAAGATTTGTTTTTTTAAAGAAAATTAATTATAAAAAGTAAAAGAAATATTTGGCTCGAAAGTACATGTATGTGCTATGCATTTCTTTCTTCACTTCCACTTGCAAACAGAGTAGTGATTAAAATTTAAAAAAATGTGTGGCAAGGGCCAACATCATCTTTTGAATAAAATACGTTTTTTAAAAAAAAGTACCAAAACTCAAAAATGAATATTTCACAAGTATGACACAGGTCAGCTGCCAAATATAAAAATTTGAAAGCCGTTTTCAAATCGATTTGAAAACCTGTCATGAAAACTCATGAAAATTTCAAAACATATTGAAAACGAATTCAATATCCATGAAAACATAGCAATAATTTGTCAGCATTTAAAAGAAAATAATTGGTCCGAAAAAAATTCACTCAAAATCAAATCGCTAGAAAATATACAGACCGCTTCAAGCTACTGCGAAGAAAGGGCGAAAGAAGTCTAATTTGCCAGTGTACGTACATGCAGAGACACCGCACACCTATCAGTGAAGCAACCAACACTCAGGCTTCCGATCGCCATTCGCTGCCGTTCGCCTTGTATTTAGTACGCCTCTAACCACGGTGCTGTGTGGAGCGTAGTCAATGAAACCGGAATTTGGTCAATAAATACGCAAATTTTTATAACGTAATTTTCTTATTTTTTGTCACTGATAAATAAGAGCGTTTTATTGTCAACTGCTCAGATTTATCAGTGACGACGTGTTACAATGAAAATAATAAGGAGAAACAAAATAAAAGCAAGTTCTCAAAATAAAATAATACATTCTAAAAACCAAAAAGATTCTCCAAGTCAAAAAAAAATTAAAGCAAATGTTCGAAAAGTCCTCCTTGCTCGGCTAGACAATATCCGAGCCTACTATAAAAACCCCTTCCAACGTTTCCAAGCATGTTAGGGGTGATAATTTGAAAAGCTTCTTCAAAAACAGATAGAAGTCATTAGGAGCAAGATCGGGAGATCGAGCTGTCCATAAAATAGTTCCCCGTGTACTTATAACCCGACTAGGAAATACATTATCAAGATATTCCCTAACAAGGCCAACATTGTGAGCGGAACAACCATCTTGTTGAAACCATGTTTCACCAAATCTTACACCTAACAACTGCCTAGCAGTTGGAATAATGTGCTGCTGCAGTAGATCCAAGTATCTAGGATCATTCAAATTGCAATTGCCGTTAATAAAAAATGGCCTAATTACGTGTTCCCCTACAATACCCCCCCCCCAAACATTTAGTTTTTGGGGATACTGTGTTCTTACGTCAAAATACAAATGCAAATTTTCCCTCGACCAATATCGAACGTGTGTTGGGTTATGACGATTTGACCATTTGACCATCTGCACTTTTTCGGCAACTTCGTAGACATCCATTTTTAGTTTTAAAAATGTATTATTTCAATTAAGAACTTACCCATCTGTTTCTCGAGCAAGGCAGAAATAAAACAAAATAATAAAAACAAAATTAATTTCCAAAAGATAACACTGCAGCGTGCTTCGAATCCACCTCGGTCGTACGGCACGGAGAGTAAATTGGACTTGATTCCCCCTATGTTCGCAGTAGCTTGAAGCGGTCTGTATGCAAGAATTAAATTTAAACGAAACATATTTTTATAGAAACATAAAATGTCAGAAAATATTTTGTACGAAAAATAATTTAATAGAAACATAATAATGCCGAACCACAAAATTCAAGAATCCCAATCTGTCCGAAAATGATTTGAACCGCTTGCCACGAATTCAATTGCTTGGTTGCCAGGGTTACGGCAGGGAAGTGTTGAAGTTAGTTGTGATATTGTATTAATTTACCCCCTTTACCGCCCTCGACCAAATTTTTTTCATAATGTTGTATTGTCATCGAACCTACACTTCTCTCCGCACAAAACTGGTTTAGCTGAAGGTAGCTACAAATACGATTTTTTATATTTTCGTATGTGCAACACTGTACATTACTATTCCAAATTTCATTAAAATCGATTCAAGGGAACTGTGTCAAAACTGAATTAGCCAGAAACAGTAAAATTAAATAAAATCGTTTAATAAAAAAAACCCGTGTCAGCTTCCAAATAGAGAAACTTGTCAACACCGCAATCCAGGGCCTACGGCGCTCTAGAGATTTAAATTTGACACATGTGGTGTGGTTCGGGTGTTTTTCGTTTCTAGAAAATTATTTTCAATACATTATACATTACAAATTATAATCGGGTAAATTATATTCGTGTCTTTTAGATTCTATAATATTATGTTCCTATTCATTATCTTCTGTGTGTTTTACTTTCGTTAATATTTCGTTTCGGATATTTTATTTTCTGTTCAATTATGTTTCGGTTTTTGTAAATTCGTCTTTTTGTGGGTTCCCACTGGAAACACAATAATGCTTAAAGTCGCCTTCTTATCGACTGCGATACTTCCAAGTTCTCCAGATATTTTTGCGTTACAAGTACAGGGTTTTATAAACTTTACCCTGGGAAAAGTTTTCCGTATTTTGACTTCAAAATAAAATTTAGAAAGCAGTCAATAAGAGGAGATTTTTCCAACATTTTAAGGCACTGGTGTCAAATTTGGCATCTATTTTTTACGAAATATACGGACACAATAATTTTTTTTAAATGTAATACCTTATATATCTTAATATTAGGGACTTATCGGTACTTAGAGTCGGCATAGCCTGACTCGGCACTATTTCTGACAGTTCGACACGAAGGTTGAAAGGTTTCTGACATTTTTGTCATCTAAACATGCTCATTCTTAAAGTTAACAAATTAAAGTTAATGCGGTCCTTTATTAAAGGCAGGCACAAACATTACCAAAGTCGACATTATTTTGATAGCAAAGATGACATATTTAGACAACAACAATGTCAGAATCCTATTAAACTTCGTGCGGAATTGTCAAAAATAGTGCCGTCTGTATTAAAGTCAGGCTATGCTGACTTTATGTACCGATAAGTCCCTATTGTCGAAAGATCCTAACTAATCCCTTTTTGGAAATATCTTTGACGTTTGAGACAATGATGTATTTGAAATTAGCTTTGTGTTTTGGAATTTCATTGTCTATATTTTATTTATACACGACGTTTCGATCAGTACAATCTCTGATCGTCTTCGGGTGCAAACTGCAATCTATTCCTAATAAAAACAAAAAGAGTAGTAAGAAACAGTCTATTTTAATTTCACCAAATGAGTTTAATAACTACTTTACTAGCATTTCTCAAAATATTATTGATACTTTGGATGGTAGTCAGAGAGATTTTAGAAGTTTTTCAACTAATTTTTCACAACACGGTTTAAAGTTTAACTTTAGAAGTGTTTCTTTTATAGAAGTAAGAAATATAATTAATACTTTAAAAAACAGTAACTGCAAAGATGCATACGGGCTCAACAAAAAAATTCTAGTTTCAATCAAAAACCAAATAAGTATTCCTTTGACCAAACTGATTAATAATTGCATTTTACAAAACATTTTTCCAGATATTTTTAAACTTTCAAAAGTGATTCCTCTATATAAAAAAGATGATGTAAACAGTCCGTCTAACTATCGTCCAATATCAATAATTCCAACTTTTGCAAAAATTTTTGAAAAGGTTCTTAAAATTCAATTAACAGAGTATTTCGAAGGAAATAATCTTTTTTTTGTAAACCAGTTTGGGTTTAGAAATAAACTATCTACTACAGATGCCATAAATAGATTGTGGCAACAGATTAATCAAGGTTTTGAGAACAATGAGCTGGTTTCTGCCTAATTTTTGGATTTGACTAAGGCCTTTGACTGTGTATCGCATGATGATCTTATCGCTAAACTATCATTTTATGGATTCTCACCGGACAGTGTTTTATTGATAAAATCTTACATATCTGAGAGGGAGCAATTTGTGTAGTTCGCGGGATGTGAATCAGTAAAACTTTCAGTAAAACACGGAGTTCCTCAGGGCTCCGTTTTGGGGCCTGTGTTATTCCTTATTTTTATTAATGACATTTATCAAGCTTGTCCACAAAATAGTATTTTCCTCTACGCGGATGACACAACTCCTGTCTACTCCAACCCATGCAGCAGGCAGCTTATCTGTGGAGCGTCTAATATCCTGAATGCCTTGAAGGACTGGTTTGCCTGCAATAAACTGAGTCTAAATGAAGAAAAAAACGAACATATTGTTTTTTCTTTGAAACCGTTTAATAATAGTTCAGGAATTAAATTATCTTCATATGTAAAATATTTAGGCGTAATACTAGATGTGAAGCTGACTTGGGAGCATCATGCCAATAGTTTGGTTGAGGTGTTGTCCAGAAATACCTACCTACTAAGATGTTTGTCAAAGATAGTCGGTATTAAAACACTTATTACTTGTTATTTTGGCTTAATTCACTCTGTTTTGTCCTATGCGCTGATTGCATGGGATCATTCAAGTTTTACATGTAACATTTTTAGAATTCAAAGGAGGGCAGTAAGGATTTTGGCAAATCTGGGTTATAGAGACGATTGTAAATCTGCTTTTAAACAGTTAAATATCCTTGCTTTACCTTCTCAATATATTCCGCTGGGTTTATTGCATGTGAAACATCACATTAAAGAGTTCCAACCAGAAATAGTAACAAACTAATTATTCCATTTAGAAGGCTAGAAAAAACAAGAATTGGCTCCGACTACTATGGTATTAAATTTTACAATCTTCTTCCAAGCAACATTATAAATCTCGATGCCAAACATTTTAAAGTTATGTTAAAAAAGTTTTTGGTAAAACATGCATTTTATGATATTAATGACTTTCTTGATGCAGATCTCTATAATATGTGTTAACAAGTAAATTTGTCATGTTTTTCTGTTATTTTGATTTTTTTGTTTGTTAATTACTGATTCTGTGTGTTTTTTTATAAGTAATTAATGTGGCAAATTTTTATTATAAAGCGTGAGCCATGCAATATAATATGAAATTCATTTGTGTTAAGTTAAGTCATATTATTTTTATAATACTTATTTTATGTGTGATAACCTTTTTATATTTATTTAAGTTTAATATTTACTTTATTGTATTTCTTGACTTGCGTAAGTGCTTTAAGTATGATAACGCCAATAAAGAATTGAATTGAAAAATTGAATTGAATTGAATTGAATTAAGGCCACGTACTTATATATTATGGTAAATCACTCAACCGAGAAGTTTAGGAAGTTGGCTCCACCCAATAAGGGGCCAAATATTTGGAATTTCATCACTTGGTTTACTGAATATACCCTGATTCTGCCCAATAAAGGCAGCTTCAAGGAATTTTCGTTTCTTCCGGTGTGACTCCTTGTGCAAAACCTTTGCTTTTGTCCACTTCATTCGGTGTTTGTTTACCGATTCCTGATTTAGTTGTTTCACCTCTTTGGGTATTGGGTATAAGAAACCTTAATGGTTAGAGCCTTAAACTTATAACAGATACTGTTACTAAACTTCAGCAAACAGGACAGAGATTACAAGATCAAAACCAGGTAAATGCACTTCTTACAATTCCATACATTGAAGGAGTATCAGAGAAAATTCGAAGAGTAGCGAACAACTTTAATATAAAAACGGCTTTTAAATCTAATAATACAATTCGAAGCCTTCTTAGTAAAACAAAACCGGAAAACAAGCAGAATAAGGAATGCATTTCCCAAGTTCCTTGTGAGCGTGACGAATACCCAAAGAGGTGAAACAACGAAATCAGGAATCGCCGAACACGCATGGTCAAAACAACACCGAATGAAATGGATAGAAGCACACAAAAAGTCACAACTTGGAAGAAGCAACATCTCGCTGCCCCAGAAGAGCCCTAAAGACTGAGTGCGCACTCTGGGTATCACTGGAATGGATTAACAGTTATTTCTGTCTCATTCAGTTGCGTATTTTATTTTTTTATGCTTTGACTGATATCCAGATTTCTTTTGCGCCACTTTAGGTAGAATTATTAATAATTAAAATTAAATATTGAGTAGCTTAATTCTGATCATATTTTATGGTTTTACACAAAAAGTCACACTGGAAGAAACGAAAATTCCTTGAAGCTGCCTTTCAGCACTGAGCAAGAATTGATTTGGTTACGTACGCTGTAAGCACAACTTTAATTATTTTTTTTAAAGGGCGTTCCACAAACACATCAAAGATGAGCGCCAGGACATCCAGGGCAAATCGTAGTCTGGAAATCCTGACCAAACAAAAAGTGCTAGAGTGCTGAAATTTTGCACACATACTAATAATGTGACTCCCAATTACTCTACAGACCCCAATGTGCCAAATCTTAATTTAGGAAATTATTTTTTTTAAATAAAGTTTTTTTCTAAAGAAGCTCTCTGTAGCGCATTTGGAAGTGAAATTTTAGGCTTGTATGCAAAATCTCATTTCTCTATAGTCCATTCATAAAGAAGAGAGAGTAATAAATCGATTGGCGTAGGTGTTTTGCCAACATTTAAATTTAAAAAAAAGACAGCAGATAAAAATATATCTTATATATTAACCTGATAGAGAAATTGTTTATTATGCGTGCATAATTAGAGGATTAAGTTTAAGTAATAGTATAATTCTATGATTCTTAGAATTTTAGATAATTAGCAATTTTTGTTTCTTCCTGGTATTATAGGTACTTATGAGTTGGTTCTAAATATTATTTTTATTAGGTAATTGAGAGTAATTCGCTCCGAAATATTGAAGTTGACTACAAATCTGCTTTGCTTTTTATTATAGGTTTAACTTTTAAAGTGTGTGCAGTTTGTGTATCTAGAACACTGGCAAGACAAGAATGTGAAAAGTGCCCGATAGGCATTCATGGAAGGTTGTTCGATAGGGATAAAGCCGCCGTCAGGAAAGGGAAAACGTTTTATAATTGTCCATATTGGCAATGAAAAAGGGTTTGTAAAAGGAGATCTTTTGGTCTTTCCGTCAAACCATACTGGCGATTATCACGAGGACATGAATGGCGATACATTTGAAGAATACTTTCAGAAAAATGTTGCCAGTTACCATTCCAGAAACCTTGAAAAAGTACCAACCACAGCATGGAAAGAAGCTGATATTTGTAAGCGGCTTATAGAAAAAAAACATAAATTTTGAAGCAGATATGGTAAAAAAAGAAGTACTATCATTGGTAAATAGCCACAAAGAAAAATTCAATAAGAAAGTTGTCGATGATATAGCTGAAAAACGAAACATAATGGTATTAAGACTGCCGTCTTACCATTGTGAACTTAATCCAATGGAATTAATATCGGCTCAAATGAAAGGGTACGTAGTAAGGAATAATACTACCTATAAATTAAATGATGTGGAGGTGCTTTTTCAAGAATCGGTTAAAAAAATAACTCCAGATAATTGGCATAAATGTGTACAACATGTTTTAAAAGGGGAAGAAAAAATGTGGAAACTTGATTGTTTAATCGAAGAAACTGTGGAACCGTTAATTGTTTCTTTGGAAGAAAATGAGAGTGATGATGAGAGCATTTACTGTTCTTCTGAATCTGAGTAATTTATTCCTATTTTATTTTTGACTGGTTTTAAAGAAACGTATCTACCTCCATTTCATTTTAATTATTTTTTTAGTTATAATAATTGACAACCGTAACATTTTTTTTATGTACCAACCATTTGTTTAGCCTCAATTTAATTTTTATGGGTGTATTAATTATCGTTAAAACGCCAATCCCTTTTTGTATATATATTATAATGTTATTTTTATTCCTAAAATGTATTTTTATTATTTAATTTATAAATTTTTTGTAATAAAGTCATTTGTTTTATTAAATTTCATAGAACTTTTCACATATTTACTATTTTCTTCACTAATACCTATATACCACGGTACTTAAAATGTAAGTTTCCCCCAATTGCCTTCTATTGTTCTCGGTTTTGGGTTCTATTGTATTCTCCGTGCGAACAGGGTAAAGTATATAAAAATAAAGGATTTCTACCTGAAGTACATTAGAAAATTTTTAAAAGAGAAGAAAAAGTAATTGATCACTCAGTACAAAAATTATCCAAGTTTGCATTTTTATTACTCTCTCTTCTTTATGAACATACTTTAATATTTTTCATTTGGCTATGATTTTCATAAAACGAAAACTGCAATTTTGCACAATATGGCAACGACTGTTTAGGGTATCTGAAACGAAATAAAATCAAAATTCAATTTTATTTTCTAGATGCAAAAGTTCAATTTTTAAGCGAATTTCTTATTTCAAATTTACCTGCTTTGTCTACGCTTTTTTTCAACCATAAACAAAAAAATATAAAACCCAGATTAGCAGTTTACTTAACATGAACTTTGTGAATAAAGTATCCTTATTTCTGAAGGTGTCACCAATTCAAAACGCATTTATTCGTCTTTAAAAAAGAGCGTAGGCTCCGGTGCACGAGGGCAAATAACAGCTATAAAATATGTAGAATAATTATACACATGACCTTTTATTACGAGCAAATTAAAAAAAAAATATGATTTCTGTTTTTTTATTATTTTTTACAGATTTCCAGAGACAGGGTGTTTTGGGCCAGGTGTGTGGAAAAACTGATGTCATTTAATGTGTGCCATTTACTGTCTGAACTGGTTGGCCCACTACATCCAAAAGACCTTGATATAAGGAAAAACTGTGGAAATAAAAACGAATTATTAGCGGTAAAACAATTAGAGAAAGTATCGTGTATTTATTTTATATTAACAATATCTTTTCAAATCCGTACAAAAATTGAGAGAGGTCCAAAGATGGCCCTGGTTAACTTACCAGAATATGGTTATAAATAAAATAACCTAAATGTCAATTTTTTAAGCAAACGTTGCCATATTGTGGTTGTAGCGGGGGGCGCAACCTTGATTGGTAGACAATTGCTAATTGAGAAGCCACATATTTTTTGTTTAGCAAAATATCATAAATAAATAGATTTTTTTTATTAAATAAATTTACAAAACGAGTCGCTTATACAGCGTTCCTAAGATTTTCCTTAGGGATAGGATTTCAATAAATCAAACAGAAATGGCATAGAAAGTTCTGCGCGCACAAAAGAAACAGGTATATTGAGCAATGGTGCCAGTTTGTTATTATCTCCAGACTGCTTTCATGAGAAAAAATTGTCGCCACTCTTTCATTGTGAGCATAAATCATAGTTTGCAATAATAACCGTTGACAAGATGTCTGCAAATTCCGCTAGATGGCGGCCACACCATGAGATTAAAAATTAGATGTTTTCAGGTCCAAACCACAGCTTTTTCTTGCTTAAAGGAGGCGGCAAGGTCCATTATTTACGATACTGAGCGATAAACTCGTGAGGTTGTTAACATTAGAAAGAAATATCTTCGCTTTTAATTAAATTTCTTTCCATTCTGTTCTACTAGTGACATCTATCCGGAAACGGCCAAACCATGCAGCTAGCACTAGCAGCCAAAGAAATCAATAAACGGCGCTGTTTTTCCTGCAGAGCTTTTTGCTTGCGATATTATTGATTTTAAATAAAGCTGGCCCTACACTACATTTGATATTTTCGAGGTATTTTATGACATGATCTCGAAACATGTAGCGAACCAATTCTTTAAAACTAGCGGGAGGGTAAAAGCGAAAAATAAGGGGCTGCCAATATTTGTAACACCCAAAAAGTGGTGAAAAGATTTATTTTGCTCTGTTTCTTTACAAAAAAAGTTTTTTTTACGAAAAACTTGAGCTCTGCCACTTTTTTTATTTTTTTCTTCAACTTTCTCGAAATTTTCGTCATACCGTAGAAAAAAATTATTTCCCCCATGGTCATACTCTACTTTTATTCGAAAAAATTTAAAAACAGAGACGGGATCAGTTTTCCGGGGGATTTTTCGGGGGATCTTGATTTCGAGTGAGAAGATAAAGGGCGCCGCAGTCAAAAATTTTTCAATTAAATTAGCCGAACGCAAAGATGTTAGAAAAACAAAGCACGAAATAAAAATGGCGCCGCTTACAATTTTTTTAAAAAATTACGTAATTTCGGGAACGCAAAGAAATAGGTCTAGAGAGTATAATTTTTAAGAAAAAAATATCAATTTTCTCGCCCTCCTCCACTGGGACTACAGGGGCCGTGCACAAATTACGTAATGGTCATAGGGGGGAGGGGGGTTACAAAACGTTACGTAGGAAGGAGGGGGGTTTTCGACAGCGTTTGCATTTGTGTGAATCTAAGAAAATTTGGAATGAAAATAAGTGAAAAGTTTTTTTTTTGGGGGGGGGGTAGTGGTCTTGAAATCGTTACGTAATATTAGGGGAGTGGCGTGCCAAACCGTTACAAAACATTACATAGGGAGAGGGTCAAAAATTGGTAAAATCACCGTTACGTAATTTGTGCAAGGCCCCACATCTGACTGTTCCTCCTTTTTGATTTCGAATCAAAGTGCAAAACCCGGGTTGGACGTTCGAAGGCGTCAAGCCGTCCTATTTGCTTGATAAAGTTTCTACGGAAATATCTCAGTCGATTTCTCCGGCCGTGTATGAACGCTTTAGGTTAGGCATTTGCATGTATCTCAGTCCCCAACCTGTAAACAGTGCGTAAGCACAATGGTTACAAAATGAAAAGCCGAAAAATATTTTTTTTTACGATATCTTTCATCAATTTGGTATTAAATTCGAGCAAAAACAATTTTTATTCCAGTCCTAAAGGTATGAAAATGGAAAACATTAGAAAACAACAACCTGGAATGGATTTACTACGTGTAAGATGTAGTGACAACATCGCCCCATGCCCATCCTTTTCTGCCTAATGTGCTTTTCCGTTTGTCTGCGTCTTATACACGGCTGCTTGGCCCCCCAAGGATTGGCTTAGGAACCCTGTATGTGAAGTCTATTAAAACAGGCAACACAATAATGTCTTGAGCATTGAACACACTTCCAGCGAGATGTCGTCGACTTCCTCGAGGCAGCAAGGCTTCCTAGTTCTACAGATAGTTTTGAATAACAAGTAAAACACCTTCGTCTATTGCGACTTCCCATATCTACTAGGTTATGATTTTCTAAAACTAAAGTTCATAAATTAAATATAATCTAGTGTTAATGATCTTGAAATTAGCGGGTAATAGGACAGGAGAAAAAGAAACTCTTATTCTTTTTTAACGGCCAACGTTTCGACCCTTTATTGGGATCTTTATCAAGGCAATTAAGTGGTTATAAGAGTTTTGTCATCTTAAAAATATGATTTTGTCCACAGTCTACACATTCTGTTGGATGCAGCAGTAACACTTGAAACCATATGTTTCTATAGCACATAACCTTCTTTTTTTCCTTCTTTTCTCACTCTCTCCAATAACACTCCGTAATGATCTTTTTAATTTTTTTCCCTTTAACTTTTTTTATAATGTTACAATTTTTTTTTTATATTTATTATTACGAGTTCCTTTGAACAAAAATAAATGTCAGTATCAAGCTGAATAAAACGGAGACTCAGTCAGAGAGTGAGAAAAGAAGGAAAAAAAGAAGGTTATGTGCTATAGAAACATATGGTTTCAAGTGTTACTGCTGCATCCAACAGAATGTGTAGACTGTGGACAAAATCATATTTTTAAGATGACAAAACTCTTATAACCACTTAATTGCCTTGATAAAGATCCCAATAAAGGGTCGAAACGTTGGCCGTTAAAAAAGAATAAGAGTTTCTTTTTCTCCTGTCCTATTACCCGCTAATTTCAAGATCATTAGTACATTCCAAGGACGCTAAACACACCCAAAATAATCTAGTGTATTAACGCATAATAACTGGTAAGAAATTATAGGTTCAAATCAAGGGCAAAAAAACAACTAACCATCTTATTATAAGAAAAAAGGACGGAGAATCCAGCACTCTCTAAAGCTCTAATAAAAGGATAATAATAATAACCCAACTAAGTTTAATCCGACATCAACAAGGCCCCAAATGTCCTGCTTATACAGCTATTATAGCTCCCTCACTTTTTTTTAAGAGATCAAAATTTTTAAAGTTTTTTTTTGTCTGCGGCACTATCCACACATTAAATATTGTTACAATTTTGTGTAATTTTAAACAAATTTTTTATCAACAACGTTTGAAACGCGTAAAAAATAGCATTTTAGTGTAATTTTTTAAAAAAATTTTCCTGCGGCGAATTTAATAGTTAATTTTGAAAAAAATCTGCAAATAAGACTGGATGAGACTTGCTTTTAAAAATAAATTTTTCTTTCCTATACACTAACTCAACACCTACTAAACCGATCCTCTCTTCCCTATAGTTCAAAAGCTCAAGGCATAGGCACCTACCTAATTTTTAAAAACTTTGCCATATGAAGGTAAGTACTTGATTTTTATTAAATGATGAACCCCTCCAGAGTCGATTTCTGGCTACGCCACTGGCTTATATGAAAATAAATTAATGGCAAAAAATTGGTGAGTTTATCAAGGATCATTTGGTAATAAGACCTTAGAATAACTTGTCTTTCAAAAGGAGATGACCACCTTTATAAAATATGAAGTGTTGTAAAAGCATCACACAGCAGCACTAATGATTAAAGTTTTTTACGTAATAATTAGGTTTTTCTATGTGATCGTTCCATTTATTTGTTAAAAATCACATAAAACAAGTGTGATTTTGGACAGTTGTTTAGTGTTGAATGGTTTGCGTTTGTTAAAGGTGCATGGTTTTATATTATTGCAAAAATTTCTGTTGTTACAAATAACAAAACGTTATTAAAAGTAAACCTATTTTTTGGAAAGGTAAAAGAACAAATTTTACTATTTTTGTCTAAAAAATGTCAACTGTGAAAAATCCAAAATGGCAGACATAGTCAAAAATTTATTTTCTAAAAAAAAGCTGGAACTTTTTTTTGACCCCTTTGTAATTTTTTATTTACAGAATGGAAAAGTTTACGGCTTTTCACGTTTAACGGGGTATCACTCATAAAATTCGGTTAAGTAGTACTAAAGTTTCGTTTGTTTGAAAGTGTGAGACAATGATGTGTTTGAAAGTAACTCTGTGTTTCGGACTTCCATTGTCTATATTTTATTTATACACGACGTTTAGATTAGTGCAATCTGTGATCATCTTCAGGTACAAACTACAATCAATTCCTAAGGCTACGTACTTATATACTGTAAGAAATCACTCAACCTTGAAGTTTAACAAGTTGGCTCCGCCCAAGGAGGGGCTTCCAAATATTTGGAATTTCAGCACTTGGTTTACTGAAAATACCCTGATTCTGCCCAATGTTTCGTTGTTGTAAACTTTCTCATATTATTACCACTAAAAGATTATGTCTCTTTTTTTTCCCAGACTATTTCTTATTTCTTATTGCATTTTTATAAGTGTATCGTTTCTGAAAAGGTAAATAAACTGAGTTTATTGCATTTCTATTGAAAACGTCAAATGTCAAAAATTCAAGATGTCGTATATAGTCAATTCTTTATTCAAAATTAGATCTTCGTGCTGACGTTCTTAATTCTATAAATTGCTTTCATGGAAAAGTTATCGTATGGTTTCTGGCAAACAAAAAATGTGCCAGGACATTCTTTCAAAGAGATTTTACGTTTGATGAACACGACTTTTGATAAGTGATACTTCATTAAACGTGAAATGGTTTTCAAGTTTTGCAATAAAAATTTCAGGGAGGTTAAAAAATTCCAGCTCTTTTTTCGAAAAGTATTATGTCCGCCATCTTACCTTTTCAGAAAAGAACCACTTGTAAAAATCCGATAAGAAATCAGAAAGTTCCTGGGAAACAAAAAGCGAAATCATTTTTGGTGGTAAGAATATGCGAAAGCTTGCTCCAATACAAGTTTGGTACTACTTAACTGAATTTTATGAGTGATACTTCCTTAAGCGTTTCCTATTTTAGGAATAACAAATTACGGGGAGAGTTCCAGCTCTTTTTGTTTCGAAACTAAATTTCCGCCATCTTGGATTTTTGACATTTGATATTTTTTAGGAAAAAATAATAAAATTTGTTCCTTTACCTTTCCAAAATATCAAACAATATAAAAATCGGCCAAAAAACAAAAAAGTTATTAGAAAATTAAATCAGTCCAAAAATTTTAGGCCTAGCCTATATACAGGGTGTCCCAAAGTCTTAGTCCCCCCTATATCCCCAAAAGCTTTTGAGATATTGTAACAATACTTTGGGAACTTCAATAAGAGACGAAATGAAAAAAATCTAGAGGAGCGGTATTGCCGCCCCTTTTTCTGGGGCGGCCTGTGGGCAGCATGTTAAAAACAGTTAAATGGAAACACATATCGAGATTTTAATGGTCTGCTGCGTCGTGACGTCAATATTATTGGCATCTGTCAGTCCTGTCAAAAGTTATTGGGAATAATTTCATATATTAAAAACTCCCCCCTTAAATCTCCAAAGGCTCTTGAGGTATTATAAAAATACTTTGGAAACTTCATTGAGAGGTTAAATGGAAAAAATCTAGAGGGGCGGTGTCACTGCCACTATTTCTGAGGCGGCTAGGGGCGGATTACCAAAAAAAGTTAACTGGAAACGCATATCGAGTCGTAGCTCATTTGAAAGGTGTTTAAAAATGCTACATACTATCATCAATATTATTGACGTATGTCACTGTTGAAAGTGACCTCCTTGAACTAGCAAAACTAAAGTCTATTTTCGAATTCGCCTCGGACGTTTCTTAGTATTTCAGGAGTAATAGATCGACAAACCTGAATTATTCGTTGTTGCAAGTGCCCCGGCGACCTATCCAACGATGAAATTGGGTGGCAAGTAATTGTCTAACAGGTAGATAAAAATGTGGAGGTGCCCCATGTTGTTGAAAAATGCAACTGCCAACGTCACCAATTTCGTTTTCAATTTCTCTTATAGCAGCAATAATCTGCTCCTCCAGAAGCCTAAGGTACCTATCGCCATTGAGGTTACCCTCAATAAAAAAGTGTGGGTTTTCATTAGCCTAATAGCGACATTTGTGCCTATGTACGGTTCCATTTAAAAAAAGAGGCCTCATCGCTAAAGCATATCTTTGTCAAAATATCTTTTCATACCGTAAACTGAACTCTTCGATCGAAATCATCTTCATTAAGTTCTTGAACTAACCTAACTTTGTAGGGGTGAAATTTATGAGCTTTTAAAATCCTGTGTACTAAGGATTTGGGGATATCAATGTCATGAGCAACTTTTCCTACCGATTGGTTTGGTTCCACGAACATTGTCCCAAGGACTTCTTCTTGAATTTCTTCTGTTGCCGTTTTCGGGCGGCCATAACTTTTTGAAACTGGTGAAAAACTTTTTTGAATTGTGCGTAATATTTGTTTGACAGGATTTTCTTTTGTTTTATTATGATGCCATGGAATCAGCCTTAAATTGTTTCAAATAACTTTTGACAGGAGTGACAGACGTCAATACTATTGATGTTGGTATGCAGCATTTTCAGAGATTTTTAAAATGAGTTGCGACTCGATATGTGTTTCTATTTAATTTTATTTTTTTCAGTATGCCGCCCCCCCAGGTCGCCTCAAATTTTTTCCATTTTGCCTCTCATTAAAGTTCTTAAAGTAGTTTTACAATATCCCAAGAGCTTTTGGAGATACAGGGGACGACTAAGGCTTTTTAATATATCAAATTGATCCCAATAACTTTTGACAGGCAGTACCGCTCCTCTAGACTTTTTCCATTTCGCCTCTTATTGAAGTTCCCAAAGTATTGTTACAATGTTTTGGAGATATAGGGGGGGGACTAAGACTTTTGGGACAACCTGTATGTAAAAGGCCTACTTCATTTGAGAGGGTTGTGTCCTTGCCCAAAAGGAGCGTGACTGCCCTCTAGCTCCAACGCGGCTCATACCAGAAAGCATATACCTACGGACTTAGACAAAACTCTTACTAAGGGCATCGCAAAAAACAAGTTACAAGGAGAAAAATAACCGACCGATAAGCCCATTCCATTAAAAAATGCTCATGGGTAACCAGTTACACCGAATTTTTTGAAAATGACGAAAACTCTTTAAAGAAACTGCTGCTATTGAGGCCGACGTGGAAGCATAATAAATAGTTTAATATGTATATATCTTCTTAAAAGAATAATATAATATATTAAATACGACGCATTTGGTTTATTTCTTAAATTTATAGTCATTAGAATCAACAATATTTTGGAAAATAAAATTAATTATTGATGAATTAGATTTTCCAAAGTAATGTTATTTCTAATGAACTGAAATACTTTAAAAAAATACCCGAATTCAAATTTCCTGGCGCCGCTACCCTAATTCAAGCTTCGAGACCGAGTCGCTAGAGGCACAACGGTAGCAAAAAACTTATAATAGGGCCCAAGTCGTCAGATCGTCTTCTACAGCCATTTGCACCAACATATTTACTTATTTAGAGGTCACCTAGAATAAGGTGGCCTAGGTTAGAGAAGAGTTTCGTTTGTATTTAAAAGTCCCCTAAAGTACCTTAGGTGATCCCATAATCTAGGGGCCCGTTTTTGGTCCCCTAGCGCTCCCCTAACCTAAAACTAAACTAGATTTAGGTGACACCTAATGCTAGATTACCCCTAGATATGTTGGTGCAAATGGCTGCTATACCCGTAGGTACATATTTTGTGGATCATACTAATAGTAAGTGACCTAGACAAAGAATTTTGTGTTAAACAGTTTTGCGATTCTTAAACAGAAGAATAATTAAATCTAATTTATTCTGTTATAAAACCATACGCAAATAGTGCGAAGAAAGCAAAAAAATATTAGAAAGTATCATGTCGTTTTATCATGACCTTAATATATTCTGATAAAAAATGAAAATAGGATGATACAGAGTTTCTTTTAAACCTATTTTGTCCTTTCAGCGGTCAGCGGCTCTCCTACTATCAACCAATTTATATAAAATTATATACGTATTTATTTATTTTGAATTCTTTAATCCCTTTTTAATGTAATAAACCTGAAGATTTACATAAAACAAATTTAGCACCTAGTAGGTACTTTCCAGGTATTCCAGTTATTTTTGACAAGTGGTATTTCAAACTTCACTGATAATATAAAACTGCCTACAAATATCATAAAAATACCATCATAAAAATAAAAATTAAGAAAAAATTACTTTGTGCCTATTTTCTAAATGATTCTTTAGACTGATTTTTTGTTTCGCCTTATAATCGCAAATGTGACAGTTGTATTTTGGATCGACTCCACACTCCTCCTTCATGTGTGCCTGCAACCCTCTACGATGTTTGTAACTTTTTTTGCAATGCTGGTTTGTACATCTCCATCTCCCTAAAGGCACAAACATTTATTTTAATTAGATTGAAACTTTCCTGAAAAATTATGATGGGTTTTTGTGGCCTCAATTGTTGTTGAAAAGACTTAAAATATGCATTTAATTAAAAAAAAAAAAATAATAATAAAATTAATAATTCTATATTTGAAAAAGCAAATAAGTATGTTGGGAATTTGGAACCTTTGGTTGCACTAAAACAAAATTATGATTGTTTTCCACAAACCAAAACTACACTTTTTTGCATTCGACGCGCGTTTCGCTAACAATGTTAGCATCATCAGGAGACGATAAACAATGAACTAAATTAATCTACGCTCTATCTTATATACAATCCTTTAGTGGGCAGAGATAAGACCAATAAATTGTGATTGTTCACGATTTTTAATCCTATCTCCCCTCAACCAAAGAATAAAGTGTACTAAACGGGATGGATCCTCTATCTTTATTTAAACTATTTCTGGATTTAATGATTTCCATACTTTCATATGCATTCAAAAGTCTTTTGTTTGGTACACTTTTTAGAAGTTTTAGGTTATCTAATGTGAATCTATGATTGTTTTCAAAAGCATGCTCGGCCACACTTGACTTTTCTGTTCTTCCGTATTTTAAGTGAGCTAAGTGTTCTTTAAAACGTGTTTGAATAGAGCGTCTCGTTTGGCCAACATATTTTTTGTCACAATCCATGCAACTAATTTCGTAAATTCCACTTTTTTCTAGAACTGTAGTTTTATCCTTGGGATTTCCTAGTAAGCTTCTTATTGTGTTACTAATTTAAGACCGGTGTTATTAAATACTTTGTGTAATCCTTTCGTATAATTAGGATTATAAGGAATTGATACAAATTTTGAGTCGCAGGTATCTTTTTGTCTGAAAAAGGTAGAATTCCGAAAGGTCTCTTGAAAAGAATGTCTATTTATCAGCTTATTTATTAATCCTTCGTCGTAACCGTTTTCGCCAGCTATAGTCCTAATCCTATTATTTTCTGCTTCAAATCTTTCTTTGTTTAAGGAGAAATTTACTAATCTATATGTTAAAAAGTGCAAACTTGCAAGCTTATGTTGTAAGCAATGAAAAGAGTCATTTGGAATATACCTGTTGGTGGCCGTGCCTTTTCTGTATAGGTCAAAGTCCAATTTATTTTTATTTCTTATAACTAAAGCTCTCAGCCTTTAGATAGAAAACATCTTTTTCTCTCAAACTTTTAATTGTTTTATTGTGATTTAATGTACTATTTTTATTGTTTTACAACATTTCGAAATGGCTAGCAAAGGAGTTTGAAAATTTACCGATAAAGGAAAAAGGTTTTTCTGTTCAAAATTCCCTTGAATTTATCAACAAAGTTAAAGATATTTCACTCCAAGAAGGTGAAATTTTAATCTCGTTTGATGTTAGTTCGTTGTTCCCTAGTGTGCCGATCCCCAATACCTTACAATACCTGGAGGAACTACTAAGAAAAAACAATCTAGAAGACAAACAGACTTTAGCATACCTATCTTTAACAAAACTCTGCATGAATCAAAATTACTTTCAATATAAAAATAACTACTACCAGCAATTAGAAGGAACCACAATGGGTAATAGTTTATCACCTTTTATCGCAAACCTATTTATGAGCAAATTTGAATCAGATATAAGTAAAGAATTTGAGTATTTCCCCAGAGTATGGTTCAGGTATGTAGACGATGTGTTTGCAGTATTCAACAGTAAAGTAACTAGTGTTGAAAATTTTATGGAAAAAATAAATAACAAATTTCCCACTATTAAATTTACTTATGAAACAGAGAACAACGGTACACTGCCATTTCTAGACACTTTAGTTATAAGAAATAAAAATAAATTGGACTTTGACCTATACAGAAAAGGCACGGCCACCAACAGGTATATTCCAAATGACTCTTTTCATTGCTTACAACATAAGCTTGCAAGTTTGCACTTTTTAACATATAGATTAGTAAATTTCCCCTTAAACAAAGAAAGATTTGAAGCAGAAAAGAATAGGATTAGGACTATAGCTGGCGAAAACGGTTACGACGAAGGCTTAATAAATAAGCTGATAAATAGACCTTTCGGAATTCTACCTTTTTCAGACAAAAAGATACCTGCGACTCAAAATTTGTATCAATTCCTTATAATCCTAATTATACGAAAGGATTACACAAAGTATATAATAACACCGGTCTTAAATTAGTATATCAATCCGGTAACACAATAAGAAACTTAGTAGGAAATCCCAAGGATAAAACTACAGTTCTAGAAAAAAGTGGAATTTACGAAATTAGTTGCATGGATTGTGACAAAAAATATGTTGGCCAAACGAGACGCTCTATTCAAACACGTTTTAAAGAATACTTAGCACACTTAAAATACGGAAGAACAGGAAAGTCAAGTGTTGCCGAGCATGCTTTTGAAAACAATCATAGATTCACATTAGATAACCTAAAACTTCTAAAAAGTGTACCAAACAAAAGACTTTTGAATGCATATGAAAGTAGGGAAATCATTAAATCCAGAAATAGTTTAAATAAAGATAGAGGACCCATCCCGTTTAGTACACTTTATTCTTTGGTTGGTCTTGTCTCCGCCCACTAAAGGATTGTATATAAGATAGAGCGTAGATTAATTTACTTCATTGTTTATCGTCTCCTGATGATGCTAACATTGTTAGCGAAACGCGCGTCGAGTGCAAAAAAGTGTAGTTTTGGTTTGTGGAAAACAATCATAATTTTGTTAAAGCAAATAAGACTCAATAAAAGTAAAAATATAAAGTGTTTGAGGATAATTTGCTTTATTAATATAATTAAAAATAAAAATATAAGGAATCTGTAAAAAATAACATACAGGACAAAAGAACATACAAAAACAAAAAATAAAAAATAGGCATTAATTCTTTTACAAAAACTCTAAACTTAAATGCGTATTGTAGAAGCCACTATATGATATAAACTTACATACAAATAATATCCGTGAGAACTGTCACAAGTAAACTATTTCCGTCACGTTGGATTACAGATTAGTGGTATAAGGTAGATGCTGACGTAAATTTTACTTTAAATTTGGATGTTTCTTTTTTCGGTGAAATTAACTCTGAATTTCGGACTTTCATTGTCTATATTTTATTTATACACGACGTTTCGATCAGTACAATCTCTGATCGTCTTCTGGTGCAAACTACAATCTACTCCTAAGGCTTCGTACTTATATACTATGGGAAATCACTCAACCGTGAAGTTTAAGAAGTTGGCTCCGCCCAAGGAGAGGCTTCCAAATATTTGGAATTTCAACACTTGGTTTACTGAAACTATCCTGATTCTGCCCAATAAAGGCAGCTTCAAGGAATTTTCGTTTCTTTTAGTGTGACTCCTTGTGCAAAACCTTTGCTTCTGTCCACTTCATTTGGTGTTGTTTTGACCATGCGTGATTTCTTTGTTTCACCTCTTTGGGTATTCGTCTGATGTTCCTTAAGCCTAACAGATAGCGCTCTTTTTGTATCACCTATGTATCATTCCCCACACTCACAAGGAACTTGGTAAATGCATTCCTTATTTTGTTTGTTCTCCGGTTTTGTTTTACTAAGAAGGCTTCGAATTATATTATGAGTTGTTCGCTACTCTTAGAATTTTCTGTGATACTCCTTTAGTATATGGAATTGTAAGGAATGCATTTGCCTGGTTTTGGTCTTGTCTCTGTCCTGTTTATTGAAATTTAGAAATAGTATCTGTTATAAGTTTAAGGCTGTAATCATTCTGCTTCATACCATTCTTAATGTTTCTGACTTCGATTTCCAAGTCATGAGAATTGTTACAAATTTGAACGGCTCTGCTATACAAAGTTCTTTTTATGCTTCGTTTGGTTGTAGCAGAATGATTTGAACCTTGATTTAAATATTGTCCTGTGTGAGTGGGTTTACGATAGACTGTTGATCTGATGTCGGTTTCCACTCATTTGACAAGTACATCAAGAAAAGAAATTTGACAATTTTGTTCCAACTCCATTGTGAATTTAAAGGTGATACTTATGTTATTTAGGTGATAAAGAAATTCTGAAAGTTGTTGGCCATTCCCGGTCCAGACAATAAAAGTATCAACATACCTTAGCCAGAGCTTAGGTTTATATGTTGCGGTATCAATCGCGTGTGATTCCACTGGCGAAAGAATCTTTCACCTGAGAATGAAAGTTATGCAGACAAAACTCCAAAAACTCCATCACTCCCTCCAGTGGCAGGCTGGTACGTTCATAAAGGTATTCGTCATCAACTAGTCTCTGTCTAATAATATCTAGCGATTCCTTTATCAAGACATTGGTTATTAATTAATTAACCGCGTGTGATTCGAATCACTCCATGTAAATATTGGCCACCACTGACAAAAGCGATGAACCCATTGGCAGACCATCATCCTGAGCATAAAACCTATCTTTCGGGATTTGTCATCAATCAGTCTCTTTCTAATAATATCTAGCGATTCCTTTATCGGGACATTGGTGTATAGACTTTCGACATCAAAACTTACAAGTCTATCCTCGGGTCCTAAAACAAAAGATTTAAGAATATTAACAAAATGGTTGGAATTTTCTACAAATGAAGGCGTCTTGCCTGCAAGAGTTTGAATAATTTTCAAAAGGAATTTAGACAGATTGCTTGTTGGAGAATTTATGGAACTTGTGATTGGGCGTAAGGGCATTGCATCTTTATGAATTTTGGGAAGTCCGTATAGATGAGGAGGCTTGCTACAATGTGGTGTAAGTTGCGACCTTGTGTTGTCCGGAATATATCTGGAATACTTTTTTAAAGTTCTGTAAACCTTACTTTCGGTTGATTGCGTCGGGTCTTTTGTGAGAAGTTTATAGTTGCCTTTGGCAAGTGCCTCTTCAACTTTCTGGTCATAGGTTTCCGTGTCCAAAATCACTGTTGCATTGCCCTTATCCGCCGGTGTCTCGAAAGTCTGCATACGTTGGAGGAATTTGAAGTTATGTTTACTTTTTAATTGCCTCTTTAAAAATGTTTAATTAAAAAACATTCACAGGAAACCATAAGCTTTGACGACATAAATAAAAAAGTTTTAATGGTTTTTCTACTGCCAATCTTTCTTTTTTGCTTATGTTGTCTAAAGATGCAAATTAATGTGGCTGTTTGTGGATAATATATAAACTTGACACTACCATAGTGAGTTTTTATTTGAAATAGATTAAATAAACTTATTGTTGTGTTTGGAAAATGAATACAACTTTTTCTATAAACTTTTTGAAATAAAACTAAAATTCATTAAACTACTCATTGTAATATTCATATTTTTATAATATACATATCGTATTATTACGTTAATTTTTGACTCACGTTACTCAAATGTCTTTTCGTTCTGCAGTGTTTCGTAAAGTTTTGTTTATACTGAAAGTGCATGTTGCACACTTCGCAACCATACACTGGCCTTTCGCTGGTTTGACATCTTTTAAATTTGACGTGTTCGTACATGGTCGAATACGTATTGAATACTCTTCCGCAAGTCGGGCAAATTAAAGGTCCCTTTTGACATTCGAAATTTTGATGTCTTGTAAGAGTATTTTTCAGTTTGTAACTTTTGTTACATACTTCACACGTAAAATCTAAAATGAAAAGAACGTTACTTCTACTGCTGGACAGATGGCCGCCTATACTATAGGGTTCCTAAGCAAATCCTTAGGGGGCCAAGCAGCCGTGTATAAGACGCAGACAAACAGAAAAGCACATTAGGCAGAAAAGGATGGGCATGAGGCGATGGTGTCACTACATCTTACACGTAGTAAATCCATTCCAGGTTGTTGTTTTCTAATGTTTTCCATTTTCATACCTTTAGGACTGGAATAAAAATTGTTTTTGCTCGACTTTAATACCAAATTGATGAAAGATATCGTAAAAAAAAATATTTTTCGGCTTTTCATTTTGTAACCATTGTCCTTACGCACTGTTTACAGGCTGGGGACTGAGATACATGCAAATGCCTAACCTAAAGCGTTCATACACGGCTGGAGAAATCGACTGAGATATTTCCGTAGAAACTTTATCAAGCAAATAGGACGGGTTGACGCCTTCGAACGTCCAACCCGGGTTTTGCACTTTGATTCGAAATCAAAAAGGAGGAACAGTCAGATGTGGGGTCGTGCACAAATTACGTAACGGTGATTTTACCAATTTTTGACCCCCTCCCTATGTAATATTTTGTAACGGTTTGGCACGCCACTCCCCTAATATTACGTAACGATTTCAAGACCACAAAGTTTGACACAAATGCAAACGCTGTCAAAAACCCCCCTCCCCCCTACGTAACCTTTTGTAACCCCCCTCCCCCCTATGACCATTACGTAATTTGTGCACGGCCCCTGTAGTCCCAGTGGAGGAGGGCGAGAAAATTGATATTTTTTTCTTAAAAATTATACTCTTTAGACCTATTTCTTTGCGTTCCCGAAATTACGTAATTTTTGAAAAAAAATTGTAAGCGGCGCCATTTTTATTTCGTGCTTTGTTTTTCTAACGTTTTTGCGTTCGGCTAATTTAATTGAAAAATTTTTGCCTGCGGCGCCCTTTATCTTCTCACTCGAAACCAAGATCCCCCGTTTTAGGAAAACTGATCTCGTCTCTGTTTCTAAATTTTTTCGAATAAAAGTAGAGTATGACCATGGGGGAAATAATTTTTTTCAGCGGTATGACGAAAATTTCGAGAAATTTGAAAAAAAAAATAAAAAAAGTGGCAGAGCTCAAGTTTTTCGTAAAAAAAAACGTTTTTTGTAAAGAAACAGAGAAATCTTTTCACCCCATTTTGGGTGTTACAAATATTTGAAGAATTGGTTCGCTACATGTTTCGAGATCATGTCATAAAACACGTCGAAAATATCAAATGTAGTGTAGGGCCAGCTTTATTTAAAATCAATAATATCGCAAGCAAAAATCTCTTGCAGGAAAAACAGCGCCGTTTATTGATTTCTTTGGCTGCTAGTGCTAGCTGCATGGTTTGGCAGTTTCCGGATAGATTGCACTAGTAGAACAGAATGGAAAGAAATTTAATTAAAAGCGAAGATATTTCTTTCTAATGTTAACAACCTCACGAGTTTATCGCTCAGTATCGTAAATAATGGACCCTGCCGCCTCCTTTAAGCAAGAAAAAGCTGTGGTTTGGACCTGAAAACATCTAATTTTTAATTATTTTTTCCTCGATCATCTCATGTTGTGGTCGCCATCTAGCGGAATTTGCAGACATCTTGTCAACGGTTATTATTGCAACTATGATTTGTGCTCACAATGAAACAGTGGCGACAATTTTTTCTCATGAAAGCAGTCCGGAGATAATAACAAACTGGCACCATTGCTCAATATACCTGTTTCTTTTGTGCGCGCAGAACTTTCTATGCCATTTCTGTTTGATTTATTGAAATCCTATCCCTAAGGAAAATCTTAGAAACCCTGTATATGTAAAGAACTTCATATTGACGTATTGACGTCGCAATAGACACTTGTAAATATTTCAACGCATCGGTATCGATGGACGTAACGCGTTCAAAACAAAGTCAAAATACTTTTTGACTTGCTCATACCAATGACAGAATCTCGTTTCGTACGGAAGGATGTACGTATCGTTACGAACTCCCGAACGTACGCAACGATTTCAATTAGGGTAATTCCATTGTAACGGGTGTTACGTTTTATGTTTTTGACATCCAATTTTATGTTTAATGTTGATAAGTTATTACAACAAAACTCGAATTAACTCATGTGGTCTTGACAGATGAAAATCTTTATGCAAAAAAACTCACTAGGAATCACCAGAACAATGTATTTTAGGGAATCGAATACATGTAGTGGGTGTTATTTTGTTTTTTACGTTTTTTCGACTTTGAAGTTAGCATAGCAACTAATATATTTTTTTATCTTAGTGTATAGCAGAAAAGGCCACCAAAGAGGTTTAATATATTTTGAGTTTTATTCATTTTTACTTCTTTTATTTTCTTTATCCTCAATTTGTAACGGGTGTTATGATTGAGTGTAACGGGTGTTATATAGTAAATTCGTTTTTATATTGGATTTTTTTTAAAGACTTTTTCGGCCAAGAATGGCAAAAATCAATTGCAGTTGAGGACGTATGCTCTATATAATACACCAAAACTACTTTCATACATTGTTATGTTCGTAAAAAAAATAAATAACTACATAGAAGGAGTACCGTAAGTAAATATTAACATAGTACTAAAAATAGTTACAATACTTTAATTTGGGTCCTTTCAAGTTCAGATTTGTAGGTGACTGCTGACAAGATAACATTGGGCCCATCATTTTCAAAATAATGCTTGTATTGTATGTTATCTATGGTTCTGAGACCTTGCCATCTCGTTTCTAAAACGGGGGTGATTTCTTTTATTTGGCTCTCTGGTATATAGAATACCAAAAGTCCCCCAGCATTCACTGAGGGGAACTCAAAGCACTATTTAGGAGTATTTAATATTACTTTGTAAAAATACACCAAAAAATACTGTTGAAGAAATTGTGAAATACTTTTAGAATTATCAAAACGTCAATCAAATTATTTACTTACTCAAGCAATTGTTTTATATTATGTCAAACACAGAATATACACAGCCTACTATGACTACTTTATTTTTGCAAGCAGTTTTAATTTTTTTTTAAATTTACCTGTAACGGGTGCGACAGTATTTAAATACTGTAATTTTCAAATTTCCTTGTGGTGACTAACATTTTTTTTTTTGATACTGTCGAAGCGTATTTCATACTTGTTGTAATGATATAGTTTCGTATAATTTTTGTATTTGCGTGTTTAGTTAGAAACACTTTTTGTATTTTTTTGTAACGGGTGTGACATATAAATAATGATGAGTTCTTACAGTTACAGATCCTAAATGACGTCTTGCATGAATGAAATTTTATATTTATATTTTAGGCACTAACCACTAGTTCCTTTCAATAAATAATTCAATATGATATATCTTAACGTCTAAGCTAGAACTCATTGTAAACAAAATTAATTTTTTTTTGCATTATGAGCCTTAAAACTTTTTTAAAAGATTAAAGTAGAATGCTGAAAGAAAGTACATAAATATAGGCAAAGTTTTGGTTGAACCTATCATTATAAGTATTCCTCTCTTATTTGGGGTGGATTTTATAAAGACACCACACAATTGAGTTTTGTGAAAATAAGGTACATTTCTGTGGAAATACCCATTAGCAGTTCTGTCATCGCACCCTTCAAAAAAGCGGGCATCGTTCGAAACATCGCATAAACAAGTCAAAAATGTAGTATATTTTGGCTTTATTTAGAACGCGTTAGGTATACGGATACTGATGCGTTGAAATATTTACTTTAAGTAGAGACATAAAGCTATTTGTAACTCATCGCGGTATACGTATCCGCATCTAGCAGAAACTTGTAGCACGTTCGAAAAGAGCAGATATATGCTAATTTAAGGTGTACCGATACGTGATACCTAAAGCATCTCAACACCTATCGCGTTCAAGAACACCTTAGATTAGCATATATCTGGTCTTTTCGAACGTGGTACAAGTTTCTGACCAATTAATGTGCTTGGTTCTCGCTAGATGCGGATACGTATACGGCGATGAGTTAAAAATAGCTTTATGTCGCTAGTGTCTCATGTTGCTGATTCTAAACGAATTTAGTAGTCACCGGATTCACTACAAATAAATAAAGGGTGAGCAAAAAACCTTCAAACTTTTGAATTTGCTATAACTTAACTATAATGTTTTGACTTTTTGGAAAGACAAGACATAAGTCTACTACAAAGTATCATGTCTTGTCTTGCAGAAAAGTTAAAAAAAAGCGGATCCACATATTTAGCTTCATCATGTTAGTCCTTAGTGATTTCTTATTTGCTCTAAGTGAATTTTTTATTTGTCATTTATATTTATCCACCCAACTTTAATATATTTGTGGTAAACAAGTAGGTAACTTTATAACCACAATATCAAATTATTAATCAACTAACCAATAACCCATAACAAGTTTTCTACTTACTGCAAACGGATTTTCCGTTTGGCACAAATAGGTATAATACAATTTCATAAATCTAATAAAATTGTAAAATATTTCCGAGTACTCTTCTAGGATCACCTATAAAAACTTATGGCGTACTGAAGATCCCTAACAAGGGTGAAACGCGTGTTTGCGTCTAGTCTCCAAGTCGCACACGGTATGTATTCTTGTGGTACTCCGGTGTATTTTGTAGTTTGTTTTTTTTTGCTATCGATTCGTCATAGTAAAAAGCCCTATATAATGGTCGATGGACTGTCTCTGAAACCAGTCAGTGGTAGAACTCTCTTTTTTACTTATTTTCAAGAGGTTTTTGAAAACGGCGTTATCGTTTTTTTAATATACAGGGTGGATTCTTTAAACGAGACGGTGCTTCTAGCGATGATCCTATTTTAATAATTTTTTGCAGGTAGGTTTATTTTGGATTCAGTAAAAACTGATTAAATTTTCAGCCTTATCAACGTCTTTTTTGACGTTTTTTTTTTAATTCCTTTTTGAGGTGTTCGATTTTAGTTTAACGAATTTGTGGTCATAGATGTGGTTTAACTCTTACGGAGTTCGTTGCAAAGTGTTTCATTTTCTTCGTCAGAATACCGCGCGTGCGTAGAGTTGCTCGTATTCGTCAGCTTAATGACTTTGAGAGAGGGCGGATTGTGGGCCTACGGGAGGCAGGTTTATCATTCAGAGAAATTGCGAGAAGAACCAACCGATCTTTACGATTTTAAGATGTTATCGGGCATGGACCCAAGAAGGCCGAGGACACAAAGCTAGAGGCACTGGACGTCGCCGGGAAACAATAGAGCATCAAGACCGCCGACTTAGACTTTTGGCTCTAAGAGACCGGTTTAGCTCTACTCGGGCGATTGCCAATCAGTGGTTTGAAGAACATGGAAAGGCGATTGGGATGCGTACAGTGTATCGCCGAATAAGAAGTTTTGGACTGTTTTCTTACCGCCCACATTGGGTGTTGCCACTCAACCCTGAGCATCGAGGAAACCGACTGCAATGGTGCACAGAAAGACTGCAGTGGGATCAAGAATGGAATAGGGTGATCTTCAGTGATGAATCTCGCTTTTGTTTGGGCATGCATGATGGTCGAGCAAGGGTAAGAAGGCGTCGTGGTGAAAGACGGGATCCGCAGTTTGATATGGAAAGACATGTTCATCATACAGTGTGTGTTATGGTATGGAGTGCTATCGCATTATTAGAGGTAACATGACAGCAGTCCGTTACATCCAGGAGGTAGTGGAACCACATGTCCATATTTTAACAAGACAACGCGAAACCGCATGTGACCAGAGTAAGGTTAGACTTCATGGATCTACACAACGTTAACCTCTTACTATGGCCACCAAGATCCCCTGATCTGTCCCCGATCGAACATGTGTGGGACATTCTGGATCGCAGGCTACTAAACTTACAGCGTCCTTCTCAGACCCTTGCAGCACTTAGACATGAGTTAGAAGTAGGGGGGAACGAGATACCCCAAGAGGATATAGACCCCCTCATCCGAACAATGCCCAGACGTGCGAACGAGTGTATAAGAAATCGAGGATCCTCAACCCATTATTAAAGTTAATTCTGTTAATGGTCAGCCGATTTGGCTGAAAACCTAATCACTTATGAAGTATTGCCTGATAAATATGTGAGCATAATATTAATAAATAATATCAAATATAAATAAGTGTTTATCTTTCTTTGTCACTCAGCATATTTTTGTATAATTTGCAGGCCACTTAATATGCTATAAAAGTTTCTGACAAAGTTGTGAAACTCGCTGTAAACATAAACATTTTATCAACGTGCAAGGCAGTTAATTAATTCAAATAAGCCAGTTTTTTTCGAAATTGTCATTTTAATGTTAGTTTTCGTATGTTAAGTAAGAATTACAATGTTCTAATGTTAGAGATAGAAGCTTATAGCTGTCAGGCAGCGTAATGATAAAATTAAATTCGGATATTTCAAGTAGAAATAAGAACATTTTTGTAGTAATTCTTATAAAAAAACTATTATTTCAAGGGTGTAAACAATAGTCATCTTTTAAATGATGAAAGTAAGGGGTGAAAACAAGTCAAAAAGTTCATATGACTTATGGGCAAAACTCAACAGATTTTTATCTAAATGACTTTAACCATTTTACAATAGGGCCAAAATAAATATTTTCTCTAAATCCTCTAAATTAAAAAAAAATAAAAAATTATTTCCTTTAAGTAAAAGATTTAAAAAATACTTGGCTACAACGCAATTCGCTGCCTACGTGAGTCTCTGACCTCCGACCCTCTCTCCTCTCTACAGCACGGTAGTACATCATCCGCTATTCGTTGTGAAGGTTGTCAATCGCGCCGTTTGGTGTGAAATTAAACCGAGTTAAAAATGTTCTCCAATCAGGAATAAGCTGGCATGATATGAGTATACGGTGCAGTGTTTTTTGATTGTTTCTTCAACTAAAAAAGTTCTTAAAAAAATACTGTTATTAAAAAAAAAGTATGCCCTACAAGTGCACAAAACAAGTGCTTAAAAGAAGTGTTTTTTGCTCTGATTTTTGAGTGTTTTTCAAAATACAAATTAAAAACAGTTTAAAAACTGTGTGACAAGTGTTTTTAATTAAAAAAAAAAGAGTGTGTTTGCCACAAAAAATTTAATAAAAAAGAGTTTTTACAAATTAACAAGAGCTTTGAAAATTGTATGACAGGTGTGTTACTTTTTTTTATAGTTCATAGTTCTTTATTGCCATGTTATTTATACATATAAAATACATATATATACAGGTATCGTCAACCTAATTGAATATTATAAAGTTATAGATGAATAAAATAAATAGGTAACATATTAATATAAATATAAACATCCATTGGAAATTGCCATGGTATTGTGGAATTATTTTTGAACAAAACAGAAAATTCAGCGTATAAGTTATAATTAAATTGTACAAGCAGAATTTTTTTTTTTTTTTTTTTTTTTTTTTTTTTTTTTTTTTTTTTTTTTTTTTTTTTTTTTTTTTTTTTTTTGTTTGACATTTAAAATGTTTTGAAACTTTTTTGGCAAATGATTGTACAACGTGTAGATGGGGCCTTTTTCTGTTGTTTGTAATCTATGATGTGGGTAGATGTATAGTTCATTTTGATTTCTTGTGTTGTATGTGTGGTTAGAGAGGTATTGTTTGAACATATCGGGATTTCTTTTTAAGAAAAGAAGGCACTCGAATATGTAGACGCCGACAACAGTTAAATATTTGTTTATTTTAAAAATACCACGACAGCTTTCTGATACTCCCATTTTAAACATTATTCTAATTAATCTCTTTTGAACCTTAAAAAAACATCTTCCAGATGACTGCTACTACCCCATAGTGTGACGCCGTACCTTATGTTTGAATAAAACATTCCGTAATATATTGATCTCATAGAATTAGTGTTTCCAAATGTCTTTACCAACACTCTAAAAGCGTAGCACGTTCGACTTAGTTTTTTACATAAGGTTTCGATATGAGCGTTATATGTTAGGTTAGTATCTAGTGTTATACCCAGTATTTTTGCAGTTTCTACAAACTTAATTTTGTCGTCCTTAAAGGTAAGTGTGTCGAGTTTATTAATAATAATATTTGAAAACAGCATTAACTTTGTTTTTTCCGCGTTTAGTACTAGTTGGTTTTTTTCTAGCCATTCATCAGTTTTTGTAAGTGTAGTCGTTAGTTTGTCTTGCAAGTCATCATGCTTACTTATTGGAACAATTGTATTTCCGTCATCCGCAAAGTTTACCATGACGTTTGTATTTTCGTTTGTGTCTATTAGGTCATTGAGGTAGATAATAAAGAGAATATGCCCCAATATGCTCCCTTGTGGAACGCCGGTAGTTATCGCCGCAGGCTCCGAAAGCACTGTTTTGTTGTCTCTACTTATAATGGTCCGCTGATATCGTTCAGTAAGATATGAATAATAAAAGTGGACCGAATTTTGCGTTGCTTTTCAAAGCAAAACTTTATTTCAATACCGAAAAAGACTTTTAAATAAACTTTTACAACCTGACGACGCGCTAAAACCAATTTTCGTTAAGTACACATTTATTTTTTTCTTTTTTACTATTTTTAAATAAATAATAATTTTCTAAAAACACCATCTTCAAGGTGATGCTGATATTTACGCTTCAGCACGCCGCGCCACTCTATCATAAGATCTCCTTTAATTTTCTCGCACCTAAAAGCGCATTGTTGCTAAACTGTGTCGTATATCTCCGAAACCACTAAGTTTTGACGCCCATATTATAACTTTTTTGCTTGTTTTAGCCCCCTCCCTTATCACCCATTTAAATAATGACTTATCGTTTACACCCTGTATTCTTAACCTATTAGACGTTACCAACTAGATTCGCTACAAAAAATAATTTTTCTGTTTCGACCAGCACTTGGTCGCGCTTTGTTTAAAAGCGAGCCCAGTAAACAGGTTAGGTTCTTCGAGTTTTAAAAACTCTGCAATTTTCGAAGGTACTTGTCCCATCGTATTTCTCCCAATTACTTGGTTGATACATTTTCCGTTGCGCATTCCAAGAAACAGTTTGTCTGTGGTAGTTATTTTAGATCTCAAATGCAGGTACTTCCTTATTATTGGCAGTAGCAGCACTCGTTCATCGTAAATCTCTACAATTGTGAAAACCCGCCGATCTCTGGTAATGTTAAAAATCATCACTGTTTCTCTGTCTTCGATGTCATGAACCTTGAAGTTTACTAGGTCTTCTCTGTTGCAGCCTCCCGCAATACCAATTATAAGCGCCACCTGGAACAAATAGTGTTGTTTGAAGGTCAAGAGCAAACTAGAGTTTCGAGCTTCTCTTGCTTTTATTTCGTTTCGATTGCAGATACATCAGCAAATGAAACGTTCTAAGAAAATAAAATAAAAATAAAAATATAAATAAAACCTTACAGAAAATCGAGTTGTGTTGAAAATGTAATTATCCATCTAAATGTATAAATTGCATTTCGCTAGATGCTACCATTCGTGGTTTTTATAAGTATATTTTTATTTTTCTTAGATATCTCAAAAACTACGAACCTGACAAACTTTAACATTGACATAGTTTTTGTTGAAGATCGAATTATCTGTCTAAATATTAAAACAGTGTGTCCCTAGCTTTTTATAACTACTTTCGTTTTTCCTAAATATCTCAAAAACTACGTATCTCATAGACTTCGTCATTAAAAATATTTGCACTGCTCAAGGTCATTGATAACTTAAAGGGAATTTCCACCAATTTTATAAGTAGTGCTTATTTTGATCAAATACAGAAAATCTAAGTAGGAATAACTTTTTAAATAATAATCCGATTTAAACACAACGTACCTTTATTCAATTTTAAAAAGATACCTCGTTTAATGGGTTATTTTTGTGTCTTTTTTAATTAAAAAATTAAAAAAGTTGGACAAAGTAGGACGAGATTCTTACAGAGATTGAAAGTAGAAAGCCTAAATTTTATTTTCCTGTATATATAAGAAAGGACTTGAGAGGACTTCTTTTCTAAAACTTTAGTACAGTTTAATTTTATTACATAAAAAACAATAAATCATACAAACGTTACACGTATCTTGAACTGAATATATTAGTTATAAAGGCTATCAACATATATTGTAAATTTTCATATCCAAAAATTGACAAGCTGAAAAAGTCTTATTTAATGATAACATGAACATGCCCAAAAAAATGGAGATTTAGACATTTAGTTTTTGTCACGTTTACTAGCCTACTAAATTAGTATTTCCTAGGACTTAAGAAGCTTTTTTAGGTAGTTTGGAATATATAGGAAAAAATTTAAAAAAAAATATCCCTATAAATTTTTTGAATTTTGTCATAGAGATGAACCACTGTGTGCCGTCTTAAATTTTAAAACACGGGACATAAATTGACGCCATTTTAAAAGCACAGACTATTTGAAATACATTGAAGTCATTTTTAGTAATAAAGTAAAAAGTCAGAGCACATCGCACTTTTATTTAATATTGACAAAGCGTGATACTTACTTTCTTTTCGTTTATTTTCCCAAAAGACAATACATTGAATGGGAATCGTCATAACATAAAAAAAATGAGAAGATCAAAAGATCTTGGGAGGAAAGAACGAAAATTCAAAATTGGATGAGCGTCCCACAAGGAACACACAAAAGACCAAAGGGAAAGGGGAAACAATTAAACGATGTTTCGCCCGGGGTGACCTGCGTGGGCTCGTCAGTGGATTCACTAGTCACCCTCAATCCAGACATCATTTAACACCATCGCACACTCTGACCTCCAACTCTGAATCACTCACAAATAGGCATCGTTGGTACTTATTATAAGTCACCTGATACGGGTTAGTCCTGGCGTGTTAATCTTTCCAATAGGAATATGCTCCTAAGACAATTAAAACAATACTGACGAGCCCACGCTGGTCACCCCGGGCGAAACATCGTTTAATTGTTTCCCCTTTCGCTTTGGTCTTTTGTGTGATCCTTGTGGGACACTCATCCAATTTTGAATTTTCCTTCTTTCCTCCCAAGATCTTTTGATCTTCTCTTTTTTAGATTCTTTTCGGTTGATGTAACGGATTTGGAAGTTTAACTTCATAAAAAAAGTGGTTTTGGATATGAAAACTAATGTAAATATATAAATATTCACAAATTAAACCCATATACAACAACAATAATTAATAATATAGTCACCACAAAAACTACCAATTATTACAATTGTAAAATTCTTCTAAACTATAAAAACATTTCTCAATAAGTATTTTCTTAAGTTGATTTTTGAATAAAGAGCATTTTAAATTTCTAAAGTCTTTGGCAGATGATTATAAATTTTCAAATCCGCAAAATCGGGAGGTTTTGCAATTCGGTATCGATAAATGTATAAATTAGAATTTTGCCTAGTGCAAATTTTGTTTTGATATTCTCCATCTTCCAAAAATTTTGATTTATTTTGATATATATAGCAGACTAATTCGTAGATATAGAGACCGGATAGCGTGAGAATATTGTATTTACTGAACAAAGGTTTACAGGATTCGTCTCTTTTTAATCCTGCCGTACTACGTAAAGGCGCAGTTAGACTGTGGGAGTGCAGTCGTCGTTGCATTGCAGCTGTAGTGAATTTTTTCCCATAGATAATGCAGAACTGTTTTTATTAAGTAGTTAAACAGATATCTGCAATTTTTAATAATTACCATAGTAGGCTGTGTTTAACTCTGACCTATGAAGTTTTAGGGTAGCTATCTAGGTAGCTATGATCAAATAAAAACAATTGCCATGATATACGAGCCCAAGTGTCAAAAGTGGCGTCTTCTTCAAGATATAAAAATGTTTGAAAACTTTGAAAAGTACGACATGATAAAATGTTATATTGAAAGTAACGAAAATCGACAGACGGCGTTAAATCTTTATTTCCAGATATCCGGAAAGAAGGCAACCTAGCTCAAAAATATTTTTGAAGTTAAAACGTCATCTACAAGAATACGGATCCTTTACAAAACCGCGGCCTAGGACGTATAGAAGCCTAGTCAGAGATAGAGAGTTGGAAACACTAACGGTTGTAGGAGAAATAGAAATTAACCCGAATACTTCCACCAGGGCTATGGAGAGAAACACTGGAATTCCACGCAGCAATGGCGTTCGGGTGCTTAAAAATCACAAGTTTAGGCCGTATCGACCCCGACGGGCGCACCAATTACGGCAACGAGATTTTGCTCCAAGACGTTCATTTTGCAGGTGGTACCTAAATAAAAGCCAAGAAGACCCCGACTTTGCCAGAAAAGTTATTTGGACGGATGAGGCAAAGATTTCTAGTGATGGAATATTCACCATATATAACTGCTATTACTGGAAACAGCAAAATCACCATATTACGGTGGAACAAGCGAATCAGGGAAGGTTCAGTTTTAAGGTATGGGTAGGCATCTACAGAGGACAAATTATTGGGCCATATATTTTTGATGGAAATTTAAATGCCGAAAGATACCAACAAATTTTAGAAGAGCAGGTGATTCCGTTTATCGACAATTGACAACTTCAGCAAAATAATAAGCTATACTTTCAACATGACGGTGCACCTCCTCACAATTCACGAGACATTACTAATTTGCTAAATATTGTGTTTGCCGAAAACTGGATCGGAAATAAAGGTCCTATATATTAGCCCCCCAGGTCTCCAGACCATACCCCTTGCGACTTCTTTTTGTGGGGGCGAGTCAAAGACCTTGTATTTCGAAATCGCCCAACTACTAGAAGGGAATTGGAAGAGGCACTTCATACTGCGTCAAGAGAAGATGTAGGATATATTTTCAAAAAAACGGCCTTCAATTTGAGCATTTGTTTTAGAATTAAAGAAAATTGTTAGATGTAGATTTTAGGTGTTACATAGTTTAATTAATAAAAATTTTAAATAAAGACTTTTAATAATTTTATTTTTGTTTATTATTTTAGGGTTGGTAATTATAGTAAACTAGAAGTTAAAGTTCGAGGTTGCTGTGTCCCCTCGTGTCGTAGCCAACTTGATTTTGTATGAAAAAAAAACCAATAAAATTTTATTTACACATTTAGGGCGCGCACAGCGCCTACTATGGTAAATATCAAAATATGCAAATATCTTTTAAACTATTTAATAAAAATAGGTGTACGGTACATCGTTCGACAGGAAATTTTATTAGAAAACTGATTTTTTAGATAATATAACTTTGTGTGATATCTCGGGAACTAAAGGCTTTAAGAGAAAATCGGTGAAACGGGTAGATTTGTCTTTAAAAAATCTTCAAAAAATGTTTTTAATAAAAATCTCTATCTCTACAAATAAAAAAGTTGTAGAGGGTTTTTAGAAACGCACATTTTTGAGAATCACCCTGTAGCTCAGACTTCTCTTGAAAATCGAGCCCGTAACATGTTTTGGGCTAACTATGCTGCAAAAGCCCAAAGCTATAGAGGCCCCTCGAATTTGGACCACCCTGTACATTTCGCTAAAACGGGATTACTAATTTAAAACTTATTCCGAAATAGATTTTGTGCCTTTTTTATGGCTAATCCAGATACATTAAGCTTTCTGGTTGTAACGTTACAGTTCTGCATGGCTTAGAATTATTAACTAAGAGACTTCAAAAAAAAAATATAGGTTACATAAATCATGTGTCGAACGAAAATACTAGAGAAATGTCCTAGGAAGAGCGCGATATCTTAAAGTCTAAACTATAGGGCCTACTGCCGGCAGTAGAAATTATTTTTTTTAAAGAAGGCAAGACGTTCTTTCATTTCTTCCCAATTGAGCGGAAGATACATTTTTTTGCTAGAATTAGACCGAATTAGGCTGAACAACAAAGACCTATTACATATATAAATGGAGATGTTGAAAAACTAGTGTTACTAAAGAAATCAGCACCTATTCAGCTACAAAATAATAAGCCCTTACCTTCATCATAAGAAATTCATCATCTCGAGCTTCAAGTAAGAACCTATAAACATCGTGTCTTTCAAATATTTTAGCTTTTTTCCGTGAGGATTCCGCCCTTTTTATTCTACAGTAGTCCAGTATCTTTTTAAACTGAGATATATCGATACCTTCGTATAGGCTTATAGTTTTTCTGAGCATTGAGTATTCCATAGAGTAGCTTATGCCCGACTTAAAGTGGGATTTTTCTTGGAAATAAACTAACAGATTTTCCTCGTTTAACTCATAATCGTTTTCCTTTAACCATTCTTTGAGGGCGGCATATTTTTTGTCGTAAATTACTTTCGCCTTAGCGGATATGTTTCGTTCTTGTTTTTGCTGTGAAAAGTCGTAGTTTGTCAAGTCTAAAATGATAAATTCATTTAAAAATAAAAATTTATTGTTAGAGTCTAAAATTTACTAATTTGCATCTGTATCACCAATCAAGATGTTTTAATTTAAAACAGTCAAAAAAACATTCAGTTTTTTATTAGCCAAGTATATAATAATTAAGTTTATTGTAAATAGTTTTTAAATTAAAACTATTATAAGAAAAATAGGTAGTAAAAACAATAAAAATATTAATAAACAGTAAAAATAGCTAAAAAATGCAAAACTTTAATATAATACGTTAAATACATAAACTTAAAAAAACAGAAATACAACAAACAAGCCTTTAAACACTAAATAAAATAAATCGGAAAAAAGTTTTTCCTCACCCTTTGCCTTCTACGCCACAAATCTTTTCTGTATATTTATTAGGGCGCTAAAACTTTCCCTTCATTTTGTAAATATGTTTGACTAAATTATTAGTTGGAAATTTCGCCATCTGACTCCTCCAATAAAACGCTATACATATTTAGGAAGAATTAAATTTGCGAAATCAGTGACATAAGAGGCGGAACTGAGAAATGCTGAGTAACAAAGAGTTGAGGTATTTATTATACCAAGCCCACCCACTTTCACTAAACCTATTAATAATATATTTGCCCATATTAAAATATAAAAGATATGGTAAAAAGTTTATATTATACAAAAAAAATGAAATATATTTAAGTTTTTGTTTTGAGTTGAGAAGAATCCTCCCCCTTTAAACGCTGGCAGTAATATCACAACATACATTGGTCCCAACGACCTTCAAATCGTCCCTCAAACCTTTCGTATCCTGTTCGTTACTCATAGCTCCAATATTTCATATTTGAAGGAAAACAAAGAGAATCTTTTTATATTATATCCAACCAAAAAATAAATGAATTATTTTCCCCATAATGATTACATCTATACATATAATAAATCTGTAAATTTTATCTCTCTCTCTAATTGTCTCTCTGTTCATTTGTTTACTATCATGCAAAAGCTACTAAACGGCAATAAAAGTTTTGATTATTTCAAGTAAAACCGGGGAAAAACAGCGAACAAAGCCGGTATTCGTAATACCTTACCCAATGAAATTAAACAAGCTTCCTCATTGAGCTTTTTCAAACTTCAAACTAAAGAGCTGTTAATTGACATTAGCCCCTATGACATTACAGAGTATTGTAACAAAATTTAATCATTTTTGTATTTGCTGCTCTTTCTTTTTCTTCTTTTAATTTTTGTTGACATTTATCTTTGTGTTTGTTTAAAAGAACACTCACTGATGTACATATATCGTCGCCTTAGAGCAGAACTATCCTATCTGAAAAAAGTAAACTTATCATTAGAGCGTTTTTTGTAAATAACGGCAAAGTTCAGCTGCATTTTTTAGATAGGATTAAATTTTAGCTTTTTTTGATGCAAAAGTTCCGCATTTCCTTATATTATTTTATCTGCTAAAAAACCGAAAATGGCCAAAATATCAGTTAGGATAGTTTTGCTCTAAGGCGACGATATATACAGTGGACCAAAAAATTTGTCACTTTTCGAACGCGAATAACATGGACCCAATAGGCCGATTTTCGAAATTTTTTGCTGCTTTTATAGACAAAAGATGAGACTTTACTGACATAACTCAAAATTTGGCAAATCCAAGATGGCGGAAAGCTTTAAAAAATGGGTAAATTTTACTACCCTGCAAAAAAGTTGTGTGCGACCCTAATTATTTACAACTTTTGTCTAGCTTCTACTTTTTGTTTATTGTATTTTTGATAGTTTTAAGAACTTTGACTCTCTTTCTATGTGTATTCATGCATTTGAAAATAAAGATTTTCTATTCTATTCCATCCATTTGTTTTAAATATTAAGATTTTTTTGTGCCACGTGTGTTGTTTGTAATTAAAAAGTACAAAAGTAATTAAAAGTACAGCAATTTAGGTGTTATCATCTGAATCTTCTATAAAAAATTACTGGTACATTTCGACCAGCACCTTGCCGAGCTTTGTTTAAAGGCATGCCAAGTGAACAAGTAATGTTCTTCAAAATTTAAAAACTCTGCAATTTTCGAAGGTATCTGCCCCATGGTGTTTTTCCCAATGACTTGCCTAACACACTTTCCATCACGCATTGCAAGGAACAGTCTATCCGAGAAATTTATTTCAGATCTTAAAAGCAAATACTTTCTTATCACTGGCGAAAGTGGTACCCGCCCATCGTTTATTTCTGCAATTGTAAAAACTCGCCGATTTTTGGATATGGTAAAAGTCATCTCTGTTTCCCTATCTTCGATATCATATACCATCATGTTTGATAGGTCTTCTCTGGTGCAATTTCCTGCAATACCGATAATAAGAGCCACCTAGAATAAAATAAGGAATAAATTCCCAGTGCCCGTGGTAAAGTTAAACATAAAATGTAAGAATTTTACCAGAAGAGAAAACCTTCGGATTTTAACGCCTACTCAGTTATTTATAACACTAACTGGTTTAAGAGCCTATCCATCAACCAGTCGAAATTTTCAATAGAACACATCAGTTTGTTTGAAAGTTTGAGAAAATGATGTGTTTGAAATTAACTCTGTGTTTCGGACTTCCATTGTCTACATTTTATTTATACACGACGTTTCGATCAGGACAACAGCAAACTACAGTCTATTCCTAAGGCTTATATACTATGGGAAATCACTCAAGCGTGAAGTTTAAGAAGTTGGCTTCGCTCAAGGAAGGGCTTCCAAATATTTGGAATTTCAATACTTGGTTTACTGAAAATACCCTGATTCTGCCCAATAAAGGCAGCTTCAAGAAATTTTCGTTTCTTCCAATGTGACTCCTTGTGCAAAACCTTTACTTCTGTCTACTTCATTCGATGTTGTTTGGACCATGCATGTTCGGCGATTCCTGATTTCGTTGTTTCACCTCTTTGGGTATTCCTTAAGCCTAACAGTTAGTGGCTTTTTTGTTTCGCCTATGTATGATGCACCACACTCACAAGAAACTTGGTAAATGTATTCCTTATTTTGTTTGTTCTCCGGTTTTGTTTTACTAAGAGGGCTTCGAATTATCTTATTAGATTTAAAAGCTGTTTTAATGATAAAGTTGTTTGCTACGCTTTCAATTTTTTCGGATACCCCTTTAATATATGGAATTGTAATGAATGCATTTGCCTGGTTTTGTTCTTGTTATCTCTGTCTTGTTTGCTGAAATTTAGAAAAAGTGTCTGTTATTGTTAAGTTTAAGGCTGTAACCATTCTGCTGCAGATCCTTCTTAATGTTTCTTATTTCGATTTCCAAGTCATGAGAATTGTTAAAAATTTGAACGACTCTGTTATACAAAGTTCTTATTATGCCTCGTTTGGTTGTAGCAGAATGATTTGGACCTTGATTTAAATATTGTCCTGTGTGAGTGGGTTTACGATAGAATGTTGTGGTGTCGCTTTCTACTCTTTTTTTCTACAATTTTGCTCCAACTCCATTGCGAGTTTAATGGTGACTCTTATGTTATTTAGGTGCTGAAAAAATTATGAAAGTTGTTGGTCATTCCCGGTCCAGGCAATAAAAAATAAAAAATTCACAATGGAATGGGAGCAAAATTGACAAATTCCTTTTCTTGATGTACTTGTCAAATGAGTAGAAAGTGACATCAGAACAACAGTCCATCGTAAACCCACTGACACAGAACAATATTTAAATCAAGTTTCAAATCACTCTGGTACAACCAAACGAGGCATAATAAGAACTTTGTATAACAGAGCCGTTCAAATTTGTAACAATTCTCATGAATTGGAAATCGAAATAAGAAACATTAAGAAGGATCTGCAGCAGAATAGTTACAGCCTTAAACTTATAACAGATACTATTTCAAATTTTCAAATGCATTCTTTACAATACCATACATTGATGGAGTATCAGAGAAAATTTGAAAAGTAGCGAACAACTTTAATATTAAAACAGCTTTTAAATGCAATAAATAAGGAATAAATTTACCAAGTTCCTTGTGAGTATGGTGAATCATACATAGGCGAAACGAAAAGGGTTTTTCCTCGAGGACAATAGTACCTTGTTTGGGTTACTTGTCATGACTACACGGTTGGTTTCAGTGACCATAGTTATGACATTATTGTTGAAAAAACATGAGATTTATAAAAACAAATAATAAAAATTAAAAAACCATACACAATAAATAAACCGCACTTTGACCTTACATTTTTTAAGTAACCATATCCCCTAGGCTGGTAACATAGTCTGATTACTCGTAACGTCATGACTTGGGTTACCCTACGAAGAAAAACTGAAAACGAGCAACCGGGTTACCTGGTAACTTGTAGTTACTTCGGGGAAAAACTCCACTATCTGTTAGGCTTAAGGAATATAAGACGAATACCCAAAGAGATGAAACAACGAAATCAGGAATCGCTGAACATGCATGGACCGAAGCAAAGGTTTTGCACAAGGAGTCACACTGAAAGAAACGAAAATTCCTTGAAGCTGGTTTTTTGGGCAGAATCAGGGTATTTTCAGTAAACCAAGTGTTGAAATTTTAAATATTTGGGCGGAGCCAACTTTTTAAACTTCACGATTGAGCGATTTCCTATAGTATATAAGTACGTAGCCTTAGGAATAGATTTTAGTTTGCACCTGAAGACGATCAGACATTGTACTGATAGAAACGTCTTGTATAAATAAAATATAGACAATGGACGTCTGAAACACAGAGTTAATTTCAAACACATCATTGTCTCAAACTTTCAAACAAATCTGTTATTATCCGACCTGGATACCGTCGCAGATAGCAAACCCTTCTGGTACTCTGGCCTAAACTTATATAAAGCTTGTTTTTTGCAATGACAACGGATTTTTCGCAGTGAAAGTAAAAAGTTCGACTGATTTTGGTTTAAAACGTTTTAGTGTTAGCCCCACAAATCCAAAAGTTCTTTTTTGAAAAAATTAACATTTGCACCGCTCATTGTCACTGTAGGTATAGCAAACGCCATAAAATCGTACCTTCATCATAAGAAATTCGTCATCAGGAGCTTCCAAAATAAACCTGTAAACATCGCATTTTGCAAAAAATTTAGCTTCTTTTCGGAGGCATTCCGCTTTTTTCATTTTACAGTAGTCCAGTAAACTTGTGAAGTGCGATATGTCGACACCCTCGTACTGGTTAATAGCTTTTCTAAGTATGAAGTATTCGTCGCAGTAGCCTGTGTCCGCTGTAAATTGGGATTTTTCTTGAAAGTAAACGAGCAAATTTTTCTCGTTTAGTTCATAATCATTGGCTTTCAACCATCTTTTAAGAGCGTTATATTTTCCTAATTCTTTCGCCTTGGCGCCGAACATGTTTAGTTCTGGTTTTTTCTCAGCAAGTTCGTGGTTAACCAACTCTAAAATAATAAAGTTATAAGTTAACTAATTTATGTCACCATCAACCAGATATAATATTAAGAGTCGTAAACTTTGTTTATGCCAAAATATTGCGATTCATTCATTAGCTTTTCATTTGTAACGTTAAAAATAATAATATTTTTTTTTTAAATCTAAGACACTTTTATTCTCTAATAAAAATATCAACAAATAAATCATAAAAAATACTAGGGCGAATTTTTAAAGTCCACTGAAATTCACCGAAAAGAACTAAGAACGCAATTTTAGAAGCTGATATTTTTTTTATTTAAAAAGAAACTACATAGCCCTCATTCTTAGCCTGTCTCCTATAATTATGTTCCATCTCTGATCACAAAAAAAAAATAAACCCTCTTGATCAAAAAACAACAAAACTCAGTAGTTTTTGAGGTTACATCATCCATCAAACCTTTTCACCAACCTTTGGGGTCGATGGACAATAGTGGCCATCGGTGCCAACAATCGGTGAACCCATCAGAGATTTAAAAATTCTATTGTTGGCACCGGTGAATCCACCAATGGATTTAAAAACTTAAAAAAAATACCCATAAAGGTGTAACTAAAATAGAGACATCATGTTTACCACAGTTGCGATCAGACATAAGGTTTTGGCAATGATGCCAGATTGAGCTGAAAGTTGTATCCCTACCCTTATAACTCTTTTATCATTTTCCTGCAATTATACAAATTCTTTGGATTACTTTTTAAAACATGGAGAAAAACCTTATTTGTATTCAAGGCGCCTATTCTCACAGGTGAGCCCAACTGGCCGCCATATTGAAACGTCACCTGGGTGCTATAAATGCTTTTTTATTAGTAAAATGGTAGCATCATTTTAATTTTTTGTTTGTTTTGTTAAGATTTGTGTATAAAAATTGCAAAAACTTGTGCCAGAGAAAAATAAGAAAAAAATGTTCTATTTTTGCAAAAAAAGTGGATAATAATATAGTATCATACAATAAAATTTAAATCGGTATCCACGTGACGTGTAAATGTTGGCCTCACAATTTTAATTCAACAAATAAATAATTGTGTGCAGGTACATATCTGTTCATAAAAAAAGCGGACATTTGGGTTCATAATGCCCCTGTTTTTTTTTACCAGAAGTGTACATGTTACGGTACATATATCGTCGCCTTCAAGCAGAACTATCCTAACTCATATTTTGGCCATTTTCGGTTTTTTAGCAGATAAAATAGTTCAAGGAAGGGCGGAACTTCTGCATAAAAAAGCTAAAAATTACAAAAAATAAAAATACAGGCCATCAGTGAAAATTAATCCTATCTAAAAAAGAGTGCTTTATTTTGGAGCAGAACTATCCTAACGGAAATGCCTGTCCTAATCACTTTTGAAGTGTCAGATGGAATAGTTTTGATGTACAGTTTATCTACTTTTTAAGTGTCAGATAGGATACTTATGATTTAAATTTTGAGTACTTAGTATCTTAAATTTGTCATATAGAATAGTGATTTGTACTCATATCCACCAACGTGAAAAAAAGGAAATCAGAACAGAACTATCTTATTTGCAAGGTGCACTATCCTAACAAACAGAAAATCGAAACAGAACTATCCTCTTTGTAAGGGGCATTATAATTAGCCATCCTACATTATTTAATTAATTTGTCTTTGGAATACTCAAAAAAATTATTTTTTTTTGAATAAAATTGACAAAAAACGCTCTACTGAAAAGTTTACTTTGTTCACATAGAATAGGATTTTTTCGGTCGAAATATCACATAAATATCTGATATTTTGACAAAAAAGATAATTAAAGTAACACTCATTTTTGTTTCTCACTTCATTACGACCAGGCGCAGGCCTCCAATGTCTAATGCAGAATCCAGATATCTACAGACCTGTTTCATCCTTATTAGGAATCATCAAGGAGTCATAGGATTGTACCTGGCAGTTTAAGCTACACCTGTAAAAGTATAAGGTCACTGTAACATGACTCTTAAAAAGAGCTAACGTTCGCAGCAGCACCGCCCCCAATTGGACCTTCATACTACGTGGCCCTAATTTTAAGGCATCATCAAGCATTTGCGGACATGAGATTCACTTTGATGTTTTTTTAAAAAAATAATTATTTTAATTTTTCAATATACATTGGGAATAAAACCTTCACGATGTGACAACCTAGCACTTATAGGGGGATCACCTATATAAACGTGTACTACGCTGCCTCATTCATTATTTGTCGCCGGAGTTACCGCTTTAATAGACTCGAGGTGGTAAACGTAAGGGGGATGGAGCATGTGTGAGATGGAGCATGCTTCGTATTGCCTGGTGCAGCGTTGCCAGTGGAGAAGACACCGGTTTTTCCTAAATCTAACGACTGGTCGCATTTTAAAGCCATTTATGAATGACTTGATGGGTCTATTTTAGTTGAATGTCTTTAAAAATATCCAACCGCAATGTGTTGATGCAAAAACTTAAAAAAAAACGAAGCATATAAGAACCTTAAACACTACAACTAGAATGACGCCAGTATTACCTGCAAGCACAATGTGCAACAAATATAAAAAAGTGTGTGTTTTCACATGAACGTTTTTAGAAGCCTTTCAGGGGTTTTTTTACAAAAAGGTATCAAGGACTTTTTAATTAATTTATTTAGAAATTTAGCAAACCTCTAGGGCATGTAGATTTTTTTGCCAGAGGACAGTTCTTCCCAAGTAACATTTTACTACTTATAAGACTTGTCACTACTTAAAAAGGTAGTTGCAAACTTGGGTTGGCTACTTTTTCTTATCTCCCATGTAACAATTTAAATAGGGAACACAAGTGATACCTATTTTGATCGTCGGGAGTTTAGGGCACGACCAAAAACTTTCGATAAGCAGCTACTGCGTTCGCACAGCATAAGGATAGAGATAACATAGTTAAAATAAGTAGCAAAATTACCATAAAAGTTATTATTTATTTTAATCCCTTTTTAAAAAAATCAAATAACTTATAGAAACACTTTTCATAGAAATCAATTTGATGAATTTTTACCTAAAATTGAATCATTTAAATCCGGAGTAATTTCTTTATTAAAATTAAAACATGTAAAATACAATCAAATATTCCACAATTAAACCTAGTATACTAATTAAATTAAAAATTAAAATGCATTGCAAGATATATAAAGTTTATTTTATTATTATTTAGACTTAGCTAACTTACAAACCGCACAAAATCGGCTGAAAAAAGCAGCAACCTAATGTGAAAATTTTTAACGTGAATGAAATTTTCTGTAGTAATTTATTAAGAGAGGGGAAATTATCGAAAATCGTGACGAAGATTTTTTTGTCGTGGAAACCTTTCCCTATGGAAAAAAATCTAAGAATTATTTTCTAATTATTTCACCATCCCGAAATGAATTTCGAGAAATATTTGCCAAATTAAAAAACGAAAGATTTATTTTCCGCAATGTCAGAGAGCATATAAATCTCAATAGAGAGGACACATAATGGTAATATCCGACCAGCAAGCCAATGCGATTCACAGCGAGTGTTTGATTATTAGGTGAATGCGCCATGATGAACCGGGGTAATATTTATTTCAAATTAAAACGGCTATAATCCCTTGAATGAATATCGATTTATCACTGGCGTACATACTTATATTTAATGCAATTTTAAATGAACTTGTTGCTAAGGGAGCTGGCAGAAAGTGTCTATTATATATAATTTTCAAGCCTTTATTTTAATAATTTAGGAAACAGCAGAGAGCATATAATTTAAGTTTTCCTCGGTAAAAAAATAAGTGTTTTTTATTGATTTTTTAAATATTTTGCTATCTAAGGTTACTTCAATTTTGCTATAAAAAACAAACATATTATTTGTAGCACACTACCCTACACACTACTACTTCACTTCTCCAAAAGGTAGAGACAAAGAAATTTTTTTCAGAAACTTAACACCTGAGTATGATTTTTTTTAAATTTGACCGCCGAAGGCGAAACCTTGCAAAAGAGTAATGTTTAATTTAAAATAAAAGAAAAAAACTGTCGCCGCAGGGCAACATTTTTGGGGATGTTGGTACGTAATTTCGTCGAAGAAGGGGTCGATGGCCTTTCTCTGTATTCGCCACCTGTGACTGTACCGGCACGGGTCTGTTGTCTATTATAGATAGTTCCCAACGCGAAACTCTTCCAAAAAATACGATTTTCCTGTGCGCCGCCACGGCTTTGGATCGACAAAAATAAGCAAGTTTCCAAGCCAAGAACTAAAAAAAACGATAGCTGCGCCACTTGGTTTTCAAGTCAGTTAAGCAGGGTCCTCTCTATTTAGTTTTATATGCTCTCTGACAATGTCAATGTTCGCGGGAAATTTTCGCTGAATAATCAAATGAAAATCGACCTGCTTTTATAATGTATGAGGCAAATAACCTGTTGAATCTCATCGAAAATGTGATACTGGTCTTTTTAATTTACAAAGAATGTAGCATTGCCTTTTTGGCGAGAAATACATTACATTCCGGAACAGAACTTTTTAATTTTTATTAAAGTTAAACAAACCGTGAATTTTAACAAATTTTGATACTTTATATAAATGTTCGTATGAAAGTCTGTTTCACCGACTTTTTAAAAAACTCGTTCGTGTGATTCTGCGCCCTGCCAAAAAAATCGCATTAAACCTCATAAAAAAGCCATCTGATTTTATCAGTTTTTCTAAGGTTTATAAGCTCTTGTAAGGCAAAATTTTAGGATTATAAAAGTTTGTAATAATTTATGAGATATGTCTTTTATTTTGGTAAGAATTTATGTGGTCTCATATGTGTTTTTTTTTATCTGATCCTATAATCATCAGACAGACTTATGAATGTTTATAAAATTTGATAAGTCCAGATATTTTTTAACATATTTTATTCTTTAATAAAAGCACCATTTTCTAAGAGATTTTATAATCAAACCGATACATCAACTTTTATGGGTTTCTATAATTACATTCTTTTTATTTTACAATGTATTATGGGATTATATAAACCGATGTTTGTATGAATTTTCTGAGAAATTTTATAGTCAAAACAACTCATAACATTTTATGGGTTTCTATGATTACACCCTTGTTCTTTCATAATGTTTTAAGAGTTTGTAGGTTGGTAGAAAGAATTCTTCAAGTCTTTAAATAGATTTTATAGTCAGACAAACTTACAAGATTTTATAGATTTTTAAAACCTTATTAAATCTCATAACAAACAAACCTGATTTTTATCACTTTTTTTCGAACACCTAAAAACTAATTCAAAAAGCTACACTTCGTATGCTTACTTACTTCTACAAAAAAATATTTTTTGACTCATGATCCCATGCAGCTCTCTTCGTCCCGGGGACGTATATTTTATGTCAATTTGACGTCGGTACGTACATACTACGTAACAAAGTGTACATACCTACGATCATTTTATGTCCAATTTTGGTTCTACATGGGAAATAAATTGTACGTACTGTTCCACATCCCAAGGACGTGCCCATCACGTATACGTGTACGTACCGTGGCTGTACGGGGAAATCCTACATAATATTACAAAATCTCATAGAAAATTATCAAAGTAAAAAGATTTTACCTGCCCTAACTTATATGCCCTTTGAAACAAATATATTAATTCTTCGCTCACCGGACCTGTCGTAAATACTTTCACAACAAAAAATAGTTTTTAGCTTATGAAATCTTGTAAGACTTTATAAACAATGCCTCAAACAATCTCATAGAAATTTATCAAAGTAACATCTCTTCCACAGCTCCTGGCGATAAATAAGTACTTATACGAGAACAATATTCTATTAGATATATAGATATTGTGCAAGCTCAAGGAGTTATTATATTATAGTGGGTTAGGACGTCATAGTTTATAGTTTAGGTTAGGTTATAGTTTAGTTTGAGCCTATAGTAATCTCTACTACGTTACTTCTACTACTATTACTACTAATACAACTGCTAAAGTGCCGTAATTTTTAATTTTAGATTGTTACAGGTAGATCTTATAAAATCTTTTAAACCGTTATGAGGAATTTTCATATTAAAAATCATAAAATATTGTATACTTTTCTCCTATGCGGGATTTGTGTTTCATTTTCACAGTCTAAATGATAAAATATCTAATGATGTTTTATCTGTTATTTGCCACGGTTTTATCTGTTATTTGCCACGATCCTTAACGAGGTTTTTTTGACAGGGCGTTATTACTATATCAAATAATTTATTCAAAAGCAAGAAAACTTTAATTTTTACGTGGCCAGTTATTTATTCGATCACAGCCTCGCTTAAAAGTTTCACCCTGCCGTTTTCCAGCTGCACTTCATGTTTGAAGAAAGCCGTTTCTATAAAATTCCAAACCGATTTGGATTCTGCCGGAAACGGTAAGTTAAACAAGTACATAATTTTAAAACATACATCCACGGCCAAAACGATGTTTGTAAAATTATATTTAACATCATCGAACCAGACGATAATATTACTGAGATTAAAAATGTCTTCACCTTTACATATAATTAATGGGTGGGTAGAATGCTTTTCTTTTAAAAGATTCAGACGATCTACTACCTCCTGTTCAGTTTTGGCCACGTATATAAATGATTCTTGAGAGTCCTTGATGGTATACTTCCCATGAACAAGTTTTCCGGACGAATTTTTTTGACGAAATTTACCTGTGGGCGTTAAATATCCATGGATTGCCCACAATAGAGCAGCGTTATTGCCATCTGAAAATAAAAAATATGCAGGGTGATTCAAAATTCTCTAGAAAGATTTTAACAATGGTTGGATATCATTCATCCAAGAAAAGCTACTTGAAATAAAATTTCCGTTTAGCTTGGCTTTTGTCCAGAATTTTGAAGTTTTGTTTTTAACAGTTTATGTTGCTGGTGGTTAGAAATTGATATGTAGATAAACGGTGCTTCTCAGAAAATATTAACAATTTTTCAATGCAAATATTTCTGAAACCAACGAGTTCTAAAATGATGATTTACAAATTCTACTTGCCGTGAAAATCTTTCTATGGAATTTTTAATCACCCTGTATATTGGCATTGTTAGGGTACCAGTTAGTTTTTTGTAAACTTTGTGGCGATGACATGAGTAATACCTATGACCAAAATTAATTTAAATGAAAATAGTAGTTTATATACCTAGTTTATATACCTAGTTAGTTAAATGGTGTCAAAAAGCAAAAAAAAAACATAAAACAACCTAGAAAAGAAAGACTGCACCGATTCAACACACACACATTGATAAAAACATTTGCTAAAGCAACAAATTGCTGAATGAACTTATCAGATTTTGGAAATTGGCGAGGTAATTGATTTTCCCAGCAACCCTCAATTAAGTAAAAATTGTGTTTTTTTATTCCAAAACTTCAATTTTAACTTACTTTTGCTGTCACTGATGTCAGTTTCCGACATTATGTGATCCAACAAGCTTTTTACTGTTTTGTCTTTAATATGTCCATCTCGTCTAAGAAATTGTAAAATACTAGAAAAACTTTTTTTCCACCTCGAAAAGAATTGGTCCCCATTGCCAAACGCAATATTGTAATCAATGTGCACCTAAAATTTGCAACAGTATTAACTTAAAAGTTAAAAGTTCAACTTAGAGCCGATTTCTCAATAGAGAGTTAGCTTTAACTCAAGCAATATAACCTTGAAAAAATCTTTAAAAAGTGGGTTAAAGTTAACTCCAAGGTAATCAGGGTTTTAAGGTGAGAGTGAGTTGCCTTACCTCAGGGTTAATCTAAAAAAAATATTGGCTTAAAATAACAAAACACTGGGATTTGAGTTCCAAGTTAATTTAACTCTTTGGTAAGCCACTATTAAGAAACCAACTCTTATTACGTCATATTAACATTATTAAGACCAACCACTGAAAATTCGTTGTTGTGCAAAGACTTCTCAAAGTTTGTGTACAAATTTTGAGCACAAAAATCAGGTCAGTGAAATCACCCTCACCTACATCATTAAACACCGGCTTCAAATATAAATATGTATATCTAAATCAGACTCATACTCACTAGATGCCATCCCAATGGTCTCCTATAAAAGCTCCATTTTTTGAGAAACTCTGCTGTTGTTGCCATTACTTTAATATCGTTTAGCCGGTATTTCGCACAAGCTGTCCAGACATGATCAAATTCTTCAGGACCAAGGGTATCACAACTCAATTGATTGAAGCATGTTTCCGCATTAGCTTCTGGTACTTAAAGTATAAAAATAGTAAAAAACTAGCAAAGTAATGGGTTGAGAATAAACCCACCCGAAAAAATTAACTTGGTGGTTACTTCTTTCAATTTCTCCAAAAGTACCGATTTCAAAATCCTCAGAAGTGGCAGACTTAAAATATTTCCTACACAAAGAAATTTAGATTTGTCTTATAGAAACAATGTTTCCCCCTTTACAATAACGAGTATCAGTAAGAGTATTTTCTATAAATTCATACCCAAATTTATTTTTAGCCTCGAGGTAGTCTTTGGGATGGTTTGACAAATCAATGACTTATCCAAGTTTTTGCTTTTTTGATTGGAGTATTTATTATATAACCTTCCTCTTTTCTTCGTTCGGTAGTATTCCTAAAAATAAAATGAATACATTTTTAATAGTAGTACCAAAAATATTTTTTACTAAATAAAATTATTCTATTATTATAATATTTCTTCTAATTTAAAATATGTGGCATCTTAACTTAAATATAAAAAAAACCTACCAATTTTTCAGTTTCGAATTTTGCAATAATCTCTGATTCCAAACGGTGGCTAGTACCAAGAGACATGTTAAGCTGCCTGTCATCAAAATACTGTACTATCATGTGTATTAAAGTATTCCTTTGCTCCTCCTCGAATTTATTATTCTTTTTTTCGTATACAGAGCAAAGCAATCTTCCTTTCGGGCAATTCAATATATCATCAAGTTGTACACCAGCACCAGCATCAGAAGTTGTCAGTGTAGGATAAGGTTGTTGATATGATGTTGATTTAGAAGCAGTTTGATCATTTTCACTTAAATTCTGCGGATTTAACTCTTCCTGTGTATCCTCAAGTAAATGGCCTATTTCGTTTCTCCAGTTCTCCAAGTTATGCTCGAACAAAATTTTGAATCCTATTGGAATGGTTTGAAACATGTTTTCAATATGGTGTCGTTTAATAACTTTTAAAACATCCACAGTGACCTTTTGTTCTAAAAGTAATGTTTTTCATTATAACGTAACTAAAACCGATTCTTTATAATTGTATCAAAAATTATAAGACCTTATTAAAAGCGTTAAATGATTTACAATTAAAGTTTATTAAATTACAACAACTTTGGTTTTCCCCAACTTATTTAAAAAAAATTTAAATGTAAGGGCGCTCAAGAAAGTGTTTTAAAACAAGATTTTTTCATAATCATATACCAGCACACTTACAAACTCGAAACCTGGATCTGTTCGGCTGCCAAAGCATGTACTATAAATTTGATTTCTTGTTGTATGATACCGGATTAGCAGAGTTAGTCAAATCCAAGTCAAGAGGAACGCTCAGGTCTGGTTCCGCACTTAAAGTTTAATTTAAAAAAATTTACATGAAATATATAAACTTACCAGATAAGTACGGTGTGAGTTCCACCATCCCCCATTGCTCCAGTAGTTCTTGTAATGAACTTTCTTTTGTTTGCTTACATCCATAATTAGAAACACGAGCTTCAACATAATTTTGGGTAAATTGTTCTTCTCGTAGTTCAGTATTAGCATTCTGATGGGATGTTTGCATTGCCTTATCTTCTACAGTGTCACCCATATTTATGTTAGTGAGGATATGAGATAGAGCTAAAAGAGTAATTAAATAAGTTCTTTATCAAACGAAAAAGGTGCTTATTCTATTTTATTTAGGTTAACCGTCGCACTCGTCATAAGCTGAAGTAATGAAAACAACCTTAAATTTTATTTGTAGCTCTCGATCATTTATTGCAACTGTATAACAATACTTATTTCACTAATTTTCAGAAAAAATAATATGAAAAAAAGATAATTACATAGTAGTGCGGTAGTGTAAATGTGGTTAGTTTTTGGGGAGTACATATTTAAATATTTAAATGTGAAAATATTGAGTATAATAATAAATCAATTCTCCCTCTCTTGTACGTTGGTAAACCTCCTTCTTTTCTATGTATTTGGCCTTGACAGTGGGCTGAAGAATACAAGTTCCCTGGAAGGTGTACCCTTCACAAAACTGGTAAGTGCCTTATTCTAATGAAAATTTAGGTACCGAAGTGAAAAAATTTCGATTCAACTCTCTAACTTAGGCCGGTATTACGCTATAAAATTTATTTGTCAAAGACCTTTTCTAAAAGATATTTGATGAAACATGTTACACTTACACAAAATAACATAAATATTTTACAAAAGATCTTTGACAAATAAACTTTATAGTGTAAAACCGGCCTTAACCTGTTTTCTAAACACTTTCATACACTACAGCACTACCGTTATAATTCAAAGAATTAATAAAATAATTAAATTTTTAGAAATATTAAAAAGTTACTTTGGTCTAGTTTTCAGTAAAAACAAGCAATATTTTAGCGTTTTCTGCAAAATTCCATGTGGTCCCTTAGATGATGTTTTCGAAGAAATGCCCTTCCGCACTGACCACATATTAAGGACTTGGGTTTTCCACATTCGTGTCTCAAATGGCTATTGAGAGAAGATTTATATTTGTAGGTCCGGGTACATGTAGGGCATTCAAAATGTTTATCTAAAATACGTTTTTATTTAGTCACATTAGATAGTTTTCGGTCGGGCCAATTTTTTTTGCCGCTAACGGTAATTTTAACACTATTTGACAGTTCAAAATAGCCTTTATGTACAGGTTTTACGTTGACGGTCCGGTTGTTTGACGTTTGGGATATTTTATTAGTTTTTATTCGGTGTTCCACTTGAAATTTGCAGGTTATAGTTGCCATATTTTTTAATATATCTTATGGTCAAGCCATGATGACCCTTAAAATAATTTTCTTAAATACCTGTTAAATTATTTTTAGATGTGCTAAAATACACTTTAGTAGGACGCATTTTTTGGTAAATTTAAAGACTGTAAGGAACTTTGATTAAAATAAATTAATACCACTTTATGTTTTACACACTTTACACTTTAAAAAATTACAATTTTTGCTGTTTTATGGATAAAAATTTCAAAATAAAAATCATATGCACGACACCACTCAAGACGACAGACAGATGACATAACAGAAATTTTTAATAAACATTTGCCTTAAATTATGTCCATCTTTCTCTAAAATACTTTTTTATAGCCTGCTATCTCTCTTCAACTACCTTAAAAATTTTTGCACGTCACTAAACTATTTCTCCATCTACCTCTAAAATTCTGCAATCTCTCCAAATATTTTTCATTTTAATAGAGAGAAAATGTTTTTTGGCAGTAAATTTTTTGAACGCCTAAAAAAAGTGAAAACTTGAAAAATTTAAGTGTTTTATTCCAGAAATCGAAAGAAAGCTTTAAAATGTGAGCAATATCATGGCATACAAATGTGAAAAACGTAGTAAAAAATTACTTCATCTTAAATTATGCTAAAATATTTTAAACCTTAAATTACCATCCTTGACCATAATATACATAAAAATGAAACAGAAAGCTATTAATACATTTTTCGTATTTAATATTTTTTGATTGCTCTTCGAATAAGAAAGAGGGGTGTCAATATATGTCAATAAAATAAAATAATTTTGTAAAAAAAGTAGACTTTTATATACAGGGGTTTCCCATATATTATTGCAACTCATCTAGAGTTCCTGTAGACCTAGAGGTTGTAAATCAAAAACGGGATTAAGATAAAGCAAAATTAATTTTACTTTTCTCTCTTAGCTTTTTAAGAGATCGGTACCACGTGGAATGGTATTCAGCAATAGACACTTTAAGTTGGTCATAGGAATTCCGGAATACGTTGAGCTTTTTCATCAAGGTCACGTCATTTACATGTATAACGTTCATACATGACGCTAACCTACGTATGATAGCGTTTGCGACATGCTAACGTGAAGATAGACACTTAAAGTAAATATTTCAACGCATCCGTATCGTTATACGTAACGCGTTCGAAACAAAGTCAAAATACGCTACATTTTTTACTTGTTTATGCGATATTTCGAACGATGACCGTACGCAACGAGATTCTGTCATCAAACCCGTCAAAGAAGCAGGCATCGTTCGAAACATGACATGACTTAGTTTCGAACGCGTTACGTATACCGATACGGATGCGTTGAACTATTTACTTTAAGTGTCTAATATTTACTTTAAGTATCTGATGTCATCAAATACGCAGTGAATTTTGCCGACAGGAGCCAAAAATCAATAGACAGCGGCCGAACCAAAGAAAGCATTGGTAATAAAATGTAAAAGACAGAAACATCCGAGCTGGAAAATTTCACGTATACTGCTGGGCTCCTTGTAAGTGTCATGACCAACTTTAAGTTTCTAATATTGCTGGAGCGGTACGTGACATTGGATAACTCTTAAAAAACTAAGGCAGGGAAATTAAATTAATTTTGCTCTGTCTTAAGCCGTTTTTGATGTACAGCACCCTAAATTTAAAAAAATACGATTTTCAATTGTCAGTATCTTGGAAATAATAAAATTGAAATTTGACCTAAATTATATTACACTAAAACTGGTAAAATTTCAAAAAGAATTTTAATTAATTTATTAAAATGTTCTTGACATCCTCGACCAAAAATTCTTAAGGTTCATAAAAAAATATAAAATTCTTATATTTACCATATTTCCATATCTATTCAAATTAATTCTCCAGGCGGGATACAAAGATACAATGAGCTTCAGGCTACTGCGAACATAGGGGGAATCAAGTCCAATTTACTCTCCGGGCCGTACGACCGAGGTGGATTCGAAGCACGCTGCTGTGTTATCTTTTGGAAATTTATTTTGTTTTTATTATTTTGTTTTATTTCTGCCTTGCTCGAGAAACAGATTGATAAGTTCTTAAGTGAAATAATACATTTTTAAAACTAAAAATGGATGTCTACGAAGTTGCCGAATAAGTACAGATAGTCAAATGGTACTATCAAGACCATTGAGACCTATTCAAGAACTTTTTTGGAGAATTTTGTAAATCGCCGGAACATAGTTATCAACGATTCATAGGTTTGTGCAGAATTTTGAAAAGTTTGGTTGTGTAGCGCCAAGAAACCATAAAAAACTACTGTTTTGAATGACGAGCAGGAAGTACGAGCCACCAAATTGCCGAAGCATTTGATACGTCTTCAGCCACTGTCTTACGTGTTCTCAAAAAGAATGGTTATCATTCTTACAAAGCGTCAAAAACGCATAAAATTTTTCCCGAGGACAACTATCGTCGTATGGAATTTTGCGAAACAATGATGAAAAGGGCTAATCGTGCTGAAAACTTTCTGAGATCTATTCTTTTCACAGATGAAAGCACTTTTCCATTATTGTTCACGTTCGATATTGGTCGAGGGAAAATTTGCATTTATATATTTTTTTTTAATGTTTGGGATGGTATTGTAGGGGAACACTTAATTGGGCCATTTTTTATTTACGGCAATTTGAATGGTCTTAGATACTTGGATCTACTGCAGCAGCATATTATGGTTTCAGTAAGATGGTTGTCCCACTCACAATGTTGGCCTTGTTAGGGAATATCTTGATAATCAATTTTCTAATCGGGTTATAAGTACACGGGGAACTATTTTATAGCCAGCTCGATCACCCGATCTTGCTCCTAATGACTTTTATCTGTGGAGTTATATCAAAAATAAAGTTTACGGGCATGAAAGGGCTAATAATTTGGAAGAATTTCGGATTATAATTGAAGAAGCTTTTCAAACTATCACCCCTAACATGCTTGGAAACGTTAGAAGGGGTTTTTATAATAGGCTCGGATATTGTCTAGCCGAGCAAGGAGGACTTTTCGAACATTTGCTCTAAATTTTTTTTGACTGGGAGAATCTTTTTGATTTTTAGAATGTATTATTTTATTTTGTTTCTCCTTATTATTTTCATTGTAACACGTTGTTAGTGATAAATCTGAGCAGTTGAAAATAACTCGCTCTAATTTATCAGTGACAAAAAACTAGAAAATTACGTCATAAAAATTTGCGTATTTATTGACCAAATTCGGGTTTCATTGACTACGCTCCCCATAGCACCGTGGTTAGAGGCGTACTAAACACAAGAGTCACAAGATACAAGCCGCGAATGGCGGCGAACGGCTATCGCATGTTGGTTGCTCCACTGATAGGTGTGCGGTGTCGCTGCATGTACGTACACTGGCAAATTGGACTTCTTCCGGCCTATGTTCGCAGTAGCATGAAGCGGTCTGTGTCTGTGATACATTCCCGCACGCAAAAGCAGTTAGACGAACGACGCGGAGCGGAAAAATGCGACATCAAAATTGGTAAAAACAAAAGATCAAAAGATCTTGGGTGGAAATAACGAAATTCAAACCTGAATGAGCATCTCACAAGGAACACATAAAGAACTAATGCTCTGGGTAACCAGCGTGAGCTCGTCAGTGGTTCCACTGGTCACCCTCCCCATACATTATTAAACACCCTCATACACTTTGATTTCCAACTTTGAATCACTCACAAATAGGCATCGTTTCGCACTGGTACTTATCCAAGTTACCTGATACGAATTCGTCCTGGCGTGTTAATATTTCCAGTAGGATTATGCTCCTAAGGCAATTATTATTATTTGTGAGTGATTCAAAGTTGGAAATCAGAGTGTATGATAGTGTTTAATGATGTGTGGGGAGGGTGACCACTGACGAGCTCACGCTGGTTACCCAGAGCGAAACATCGTTTACTCATTTCTCTTTTCGCTTTAGTTCTTTGTATGTTCCTTGTGGGATGCTCATCTAGGTTTGAATTTTCGTTATTTCCACCCAAGATCTTTAGATTCTTTTCAGTTGATGTAACCTACTTGGAGGTTTTTTAACTTCTTTTTGGATTTTTAATTTCCTCAGGAGCATAATCGTATTGGAAATATTAACACGCCAGGACGAATTTGTATCAGATAACTTCCATAAGTACCAGTGCGAAACGATGCCTATTTGTGAGTGATTTGAAGTTGAAAATCAAAGTGTATGATGGTGTTTAATGATGTATGGGGAAGGTGACCAGTGGAACCACTGACGAGCTCACGCTGGTTACCCAGAGCAAAACATCGTTTAATCATTTCTCTTTTCGCTTTAGTTTTTTTGTGTGTTCCTTATTTCCACTCAAGATCTTTTGATCTTTTGTTTTTAGATTTTTTTCGGTTGATGTAACTGATTTGGAGGTTTTTTAACTTCTTTTTTGATCAAAATTGGTCTTGACAAGGTAGTGTTTTTGACTGACACTGAGAGAGGCTTATTTCTATTTGTTGTTATGATGATGAAAAAACATCATTCACTCAAAGTAATGTTTAAAACAAACTACCTGTCAAATGTTAAAGTACACCTGAAAGAAACTAACAAATATTCTATAATAAATACACAATACTGACTTTTTATAACCTGTGTTTTAAAAATTTGTGGAATGTGAAACTCGTAAACAAGGAGGTTTTTTAACTTCTTTTTTGATTTTTAATTTCCTCAGGAGCGTAATCCTATTGGAAATATTAACACGCCAGGACGAATTCGTATCAGGTAACTTCCATAAATACCAGTGCGAAACGATGCCTATTTGTGACTGATTTGAAGTTGAAAATCAAAGTGTATGATGGTGTTTAATGATGTATGGGGAAGGTGACCAGTGGAACCACTGACGAGCTCACGCTGGTTACCCAGAGCAAAACATCGTTTAATCATTTCTCTTTTCGCTTTAGTTTTTTTGTGTGTTCCTTATTTCCACTCAAGATCTTTTGATCTTTTGTTTTTAGATTCTTTTCGGTTGATGTAACTGATTTGGAGGTTTTTTAACTTCTTTTTTGATCAAAATTGGTCTTGACAAGGTAGTGTTTTTGACTGACACTGAGAGAGGCTTATTTCTATTTGTTGTTATGATGATGAAAACAATCATTCACTCAAAGTAATATTTAAAACAAACTACCTGTCAAATGTTAAAGTACACCTGAAAGAAACTAACAAATATTCTATAATAAATACACAATACTGACTTTTCATAACCTGTGTTTTAAAAATTTGGGGAATGTGAAACTCGTAAACAAAATTGTTTTTTTTTTCATGCCCAACTATTCGCCTAGTATCTTGACAACAATTTAGGAGCAAATTTATATACATTTATCCGTTTTTCCGTTTTTCTGAAAATCGATCACGTACTTTTTTTTGTTTTATATATTTTTATATTACTTGCAGTCAATTTAATACGCTCTAAAGGTTTCTGACATGAGTTGGGCAACAGCCTGTTTGTCTGTAAGTACATGGTCAAAACATTTTAGCCACCAAATAAAACATTATATTTTATTCAATATGATACTACATCAAGCAATATTAAGTAGCATTTATAATAATACCTAAGTGTTAGTATAAATATAAGCATATGTAACCAATAGTTCGTTTTAATTTTATATATGTTACTCGTTTTCCTCTTTCCCGGTATCCTCTGAGGTAACCTCTACTTGATCGGTTTGCATATATCTTTCGGGATACCTTTTGCAGGCTTGCCGTTTCACATGAGCATACCAAGTGCCATGCAACTCGTACGAAGATCCACACCTTTGGCATACAAACGGCGGACCTAAAGAAAGTAAAAACAAATTCATTGTAATTAAACAAGGTATAGTCGTTGTGCGAGACCCCCAAAAAACTTTCACCACGTGTTTATGGTCTCATGTGGAGTCGGGGGATTCAATCATATAATCTTAAATTACTTTTTTTTAAATATAAGCTAATTGGCTGAAAAAATTTTTGATTTGATGGCTATGGCCTAAAATAACAGTATTTAGTAGTCATAACCTTAAAAAACAAAAAAATGTTTTTTTTTTAAATTTATGGTTTGCTATTTCTTAAACTAACGGTTAAGAATATCAAACAAGTGTTTAAATAAAAGTTGGAGAGAAATACCTCATCTTTAAAACACAAAAAAAAAATTAAGGATCGAATTAACAGAACCCGAGATTTTGAGATTCAAAATTTTATTGTTTTATGCATTTTATTTTTTACCATTTGTTTTATCTTTAACCGACGGTTTACGACACGATTTTGCGTGCGGTAAGTACTACTATATTACTGCACGGCGTGCGGTAATAGTTATTTACCTAACAAGTGCGGAAAGTGATACTTTACCGCATGCGACGGCAGTCAAGCCGGCAAGGGCGGTAAAGACACTTTACGGATGTGTCAGGTACAAGATCTTACCTACAATCCTTAAAAATTGCCAAAAAAGAAATATAAATTTCTGTATTTTAATATTCTGAAATAAAGGTAGTCACTTTACCGCACTCCGTTAGTTAACCCTATTGGAAAGATTAACACGCCAGGAGGAAAGACGAACCCGTATCAGGTGACATTTCTCTTTTCGCTTTGGTTCTTTTTGTGTTCCTTGTGGGACACTCATCCAAGTTTGAATTTTCGTTTTTTTCCACCCCAAGATCTTTTGATATTTTGTTTTCGTTTCGGTTAAAGTAACTCATTCGGAGGTTTTTTAACTTCTTTTTGCTTTAATCGCCTTAGGAGCCTAACCCTATTGGAAAGATTAACACGCCAGGGCGAACCCGTATCAGGTGACTTAGATAGCCAGTGCGGAACGATTCCTATTTGTGAGTGACTCAAATTATTACTGTTATATACACTAGGTATTTTATTCACACTCCAAAAAAAGTCAAATAAAAACTTGGGCCCTAATAAGATTACCGAACGATTTTGTGTGCTGTAATTTTTATTACCGCACGCCGTGCAGTAATATAGTAGTACTTATCGCACGCAAAATCGTGCCGTAAACCTTAGCTACCACACGGTTGTAGATAAAACAAATTATAAAAAATCAAATGCATAAAACAATAAAATTAAAAGTAATTATTTTAATACAGTATTCACGTTCAACCCCGCGTCGTGCATTTTGTAATCTCAAAATCTCGGGTTCTATTAATCCGATCCTTAATTTTCTTTCCGTGTTTTAAAGGTGAGATATTTCTTTACATATTTTATTTGAACACTTTTTTGACATTCTTATCCGTTAGTTCAAGAAACAGCAAAACGTAAATTTAAAAAAAAAACATTTTTTTGTTTTTTGAGTTTTTGACCTCTAAGTACTGTTATTTTTGGCCATATCCAGCAGCAGCAGAAATTTGGTCAGCTAATTGAGTTACATTTACAAAAAAATAAAATAAAGATCGGTTTAAACAATCTTGAGATAATTGAATTTAAAAATCTACAGTCCGGACGCTACTTTGAGCGGCCGCCATATTTGAAAGCTACTGATTATGATTAACCGCCCCCCCCCCCGGCCTTCGACTGATAGTATGTTGTCTTTCGGGCTGTTACGCCTTCGTTCTGTAGAAGTTTATCTTTTCGACGTTTTCTGCCCCCACAACTAGCTGAACGTGCACTGTCCACATTTTTATTAATTTTCAAGTTTGGCAAATGCTTAACGTCTTTCCATTTTTCTTGCTTTTTTTCATTGGACAATGGAACAACACTTTTTTAAATGTTTTACGAAGGGCTATACGGGCCTATGCCTTCCTCGGAGCTCTCTCCTTCCTTCACCACAAGAATTTACATTACTGAAGCAAGAATGAAGCCTTTTGGCGCCATTTATTTAAAATAATTTATTTAAGTACAATAGCTATATTTACCACGGCTGTCTTTTTGTTGAAGGCAAACTTTTCTTTTAATGTGATAGTCCAAGCAATGTTTCTGTGAAAATAGTTTGTTGCAAATATGGCACTGGAGAATTTTGGGCTTTCGGTCGACTTCTAAAATGTAAAATATTCGTTACTTGATGCTTTAAGAGGCAGCATTCCAAAATATTTATGAATTTAAATTATTTGATGCTTTAAGACGCAGGCATTTCAAAATATTTATGAATTTAAATTATTTGATGCTCCAAAAGGCAGGCTTGCCACTCTCTGTCACTTTTTTATTAGTTCAGAGAATACCCATATGCAATCTACCAGGTTAAGCTAACCTGTAGTCAAAATAATATTTCCACCTACCTGTATCGCTTAGGTATTCAAATTTGTCCTTAACACGCGACTATTTTTAAAGATTTTCACCATTTTCCAACGTTACGCACCAATATAGTTATTAGTTGAGAGAACACAATTAATCTCGGCGGCAGGGCCGCTGTCAGCTTTATTTTTAGTACCTATTTTAACACTAGTTTTTTAGGCTTTTCATTTTAACTGAGTTTTTAAGGAATATTTTGTCCTTTTTTTATTTCTTCTTTTCAACTATTGTAATGGACTGCATGAATCAACCCGACAGCGTTGATTTTAGTAATCGCATTTCACGCCTCTCTTATCGCGACAAAACAAACAAACTGTAGGTCAGCATAAACATTGGGTACTACATGAGGCATCTAGAGGTGCAATGAACGAAAACTACACTATTTCGGCCATATTTTCCTCACCGTCCTCTCTTCACAAATCGTCATGTTTCTGATGACCCGCTCAAAATTAGGTCACAAAATTACAACACCCCCCCCCCCTTTATTAAAAAGGAGCTCAAAAGGTTTAAAACAATTCTTCTAGAGTGATAAATAAAAGGCCAAAAAAATCTGCTACCACCGATGGACGGTGTCTCCTCCACACCAATGATAATTAATTATTATAATAAAAAATAGGTACCTACCTACTAACATTAGTTACCAATACCAAAATTGGAGAACTTAAAAATGGTGTTACATAATAAAATTAGAAGCATAATTTTTGCCAAATTCCTTTTCGGTCTTTTATTTCTTACGACAAAGAAAAATGTGTCAATATTTTAACCGCTCTTTTTTCAGAATTCAAGGACAAGATATGTTTTTTGTAAGGTAATGTTAGGAGGGTCAAAATTTGTCCACAATGATGTGACTTAATTTATGGCTGACGTCCTTACTTTATTTCACCTGGCTCAGAACCAAACGTTAATTAAAATCTATTAACGTATCTTTATTGTTTACCTACTGTTTGTTTTTTTGGTCGTGATAAGAGAGGTGCACGTGGAATGCGATTGGTAATAAACCATGCAATGAATTCGTGTGGATTCAGGTAGTAGTCTTCTAATATTATTGTTGAAAAGTAGAAATTAAGGAACAAAAAAGTTTAAAAAAATACAGACAGTGTTAAAATATACATAGTGTAAGTGAAAAAAAACTAAAAAAATTGAAACTGGCACTGCCAGAAGGAATTGATCGCGTTCTGTCAATATGAGTGTATGTGCCAATTGTTAAAAAAAGTGAAAATCATAAAAAATAAGAGGAAAAAAGGGCTGTTGAGGACAAATTTGGATAACTAAGCGATAAAGGTATGTGGGAAATGGGTGGAAATATATAATAAAAGTTCTAAAAAGGCCATTATTTTGGTACAGACCCACATGACCTTGTAAATTCACATAGGCATTCTTGCTGTGTGGATCCTACTCCTACTAAACAAAATTCATGTTTAATTAACTTACCCTTTTCTGATCGCTGGCAAACATTCTGGTTTAGATGATATCGTAGGGAGTTTTCATGTTTGAATACTGATTTGCAAATGTCGCATTTAATTTGTGGTAGATCTAAAATTAAAATATTTTAATAAATAATAAGATTACAACAAAATATACATTAACTGTATATTTTAAGGTCCTCAATCTTATAATGGCGATCGATAGATTGGGTATTATATTCCTGCATCCATTTTTGACTATAAGTTACTTTACAAAACCATTAGTTTTCTTACCTTTATTATCAGAATTCGAATGTTTCTTTTCTTTTTCTGGTTGTTCGCAAACTCTCCTAGACACATGGTAGTTGTATGACGTAATACCGGCAAATATTTTTTGACAAACATGACATTGCAAGATTTTGTTTTCTAAAATAATAATAACACAAATTTGTTAGAAGAAGAAAACTATTATGGTAGTGCATCATGTATTATGGTCAAGCCATGATGACCCTTAAAATAATTTTCTTAAATACCTGTTAAATTATTTTTAGATGCGCTAAAATACACTTTAATAGGACACGTTTTTTGGTAAATTTTAAAGACTGTAAAGAAGAAAAATTATAATTTTTGCTGTTTTTTAGATAAAAATTGCAAAATAAAAATCATATGCACGACACCACTCAAGATGACAGACAGATGACAACAGAAATTTTTAGTAAACGTTTGCCTTAAATTATTTTCATCTTTCTCTAAAATATTTTTTTATAGCCTGCTGTCTCTGTTCAACAACCTTAAAAATTTTTGCACGTCACTAAAATATCTCTCCATCTACCTCTAAAATTCTGCCCTCTCTCTCTAAATATTTTTCATTTTAACAGAGAAAAAACGTTTTTGCCAGTACTCTTTTTGGACGCCTAAAAAACAGTCAAAACTTGAAAAATTTCAGCGTTTTATTCTACAAATCGAAAGTTTGGAAAGAAAGCTACAAAATGTGAGGAATATCATGGCATACAAATGTAAAAAACATAGTAAAAAATTGCTTCATCAAAAACGTTACCCCTTAAAGTATGCTAAAATATTTTAAGCCTTAAATTACCATCATGGCTTGACCATTAGGAAATAAAAATTTTATAAGAATAGAAAGACTGTAAAAACTTCTGAAAAAATAAATTTATATGGCACCTTCAAAATTGAGAGTAAACTAGATAGTTTCGAATTTCCATTGTATTTATTTTTTACTTTTTCACAACGTTTCGAACGATTATTTTTATAAACGATCTGCCCTTGTCCTTGAAGTCCAACATGTTTCTGTTTGTGGATGACTGTTTGATTTTTCTGGAAATTAGAGACTGGCAGGTTGTTTTAACTCTACGGAGGAACCTGCTTGCGATTGAGGCTTGGGTGGGCAAAAGTCAATTTGTCACCTTTGGCAAAAAGAAAATTATGTCCTCTTATAAGATTTTGGATGTAGAATTAGAATTAGTTGATCATCTTAATTATTTAGGAGTACATTCCTCAAACTTCCATTGGGGATTCCACGTCTCAAGGCTAGTCAAAGATGCCTATAGAATCTGAAATTTAAAGAGTGCCTCTAGAGGGGCTTGGGCGAAAGCTTTCCTGACATATGTTAGGCCCCGTCTGGAATATTGCTCATTTGTCTGGCATCCATATCAAATAGGGCTACAAGCCGAACTAGAAAAGGTGCAGCGTAAATCTGCAAGATGGGTATATCTAGATTTCAGGAGGGATTTCAGTACAGCCTTGGAGACAATTAAATGGCCTACTTTACTTAATCGTAGGGAAAACTTTTTAAGGGTTATGATCTACAAAGTTCAGACTGATCTCCCTTCCATGCGTCAACCACCTCCATTTATTGGTAGACGCCATCATCGCTTCAAAATAAATCCATTAACTCTTTAAAAAAACTACAGGATTTCACGCATCATTGAGTGTGGGAATGAGACTCTGGAACAAGAGAAGTTTATTTTTGAGGACGGGCTCCCCAGTCTCCCCTCATTCAAGAAAAAGTTACTTACTTAGGTGATAAGGCTATACTTTTTTTTTTAATTTTAGATTTATATTTGGTTGTTTAATTTGTAACTCTGTGATTCTTTTTTATACTATGTGCAACCACCGGCCTTCATGGCTAATGTTTGTCATTTTGAATAAATAAATAAATAAATTATGTATCTGTAATTGTGATCAGGTGAACACTAACAAAAAACTAAGACTACCTAATCTTATATCCTAGCATGTGTTCAGTAAAACATAAAACTGACTTGGGTTCAGTGAACCATGAAGTTTGCACTTGGTTGGGTCCGCTGTGTCGTAATTTAAATCTGTTAACTCCGAAAAGAATGGATTCCCAAATATCCTTGATGGCGACGCTTTGTTGAGAAAATATATTCTGGTTCCTCAGGATAAATTTTGTTTCTTTGAATTTTCACTTGAATAGATTTTCCTCCTTAGCGGCGATTTTTGCTTCTTTCCATTCCATATGATGTTGATTTTCCCAGCAATTTTGAGCTATTTTCAATCCAGTTGTGTACCCTTATCGAGTTTGGCATTTGTGAAATCGGTCGACTGGTCGCATAGTACCTGACACCTGGTAGATGCAGTTCTTGGTGTCGTGGCATTGTGGAAGTATTAGTAGTAGTAGTAGTAAGGGGCGGCCCACAGGCCTTGTAATTGGGCCTCTTCATGGGTACTTTCTGCCATACCCCGTCTCGTACCCTTATCCTCCCACTCCCTCTACTCATTCTGCCTCTCTCTCTCTCTCCGGGCCTTCCAGCCTTCCTTACGAAGGTCAGCACGTCAGCCCATCTTAGAGAGTGTAGGTCCTCCTCTTCTATTGTAGAGGCACCCCACGTCTGCTGCCTCAACCTGGCGTATCCGTCACACTCTCCTATCAGGTGCACCGCTGATTCCTCCACTCACCCACATTGCGTTGTGGTTTAGTTTTTTGTTAATTGACTTCTTACTGTTGTGGTCGTATTGAAGACGTCCGAAGATGGTATTTGTTGCCTATTCTTCTTATCTTCTCTGAGATTCCTTTAATGTATTCCTTAAATAAAGTATCGCCTTTCTTTCGAGTCTTTGCGTCTGTCGTCCTTTGTGTTGGTGTGGTCTGAAGATTTTTATTGATTGTGAAGTTAGAGACGACGTTCGCTGATTGGATCGAATTTTCAACCTTTCTTTATTTAAAGCTTCTTATGTATTGCAGATGTAGGTGGCTCGATCTATGAGAAATTTTGCAATTCTCAGTTTGGTTGATCTGGAGTGGTTTGATTTGAATTGAAGTTATTCTCCAGTACGTGTGGGTTTGCGATATGAATGAATAAATGACTGAATGAATGTAGAAATACGGGCGGGGTAATCCCATGTACGTAGGCCAGCTTGCTGGGCTCGTTGTACGCCAACTATCCTTCGTTTAGCCCTCAAATCCTGCCTCTTTCGCAAAAGAACAGATTTTTCTGCTGCAACCTTCTTACATCGCCTGGGGCCACCGGATAGTTACCAAGGTGTGACTCTCTTAACCTGGTCAGAGCGGGATGCTCCAGCAGGACATGCAAGAACGATTCCTCGTCCTCCATGCACCATCGATACTCTGAGTCTTCGGCAATTCCCATCATCTCTAGGTGCTTGTTAAGGCGAGATTGTCCCGTGAGGAGTCTTACCTAGGTGGAGCAAGGACATTGATTTTTTGCGCTCACCTCACCAATCAGGAGCTTGGCCTGTCTCATACCCTACATGCTATTCCAGAGTTCCTCAGAGCGTCTGTCTAAGTCACTTTTAGGGCCGTTATGACTTGGCATGTCGGATCGGTTGATGATTCTTGTCTAGCCAATCTATCGTCTTCTTCATGTCCCGGTAAACCTTCATGTCACGGATTGTTTGCTATATACGTGTATATGTAAATGATTATGGTTGAATTATTCTTGATTACTACAACAAACGTCGAAAAAAGGGAGCTGACAAATTTCTTTTTTTTTTTTAGAGTAAATTTGATGTAGTTTCTTATGCTGATGACAGGGTTGAAAAATTGTTCCAGTGTATTGTTGTCCTTTTCACAGATAATGAATATACCAAAGCCATAGTTTGGGTCCCTACCATGAGAGCTTCTTCTTCAAACCATTCCATAAAGATGTTAGTCACTACAGGCGAAACTGGAGATACCATAGGTAGATCATCTTCCTGTTGAACATATCTGCCATTTTCGTGGAAGTAAGAATTCTGCAGACAGCATTTTAACAAATCCATAATGACATTGATTGGTAGATTGGTTCTGTCAGAGAAGTGGTTGTCCTTGAGTAGCTTCTGTTCAATGATTTGCAGTGATTCTTCCAGTTGTACGCTCGTGTACAAACTTTCAACGTCAAAACTAACAAACTGGTCGTCATGTTGTAGGTAGATGTCTCTAAGGAGGCCCACGAAGTGCTTTGAATTTTTGACGCATGATGATGAATTTCCTTGATATTAGGCAAGAATATAAGTCGGAGAATTGCGAGAACTGATTATCGGTCAAAGCTGACGATTGCAGATACATAAGCATTCGAAACGTTGTGAAAAAGTAAAAAATAAAGGCAATGGAAATTCGAAACTCTAGTTTTCTCTCAAGTTCATTTTCATTCAATTTCAATTGCCAAAAATACAAAGACTGACATGGATTGACAGAAGTAAATATAAACAAAATAAAGTTAACAAGAAAAATTACGTGATTTTGCTTCTAATAAGCGCCTTGTTTATCTTTATTTACAATTTTTATGCTTATTTCCATATTCTTTTGTCAATCAATTTCAAAGTCTTTGTATTTTCGGCAATTTTTTTCAAAACGAAGGTTTAGAATGGTTAGTTTCTGATTGAGGGAGACACTGAATATATTGTTTTATAGTTAAGCGTAGAAATAGTTAGGAAAATAACCAAAATAACTTTATTCCTGATGCCTTGTCAAATGACGATAGCCACAAAAGTTGTTATTTTCGTAAACTGCCCAAAAAGTCCCTATTGTCTAACACCCTCAAAAAACAACTTTAAAATTGCCAAGAATCGCAAATATGTTATAAATAGGGACAAGGGTCCAATATCCCATAGCATATTGTATGTCCTCCCTTCATGAATAATGGACGAATATGTAGTTTAACCCCGACTCCCACCACTTTCGGCACAAAACCTTTGTAAGAAAAATAATTTTGCGTTTACCCACCTTTTTTAATTTTGACACAAACTTTATGTTCCATGTGATACTTGAGGGACGCTATGTGCTTAAAAACGTTTCCGCAACTGCCACAAGTGAGCACAGGTTCAGAAACATCAACAACTTCTCTGACGTTGACGAAATCACCAAAAATTTCGTGACCTTCCAGTTCATTGACCGATGAAACTGATGATATTACGATATGGTCACCAGCATCGTTTATATATGCAGTTTCTCCTTTTTGCTTTGAGAATTCATCTAAAATTATGGTACATGTTAACTTTTACATTGCATAATAATTTACGAAAATAATAGTTTAAGTATTTTCTATTTCCGGATATTGTCTTGGTAAATTATTTATATTTTTAAAACTTAGCAGAATATGGAATAATTTTTCATTTATAAGAAAAAGAACTGAACAACTCTTGGTATAGGCATTGAGATATAGATGGTGGTGTTGTTTTCTAACTTTATGCAGCTGTGCAATGTACTTTTTCGAACATGACATTATTTAATTTTGCTAAAAGTTTTTAGAATTATTAAAAAATATAAGCACAAAATTAAATAAATATACAACAAGGTGAGCCTAAAAGATTAGAAATGGATTAAAAAAGTAATTGTATATTTTGGATATAAAATAAAACGTTCCTCTTATTAACTATGCCTACCAACTAAAATATAAATTATGACATTTTTTCTAAAATTATTAAAAGATATTATCAATAAAAGTTTTTATGAATTTTTATAGTGTGACTTTTAATATTGCTGCTTCTGTGCGATGCATACTGACAATGGCAACATTTGAATTTCGGTTCCTTTCCACATTCGTTTTTCAAGTGTCTTTTTAAGTCATTAAGTCTTGTGTAGGCGGCCGAGCATGTTGGGCATTTATGCATCTTCTTATCTAAAAATTTTACAAATAAATAAGACCATATCTACTGTGGGCACAAAATATATTGCCACACTGTTTTTTTTTTAAATAAAGTCGTTTCTAGAATATCTTGCTTCATTAAAAAAAATATTGTAGCAATTTATTTTCCACGTGACTGTATTGACGTAAATTGCTATTACCTACCAGTAGAAAAGGACAACAAAGATTTTACCAACTAATTCTGTTAACTAGTTAGTAGTTAACTACGTTGCCAAAAACTTGACTGATTAGGATATTACGAGCAAAGAGAAAAAAATAAGACGTAAAAAACGCATAATTTTTTTTAATCTCAATATTATTTTTGTGGCAGTCGCAGACTATCGAAAAAACTACTAAATAATGGACAAAAATGAGGTTTATATAATATCTAAATAAAAAAAAATATAAGTAAATATACGTTAAAGCAAAACTATATAAAACACTTTAGTATCAACAAATCATATATAAAAAAATAAAAATAATCTACAACTGAAACTGAGAGGACGAAAAGACGAAAATTACCCAATGTATTTAATACACGTAAATATTAAAATAAATGTATCATTTAAATTAATTTTAAGAGAGCAATTATTATTTTATTTCTGACCGTGATTATACAACACCCAAGCAACAATTTTTAGTTCCGCTAGTTGACATAACTAAGAAATACACAAAATATAACGGCCGATATCATGAACGAGAAAACGACTCAACACCGTTGTTATTCACTAGAGTAAATTTGGCAACCCTTATTTTTTACTGGAATATTATGGGGTTGTCAACGACCGCAAAGAACGACGGATCAACGAAGCCAAAACGTTGATAATTAACTATAGTTAAGCTAATTTAAGTTTATTTACGTTCTTTCAACGTTTTTCTTTACGAGACAATAGTGTCCAAATAATCAATGCAGTTGCGGCCAAATTAAAAATATAACTGTATCTTTTGAAGTTTGAGACAATGATGTATTCGAAATTAACTCTGTGTTCCGGATTTCCATTGTCTATATTTTATTTGTATACGACGTTTCGATCAGTACGATCTCTGATCGTCTCCGTAGTTTCAACCAATAAACGCGCTTGAAAGCAATGACGAGACGATCGAAGAATCACCAGCAGAGCTGCCTCGAACAACGATTTTTGAGCGAAGCCGTTCTCTCGATAAGACCCAGTAGTGGGGACTTGTAGGAAAGCTCGTGTAAAAAACGTCACTCGCGCGATTTTTGACTCTGCTTGTCCGAGTGTCACATATTTCAGAGCACGCTATTGGACGAATCTATCACGTAACCGATCGATATTTTACTCGCTAATGCGCATGCTACGGCAAACTTGACCGTCTTTCAGAGTAGGACGTCGCACAGTGGATCGAGGTATAGGGAATTTTAGATATTTACCTTAACCTAACTTAATATTTGGCATGACGGATCATGTCAAAACTGAATTATACAGGTATTATATACACTTGTTTTAAAATTCAGTGCAAATATTTTAGGCACGAATTTTTCAGGCTAAATTAAGAACATTTTTTTCCATGAACATGTCTGCAAACACTTTGTTACTGATCTACGGAGCGTTGACTTTTCACAATTTTTTTGGTTTTTTATTTATAGCTCTTGCAGTTCCTGAGATATTTGCTCCAAATTTGAAACATAGGCAACTGCAGCTTCGGGCTTACGTAATCCAAACATATTGACTGATCGTGGAAATCTATAGGGAAATATTTTCATTAATTACCTGTTTAGTTTAGAAACTATTTTGTCTCATTTAAGTTTTTTACATTTGTGACTGTTATCGAGAAATGAAATGATTAAAATCATTATTTGTACCTCGCTAGATTCAATTAGAATTTTTAACAACAGGGGAGAGCCCATAGGAAAATCGCAGTCAAGTAAAATGGTTTATTGGTTTAGGGTTTAAATTATGATATTTGAGCATTTCTTTAAAAATCAATGTAAGTTTTAATATGTTTTAAATTTTGATATAGGTATAAAAACGTTACAGCAAAGAGGACCAAGATTAAATAATTAATTGCTTATGATTTAATTAAACCGTGGTAAATCGGCAACACACTAAGTACAAAATAACAACAAAAATGTTAGTTTCAATTTTTTCGTCGTTCGAATTACTTTAGTGCGATGGGCAGGTTGCAGAATATGGAATTTTGAATTTTAATAGAAGTGCTCACTTCTCAGGGTATGATCGTTCTATTACGCCCAGAAGATCAGATATTGTCCTGATCGAAGCGTCGTGTATAAATAAAATATAGACAATGGAAGTCCAAAACACAGAGTTAATTTCAAATACATCATTGTCTCAAACTTTCAAATATACAGTTATATTTTCAAATTGGCCGCAACTGCATTTTTGAGCCGGTGCTAAATAATCTCTGGTGTCCCACTGTGGATAAACATAAGCGTTGCCTTGGAAAACAAATTCAATGACGTAAAATGACGTACAGTGTTGCTAAAAGCAATTCCGCAGATTGTAACTACGACTTTAAGCATTTTTTAAATTTTCAGTATTGAAAACTAAGATGCGGTGGTAAATTTAGTGGATGGGAAACTTTAAAAAATGTTATAAATGAACTGTTAAGTTACATAGCCATGTATTTTAGAATTATTAATAATTAATTGTTTGGAAATTAGTCCATTCGTGGTTGCACACGTGGAAGTCTTGATTTCAAATCAATTATATTATTAAAAATATTATCCAGAGGGCACTTCAGTCGTAGTCGCTTGTGTGACGTTGTGGAAACGTTGCACGCGACTCTAGTCGCAGGCAACGTCAACATTAGTGCAAAATCGAGTTGCTGGAGTTTTCACGCAACGTTAGGCCGCCTTCAACAACGTTAAAACATCGAAAAGTTGTTCCTTGGGTACCGTCTCAACTTGAGAACAGTGTTAAAGTATAACTTTCAAAGTGTAACTTTTTTGGACGACGTAATATTTCTTAGATTGCTGCCCATTTAGATTTCAAATTTGTGTACCATTCGGCAGTGCATTATCAGCTGGTATCTCATCTTAGCCCGATAAGTACACTGGGCCACTGGACATTGAAAAGTAGGAGCCTTCCCGCACTCCCAGACGATATGTCGTTTGACGGTCGCGTACGACTTGTACTTTTTGTGGCAGGTCGAACATTCGTAGTGTTCCTCGTCGTACTTGATGTATCCAGATATTGGCGGAGGTCTTCTCCCACAAAAGTATTTGTTGTGACGGGTCAGGGAAGTTTTCGCTTTGAAGCTTTTATCGCAGTTCTTGCAGGGGTACACGGGTCCGTACCAGCAGCCTAAAAAGTATAAATTTAAAACAAATTTACATACTTCCTTTCTGTTAAATCCGGCCACCAAAAAACTGCAGTTTTAACAAAAATAATTAGTCAAATCGGAAGAGAACACTCCTTCTTACATTTACATAAAAAAGCGGTGGTTTGGTATCATTTTTCCTTCTATTTTTTTCAATAAATGGTTATGGGTATATTAGTGAAGTAACAGTAGAAAAAACATTTTTACAACAAACACTAATAAGGAAATGCTAACTATATGTATACAATGAGCTTCAGGCTACTGCGAACATAGGGGGAATCAAGTCCAATTTACTCTCCGTGCCGTAAGACCAAGGTGGATTCGAAGCACGCTGCATCTTTTGGAAATTTATTTTGTTTTTATTATTTTGTTTTATTTCTGCCTTGCTCGAGAAACAGATTGGTAAGTTCTTAAGTGAAATGATACATTTTTAAAACTAAACATGGATGTCTACGAAGTTGCCGAAAAAGTGCAGATGATCAAATGGTACTTTCAATTTTAGATTTGTATCCTAAATCGTCATTTTGAATCCGCCATAATCCCCTTCCCTAAAAACCTCCGTAAACCAATTTTGATTGAAATCAAACAATCTAAACCTTTTTCCTCTTCCACCTCCACTCCCCTCGTTAGGGAAAAGTGGATACCTGATGATACTATATTACTTTATTGTCATCGGAACTATAAACGCATACTAAATTTGAACACACACCCTCAGTTTTTAAATATATACCCTAAATTATCCATTTTAAATTTGCCATAGTAAAACTATCAAATCTGATCAAAAATTCATAATCCCCTTCCCTAAAAACCTCCGTATGCCAATTTTGATTGAAATCCAACAAACTAAACCTTTTTCCCCCTCCACTTCCCTCGTTAGGGAGAAGTGGGTACCTGATGATACCATATTATTGTATTGTCACCGAAACTATAAACGCATTCCAAATTTGAACGCAATCGGATGTGATGAGTTAAAATTTGTTAGAAAAACATGCCCAAAAATATCTTGAATCCGCCATATTAAAAAAACTAGAATAGTTTGACCAAATACACCACAGTATTTTAAGGCGCAATAGCAGCTATATAGAGATCACCCTTTGTGGTCATTTTTCCGGACAGTCGTAATCGACAGGCACTCAACGCCTGGTAGTCTGCCAAAGTAAAAACCAGACTTGTAGGGAGCAATAAACGGACTTAAAAATATGAGAACAAATACTCGAGCAAAGACAGGCAATACATTTCATCAAGAAATATTAGATGATAGTTGAGTTTCTAAGCAAGAACAGTAAGTTTGTCATATAGATAGTGGAACTCCTAAAAGATCATTGCCAAGTCAAAGAACATATGATCAAAATTAACTTAGAGGAGGAACTAGGATATTTTCTACCAGGCTTATGATGTTCAGGTGCTTGACACTGCAATACTTGCTCGGTAAATCCTTAACTGCCCTGGATACTAATATTAAAATGACATTATCCCGTCTATCTGTATTGGAGTTGGAGATTATTTCTACAGTTTTATTTAAATAACATGCGTAAGTTTTTTCATCTAATACGTTTTTATATTTACTATTTAATGACATTTTGGAATAAATTACATAAAATTAAAAATAAAATTTACAACAAAAAGAATACGCCAAATTGCTGTTATTATAAATAAAATATTTCACTTTGTTATAAAATTAAGAATAGTCGGAGAGCTCACGAAAAAATCGTGCAAGAATTTTGGAAAGCCTGATATTTTCAGGATGGACTATACTTTGTCCATATGGGGTATCGAGACACGCGGCGGAGGGGCGTTAGCGAAGGTGTTAAAATAATGGGTATCTAGTCCATTTCGTAAGAGCTGATACACTAGCAAACGCAAAACAAACAGTCAGACACTATAACACTAGAACGCGTGACGTCAGCATCGCTCCAAAGATGTCAAAAAAATGTGTTCAATTCGTCTGTTTTGGGAAAGCGGAAAGTCAGCCATATGATGGTTTGTGTAATTATGCAAAAAATAGTCTGACTTGATGTTATTGAGACCGACACAGTCAGCAGTCAATTAAAATAAGGTTACCCAAAAAAAACATATTTATAAATGTTTTGCAACTTTTTTATTTATCATTGGATGTTAATGCTTAAAAGACTTTTGGAAAACTAAAATAATTTGCCTGAATTTGCACGAATCATTTTTGGCTAAGTTTATACCCGCATGTTGTTCGCTTTTCCTTATTTTGCGTGTGTAAAATAAAATCCACTAATATAATGTTAACAATTCTTACCTTCTAGCTACAATCGACCGCTTGAAAATAATAGATTTTGCGGTTATCGAGTCTTAAATTGGATATAGGACGCGTAGCAATAAGATTTTAAATAAATATGTTTGCCATTATGATTTTGGCGAATAAATGTAAATTTTGGTTTCTTATTTACTTAATACCCATTATTTTAACACCTTCGCTAACGCCCCACCGCTGGGCGTCCCTATACCCACCTTGCTGACTTTACAGTTCTTTTATATGGAAAATATCAGCCTTTCCAAAACTCTTGCACGTTTTTTCCGCGAGCTCTTGGACTAAAACCAAAATAATAATTTTACGCCTACTATAAAATTGAAATTTTTTACCTACTTAATCATCTTTTGTTTAAAACTTTAAAATTTTCGTAATAGCGTGAAATGTAAAAATTATATACATTAAATGTTTTTGTAAAAATTAATGATGTATTTAAAATTAACTCTGTGTTTCGCACTTCCATTGTCTATATTTTATTTATACACGACGTTTCGATCAGTACAATTTCTTATCATCGTCCTAAGGCTACGTAATTATATACTATACGAAATGACTCAAGTGTGAAGTTTAGGGAGTTGGCTCCGCCCAAGAAGGGGCTTCTAAATATTTGGAATGTCATGGTTTACTGAAAATACCCTGATCCTGCCTAATAAAGGCAGCTTCCAGGAATTTTCGTTTCTTCCAGTGTGACTCCTTGTGCAAAACCTTGGCTTATGTCCACTTGATTCGATGTTGTTTTGATACTCCTTTAATGTATGACATTGTAAGGAATGCATTTGCCTGGTTTTGTTATTGTAATCTCTGTCCTGTTTGTTGAAATTTAGAAATATAACAGATACTATTTCTATATCTAATTAACGGAGTACCGGAGAAAATTCGAAGAGTAGCGAACAACTTTAATATTAAAACAGCTTTTAAATCCAATAATACAATTCGAAGCCTTCTTAGTAAAACAAAACCGGAGAACAAACAAAATAAGGAATACATTTACCAAGTTCCTTGTGAGTGTGGTGACTCATACATAGGTGAAACAAAAAGGCCACTAGTTATCTGTTAGACTTAAGGAACATCATACGAATACCCAAAGAGGTGAAACAATGAAATCAGGAAACGCCCAACACGCATGGTCAAAACAGCACCGAATGAAGTGGACAGAAGCAAAGGTTTTGCACAAGGAGTCACACTGGAAGAAACGGAAATTCCTTGGTCTGCCTTTATTGGTCAGAATCAGGATATTTGCAGTAAACCAAGTGTTGACATTCCAAATATTTGAAAGCCCCTCCTTGGGTGGAGCCAACTTCTTAAACTTTATGGTTGATTGAATTCCCATAGTGTATAAGTACGTAGCATTAGGAATAGATTATAGTTTGCACCTGAAGACGATCAAAGATTGTACTGATCGAAACATCGTGTATAAATAAAATATAGACAATGGAAGTCCGAAACACAGAGTTAATTTCAACCACGCCCTAATTAAACGTAATAGTTCGAAACCAGCTTTCAAAACGTTTTGGGTCACATATGTATACGTAGTAGTACACTATTGCCACAAAGTTTCTCAAAGTATTACAAGTTGGACATTTCTGCGTGCTTGCTTCGCATGTGACCAACCAACGCGTCTTTTCTTCTAGCTTTGTATGGACAAAAAGCACAGAAGAATTTACGTTCTACCCCACATTCAAACTGCATGTGCCGACGTAACACGTGCGCATATCCATATCGCTTTTGACATTTAGGACATTCGAACTGCTTCATTAGATTTAGTTCCAGTTTTACTTTTTGTTCCACAAGAGATTGCAGGGCTAAGTCTGCGAATGTCAAACCTAAATCATAAAGTCATTGTAAATAAATAATCATACTCCTACAAGCTATTTTTTACATGCACAGTTTTAAATTAATAATCGGGATAGACTTTTAAAACGAGACACGCACATTTAAACCTACTTCACAATAATTAATCTATGACTAGATACTTTGGTTTAAAAATTACTTAAATTATTGGCATTAAGGCAGCTGAGGCGCAATTTCCACTTTCGGGAAAAAATTTATACTTGCATATCCACCCCAGGGTCATCCGCTTATTCATCTTCATCTTTTCTATTGCCAAACGTGTCCATTTACTTAATAATAATTAAAAAACATACAATCCTGCTACTTATGAATAGTTTATACAGTTGAGTATCTCATGTTTCTTAAGATGCAAATTTCTGTGTTTGTTAATTACATGCTGAACGACAGTATATCTTTGTTTTCCTTTGTACGGACACACAGGACACTGAAACTTTGGAAGTTGCTGACATTCGAATTTTAGATGTCTCCATAGAGATCTCTGTGCCCGATACAATCTTGAGCACTTTGGACATGAGTACACTAAGTTTCCTAAAATAGCGATAAGTAAATATATTTTCATATAAGTAGCAGTAAACAAGTAACAGATATAATTAAAGTAGCCAACTGAAATCTAATGAATCACATTCGAATTTATTTGGAAGTTTGGTAGCCAACGAATTTTATATATTTTTATTACTTCTGGAACCCATTTAAAAGAAAAATAAAAAGATACTTTTTAATTAATCTCACACATGCGATTTAATAGACTTTGGTAGACTATATAAAAAAAATTCTGTACGACTACTAATTCTGTCTAAAGGTATTTACTTAAAACAAAAGTAGACCAACATAAAATTAGGCAAAATAGAAATGAACAAACATAATGAATTACAAGCTTTTCCTTCAAAAAAACTTACTTTGACGGTTTTGACTTTTTAAGCTTTGTGCACTTCTACATATTTTATTGGGATTTGGAGGTAACGTAAATAAATACAATTACCGATTGTACAGTATTGCTTGCTGATGACGTTGGAACCAGTGTTGTAGGATCCAGTATGGAAGATTTTATTGATAAAATAAGTTTTTCTTGTTAAAAATTTAACGATTGTTGTTTTAAAATAATATATTATGTCTACTATACCATGCTGCACTTAAAAAATACCAAGAACAATGAATATTTATGAAATGTCTACTACTGTACATTATTACAATATACTGACGTTGCGAATCTGAGACACTTAATAAAGTAATCTTATAAAAATCAACTTTCTCTGAATAAACCGCAAAAATAACACCAAAAGCACTAATTTTGGGAATCGGACCCTGCCTCGTATCCAACGGTGATCCCATATTACTATGACTTCCAGAAACAAAAATGAAGAACATTGGTAAAATACGTAGGTTTTACATTTTTTCTACATTGAAGACGTTTTTAAATACCATTCCAGCGCGAACTTTTTCGAGCTCTAGAAACTCGGTAATTTTGCTGAAAACACTGCCGATTCTGCTTATTTCCTTAGAGATAAAATATTTTCCTTTTCGCACTGTGTAAAAAAATTTTAGATACTTTTGCATTTAAGCGTACTTACTTTGAGAAACAACATTTGTTTAAAAGTTAAACTCTGTGTTTCGGACTTTCATTGTCTATATTTTATTTACACACTACACAGGGTTAATTTCAACATTTGTTTATTTTCACATTTTATAAAATAGCCCTTCTCTTTCATAAAGTTAAAACATCAGCAGGTATCCCTCAAGGATCGGTATTAGGGCCCCCAGTCTGGAATATATACTATGACCCCATACTTAGATTAAAACTCTCTAAGGGCTACGAGTAGTCAGGGCGGCACAGCGATACATCTTATGCAAAGAGCAATAACAAGACTTTCGGAAAGCATATAGAAGAAACCACTAAAAAGTCAACTAAAAGACTCGTTGAATTACAAAGACTTATGCCCAACATACAGTGATATGGAGTCCAGTACTGCGCACAAAGAAGTCTGATAAGAATGCAACGAAAAGCCTTAATAAGAGTACGATATCAACGAAAGCTATTCAAGTTATAGCAGGAATCCCGCCCATAGACCTAATTGTCGAAGAAATTGTATATGAAGATAAAAATGAACACAGTGAAGAAAACAAAGTAGCTGCAAAAGAGAAAACACTGGAATCCTGGCAAGCAAGATGGGACCGAAATACCGAAAAAGGACAATGGACGAAAACAATTATTCCCGACATTAAAACATGGATAGACTGCAAACACAAAAATATGGATTACTATATGACACAAGCTCTAACGGGACATGGATCTTTTACGACATACACAAAGCGAATAGGAAAAACGGACGACATATGTCGGTACTGTCAAAGAATAGATGACGCAGAACATATGTTAATTTACTGTCCAAGATTTGAGAACTACTGCCAAACAACAAGACACGATCTACAGATAGAGAATGTGACCATAGGAAACCTCTTTAAAGAAATAATACAACACGTAGACAAATAGAACCAGGGACATGACATGATAAGAACTACTCTAAAAATTAAACACGCCGAGGAGGGTTTTAGACCATAGGTATCCTAAAGAGAGAATAAATCGGACACATTCGGTAGACCACCAGAGACCGGTGTCTATGAAGAAAAAAAAGCCCTCCTCTTTTGGACTCGGGCTATTTCGCCAAAATATGAAAATAAACTGTTGTTGTTTTTAGGCAATAAGCTTTCCTACAAAATTATTTTTGTAGTGTAATTACCTCCGACAATTGTAAAAATTTACTAAAATGCCTAACCATTACTGTATCTTTTTATACTGTAAAATAAAAAGAGGACCATCGGCAACATAAAGACAAACCATTGTTAAAGTAAATTGGGTTTTAGTTTTTGCCACATCGAAGACGTTTTCTTAAACGCAAATCCAGTATAGGCTCGAGGGTTTTCAAGCTGTAGAAATTCGGCAATCTTACTGGGAATGGTGCCTAGAGCATTAAGTCCCATAGCACCATAATATTTTCCTTTGCGCACGGAACAAAAAAATCCCGAATGTCTGGCTTCCGAAGGCCGTAATTTCACATATCTCCTGATTATTGGCAACAGCTCAACGGTCTCTGTCGGTTGGTCGATAATAGTAAAAGTGCGTTTTCCAGAAATTTTTATAACTATAAATGATCCCTGGTCTTCGAAATCGGAAACTGATATGTTGTAAAGTTCTTCGCGTCCGCAGCCGCCTGCGATGCCTATTATGGCAGCCACCTAAAATACGTCAAAAATTAATTCACAGGCCAACACACATTTTGGTGCCGGCAATTTTTTAACTGTTTCTGGGTAATTTGTGGATGGAGAATCCGAAATACCCATCAGATTTTCTCTATCAGATCTAGTTTTCAAAATAGGAATTATTTACTTTTTTTTAACCTCTATATATATTTTACGTTATAACTATGACTATTGCCACTAACAAAAAAAAACACATATAATTAAATATTGATTTTAAAAAGTACATACATTCATACTCATATTAGTCACTATCAACTACAAATTTTCTTTTGTACGACTTTCTAGCATGGAGTTTACTGGTGTAGTCTTGCTGAAGGCTCCAACAGTAGTCGGCCATCATGTGGCTATCCCATCGTCCTTGATATCGATCTTCCATAGTTTTAATATTCTGATGAAATCTTTCTCCCTGTTCTTCACTACAGTCACCTAAATTTTTTGGAAAGCGATCTAGATGGCTGTGGAGGTAGTGAACTTTTATACTCATGTTACAACCGAGAATATGAAAATTTGAAAGCATAGTTTCCACTAATTCTATGTAATTTTCTGCTTTGCGATTTCCAAGAAAATTTTTAACTACTTGAACAAATGAACCCTAAGCGTTAGATTCAGTCTCATTCATTGATGTGGTGAGCTGTGGATCTTTAATAAAATGCCTTATTTGAGGACCATCAAATATACCATCTTTTAGTTTTTGCGTGCTAATCCTAGGAAACTTACCTTACTAGTATCCAAAACAATTTCCATCTCGATCTAACGCCTTCACAAACTGTTTCGTAAGCCCCAACTTAATATGTAAGGGTGGTAGTAAGATTTTTTCTCTAGTAACCAAAAGTTTATTCACTACGTTTTGTTTTCCTTGAACCATAGTATCTCTTATAGGCCAATTTATCTTAACCCAGTGCTGATCTTTAGCTCTGCTGTGCCAAAGACTTAAAAAAAACAGGGTTATTTTGTATATCCACTTTGCTGTCCAAGGAGAAAGTTCACTATTTTCAAATCAACACAAATTTCCCACTGATGTTCTTCGTATTTAATTTGTTTCAAAACTTGTGCTATTGTTTTATACTCCTCTTTCATGGTAGTAGAATGTCCAATAGGAATTGAGGCATATGTGTTACCGTTATTGATTTGTCAATGAAAAGGCGCCAATCGTCTGAAGTGTATTCTGGCAAACCCAGTTTTTCTAAGTCCTTTTATATCGTTTTTAATCTGGATGCAAGTAATTCAGCACACTCCTTTGAGAGGTATAGGTCTCTCACGAGATCGTTCACTTCCTGTTGATTAAAGTACTGAGGAGTTGTTAAATCTGCTTCAAATTCATTGTCGGTTTCTGATTGCATTCTTTGAAATTCATCAGACGTTGATGTTTCTGTATCATCCTCCGGGATTTCCGGAAGACTGCTGAAGGTAGGAATGGGTATTTCCTTAGAATACGGTACAGGTCTTCTTGCAGAATCTAGATCAGGATATGTCCATTTATATTGATTGTTTCTATTTATGCCTTTAATATTAACGAGACAAAAACACCAAATTTCACGCACTTTCGGTTTCCAATTGTCCATTGTCGCAAATGTTCAACACATGTTTTACACACCACATGTAGAACCCAAGATATCTTGATCTTCCAAATGAACGACAGAATAGGCAAGATAAGACCTTTTCACAAATTCAGAAGAGTACGGTACAGGTCTTCTTGCAGAATCTAGATCAGGATATGTCCATTTATGTCGATTGTTTCTATTTATGCCTTTAATATTAACGAGACAAAAACAGCAGTCATCATAATGGTTACCATTGGTACACCAAATTTCAGGCACTTTCTGTTTCCAATTGTCCATTGTCGCAAATGCTCAACACATATTTTACACACCACATGTGGAAGCCAAGATATCTTGATCTTCCAAATGAACGCCAGAATAGGCAAGATAAGACCTTTTCACAAATTCATAAATATTTTTTCTACTTTCTTTCAAAACAAAAAACTTCTGAATGGTTTACACAGCTACGCCTGCTTGTGGATGCCATTGTTTTAGTTTTAATACTGTAAAACTACGAAAATGAACAAAAAATTATGACACAACTTTATTTGCAAAAACTAAGGATAAAGGTAGACAAAAGGTAGTATGTTTCCAAAACCAATTAGTCGGGGTTGAGCAGGTATGAGGAGATGGGATCATAGGGAATTCCAAATATAAAATAGATAATAAAATTAATAGGATTAGGTAATGCGGTTTAACCAGGTCTAGGAATATTGGTTTACGGACAATTTCACGTATATTTGGCTAATTAGATCCTAGTTTTGAATATCAAATTTCTACTTTGAATTTTAAAGATATGTTGATTTATTTATTTTTGCCTTTTATTAGGACTAAATTCAATTAGTCTCTATCTCAAAAACTAGGTCTGATAGAAAAAAATCTGCAACCAATTTTAGAATCAGCACATTAACTATATCTAAAATCAGTTCTTAGATCTCAGGCATCAAAAAAATGTTTTTATTTTGTTGGCCTGTGAATTATATCATCCAAAGTTTAAGGCCGTATTCACATTTCATCCTTAAGGTTTTCTTTAATATGTGGTTAAAGTGTAGTTAAAGTTAAAGTAAGTAAACTCTTTTCTCGTTTCCCACGGCAAAGAGCTCAAACAGAGTCCTTTCCTATGGGTGACGGACACAAGAATGTGTCTCTTGCTAGCTAGAGCACTGAGAAAAAAAGCAAGTTATTTGAATGTCTAAAATCTAGGGTACCTCACTTTAACAAAATCAAGAATCTTTTCAAATTTGGGCTAATATTATCTTTCCAAAAATTCCAAGTCTAAGCCTGTTTAGTCTCTCACGGTGAAATGATGCTTGTTTTGGAGATATAATCCTTCTTCAGGCAGAACATGAATTTATAGTCACATGGGTCCAAGCAAATCAAAGCACATTTGGCAATTAACTTCTACTATTTTAGTGTCCTTATCTAAAATATCTCGGCCATATTGCCAGAAAACGAATGGATTTTCTATCACTTTCGAGTGAAAATGGCGGCGAAGGTCAAGAGAAGAACACTAAAATGGTAGTAGTTGATCCGCTTATGCGAAGAGGGTATAGTGAAGTAGTGGCGCCCCAGGAATTGACTTCGGGGGGGGGGATTAATTACCAGGCTCCTCGGGGGGGAGGAGGGTAACCTCAAAATCTCCCCTTCGGTGCGCCACTGTGTGAAGATACACAGTTTAATATAAAGTTAAAATGGCCGTTAAAATTTTTTGCTTTGGTTTGACTTAACTGCTTATTGCGAGTGATAAAAACGTTTGAGGATCAGGAGAATCAAAAATTTTAATGTTCTGTACTCTGCGCAGATCTTAATAGTATTACCTTCATCACGAGGTAGTCACAATCGGGTGCCTCCAATAAAAACTTGTTAATTTGGAGTCTTGTGAAAATTTCAGAAGTTTTCGGCGCCGGCGTCCCTACATGTTTTCTTGATTTTATGTAATCTGTTACTTGTCTGAAGTTGGAAATGTCGATGCCATGATACATTTGGATGGTTTTCTTCAGAGTAGCAAACTCGGCCCAAAAACTCGAAGGCGTTTTAACATTATTTTTATCGCGAAAATAACCCAGCAGACTGCCTTCGCCGATTTCTAAATTTCTCTCACCAACCCACTTTGTGTATGCCATATACCTTCTCTCGTATCTTGCTTTGGTGCTCTCACTAAGTTCTCTGACGTTTCCTAAAAACCGAGCTAAGAAATCATTTTGTTCGCAATAACTACCAAATTTTATGTCACCATTACAAAATCTATGTCCTATGTCAAATTTTATTGCAGCACTTGCTTAAAACTTTATTGAATGTGAGTTGAAATGAGAAAATCTAAAAAATCAAAGTGATCCAGTTCAATTATTATACGATTTATATTTTTTACTGTAACATTGACAATTGCTCCGTAACTTCTACAGATATGTTGAAGAATAAAGTAAGTAAGGAAGCAATGATCCCAATACAGAATTAAATTAATCAAATACTATATTTTCTCACTCGTTAATTATTTGTTAGATAATGTCTCAAAACAAAACATGAATGTGGGTGTGTCTCTGTATAAATAATATGCACCATTACAAATCTTGTAAAAGTTATTACCAAAGACATTCAACTAAAATAGACCCATCAAGTCATTCATGAATCGCTTTGAAATGCAATCAGTCGGTAGATTTAGGAAAAACCATTGTCCTCTTCACTGGCCATGCTGCAATATCAAGCATGCTCCATCCACCTTACGTTTACCAGCTCGATTCCACTAAAGCGGCAACTCCGACAACAAATAATGAATAAGGCAGCGTAGTACATAACGCCTCCTTCTTTTATTCAGAAAAAAGTAGACAACAAAGCTGGTGGTAGTCTTTGGCGAAAAGACGATAAATTGCAGAACATTCCTTTAGAAATTCTAGAATCTCTCCACAGTATTTTGGGACAGTTTGACCTTCAATCCGTCACACCAAGAATAAATAAACGCATGAAGTACTTACCGCGAAAACCACAATATCGGAAATATATTGAAATCCCTTTGTAGTATTATAGAGTTTCTATTTATAAACAAGTTTTAGACAAAGTCATTTCGGACCTAAGGAAATATTTTTGACCTGCACATATTCATACCAAGTTCCATACAACGTGAAACCAAAATCAAGGCAAAATTAACTAAATTCGTTTCCAAATACTATAAACTGTTTGATTAATCCAAAAGACAAATTCTTGAACTTTTATTGAGAGAAGAAGAAGAGAAATCAAAACATACCTGATAACGTTTTCGAGGCAATGAACAAGTATGATATTTATGGTGTTAATAAAAAAGGGAGTCTTACCAAAAGTGGCATTTGTAGTGTCATTTCCTTAAAAAATTTTCGCCTGCTGCGCTTTAAAACCATCGATATATTTACTATTTTCGTTTAATTTCAAATCAAAAAATGAATTTTTCAGTGCAATTTTCTTAAAATGTTTCTTCTGCGGCGCTATGATACCGTTGATATTCACGATTTTAGTTTAATTTGACTCAAAAAGTGCATTTTTAATGTAATTTTCTCAAAAATTTCCGGCGCATTTAAACATATCTTAAAATAAAAAATGTATGAAATGAACAACTTAAAATCTGAGTAACCTCCCCCCCCCCTCTAGACTTGAGGTCAATTCCGCGCTTATAGTTACTAAGTTTTGTTTGCATATATTGATATGCTCCTCATAAAAGCTATGAATTTATCCCATTTTTTGTTTCGTATTGAAACCGCCTCCCCTTTTTCAAATGGCTGGCACTACTACTGTCTTACGATTCCAAACGATACATTCGGCAAACCATAACATGCGGATTTTGGGTATTGTTGGAGATTAACCTTGGATTAAGAAAAGAAAACGATCTCTTGTTAATCAGTACTTATTTAAAATTAATTGTAGTGCAGTTCTGCACACGAATATTGAGCAACTTTTCCGCAATATGGTGGTTGGTGGCAATGCAGTTCATTTTATTAAAAGATTACACACACAAACATTGAAAAAAATAAATAGCAATAAGAATCATTATAGGCTTACACTACTACTACTTTTACTTTAAATTTACAGAAAAAGGGAAATTTTCCCTAAATAGCAACCTGTTCCCCAATACCAGGGATTATAGCCCTATTTATTAAGGACCAAGTAACATGTTTTTTACAATATCCTTGCTGGTGACAATAGAAATATTGTTTTATAATGTACTATATTATTTTTTCACATTAATAAATAAAAAGCCTACATTTTTATAAAAAAACTTTAAGCTTTAATTAATTTACACATGTTTTACCAAAATTCAACTTAAATTCCACTTTAGAAAAAAAAATTATAGTAATAAAGACTAGAATCATATTATAATTCACAATTTGGACTGGTGCGGAGTTTATTATAGACAGAAATAAATATTTATTTGATTCGAATAAATACTTGCTTTGTACATGGGAAACAATGACTCAACTAAACCTTTTTTCTGTGTAAAGGTGCATGCCATTTTTGCGTGTTTCAGTTATATTTAATGTCCAATTGACATGAAGTCAGTGTTGCCAGATCTAGTGAAATTTCACTAGATCTAGTGATTTCTTTGTAATTTAGTGATTTAGTGAAAATTTTTATTAAAATGCCATATTCTAGTGATTTTGAATTAGTCCTAAAAGGTAAATATTGCTTTAAACTTAACAAAAATACAACATAAAAATCCTGCAAATTATGTTCCAGTAAATATGTGGTTTTTAGCCTATTCTCTAATTATAATTATTTTTTGCAAATCCAGGAACTGGTAGAAAAATTTGGTTTCTAGATTATTATTAAAAATCGTTAGCTGCGTTCAAAAAAAGTATCGCTTTTTGTCTTACGTCTTTTTGTAATTTTTAAAATAAAAAAAAAACGATAAAAATATGTGGTTTTTAGCCTATTCGCTAATTATTACTATTTTTTGCAAATCCAGGAACTGATAGAAAAATGTTGTTTTTAGATTATTATTAAAAAACGTTAGCTGCGTTCAAAAAAAGTATCGCTTTTTGTCTTACGTCTTTTTGTAATTTTTTCAAATAAAAAAAAATCAATAAAAATATGTGGTGTTTAGCCTATTCGCTAATTATTATTATTTTTTGCAAATCCAGGAAACTGATAGAAAAATGTGGTTTTTAGATTATTGTAATGTTTTAAAATAAAAAAAAACCGATAAAAAAATATTATTTTTTGTAAAACCAGGAACTGATAGAAAAATATGGGTTTTCGATTATTACTAAAAAACGTTAGCTGCGTTTAAAAAAAGTATTTCCTTTTGTCTTACGTCTTTTTGTAATTTTTTAAAATAAAAAAAAACGATAAAAATATGCGGTTTTTAACCTATTCCCTAATTATTATTATTTTTTGCAAATCCAGGAACTGATAGAAAAATGTGGTTTTTAGATTATTATTAAAAAACGTTAACTGCGTTCAAAAAAATTATCACCTTTTGTCTTACGTCTTTTTGTAATTTTTTAAAATAAAAAAAAAACGATAAAAATATGAGGTTTTTAGCCTATTTGCTAATTATTAATATTTTGTGCAAATCCAGGAACTGACAGAGAAATTAGGTTTTTAGATCATTATTAAAAAACGTTAGCTGCGTTCAAAAAAAGTACCGTTTTTGTCTTACGTCTTTTTGTAATTTTTTAAAAGAAAAAAAAACGATAAAAATAAGTGGTTTTTAGCCTATTCGCTAATTATTATTATTTTTTGCAATTCCAGAAACTGATAGAAAAATGTGGTTTTTAGATTATTATTAAAAAACGTTAGCTGCGTTCAAAAAAAGTATTGCCTTTTGTCTTGCGTCATTCTGTAATTTTTTAAAATCAAAAAAACCGGTAAGGATATGTAGTTTTTGGCCTATTATTATTATTTTTTGCAAATCCAGGAACTGATAGAAAAATTTTGTTTTTAGATTATTATTAAAAAACGTTAGGTGCGTTCAAAAGAAGTATTGATTTTTGTCTTACGTCTTTTTGTAATTTTAAATAAAAAAAAAACCGATAAAAATATGTGGTTTTTAGCCTATTCGCTAATTATTATTATTTTTTGCAAATCCAGGAACGGATAGAAAAATTTGGTTTTTAAAGTATTATTAAAAAACGTTAGCTGCGTTCAAGACAAGTATCGCTTTTTGTCTTACGTTTTTTTGTAATTTTTTAAAATAAAGAAAACCCGATAAAAATATGTGATGTATTATTATTTTTTATGTGGTGTTTAGCCTATTCGCTAATTATTATTATTTTTTGCAAATCCAGGAACCGATAGAAAAATTTGGTTTTTAGATTATTATTAAAAAACGTTAGCTGCGTTCAAAAAAAGTATCGCTTTTTGTCTTACATCTTTTTGAAATTTTTTTAAATAAAAAAAAACCGATAAAAATATGTAGTTTTTAGCCTATTCGCAAATTATTATTATTTTTTGCAAATCCAGGAACGGATAGAAAAATGTGGTTTGATTATTATTAAAAAACGTTAGCTGCGTTTAAAAAAAGTATCGCTTTTTGTAATTTTTAAAAATTTTTAAATTAAAAAAAAAACGAGAAAAATATGTGGTGTTTAGCCTAGCTTGTTAATCAGTACTTATTTCAAATTAATTGTAGTACAGTTCTCCACACAAATATTGAGTAACCTTTCCGCAATAATGAAGTTGGTGGTAATGCAGTTCATTTTATTAAAAGATTTTCCACAAAGTTTACACACACAAACATTAAAAAAAATAAATATCAATAAGAATGGTTATAATCTTACACTACTACTACTAAATTTACAGAAAAAAAGGAAGTTTGCCCTAAATAGCAAGCTGTTCCCCAATACCAGGGATTATAGCCCTATTTATTAAAGATAAAGTAACATGTTTTTTTTTTACAATATCGTTGCTGGTGGCAATAGAAATATTGTTTTATAATGTACTATATTATTTTTTCACATTAAGAAATAAAAAGCCTATAGGAATTTTTGTTTTGTAAAACTTTAAGCAAAAATAATTGATACCTACAGAACCAATAAATATATCGAGGGCAAAACGCCACCAAAAATTGAAAAAAAAAATATAATTAATTAATTTAAACGCATGTGTTTTACCAAATTTCACCTTAAATTGCACACTTAGAAACAAAAACTTATAGGAATAAAGACTAGAATCATATTATAATTCACAATTTGGACTGGTGCGGAGTTTATTATAGACAGAAATAAATATTTATTTGATTCGAACAAATACTTATTTGGAACATGAAAAACAAATATTTATTTGACTCAATTAAACTTTTTTTCTGTGTAAAGGTGTATGCCATTTTTGCGTGTTTCAGTTATATATAATGTCCAGTTGACATGAGGCCAGTGTTGCCAGATCTAGTGAAATTTCACTAGATCGAGTGATTTTTTTGTAATTTAGTGATTTAGTGAAATCTTTTATTAAAATGCCATATTCTGGTGATTTTGAATTAATCTTAAAAGGTAAATATTGCTTTAAACTTAACAAAAATACAATATAAAAATCCTGCAAATTATGTTCCAGTAGATAAACTGTATCCAGGTCCAAAAGTAGCTGTAGCTTTAGAAGCAAATAAACTACACTCGTTTCGCCTAAAATGCCTAAATTATTTTATTGAAGCTGTAGATCAAATTTATAAACGGTTTCCTTTTGAGTCAGAGAAAATAAAAATTAATGATTTTTTAAATTCCAAAAAATTTTTAAAATATAGAAACTGTTGAACCGTTAGTTACATTGTATATAGATAATTTAGACAATTAAAAAATTCGGATATAAATATTGAAATGTGTTAAAAAAGGAGATGAAAACTTGGCATACTCCGAATTTACAAAACTATTAAATTTTTTATTTACTTTGCCACACAGTAGTGCTTGTGTTGAAAGAAACTTTAGTGTCAAGTTTAGCTAATTTTTTGTGATAAAAAAAAAGCATTTAATATGTACTTCGGTGTTTTCATTTAGTAACCCCCCTCCCCCCCCCCCCGATAACGAAGTTTTGTAAGAACCAGCAAAGCAAATATAAATCTAGTGAAATTCTAGTGATTTTTTAAAACTCCATCTAGTGAATTCTTAGATTTTTATCTGGCAACACTGCATGAGGCAATAAAACCAGAATTGCATGAAATTCTTCTCTTTCAATCTCGTATATCTTAAATAAACCTATCTAATACTAATGCCATGTTGCTCCATATGTCTGGCCAAAATGTAGTTGTAAGTAAACTTTTTTCCGCAGACACGGCACTCGAATCCCGGCTTCTTGTTGCACTCGTATCTTAAGTGCCTTTTTAAGTTATTCAGGTTTTTGTAGGATGAAATGCAGCTTTTGCAACCGTAACGGTTATTCGATGTCATTCTGTAGGTGATTCTCGGATAATTTGAGATGTCTAAAATATTAAAATCTATAGTTAGAAATACTATTTGGCTACTATGGCAAGGACAACAAACAATACCGTGCTCACTCTAAGTCTAGCTAAAGGTCTAAAACTCGCTTGCATGGCTTAATAATTTCACTACGAAGAGAGATCTCTGCATCAGTTAACCCATATACGGAGGACAGTTCTTGTCTAGTGTGCCGAAGTAGCGTGTATTAAAAAAGAAGCGGAATGGCTACTAAATGAGAGCGAAAGAGATAATAAACTTGAGAAACCACAATAAACCAAAATATTCCGAGTAGGATCCCGTCAAATTTAACGCTAAATGTTGCCTTCAAAGGGCGTGAAACAGTGAGTATTTTCTTATTTTAGTTTGAAATTAGAATCCGCTAAATTAATTCAAATGACCGATTGTCGTTGCTCTCCCAATAAAGCTGCGAAAAGTCTGAGCTTGACCTCCCATAATCAGTTATGCTAAAGTCCGGGCTCTACGAGACAATTTATCGTAGGAGTCTCACGTTGTCACGAAATATACTAGAGAACAAAAAAAATGCAACACCATGTATATAGATGATTATTTGAGTGAAAATTATTTGCGTGTTCACCTTATCTCAAACGAAATATTTGGATAAATTTTTTGTCTTTTAATCTTTCCCTTTTTCACAGATTTTTTCTATTCTTTTTCAAAAACACATAAAAGACCTTTTCTGAAAATTTTAAATCATTTTTTCTTAGGTCTTTTTGAATTGAGAATACCTATCTTTAACAGAACTCTGCATGGATCAAAATTACTTTCAATATAAAAATAATAACTACTATCAGCAATTAGAATGGGTAATAGTTTATCACCTTTTATCACAAACCTCTTTATGAGCAAATTTGAATCAGATATAAGTAAAGAATTTGAGTATTTCCCCAGAGTATGGTTTAGGTATATAGACGATGTGTTTGCAGTACTCAACATTAAAGTAACTAGTGTTGAAAATTTTATGGAAAAAATAAATAACAAATTTCCCACAATTAAATTTACATATGAAACAGAGAACAACGGTACACTGCCATTTCTAGACACTTTAGTTATAAGAAATAAAAATAAATTGGACTTTGACCTATACAGAAAAGGAACGGCCACCAACTGGTATATTCCAAATGACTCTTTTCATTGCTTAGAACATAAGCTTGCAAGTTAGCACTTTTTAACATATAGATTAGTAAATTTCCCCTTAAACAAAGAAAGATTTGAAGCAGAAAAGAATAGGATTAGCTATATAGCTGGCGAAAACGGTTACGACGAAGGCTTAATAATTAAGCTGATAAATAGACATTCTTTTCAAAAGACCTTTCGGAATTCCACTTTTTTCAGAACAAAAGATACCTGCGACTCAAAATTTGTATCAATTCCTTATAATCCTAATTATACGAAAGGATTACAAAAAGTATTTAATAACACCGGTCTTAAATTAGTATATCAATCCGGTAACACAATAAGAAGCTTACTAGGAAATCCCAAGGATAAAACTACAGTTCTAGAAAAAAGTGGAATTTACGAAATTAGTTGCCTGGATTGTGACAAAAAATATGTTGGCCAAACGAGACGCTCTATTCAAACACGTTTTAAAGAACACTTAGCACACTTAAAATACGGAAGAACAGAAAAGTCAAGTGTGGCCGAGCATGCTTTTGAAAACAATCATAGATTCACATTAGATAACCTAAAACTTCTAAAATGTGTACCAAACAAAAGACTTTTAAATGCATATGAAAGTATGGAAATCATTAAATCCAGAAATAGTTTAAATAAAGATAGAGGACCCATCCCGTTTAGTATACTTTATTCTTTGGTTGAGGGGAGATAGGATTAAAAATCGTGATCAATCACAATTTATTAGTCTTATCTCCGCCCACTAAAGGATCGTATATAAGATAGAGCGTAGATTAATTTAGTTCATTGTTTATCGTCTCCTGATGATGCTAACGTTGTTAGCGAAACGCGCGTCGAGTGCAAAAAAGTGAAGTTTTGGTTTGTGGAAAACAATCATAATTTTGTTTTAGTGCAACCAAAGGTTCCAAATTCCCAACATAGTTGATATGCTTGTAATTTTGGACTGATTTTGAACTAAGTTTGTACAACTTTAAAAACATTTTAACCTCCCTAACTTTATGATTTTTTATATTTATTCAAAATGCCTTGCCTGGATCCACCTGATGAGATTCAATAAAATCGAAACCGGTCGGGGATTTGCGATGCATCACGGAGCCCGCAGCGTGTCAGGACGTGTTCCACACAAAGACCAATCGTGTCTTTGCAAAATACGTTGGCTAATACGTGAAAAACACAATTGTTTTAATTTCTTTGCCAACGAAAGCTTTGAACTAACTTTGTCGTTCAATGACGGTAGGGGTAATTGCCCTCGGAGTAGTTGTTTTATTTAGTTCCCTGTATAGTGAAATCCAGTCAACTTGGAAGACATAGAAATATACTTTAAACGACTAGAAATCACGTAAGAAAAACTATTTCCATCTTTGTTGAACTTTTGGTACCTAATATGTGCATGTGTAAAGCACCTGATTTTTCCAATGGTGCTTCTTAGCTGATGCGGACTATATATGAGCAGAGACATATAGTTCAAAAATATAAGCATATCAAAACTCGAAAATCTTTCGGGAGGGGAGGGGGTGTGGCTTGACTGACCTTACATTTCGCAACCTTTAACAAATTTAGATTTCTCATCAGTGTATTTGATTAATTTATTAAAATTATTCACTTTTCTTGGTATTTTCAATCAAACATAAAAAAGGTTAAAGAAGAAGTTAAAAAACCTCCAAATCAGTTACTCCAACCGAAAAGAAACTAAAAACAAAAGATCAAAAGATCTTGCGTGGAAATAACGAAAATTCAAACTTGGATGAGCATCCCGCAAGGAACACACAAAAGATCAAAGCGAAAAGAGAAATGATTAAACGATGTTTCGCCATCATTAAACACCATCATACACTTTGATTTCCAACCTTGAACCACTCACAAATAGGCATCGTTCCGCACTGGTACTTACTTATCCAAGTTACCTGGTACGAATTCGTCCTGGCGTGTTAATATTTCCAGTAGGATTATGCTCCTAAGGCAATTAAAACAAAGAAGAAGTTAAAAAACCTCCAAATTAGTTGCCTATTTGTGAGTGGTTCAAGGTTGGAAATCAAAGTGTATGATGGTGTTTAATGATATATAGTGGAGGGTGACCAGTGAAACTACTGATGAGCCCACGCTGGTTACCCAGGGCGAAACACCGTTTAATCATTTCTCTTTTCGCTTTGATCTTTTGTGTGTTCCTTGTGGGATGCTCATCCAAGTTTGAATTTTCGTTATTTCCACCCAAGATCTTTTGATCTTTTGTTTTTTATAAAAAAGGTTCTAAAAGCATTTCTCCTATAGGTGAAATCTTTTAGTGTGCCTAGATAAATTAAAATTATGTTTGAAATCTTTTCCGCATAAGTGGCATTTAAATTTTTTTTCTCGTCCACACTCGTTTCGTAAATGACGCCCCAGGGAGTCCGCTCTTTGATAAAAGTTAGGACATTTTGGACATCTAAACAGACCTAAAAAAGAACATATGTTAGTTAAGTCTGTCTATTTTGGAAAATTACTCTATTACCAGTAGAAGTAAGTAGAAGTGAGTTGCTAGAGTTCTTTCTTTGTTTCAGTTCTTCAAATAGTTTTCAACCTTGTAACCAAAATTCAACCCGCTAGAAGTATGGACGCATGATACAAGCTAAATGGTGAGTATATTTAAACACATTTATTAAACATAGTCATATGATAATTACCACTTAAAAAGGAATGTTTTCGAACTGAATGGTTTTGAACATAAGTTTTGTCTTTTAATATAAATTATGCGGAGTCAGATGTTAACTCCCTCATTTGGTTCTTTTAGCCTAACCCCTGAAGGTGACGGTATTATACCGTCGAAACAGGTCGGGTTAGCGGAAAAAATACAAACATTTTTTTAATGAATACAGTGGAGAAGGACCAAAAGTTTTTCATTTAACTTTTAACTCCACCAAAATGGACTACTTTCAAAGTTTTAAATTTCAATAGATCTTTTCCTTCTGTTTCCAAAAACACCTAATATGTTACTTTTTTCTCTAACGGTTTTGAAATAAAATGGGAAAATCATCTCCATAAGACTAATGAGTTGAACAGAAAGAGAACAAATATTCGGTGATTCTTTGTCTTTCCAAACAAAACTTAATAGAGCCAGCTTAGGGGATTCTGCTTAATTGTTGTTTTCTTGGAAGCACGTACAATAAGTACCTTGTTTTTAAAAAAAAAACAAAAAAACTCCTTACAACAGCAACGGGTACTGTGACACAAGCTTTAGGTTATGCCAATTTGGGAAGAATGGTAATCCATGCTTTATAGTTGGGGGCATATGGACTTCCGTGGGCTTTTTGATGATAATTTTACGAAACCTATTTTAACCGGTTAGTAATAGGCCACCTAACATCACCCTGCCTGTGAACAGCCTCAAAAGTGCTACAGTCAAAAAGTGAGGTTAGGACGACAAAATATTTTTTAAATCTTAGCGGTTTGACCTACGATAAAAATAACATTTAGTGCATCTAGGGGCCGGTAGGGTGCGAAATGTATTTTTAAATTTTTCCCTGTATCTCCCGACGCCATTTTTTTGACAATTTCGAAAAAAAAATATATTTACGCAAAAAATCAAAACCATATTTCGCCCTCTACCGGCTCCTAGAGGCACTACATGATATTTTTTTTATTTATATAATACAATCTGGCCCGAAGGCCAATATTTTACCAAATTTCATCATCGTAGGTCAAAACGTTAAGATTTAAAAGATATTTTGTCAACCTAACCTCACATTTGGACAGCAACATTTTTGAGGCTATTCATAGGTGGAGAAATATTGAGTGGTCTATAAGTAACCAATTTATATAAATTTTCGGTGCCTTTAAGTTAAGTAAGGCTGATTAGTAATAGTATGTACCACAAAACATCATAGTTTCAAGTGTACAGGATAAGTCGTTCAGAAGATGAAGGGAAAAATCTAAAAGCACATTTTGCCCCCTACCGGCCTTTAGATGCACTAAATTTTATTGTTTAAATTATATTATTTAATCTGGCCAAAACGCCAATATGTGTACCAAATTTCATCAACGTACGTCAAACCGTTAAGATTTAAAAAATATTTTGTCGCCCTAACCTCACTTGTTAACTGCAGCACTTTTGAGGTTGTACACAGGCAAGATGATGTCTTTTAGTAACCGATTAAAACAGGTTTCGTAAAATCATCATCAAAAGTCCCACGGAGGCCGAATTTCGACTCTATGCACCTCGGCATTTGGCTAAAAGAACTTGGCACAGAATTTAATATCCACATAACTGCTAGAGATTCTTGAAGGCCCCTTGATCTCGATACACCAAAAGTTATTGGGCAAGAGGTTTCAAGTTTAAATTCTCAGAAAAATTAGGTGCATGCGCCTGTCCCACTTCGACGCTTCTCTTTTGAGCAGCAAAAGTTTTTTCTTTCATTCGCCGATTTTGGAACCATATTTTTACTTGTTTGGGCTCCATCTGGAGTTGTCTGGCTAAGATAGTCTTTCGGGGGGCTACAAGGAAGGGACTTTTGTTAAATTCTGATTCTAATGCTGATAATTGGTTGCTCGTGTATAACCGTCTCTTTCGAATTCCTACAAATTAGAAAAAAATCATTTAACGATTTTCATGAATAAAGTTGGTTTTTATTTAATGGAAAGAACCTATCTTTTCATTTAGGTAGATGTTAATAATAAATAAAAGGCACAAATATTGTTGAGATCTGTTTTCTAATTGAAAAAAAATATTGAAACGTTTTGAGTGACGCAAAATGACTGGTGCCCATTTTTTACAGATTTTGGTTCACCACATCAGGGTCCTACGGGAGAGGGTACTAAATTTTAAAGCCAATTTTCAAAAAAGACTTACCCATACAGAAAAGACACAAATTTATTGGTGATTTTGTATTTTTTTGTAAAATACCACAGAAAAACTTTTTTTCTAAAAATATACCATATTTTAGGAGAAAATGCCTTAAAATTAATTTTTTTTGACAGGTTTTAAAATGGAAAATGGTCAATACGCCAAATTATGGCACATAATAGCTTCATTATCTGTGTTTAAGGTTATAAAGTTGGTGATTTTTTAGACACCCTCTAAGGCGTGGTTTAAATTTATAGCCCCCAGAAAGGATTGTTTTGTGACAATTGGTAATAAGTTCGTTTATAATTTCCCTAAATAACCGTTTTTACAAGGATTAGTTTACCTTATTTTATATCCCGAGTTGCTCATTGATCAATAAAACATCTCCAATTTTATTCAGTAAAACGTGTTTGAATAGAGCGTCTCGTTTAGCCAACATATTTTTTGTCACAATCCATGCAACTAATTTCGTAAATTCCACTTTTTTCTAGAACTGTAGTTTTATCCTTGGGATTTCCTAGTAAGCTTATTATTGTGTTACCGGATTGATATACTAATTTAAGACCGGTGTTATTAAATACTTTGTGTAATCCTTTCGTATAATTAGGATTATAAGGAATTGATACAAATTTTGAGTCGCAGGTATCTTTTTGTCTGAAAAAGGTAGAACTCCGAAAGTTCTTTTGAAAAGAATGTCTATTTATCAGCTTATTTATTAAGCCTTCGTCGTAACCGTTTTCGCCAGCTATATTCCTAATCCTATTCTTTTCTGCTTCAAATCTTTCTTTCTTTAAGGGGAAATTTACTAATCTATATGTTAAAAAGTGCAAACTTGCAAGCTTATGTTGTAAGCAATGAAAAGAGTCAAAAGTCAAAAGTTAGTTATAAGAACTAACTAAGTTAGTTATAAGAAATAAAAATAAATTGGACTTTGACCTATACAGAAAAGGCACGGCCACCAACAGGTATATTCCAAATGACTCTTTTCATTGCTTACAACATAAGCTTGCAAGTTTGCACTTTTTAACATATAGATTAGTAAATTTCCCCTTAAACAAAGAAAGATTTGAAGCAGAAAAGAATAGGATTAGGAATATAGCTGGCGAAAACGGTTACGACAAAGGCTTAATAAATAAGCTGATAAATAGACATTCTTTTCAAAAGACCTTTCGGAATTCTACCTTTTTCAGACAAAAAGATACCTGTGACTCAAAATTTGTATCAATTCCTTATAATCATAATTATACGAAAGGATTACACAAAGTATTTAATAACACCGGTCTTAAATTAGTATATCAATCCGGTAACACAATAAGAAGCTTACTAGGAAATCCCAAGGATAAAACTACAGTTCTAGAAAAAAGTGGAATTTACGAAATTAGTTGCATGGATTGTGACAAAAAATATGTTGGCCAAACGAGACGCTCTATTCAAACACGTTTTAAAGAACACTTAGCACACTTAAAATACGGAAGAACAGAAAAGTCAAGTGTGGCCGAGCATGCTTTTGAAAACAATCATAGATTCACATTAGATAACCTAAAACTTCTAAAAAGTGTACCAAACAAAAGACTTTTGAATGCATATGAAAGTATGGAAATCATTAAATCCAGAAATAGTTTAAATAAAGATAGAGGACCCATCCCGTTTAGTACACTTTATTCTTTGGTTGAGGGGAGATAGGGTTAAAAATCGTGATCAATCACAATTTATTAGTCTTATCTCCGCCCACTAAAGGATTGTATATAAGATAGAGCGTAGATTAATTTAGTTCATTGTTTATCGTCTCCTGATGATGCTAACGTTGTTAGCGAAACGCGCGTCGAGTGAAAAAAAGTGTAGTTTTGGTTTGTGGAAAACAATCATAATTTTGTTTTAGTGCAACCAAAGGTTCCAAATTCCCAACATAGCCATATTTTGAACCCATTTTCAGCACAATAAATATATATTAAGTGAAGGTCACTGAAAACAACTATTAATTTATTTACAAACTGATATTAAAACATTGAGGTTATCTAAAAGCTTGGTCAAGAAAACTTTTCTTACTCAAAACCCACTCATTTTAAAGCTGTAGCTTTCATCAGTAGAGGTTGGTGCAAGCCAAGGTACAAGCAGAGGTAAGAGATCCTAACTCGCTGTTTGTGATTTGAACGCAGCTAATATTTTGAAACTGACATTTCATAAATAAAAAGACCTTTTAAATAAATACAAAATTAATCTACTCCTTATTTTATTATTACTCGTCTAAATTGTCGTGTGACATCAAGTAATAATTGGAAAAATTAATTAACAAAAGTAAGTTTTAATTAGAGTGACATATAACCCCAATTTTAATTTGTTCTACAGAGTGTTTACTATTTAAACCCCGCGTGGGTTTAAATTTTTTAATTTCGTTCATTTCGTCCAATAATAATATGCGCAGGAAGTGTTAAGAAATATCCGGCACCCTGCCATTTTTTGCGAGCATGTTTATTGTAAGAAACCATTTCACATGACTCTCAATTTGACCGATGAAATCCCACATAACCCAGAATTGGGTCCCTGTTGTTTTGAAGAACAAGCTTATTGCTGTAGGCTAACTCAGTATATGATTTTTTCTTCGAATGTGCTTTTCCAGACTCTGCTTATGGTGGCATTTGTAGGAGCACACTTGGCAGGCAAACGCAGGCTCTTTTCCACACTCGTATTTTTTATGTCGTTTTAAGGTCTGCTTGTACGTGTACGATTTTCCACATCCACAAAAATGCTGGTCAGCTTAAAAAAATCAAATATTAATTACACTAGGAAACAAATCCCAACTTTTTCTTGTTTCTTGAACAAAAACTATTTTTTTGGGTTTAACTACACCCAATTAACGAAAAAATACCAATTAAAGATTTAAATTGGCTCGAAAAAAAAACTATATTATCTGTTACAAAATTTATAAACCTACAATGAATATACAAAACACATAAAGCCATATACTTTTCATCTTTGTAATTAGTAATACTATAATATTTTATTGATGTTTTATCGATTCTCTACGAGAGATCCTACATGACACGTCGTCTTTATCGTGTAGAATTATTTTCTGCCTTCTGAAAACATGCGCGCTTGAAAAAAAAACCGTAATTTAAAGAATTTTTAACTGATGAAGAAAAAAGTAAGGTTAGTTTTCTTAAAGTTCCTGTAATTCAAACAATAGAGGAAAAATAACAAAATGCAGGTGGAACGATTAATAAATCAACTATTTTCTCATAACTTATCTTACTGTTTGCACTTTAAAGTCAAAAATACAAAATTTTTGAATTATGAAACATTTTAGTAAAATGACTACCAGTCATTTATTTCATGTCAAGTTTTATAAGGGTTATCAAAACTATTTTATAAAACTTGAACCACGTTAAGCTTTATTATAATAGTTTTTAAAATGATTCACGCAGTTATTTTAATAAATTTGTAAGTAAGAAAAAGAAATAATGTAAAATATTCCCCATAGAGATAGTACCTATACATATAGAAATTAGCTAGGTATTACCCAAATTTTGACCTTAATTGAACGCGACTCTATTTCTCGATTTTGACGTTTTTTTTTCTTTTGCACTTGTTAGTTAATACTTGACATTAGTAGCCTATAAATTTGTACGTAAAATTAGACCTATTTCTAAATAGATAAGTTTACTGGAAATTCGTAGCTAAAAATAAATGTATTATGAATTTGAAAGAATAAGAAACACGTATAAGCTTGCACATGTGAAGTAAAACTGTTTATTTACCGCATATAAAAATGTTCATTCAATTATTTTTTCTTATGTAATTTATATAATTGGTAAATAAAGTTATTTATTATTATTATAGTATATAATTTAAATAGGGTATATTAATATTGGTATGTCGTACCTTTGAATGAATATTAATTTCTTTTAAACCTATATCCTTTGCCGATTTTTTTGATCTAATTCTAACCTCGATACCTAAACAAGTTCCCTGACTAATTTTTCCTTGGCTTCCGTATTCTAGTAATTTTTTTGAAATTGTAATGTTCTCGTTATTTATTACTAGAACAATTGAATATTCTTTGACCAAACCAGAGTTGGTTTTAGTTGTACTTTCTGAGAAAATATTGATTGTTATTGTAATTGAAGATTGTTTTGTCATGCGACATTTAACCTTGCACTTCTATATGCCATGCCAGTTAGATAGGAATCATTTAAGTACCAATTTACTAATGGATTGTTTCCTTTAATTGGGTGAGCAAATATATTTTGAATTTTGAAGGGACCAGTCCCCTGCATCTAATAAACTCGGCAAATGTACATAATTCACCCTGATTATTAGCAAAATTTTCGATGACAGTTCCATCTAGCGTTCCTATATGAGAAACTAAATCAATTTCTTGGTAGGGCAGTGGCTTAATAGTATTTTTTATAAACCTGTCTAAACCGATATTGATCAATTCTTGTACTGTTACGTTTTCTGAAACATTTATTGTTCTTGATCCCCCATAGAAGCCCTTCATCTGGGTATATTTGTTATTAGATTTATGCAGCCACCCTATCTGTATTTTTAAAGATTTTTTTGAATCCTTGATGGTTTTTTCCTGAAACAATAATTATGCAACTTAAACAAGAAATTCAATAAAAACATATATCAATATATATGGCATATCGGACAAAGCGTTTTTGTTCTCCTCCAATGTCTAATGGAGAATCCAGACACCTACAGACCAGTTTTATCCTTATTAGGAATCATCAGGGAGTCATATGATTCTACCTGGCAGTTCAAGCTATTAAAGCTATGCCTTAAATAAAGGGCCACGTAGTATGAAGCTCCAATTGGGGATGGTGCTACTGCGAGCGTTATTTCTTTTTAAGAGTCATGTTACAGTGTCCTTATGCTTTTACAGGTTTCTTCCTAGGACCTGCTGAAAGGTATTTACGGTCTTCTGCACTTTTCAATTTTTATGTTTTTGATTCTCAGTTTATTCCACAGGTGGCGCACACAGATGCTATAAACTTTTTGTTTTAAATTCGAGGGATGTTCATGGCTGCATGTGTAGCTTCAACTGACTCCCTGATAATTCCTAATAAGGATGAAACAGGTCTGCAGGTGTCTGGATTCTCCATTAGACATTGGAGGGCTGGTCGTGATAAAGTGAGAAACAAAAACGCTTTGTCCTATATGCCACGAGTGTTACTTTAAGACTTAATAATCTTTCTCTCCATTTTGGGAATTTATTCGACAAAATAATCCAATGGGTATAAATAATTAACGTTTTTTAAATAATTTTACTTTTGCACTAACTAGTCCATTACCATTATTTAAAACGAGCTTAAAGCATTTTTTCAAAAATGTTTTGTTAAAAGCCTTATCCTACACGCGTGCGGTAAAGTGCACTTTACCGCACTCATTTGAGTGCAGAAAGTAGTACTTTACCACACTCAGGGCGGTAAAATTACTACGTTTATTTCATAAAATTAAAATACCGATATTTCTATTTAATTTTTTGTGAATTTTTGAGGCTCGTAAGTAAAATCTTGTACCTTACACATGCGTAAAGTGTCTTTAACGCCCTTGCCGGCTTGACCGAACAAAACGAACGCTTGTAAAAAAAGCACTATTTTACCTACTGGTATAGGAATGTCTAGAGTTCTGGTGTATAACCGGCAATGGCGTGGCCATAAATTTCGTCCAAAGGGGAGGGGTGCTTGAGCAAGTATTATCTAAACTACAACAAGCCCAAAAATTTCACAGAATACCTTATCAAGTCAAAAATGGTAATTAAATCATTTAAAAAATAAATTTTGGTATAGGTTCTTTTTTACAGAAAGTAGGCTACATGATACATTATATGCAGGTCTCTATATGAAAAGTGTTTTAAGATATTCTACTGTCAAGGCTGGTGTTAAGGCAATTTCTTCTTTTAATTACTACTAATGATTAGAAAAAACTAAATTTAA